>JAWDJE010000008.1:33697099-34297099 GCA_035047345.1 Bradypodion ventrale | reverse complement strand
CTTATTTTGATGACGTATTGATAACAGGGGGGAGTAAGGCCGAACTGGCAAAGAGATTGGATAAAGTACTGACTGTGTTCGAGAAAGCGGGGCTGCGACTGAGAAAAGACAAATGTGTTTTTTTCGAAACAGAGGTTGAGTTTTTAGGGTTCCGTGTCACACCCGAGGGAATTAAGCCGTCCAAATCCAAAGTAGCCGCCATCAAGAAGGCTCCTCGCCCCACATCCAAAACCGAACTCCAGTCATTCCTGGGCCTCCTAAATTTTTACCATACCTTCCTTCCACGGAAGGCGTCTGTGGCCGAACCGCTCCATCGGTTGCTTAAAAAGGAGGAAACATGGCTGTGGGGTGACGAGCAAGAGAGGGCTTTTAAAGAGTTAAAGCAACTCCTAACATCCGAGGCAATCCTGACTCACTTCGATCCCAAACGGCCAGTGGTCTTAGTCTGTGACGCATCCCCGGTGGGGGTGGGGGCGGTGCTTTGCCACGTGTTGGACGACGGAAGGGAGGCCCCGATAGCGTTTTATTCAAGGTCCCTGTCCCAAGCAGAGCGGAATTACGCACAGACTGACAGGGAGGCATTAGCGATAGTAGCGGGAACCAAAAAATTTCACGATTTTCTGTATGGTCGCCCGTTTACGATCGTGACCGATCACAAACCCCTGTTAGGAATTTTCACTGCAAATAAGCCCACGCCTCAGATCCTGTCCCCAAGAATGCTGAGGTGGGCTATCTTCCTCAACGCATACCAACATGAGTTGGAATACCGGCCCGGAAAGGAGATCAGCCATGCAGACGCACTCTCAAGGTCTCCTCTGCCGTTGTCGGGCGGCCAAAAGGAAAGGGTAGAGAGAGACCACCAGGTATTGTTAATAGAGGTCTTAGATTCACCCCCAATAGTACCAGCCGACATCGCCAGGGCGACAGGCAAGGATAGAACACTGGAGAAAGTAAGCTCATGGGTACAGAAGGGGTGGCCGGCGTCCTCCCCAGGTACGGAATTTGACCCATTCTTTCGAAAAAAAATAGAGTTGTCCCTAGAGAGGGGGTGCCTGTTGTGGGGCCAACGGGTGGTGGTCCCTACATCCCTGCGACCGAGGGTGCTCAAACTGTTGCACGTCAGCCACCCGGGGATCGTCTGTTCCAAAGCGCTGGCCCGGAGTTACTTCTGGTGGCCCCAGCTGGACGCAGACATAGAGCACATGGTCGGCACTTGTGAGGCATGCCAGGGTTCCCGACCGGAGGCGGCTCGCCTTCCGCATAGGGAATGGGACGCGGCAAGGGGGCCGTGGTCCAGAGTGCACATAGATTTCGCTGGCCCGTTCCGAGGAACCCTTTTTCTCCTGGTAGTGGATGCGTACTCCAAGTGGCTGGAGGTGATTCCGGTAAAGAGCACGTCCTCCGCCGCTACAATTAACCGCCTAAGGAGAGTTTTTTCCACGTTCGGTTTACCCGACACTCTGGTCAGCGATAACGCTAGTTGTTTCACGTCCGCAGAGTTCAGGGCATTCACGGAGGCAAATGCCATTCGGCACGTCACATCCGCGCCGTTTCACCCGGCCACGAATGGCCAAGTGGAGCAGCTCGTGCGTACAACAAAGGATGCGCTGCGGCGCATGGGCTCGGGGGACCTGAATCACCAAGTATGTCAGTTTTTATTAGCGTATAGGGTGACCCCCTTAGCGTCAGGATATTCGCCGGCAGAGCTGCTGATGCGGAGAAAGCTGACCACGATTCTGACCAGGTTAGACCCGACGAGGGTTGAGGACAAAGGGAAGAATGTAGGGGTAGCGGTGTCGAAAGGTTTCGCCGCCGGAGATCCTGTGCATTACAGGAACTATGCCAGCGCAGGGCCAGCCTGGGTACCAGGGAGAGTTGTAGAACAGACGGGGCCAGTATCGTATCGGGTGGAAACGAGCACCGGTCTACTCTGGAGGCGGCATGCAGATCAGCTCCGGAGCCGGGTTCCCGAGGGACAATCAACGGACGGCACGGAAAATGCCTCAGCGTTAGGGTTCTCCTCCACCCGCTTATCCCAAGGGGGAGACAACGAAGGGCAACGGTCCCGAACAAGGGGGGGAAGCAGCGGTCCCGACTCATATCCTTTTGATGCGCCAGTTCTATCAGAGGCCGGGGAAGAGGGAGATGAGTTTGCGACTGATGCCCCCGAATTTGATTTTGCGTTACCAAGCCGGGGGGTTTTTTGGGAGTGTTCCCCCACCCATCCAAGCGAGAAGAGGGGTTTTTCGTTAGCCCCCAGTGCCCCCGGTTCTTCCCGAATAAAGCACACACCTCCCCAAAAAGCCGCAGAACCGCGGCAAGTCACTAACAAGTCTCCCTCTCCAATTACAGGACAGGAAGCCAGGGGACAAAGAGAAGGTAGCAAACCCGGGGCAGGGCAGCCCGCACCGAGACCTCAGCGTGTTCGAAATAAGCCATCTTGGCTGAGAGACTTCGTCTCATCCTAGGGGGGAGGAGTGTTGTGTTCTAATAGTGTAACCTTCTTCATGTGATAACAATGTATCTTAATGTTCTAATAGTGTAACCTTCTTCATGTGATAACAATATAGCCTTCAGCTGTATCACTATAAACCCTGTATTAGGACGCGAGCTAATGACCACCAGTGGGCAGCAGCGAGCGTCCAAGCTCTCTTGGTCCATACTCATCAAAGGCCACAGCGCGGAGTTTCCCGCCACTACCTACACCTGGACAAGAAGGGCGTGACCAGCAATGACGTCACGCGGACAATAGCCAATAGGCTATCGTGGAGCCACATTCGAATGTTTTACTACTGTATATATATAGAGCTATGCATCCGCCATTACCTCATGTTCCCTCTGACCACCATGCAATAAACCTGAGTTAAACCAGCCCATGGCTGTCTCCTGTGTCTTGGTTCTCATACACTAAACTCCCCCAGCACAGAATTTGCCCCACCCCTCTTCCCAGCAGACCAATAGGAGCATTTCCTTCCTCCCCTGTTGCTGTGTTGGGACTTTGAGATAAATAAGTGGTTTTTGGGTTGCAGTTTGGGCACTCGGTTGCCATCACTGTTATATGACTTTATTACCAGCACTATGAGCTGGGCCAAGAAACAAATTGATAGCCAGGGCAGTTCATATTGTCAGTTTGATTCCTCACTGTGCCTCCTGGGAGAAAGAGACATCCAGTGTAACCTTGGGCAAGCTGAGGTGCCAGGCTTCCCCAGAGGAAGTGAATCGTAAACCAACTGTGTGTATTTTTAATCTAGAAATGAAAAGAGTCGCCATGAGTTGGGATTGATAGCAGTTATTGCAGTGAGGGTGTTTTGACTGAGGAACCATATTGCAAATGCCTGGGAAGTGCAATTACATGTCAGTCTATGCATTAAGTCAGCGGCTGTGCGTTAAAAAGGTTTGTTTGGAAATTAAGAATAAGTACAGGGAGCAGATGTGAGGCCATGGCTACAGTCTCTGTGTGGTACTTGTAAGTCTCTGCCAAGCGATGAAACTGATTAAGCTGACTTTAATGTTTTAATGGTTGCATCTGCTATTATCTCTTTTTTTATTCCATGTTATGATATATGTAAGCTGCCTGGAAAACCACTTTGTTGCGGAAAGAGTGAGGTGGAAATATAATAAATATAACTGATGAGGTGACCTTGAGCTGGTGACTGTTCCTCTCAGTTTGTCCTCCCTCACACAGTTTTGGGGAAAACTGAAGTGTGAGGAGAGAAGAACCACATCTTACCATGCTGAGCTCATTTGGAATGAGGAAAGTTGTAAACAAATGTTGGCAGAAATAAAGTAGGGATGGGGGAGACAAAATATTGTAGCACTTCAAATATTACCAAATTTGTTTCACTGGCCAAAATGTTGTGGCTTTGCATTGGAGTTGGCTCACTGAAGCATAGGGTATTTGTAAGGAAATTCCTCCATAAATTCTGTCCTGGTGGTGCATTGGTTAAACTGCTGTACTGCAACCAAAAGGCTTGTGAGTTCGATCCTGATCAGGGCTTAAGGCTGACTCAGCTTTCCGTTCTTCCAAGTTGGTAAAATGAGTACCCAGCATGTTGGGTACATGCTAAAATGCTAATTGCTCTGTGAACTACCCAGAGAGTGTACTAAGTGCTATGAGGTGGTGTATAAGTGCGCAGTAATTGCCTTGCATTGCATTATGAGAGCTGCTATCTGAAAGCATCTGGACAGGCCTAAAGGCCCAGATATATTTTAAAAAACTGCCTTCAAATGAGGATTGTCTTTGGTAAAAATGTAACACATGGCCATCCTATAGTAGGAGAATTTGATGAGATTCTGGATGGAACCTAGTTCATCCACACGTATAAACAAAGACAGGGCGGTCTTCAAGTTTATTGGCTTTCCAGTCCTCCTGGTTTAGTGACTAGTAAAGGAATGGCCAGTTAGCAATCTGGGGAGGGGGCCAATATTGGCGGGGAGACTGCTAAGCAATGCCTAAGTCTTTTTTTCCTGCTATTGCTAATATGAATCTTCCTGCCCCCATTCTAGATTGAGTGGAATTCCTTTTTGCTTTGCTGCTACTGAACCAAATGGGTCTACTTTAATGGTGACTTACTTTAGCAGTCTCAGCTTCTGCTGATGAAAATCCACTTCATCAGACTCTGGGAGTGAAGATACACTATGAAGTAAATACAGTGGAACCTCATACAGGTGAATCTCAGAAAATTAGAATATCGTGCAAATGTCCATTCATTTCACTTAAAGGTGAAACAAATATATGAGATAGACTCACTACATTGCAAAGTGAGAGATGTCATGCCTTAATTCATTATAATTGTGATGATCATGACATACAGCGTACATGAGATTATGTGATGATTATGGGGTTCATGAGGTTGGGGGGTTGGGGTTTTCATAAACTGTTAAGTCATAAGCATCAATATTATAACAAAGTAAAGCTTGAACTATCTCGCTTTGCATGTAATGAGTCTGTCTCATATATTTGTTTCACCTTTTAAGTTGCATTACTGAACTGAATGAACATTTGCATGATATTCTAATTTTCCGAGTTTGACCTGTACAACAATCACCCCGTATAGCAGTGAAATCGCAAAACAATTAGGTGTTGTTGTTTTTTTTGGGGGGGGGGGGGGGGAATGGCGTCCCGCATAACAATTTTCCCTATGGAAAAAAACGTACAACAATTTTTCAATGGGAGAAACCACTTAGTGAAAAAAAATCATTGTGCGATGCATCTCATAGGGAAAATCGCTATACGATCCATGCATCGTATAGCAATTGTTTTGTACAACAATGAGCCCCATGGAACGGATTAAAATCATTGTATGAGGTACCATTGTACAGGGTTTTTACTTCCTAGTATTGAGATTAATGTCCAGGGAGGGTATGGATGATAAACACAGTGAGAATGGTTTGCTTGATCAGGAATGGGGCAATCAAACTGCTAATTAGCCGATGCTGGGCAGGGTGGTAAGCTAGTCAGACATGGCTGTCACATGAATACAGTACTAAGAATTGTTTATATCAGGGATTATCAACCTGCAGGTCACAGGCCAAATGTGACCCCCAGCCCCATTTCACACCAGGAAGTGCTACGTGGTGGAGGAAGGGCAAAATGGCCATCTGGCCCCTGAAGCTGTCTGAGGGAGCATGACCTGGCCCCTGGCTTTAAAAGGTTGAGAACTCCTGGTTTATACAATTGAAGTCAGTCTGTCAGGAGAGTGCTGTTTCATAATGATACTAATATTGTGTCATCAAGTTAATTTTGATTAAAGCAACCCTTTTTAGGGTATTCTCAGTACAGAATGTAGAGAAGTGATTTCCCAGTCCTTTCTTCTGGGGACATCTTGGGATTGAGCAACTTGTCCATGACTACACAGGATGGCTCTTCTTTTAGGTGGCACCATGAGGAATCAAACTCTCATCTCGTGGTATAACCACAAGATATTACAGAAAACTGGTTTATTAATATAGGTATTGGGGAGGACATCATCATCAGGCAATATCCTGGAAAAATCTTAGTTAGTGAAGGTATCATGACTTGAGTATGTTTCTACCTCAGGGGTCTTTCCTACTAATTTACCATCATGTTTATGTGCCTTTTTCATAGGTGGGAGGACAGTTAACCTCCCTTCGATACAGCTCAGCCGGAGGACGTGTCAAAGACTATAAGAGTGGCCAGATTGCTGTGATTAAGACAGACTTTTAACTCACCGTCACATTTAACTGGGACAGCCGAGTAACTGTCAGGGTACCAAGCTCATATATGGGCATCCTGTGTGGGAATTTCAATGGGATTCGTGAAGATTATATTTTTGTACCTGGGAGCATCCTTGTGCCTGAAATCCCAGTGTTTGGAGGTGTCAGCAATAAGGAAGATGAGTCCAGGTGCACTGAAGTCATTGACCCCAAGTGTCCAGGTCTAGAAGCCATTGCAGAAGAGCAACGTGCAGCTGGCTCATTCTTGCCAAAGATGGGCTCTTCCAAGAGTGTCACGGTCGGGTTGACCCAGAGGATGCCTTCCAAGACTGCATCTATGACTACTGTTTCTTTGAAGGATACTCTGCTTTCACCTGTGATGCCATAGCCAGCTATGCCACCACCTGCCAAGCTGCTGGGGTGACTGTTTACCCTTGGAGATCTCCAATCTTCTGCCTTGAGTGTCACATGATGGAAATATGTAGGGTGAATCCATTTCCAATAAAATGTGGGGTCAGTTAAGAAAAGAGGAGGGATAGTGTGGATGAGGTACAGGCTGCAGAAACAAAACAGGAATGTTGGTTCTGAGTTCTTGCATCTTGAATGGAAATGTTGGCTAGCAGGCAGGATAAGGAAGACTTAATTATATTTGGAGAAGGAAAGGATGGCCTTTTATGTTTCCCATGCTCTCAATAAATAGAAGGAAGCATTGCTTCAGATGAACGATAGCTATAGGTGAGAGCTATCTGTTCCAACTACTGCATTCTTTTACTCCATTTACGTATTATCTTCTGGTAGCATTCTGACCACTGTTTGAAGGAATGCTTTCATTCTTCATATAACAATCAGTGAGTAGATATAAGAATAAGTAAAAAAAGAGGTATGAAATTGCTTTGTGGAGTTTGCAGAAGGGAACATCTTAATGTCAAAAATCCCAGATTTGGAATTCCTTAAAATAAATATTCCAATAATATATTTCACCTGGATCAAAAGCTGACTTAGCATCAGTATGCCAGTTCTGACATGACTGCGCAAAACATATAGATCTATGCGGCACACAGTTTAGGAGAGGTAGTCCATCTAGCTTCATTTTCCAGTAGAGGGAAATGGCAATTCAATTGCGGCCCCCTCTTAAACACCTCAGCATCTATGGCCTGAACTAGATTTAAATGTCTAGTTGTGATATGTATGGTACTCAATTTTAGGTCCATACATCAAGTTCAGAACTTTAAATTTTTACTTTATTGTACTGTATTCCATTTCCTGAGCTTGCAGAGTACATGGGGCCAATGTTCATACTGGCTTGAGGTCTTTGAGAGGTGTTGTCCCAAAGGTAACTTTCCCAAAGCTTGCTGTGTATTACGAATCAGATCTGCAGGATTCATTCCTCACTAGTTTCCATTTTCACTTGCAGCCCTGCCCTGTCGACCAAACAGCCACTATGAAGCATGTGCCAAGAGTTATGGCCAGAGCTGCACCAATCTCTATCAGCAAGTTCCATGAAGTAAGCAATGCATGGAGGACTGTGTCTGCAATGAGGGCTTTGTCCTGAGTGGGGAGGACTGTATCCCAATTGCCAGTTGTGGTTGTTTCTACCAAGGGCAATACCATCCTGCCTCTACAGACATCTATCCCACTTGTGATCAACGTTGCAGGTGTGAGGCTGGTGGAAGTATAACATGCATCCTAGCACCCTGTGGCCCAGATGAAGAATGCAAGCTGGTGGATGACTCCCAGAAGTGCTATCCCACCCAGACGGCCACATGTTCTGCCATTGGCGGCCTTTATCTTTCCTTTGATGGGTTGGCATATAACTTCCAAGGGACCTGCACCTATGTCCTGACCAGGCTGCAGGTAAAGAATGTGAACTTGAAATCCATTTCTGTGTTTATTGAGAATGAAGCCTGAGGGAATGGGAAGATCATTGTGCCCAAGTTGGTCCATGTGGAGGTCTTAGATGTTGCACTCACTCTGCTGAGGGGAAAATGGGGAAAAGTCATGCTAGGTCAATTAATGCTACTCGTTGTACAAGTGGTGTTGCAGAGTGGGAAACAAACCTTCTGCCCAGTGGGCTTCCTTATGCATGCACTGGACAGTAAAACAGAGTCTGCAAGGGAATGTTGGTTTTCATGTAACACACTGACACTTTCGAAGAAATATCCACATATTTTATGAAATTTCTTTTAAACCAAGTGAAATTTTCATTCATCCCAGGGCAGAGAGTAATATAACATCATTTAATGTTGGATCGGGGCCGCGGGGCGGCCGTGAGGTCCCGGAGGAGACTGGTCAAATAACGACACGAGACAAGATGGAGCGAAGACCAGTGGTTTATTGAGGGAAAATCATCATCATATATAGGAATTCAAGGCAGCGTGTGATAGAATCGTCATCTGACAGAAAATCACATCACCCATTTACCTGGGTTAATTGGGAATCTCTCTTGGGGAAGTTAATTAACTAAGGCAAATACTGACAGGGGAAATCCATTGTTCATGGCTTGCACAAGAGTAAATATGGCCACTATTTGCGCTAGGGCTTGGGCTAATCTGCAAGTGCGGAATTACCTAATTCCTAACGCAAGTTAGATATTGAACTTCCTCTTGCCGAACTGCCTGTCAGGTCAGATATGGGTGAATCAATCTTATGACTATTAATCCGCTCCCCAATTTCTGTCCCCGCAGAACCCAGTGACCAGGAGCCTTCTCGACCGGTGTAGCCTCTGTCAGGGATAGTTATGCCAATTATGCTTGCGGATCCCGCAATTTAACAAAGATTAGAGACTTTTCCTTACTTCAAATCCTGGCTATTTTTACATATTCATATTCTCAAAGTTCATAGTTTTTTGATTTCCTGATAAGTGGAAGGATATCTAAGAAATTTTCAGTTTTTATGCCAATGAAATACATTTGTTTTATTTTGAGTGTTCCAAATATCTTTGTTTATTCTCACAAATGAGACCCCAAAATTTCTGGTGTTTTTGTCCTACTGTAGAAGATTGCCAGAATTGTTGTGATTTTCATATTCTATAACTTTTTCCTCCATTAGGAAGACATTCATAGAAATGGCTTTTGGTGAAAAAAAATATTTTTCTTGAATCTTAGACAAAATGTTTTTATGTTAAATTCAAAATTTTGTAATATTAAGAATCCTGCCAACCTAGCAGTTCGAAAGCAAGAAATTGCAAGTAGATAAATAGGGACCACTTCGGTGGGAAGGTAACAGCGTTCCGTGCGCTCCGGTGTCTAGTCATGCCTGCCACATGACCACGGAAACGTCTGCAGAAGCAGACAGCGCTGGCTCTTCGGCTTAGAAACAGAGATGAGCACTGCACCCTAGAGTCGGATACGACTGGCTTTCGAGCAAGGGAAACCTTTACCTAAGAATTTTGAAAAATTGGGTTTTTAGGAATTTGCTTTACCCTTCAGGTAGCAGTGTGTAAGTAGAAAAAACTACAACACGAAATGTGAACAGAACAGCCTAGTTTCATCAAACTGCACCCTTTCTGGTCTGCACTCAAAACTAGAACTTTGTATAGTTTTAAAATAATCACTCTAGCAGCATTTAAAGTAGAAAAAGGGTGTCTTTATTTATAGCTATCATCTGTAGCAACAACCAGAAAGAAAAATGGAAAATGGAGTCTTGCTTTTTTGGTCAGAGTAAGAAGAGGTGCTAACAGCAAAACAATGGAAGAAATATGCAATCCAGAAGAGGGGATAGGTTCTTGTCTGTAATTCCAAGGCAGGGAAAGCATTTTGTCAATAAACAAACACATTGGGATGCTACCCATCCTAGAATTTTTTGTTCTGAAAATGTTTAGTATAGTTTTAACTCTTCCTTAACAGATTATGTCCTTTCATTTTGCAGATGAATGGAGTATTCTATTGCCTTCCTTGTGAATCTTTTGGGTGGGCAACTGAGAATCTTCCAGCATGTAGTTAATGTCCAGATCTACACCACTTTTGGTTTTGCCTTGAGCTATGATCTGTTTTACCATGTCAGACTCACTATTCCCAGCACCTACAAGAATCAGATTGGAGGCTTGTGTGGAAACTACAAAGGACAAAAAGAAGATGATCTTCAGCTTCCTGATGGTACTGTGGTCTCTGACGTGGCTGAATTTGGTGCTGCCTGGATAATTAAAAACCTAGGTGTATCTTGCATAGATGGTTGCCAGGGCTCACAATGTCCAGTTTGCAACAGGGAGCATACCTGTCAACTATCCCATTTTCCCCAGGAAAACCCCTTATTTTTACCCCTCTTCCCACCCCTCCCATTTTATTAATTTCCCCATAATATCCCTTATTTTATTTTTAAAAAAAATCCTGACCGAAGCCCTCACAGGAAAAGCTGCCGTATGTTTTTCTGGCTGCGAGAGGTCACTGTGTGGCTTTTTGCTTGTGAAAGGGGAGAGAGAGAAGGTGTCGGGGGCGTTCTGTAGTTTCTCTTTCATTTCCCTTCCCTGCCACATGGTCATGGAGGCTTCATTTTTGCTGCTGCTGTTCGGAGCCACCATGCTGGGATGGGAGTCTACTCTAGAGGTGAGCGATATTTCATATATGCAGGGGCAAATCAGTGAGAGACCTCTCTCACTCTCATGCTTTATTGAGCTGTTTCTGCCCTGCCTTCTGCCTGGAGACTTCCGTTTCTGTTCTAGAGTTAACTTGGGAGGGGGGGGGATGTTGCTTGATCACTATATGAGAGAGAGAGAGAGAGAGAGCACCCCACCTTCTAACAAACCATCTGGAGGGAGATTAACTCCTCAGCTGCTGAGAGGCTTGGAAACTACAGAGGTTGCTTTTCACTTCTTTACCAATTCCTTTCCTTAAACTGGATTCTCAGGTATTGGTGCTTCAATTGGTTGCAGTGAGGAACAAATAGATTGGTTAATTTGGGGGGATTAATCCCTTGCTCCTCCACCCTAATTGTGTGTGTGTGTGTGTGTGTGTGTGTGTGTGTGTGTGTGTGTAGTGTCTAGCCATGTGCAGGGCTAGTTCATTAAAGCCAAGCTGCTTACAAGCAGTTGGTAACCCTAGGGGGCTGATTTACTATTCTGCACTTTCTTTGCTTCCCAGGAAAAAATAATAATTAAAAATGAGTAAGGTAAAGGTAAAGTTTTCCCTTGCTCAAAAGCCAGTTGTATCCGACTCTAGGGTTCAGTGCTCATCTGTTTCAAAGCCAAAGAGCCAGCATTGTCTGCATCTGCAGACATTTCCGTGGTCATGTGGCAGGCATGACTAGACACCAGAGCACACGGAATGCTGTTACCTTCCCAGCAAAGTGGTCCCTATTTATCTACTTGCAATTTCTTGCTTTCAAACTGCTAGGATGGCAGGAGCTGGGATAAAGATGGGAGCTCATTCCATCCTGCAGTACTTGGGAATCAAACTGCTGATCTTCTGCCTCCCAGTCAGCATCTTAGTCACTTAAGCCACTGAGTAAACAAGAAAGAAAACAAAACAAAAGTCCCTCAGGAAGATGGGGAAAGGGTTCTTTGGCCCACACAGCTTTGTGCCCATTGCATCTACAATACCATCTAGCCATCTTATTTTTGGCCACCCCCTTCTTTTGTCGTCCACCTTTCCCAGCATCAAGGCTTTCTCAAGTGAATCCTCTCTTCTCATTTGATGTCCAAAGTACTTTAGCGTCATCTTTACTATTTGACCTTTAATGAGCAGTCATGGTTGATTTCTTCTAGGATCGACCTATTTCTAACATCACATTTCAAAGGTATCTATTTTTCTGCGCTCAGCTTTCCTAATGGTCCAGCTCTCACACCCATACATTACCACCGGGAATACCAATGTTTTGACTATGCAATTTTTTGTTTGCAAGTTGATGCCTCTACTTTTAACTATGTTCCCCAGGTTTCTCATAGCTCGTTTCCCAAGCATCAGTCACCTTTTTTTTTCACGGCTGCAATCACCATCTGCAGCGATCTTTGATCCTAAGAAAGTAAAATCTGCCAGTCGTATCCAACTCTAGGGTGCAGTGCTCATCTCCATTTACAGCCAAAGAGTCAGTGCTGTCTGTGTTTGCAGACATTTTCATGTCCATGTGGCAGGCATGACTAGAGCCCAGCAAGTCACATGGCTATATTTGGCCATGCCCACAGATTTGGCCACACCCACAGAGGGGTGTGGCCAAAATTTCCCTTATTTTCAAATCCAAAACTTGACAGGTATGACAGGGAGCAGCAGGAGTTTTTCAAGCAACACAACTATTGTGGGCTCCTGACTGCATCTGATGGGCCCTTTGCTGCATGCCATGCTATCATCGAACCCATCGCGTACCTGAACAATTGCATCCTTGAGTTGTGCATTGGTGGTGGGAACAAAGCAGTCATATGCTTGAGCATCCAGAGCTATGTTGCTGCCTGCCAAGCAGCCATAATCCCCATCCAACCTTGGAGGAGCTTGTCCTTCTGCCATGAGTAGCAGTTTCATACCTGTAGGCTTGTCTACAGTATGTTGTTATAGAATCATAGAATCATAATAACTGAGTTGGAAGGGGCTTTTTATGCCATCAGGCCCAGCCCCCTACTCAATGCAGGAATCCGAATCAAAGCAGATATGACTGAAGGGTGTCCAATTCTCTTAAATGATTCCAGTGTTGGAGTGCTCACTAGTTTTTGAAGTAGTTGGTTCCACTGTCATACTGCTCTAGATGTGAAGAAGTTATTCCTCCATAATTCTGCAGTTGGTTGGGTCTTTCCAGTATGGTTTTTATTTTGGGAATATTTGACTATACCCTCCTGATATTGACATCTACACATAGGGGTAAGGGCTAGTGAGAGATTTGATGCTGGATGTTCCCGGGTCCATCCTGGTGTTTTTTGTTCCCTGATCTTGCACACTCAATGCAGAGTCCTGTCCCCCTTTGCGTATCTCCAGCTTTCTTCTCAGTCACTTCACTTTTTTCTTGTATCCTTCCTTATTTACATACTTAGAAGTCATGGAAGAGTGAAGGTAGACCCTAAGGTAATGTCACTAGATGAGATCTACCCCCAAATCAATTGATCAACTGAATCAAATCCTTTTTGGGTATAATTCTAGCAAAGCAGAATAGAAATATCCCTTTATCGGTCCGTGGTATATAAAAAATCCTGGAAAGCAGATTTATTTGTGTTCCTTTTCTAATGTAGTTGACAGTACTTTTAACCCTGTATTTTGTGGGCACTGAAATACAGCACTTGTGTCAAGGGTGCAAGGACCAAATGTTTAGGGTTACTGAGCAATAAAGCAGTGAAATTTCTTCCCCTCTAAGACCAAAAATCTGCTCTCTGACAATCTTACAATATAAAACTGCCTGTAGAAACTCCCAACTGATACTTGATTATCAAAAAAGTGGTTTAGTTAATTAGTTGTTTAATTAATTAGTTAGTTATTATGCCCCACCTGTCTAACTAAAACAATCATTCTGGGATGACAAATTACAACGATGCAAAAGGAGTGTTTCTCAAAAAGTAGTATGAATGAGCATGATGTTCATTTATGTTGTGTGTGTAACTAAGAATGCTTTAAAAGGAGCAGCAGCAGCAAGTAATATAGCAAATAACATTGTGGCTGAAATGCTGTTTGTTGTTTAGGTCTGTAAGTTGCACTTGAGCAAGCCCACTTGAATCAGTGGGGATTTGATGAGTCAATTTCTCTGAAAGTAGCACTGATTCAGTAGGTCTTCTCTATTCCCATTGTACTTTAGCATATTAAGTCGCAACTACAGTAGGCCAATCTGAACCAATGGCTTCACTGATTGATTGATTGATTGGTTGGTTGATTATTTATTTAACTTATATCCCTCTCATTTAGTGCAAGCATGACTTGGGCAGCTCACAACATTCAATAAACATAGAACATAGATAGAAAACAAATTGCATAAATCAATACATTATCAACCTACTAAAATCACATAACAAGAATTAAACATGTATTTGGATGACATCCATAAATAAATGGTAAAAATTACCAATATACCATAGACCACTATTCCATAATTCACAGCTCATGAATGCCTCCTGATTTCTTCAGCCTGCTGTAGTGACTTAATATGCTAAACAGCAATATTTCCCCAATCAGTTACTTTTGAAAGGAAGGCAATGAATTACTTTTTTGGTATTTGCATTGTATTAGGTAGCAAATTAAATTAAATTAAATTAACCCCAAGCCTTTCCAACTGAGAAGGAAAGCCATTAAACAACATATATAAAAACTATTTTCTACTAGATCTTTTTCTTTGGCAGTAATATATGAAGTTTGTTTGTGTTCATTGTTTAGGACCTCGCCCAATATAAAAGGGTGGATTAATTCCTTCTGTCATTTCTCCCTTCAGCCCTGACCTGCCCAGCCAACAGTAACTATTATACAATCTTCTTTCTAACATCTGTGAAAGAAGCTGTGCTGGGCTCATAGATTATGTTCAGTGTTCAAAAATCTTAGTTGAAGGCTGCCAGTGTAATGATGGTTTCTTCTTTGATGGCCTTCAATGTATCTCAGTAATGAAATGTGGCTGTTTTGTGAACAACAGATACTTGCCGGTAAGTGGAGATGGAGGGGTTAAATCTGGAATCATTGATGGGTTGCACCATACTCATCTTTCAGCCTGGAATTCAAGGGTTGTTCCATCTTGCCCTAGAGATTTAACCTGTAATTATTGCCCTTCAGTTACTTGCTGTTGATGGGAAGCCCAGACAATGCTGTTGATGACCTCTGCTTGGATCCCATCATTTTTCAGAGCAATTTGTTCAACACTTATGTCATTAAAGCACAAGCACACACAAAACCTGTGTTACTTTTAACATGCTTTGAAGTCATTTTCAGCCTTATGACTTAAGTGTCTTTAAGCTTTGGTCCTTTCATTCTCTCAGTCCACCTCATATTTGATCTCCCTTGTTTTCTTCTGCCTTTCAATTTTCCTTCATTTGAGCATGGAATACAATAGCAAAACTGGCAGTAGGTTCACTATCAGTGGGATTGGAGGGGCTGCGTGGGTCAATGGTTAAGAAGCTTGCCTTGTTAGCTGGAAGGCTGGCAAGAAGGCAGTTTGAGACCCGGGTACTGAATGATGGATTGAGCCCCTGTCTCTGTCCCAGCTCTTGGGGACATGAATGGAGCATTATTTGAAATGAGCCTCATTGGGATGTTCCCTGAGCGGAGATTCTTCTGCAAAAATCCTTTCAACCCAGAATAATTTCTGACATGAAATTATTATTAGTGGGGTTGGACTTGGCTTGTGATGTGATTCTATGAGATGGCCAAGGGGTAAAAATGGCGTTCTGACCAAAACTTGAAAACATGCTTCAGAAACAACAGAAGGCCTGCAGACCCTTCTAACTCTGACCTTAGGCTCTGACTTGCCTGTCTGGCCCTCACTACGAGCCGCTGTATGCGAAGCTGCAACTCTGTTTGTCCTGGAAGTCTTACTGTATGTAAACCCCTGCTTTGAAGGTTGCAAATGTGATGCAGGAATGTGGCCAAGCGGGCCAGGCTATGTAACTGAAGGACAGTAAGGATGCTTGCATAGTGAAAGATTCATCAGGTTGAGAGAATGTGTCACTTTTACCCAGAAACGTCAGAAGGCCAAATAAGAATAGATAGCTATCCTTAATGGGATGCCTCTGTTAGAATTGCTTGTGTCTAGAAACCTTAGCAATAGATCAGTCAATGATTTACAACGGTGATCTGCAACAAAGCATTGCACTGATTTGGTACCTCTGGATGTGAAAGCTCTTATTTAAGGTTGCAGCCAGCCAGCCAGTCACGCTGATCCCTGGGATATTCAATTTCTTTTTCATCAGCCCAGAACTATGCTTCCAAAACTGACATCTGGATAATGAGCATTGTCCATCCCCACTGTGCTATTTTGGGGATTTTATGAACCCTTTTAGTTTGCCTTCTATCTTTTTAAAACATTTGCTTGTATCCCAGGTACCTTACATCTCCATTTCATCTTCTTTCTTTTTTTTGCAGCGGCTAAGTTGGTGGTACTTTCTCAGGGGTTCTCAACTCCACACAAAGCGATGCTTCTCACACAAATCACACAAGGCTATGAAATGAATTATAGGAGCCTGATTTGCCTCATTTTACCTTGTTTGCAGAATTTTAATATGTGACTTCTGTTTCTTTTAACTTTGAATTGATATGTCTTTTAAATAACATATTTTAACTACATTCTAAGCATTTAGATTCTTAAAAAAATAACCTCTTGTTTTACTGTGCTGGTTGTAGACCATAATAAAGTGATTTATTGATTGGAAATATGATATATCCTCTCATATAACCCACTTCTCCTTTTCTTTAGCAAGGAGAGAGCTACGTCTCTGCTGACTGCAAGACATACTGCGTTTGTGGAAACTATGGTTCATTGACTTGCTGTCCCCAAAACTGGGCTTCTGGTGAAGAATGTAGGTTGAGTGAGGGGAAATATGGCTGTTCCCCAAAAGGTGGATCTTGCAAGGTAGTGCCTGGGGCTCAGCTCTCATCCTTTGATGGCCTTTCTGGGCAAGTTCCTGCTCCTGGAACCTACCATCTGGCTTCCCTTTTTGACGTCAACTCTGAAGATTGTTTCTGTGTGGTGGTGGGAGTTTCATCATGCCCATTTGATGGGACTGTTGCACCCAGATTGCTCTACATCGTCTTGAAAGATTTATTTATTACTGTGAATGGCCGGAATGAGGTGTAGGTAAGTGGAATGGAAAAGAGGGTTTTAAATCACATTCAAATTTATATTCTGTATTTATGCCAAAGCTGTCTGGATGGGAGAATTCTCTCAGGCATCCTTTCATAACAAAGGAAGAACTTGGTGCTTGGCCTGGGCCTCTCACACAATCGATGCTAGGCCTGAAGGGTAAACTCATTATCAAATGTGAAATATTATTATTATTTGTTCAATTTCTTCACCGCCCACTCAGCCAAGGCTGACTCAGGGCGACTTACAATCACAAAATAAAACAACAGATAAAAACAGTTAAAATTTAAAGGGTGTGTATGCATCTCTACCATTATTTCTGTATTTTTTATGAAGTGGGAGTTTGTTATGTATATTTTTTAATGTTTGATTATGTTTCCTTTTTTGTTCTTTTCCCCCCCTTTGTTCTCTGTTTATGTTTTTATCTATCTTGTAGAATATTTAATTTGAATAAAAAATCTTTTTTAAAAAACAGTTAAAATGACCCCTCCATTAAAAGGAGTGCTGGACCCGAAGGTGGGAGGGATTCTGTGCTATATCAACCAACCCAAGGTGGACACCCTTCTACCAGCACCCCATACTTAGCCCGCCAGCCAGGTTTTGAGCTCCTTTCTGAAGGGCAGAAGTTCTGTCTGGAGCCATAATTCCATTGGCAGGAGGTTCCAAAGGGCCGGTGCGGACATGGAGAAGGCCCTCTTCCTTGTGCTAGATAGGCGATCCCCTCTAGCCAATGGAACAATCAGAGAGCCCCTCCGGTCCGCTCTAGTTGGGTGGACAGAAATTCTTGGGACAATGTGGTCTCTTAGGTATCCTGGCCCACTACCATGTAGGGCTTTAAAGGTCAAAACCAGCTGTGGGAATGTATCTGGATTCTGTCAGGCTGTCTTCTGACACATTTTGTAAACAAAAGCCTCTTTGCTTGCATGAGAGACAACGCTGGTTTTTGGGCATGCGTAGAATAGTATTCTCCTTATCTCTCCTTTTTTGGGTTCTGACATTCTGATTGATTATGTAGCTTAAGTTTCGTTTCTGGTATACTCTGCTTGAATAAAGAGAAGCGATTAGTATCCTTTGTTCAGCCAAGGACTGGAGTCGTGTTTTCTCTGTCTCTCTCTGTTCTTTCCTTACTCCGAGCCTAATGAAGCTGGACTTCATGGACTCTTAAGTTTCTATCTGGGGCAATAAACTGCTCTGTTAGATGAGGCTGATTATCTTTACATGAATCAGATCCCAACAACTGGCACCCCGTCATGAGGCCATTGAATGAAATTCAAAGGAATGCTTTGAAGCAGCAATCAGCAATTAACACCTCATAATTGGCGACCAGGGACAAGGTCTTCTTCATTCACCTACGACCAGGCAAAAAGGTCCGACCGGGAAGGTCATAAATCGAGCGCTCGAAATTCATCCAAAGTCAACTTTGGGTCCCACATTAGGTGAGTGAAGAAAAATATTATTATTTTTTATCATGGGGTGTGTGCTTACTTCGCAAATGCAGGAATTTTGTAACGATATCTCAGATCTTTTGAATAACAATGGGAAACGAGCGGATGAGAAGGAGATACAAAAGCTAGTCAAAGCTATAGAAAAAATCAGTCCTTGGGTTAAATATGATGAATGTTTGGACTTAAAACAGTGGAAACAGATTGGGAGAGAAATGCAGAAGCATAATGGAATTTCTATATCAGTGTTATTTACATGGGAGGAAGTCAGAGACTGCCTTCAAAGACTCACTCCAAAGAATATTCTGTTGTCTCAGGGGCTTGCTGGCCCCCTCCCAAAGCTTTTGCCTCCAGCCAAGGGAGGGGCTATGGCAACTGCCCCTCCATCATATGAGAAACAACAGCTTAAGCCCCCTGATGGGGATGTGGGTGGAAAAGAAGATGGGACATTATATCCTGCCTTGCAGCAATCAAGCACTCTTAGCCCTACAAAAGACCTGTTCTCTGCTGCTTTAACTGCAGCTGTGCTGGATATGGAACCTGTTGCTGTATACCCAGTGATCCGGGGGGCTCCGGCTGTGGGCAATGCACTGGCAGTCCCAGATAGATATGAAACCCTCCATTACAAATATCTGAAGGAACTAAGAGTCAGCATACGTGACTATGGGTTTAATGCACCTTTTACAAAAGCTCTGTTGGAGGCCATTGCTTCTCAAAAATTGCTACCAGTGGATTGGAAACAGATGATCAAAGCACTCCTGCCTCCTGCAGAAGCAATGCTCTGCTTGCAAGAGTGGAGGGATGTGGCTTGGGAGGTACATCATACACGCCCTGCACTCACGATGGATATGTTATGTGGGGAGGGAAATTTTGCCAACCCCACACAGCAGTTGGCACTCACTGATGCCCAGCTGGGAGATATTGCACAGATAGTCATGCGTGCCTGGAGTAAGATTCCTTCCAAAGGAGATAGCTCAGTTGCTGGATTTGCAGCAATAAGGCAGGGCCCTAAAGAGGATTACACTGAGTTCATTAACAGACTCATGACTGCCCTCAGCCGCCAGGTGGAAAATGTCCCGGCACGGGAAATGCTCATGAAACAACTGGCTTTTGAAAATGCCAATGAGGATTGTAAGGGGGCTCTGACAGCTGTTTATGCTAGGCCAGGAACATCAATAGCAGACATGATGCACATCTGTCTAGCACCCGCAGGAGGGCCTTCTCCGTGTCCGCACCAACCCTCTGGAACCTCCTGCCAATAGATATAAGACTTCAAAGTGAACTGCTGCCCTTCAGGAAAGGAGTAAAGACCTGGCTGGCAGGGCAGGTGTGGGGCCCGAACGGGACTATGGTTCCCGCCGGCTGGCTTTTATAAAAATAAGAACTCTCTCTTCTTCCCTTTTGTATAGTAGGTGGGATGGGTGGGTGGGATATGGGTTTTTAAATGGGGTGGATGTGGGTTTTTTATAAGGTTTTTATAATGTTTTTATGTATTTTTAGAATTGTTGTAATGCCGCCCTGAGTCGGGTTCTGCCTGAGTGGGCGGCATATACAAATATGACTATAAATAAATAAATAAATAAATAAAAATGATGAAAGTTTGTCAAAATGTGGGGACTCACAGTTACAAGGCTCCACTTCTGGCAGCTGCAGTTCAATTGCCCACAACTCAGGCTCAAAACAAACGTTGTTTTGGCTGTGGAAAAGAAGGACATTTTAAAGCACAATGTCAAAAGCAGGCAGCACGCCCTTCAAGGAAGTGTCCCATTTGTCAGAAGGGGTACCATTGGGCCAATCAGTGCCGCTCAAATCCTAATGCCAACCCCTCAGCTGCTCAGCACAAAGATTCTGACTTTTCTCCACAGCAGCAGGGAAATGGGAGTGCGGGCCTTGCTCGGGCCCAGGCAAAATAATAGGGCTACCAGAGGTCAGTGAGGAAGCAATAGCGGAGGTTTTGGAAGAAGATAAGGAACTTGCCCAAGAAATGATTTCACGATATAGAAAAAACCATCCTCTAAAAGAAGGACTATTATTGAGGATATCTAAGGACTGTACCTTTACTGTGCCAGGGTGTGTGGAGGCTCTTCCCACAATGGTTAATGATGTTAATTTCCAGGGCATGATGGGCATTGTTCTTCCTTGCCCAGATGCCTTGCCCGCTTCTGTACACATTGCAGCAGGGTCAGTTACATTGGGTCACCAAGAAATTGTCACCCCTGCATCAGCCACGCAACATCTCACCCTGCCTAAGAAACACCTGCAGGACCTAGCAGACATTTTGCAACAAGCGGGCTTGATCATAGCTCCTGAAAAAGTGCAGCGGATGTATCCATTCCAATATCTGGGACATAGGCTCTCAGCTACCGCTTCAACTCCGCTATTGCCAACAATAGCTATTCCAGAGCAGTTCACTCTTGTACAATTGCAACAATTGCTAGGGAACATAAATTGGGCTCGTCCATTCTTGGCCCTGAGCACGGAGGAACTGTCACCACTCTTTGCTGCTCTTTCTGGACACACTTCTCCAGCGGACATCATTCCCTGCACAACGGAGATGCGTACAGCTCTTCAACGCCTCAACGAAAAGCTGCATACCATCGCTGTGGATCGGGTGCCCTCAGGCACCATTGCGCTGGCATGCGCTCTTCTTCCCACACCGAGGCTGCCCACTGCTGTTTTGTTCGCACCTGTCAACGCTCAGAAGGTGGCCATCGTGGAATGGCTACACTTGGCGCACACTCCCTCGAAAAACTGTTATCGCCTGCCTGATGCGATTGCTGATCTTTTCCTTAAATGCCGTACTAGGGCAAAGCATTTGACTGGCTATGACGTTGACTTTGTTTGTTTTCCTTTTTCGCAGGATCAGCTAACCGCCTTGCTACAGCATTCTGAGGCATTTCAGGTGGCCATGGCGGACTTTGTGGGACAAGTTAAATTTAACCCCCCCAAAGATAAGCGGTTTACCTTGCTGAATCTCACTTCTTACTCCCTGTCATCCCCGCTTTGCATGCAACCTATCTTGCATGCCGTTACTCTTTTCTCGGATGGCTCCCCCTCCCGTGGAGTCCTTACATGGCAGGGTCCTACTGGGGAATGGGAGGTTGTTTTTACAGGACCTCAAGCATCGGCCCAGCGGTCGGAACTGGCAGCGGTCATACTTGCTTTCTCTACGTTTTCTGATGTGCCTTTTAACCTGATTGTGGATACTCAATATGTTTACCGCCTTGTTTTTACTTTAGCTCAAGCTTATTTGTCTCCATCGATGGATAGGGATCTTTTTGCTTTATTCCAACAGCTTCAAGGTTTTCTTTCCAACCGTACGGTCCCATTCTTCATTGCCCACATACGCTCTCACACAAGGATCCCAGGTTATTTGACGGAGGGCAATGCACGAGCAGATTCTGCTCTCCGGGACTCTGCTGAGGTTTTTTTCTCTCTTTGACAACCCCATTGACAGTCATGCAATGTTTCATCAATCTGCTAAGGTTTTGCATAAACGATTTTCCATTCCTATGTCACAGGCTAGAGACATTGTGTCATCCTGTGCTTCCTGTACGAAGTCTCCTATATTCCTGCCATTTGATGCTGTTAATCCTCGAGGAACAGAAGCCAATCAGCTATGGCAGATGGATGTCACGCAAGTACCTGCTTTGGCTCCGCTTTCTAAGTTACATGTGACTGTTGATACCTTCTCTGGATTTATATGGGCTACACCCTTACGGGGTGAAACATCCAGACATGTTATACAACATTGCATTCGTTCGTTTGCGGTAATGGGAAAACCTAAACACCTTAAGACAGACAATGGGTCATCATATGTTTCTTCTGCCTTTCAGGACTTTTGCCGTCAGTGGGACATTAAGCTAACCCATGGAATACCCTATAACTCGACTGGACAGGCGATTGTTGAAAGAGCCCACCTGACATTCAAAAATTTGTTACACAAGCAAGTGGGAGATAGAGGGGTTCCTGTGGCTGAAATACCTACAGCTGTTGCTAAAGTACTGTATACTCTTAATTTTCTTCTTGCTCCCCATAACAGGTCACACTCTCCAGTCGAATTGCATTTCAGGACTGAGGAGTGTCTTCCTAAGCCATTTTTCGTTTATCGGCAGCAACCGGATCCTGAGTGGAAAGGTCCTGTACCTCTAATCACCTGGGGACGAGGATACGCAGCGGTTTCTACAACCTCAGGACCTGTGTGGATTCCTGCACGAGCGATCCGCCCATGGAGAGAGAAGAAGGTTACTCAGCTCCAGGATGGTGGTTCACCAGTAGACTAAACTTGCTGACATTTGTTCTTTTCTTTCTTACTGTGCTTCCAGCTGTAAGAACAATGCCTCATGGGGGCAACCCCAACTTTTGGCTTCGTCATGCTAACTATATGTTTGAGGTTCATGGTAAGAATGCAACGTTATACTATGAGCATCCACTGGCAGTGTCTCAAATGGCCTTTCTTCTGGCATTGTTCAACACGCCTGAGTTGGTTATTGGACATTTGCAACATATTGATAGATCTACACTCTTCTCTAATCCTCCAGAACAATTTAACAACACCCGCTGGCGAAGCATGACATTCAAGAAATACACTAAAGGACTTTGTTTCTGCTGTCATAGTTCTGGAGTCTGGAATAGTAAATGGAAGTACTGGACTCAAGCAAAAAGGGTTTTGCGGAATGTAGGCAATTATATGGGTTGTGATGATTATTTTTGGTTATGGGGTAGTTATAACAGTTCTTATAAGCTCAATTATACCTTGTTTAACACTACTATTGAAGATATATATGATGTGTTTCCTATGTTTACTCCTGATTATTCTGCTATAGATAGTGGTTCAAATTGCAATGGATGGCAAATCAAGGATCCCAACACGTGGTTCTTTTTTAATGGAGTTGCCACGAATTTCCATCCAGGACAATATCAATGTGCAGCATTGGGTTATTTTACCTTACAGACTGGCCATAGATTACCTGTTAGCAAAATCCGGAGGATTTTGTAAACTGGTCGGGAACCAGGGATGTCGGGTAAAATTCCAGGATCTGAATAATACTATTGAGAAAGAACTTCAGAATTTACAGGAGAGCATTACTAACAATGTACGCACTGATGTTAATCTCTTTGATTGGGTGACTTCTTGGTTGCCTGATTTATCTGTCCTTAGACAAGTTTTCTTTTATGGGTTTATTATTATTATCTGCCTTATACCTTTGTGTTTTTGCATTTATTGTATTCCTAATCTTATTTCTATGTGTAACACATGTCCACTGCGTAGAAGGGAGACATCGAGTTTTGCACAACGGCAATTGTACTCAATGAGGTATCATCCTCCGGAACAAGGTACCATGAGTCAGGAGGGGTACGATGTCCAGGAGGACAGTGATGATGTATATGGAGGAGTAGTTATGGAGTATGATGACATGCAGGGGTATGATTAGCCGTCGCTCTCTATCTCTCAAATTTAAATGAAAAAGGAGGACATGTGGGAATGTATCTGGATTCTGTCAGGCTGTCTTCTGACACATTTTGTAAACAAAAGCCTCTTTGCTTGCATGAGAGACAACGCTGGTTTTTGGGCATGCGTAGAATAGTATTCTCCTTATCTCTCCTTTTTTGGGTTCTGACATTCTGATTGATTATGTAGCTTAAGTTTCGTTTCTGGTATACTCTGCTTGAATAAAGAGAAGCGATTAGTATCCTTTGTTCAGCCAAGGACTGGAGTCGTGTTTTCTCTGTCTCTCTCTGTTCTTTCCTTACTCTGAGCCTAATGAAGCTGGACTTCGTGGACTCTTAAGTTTCTATCTGGGGCAATAAACTGCTCTGTTAGATGAGGCTGATTATCTTTACATGAATCAGATCCCAACAACCAGCACCTTCAATTGCACCCGGAGGCACACTGGTAACCAGTGCAGCTCCCAATGTAGCAACAAGGCATGGGCATAACGTCCATGCCCCATCACGACCTGGGCAGCCGCATTCTGGACCAGCTGCAGCCTCCGAATGGTCATCAAGGGCAATTCAAAAGGGCCAAGTTTTACAACTAATCTGAAGAACAGGTATGACCATTTGTTAAAACCCCCCAAAAAAACACCAACCGCATTGACTTGTAGACTTATCTGTTATGCTAACCATTCTGTACCTGGTGTGTATAAATTGATGCCGTGATAGCCTCATTCTTATGTCTGAATAAGTAGACTTGACCCACAAAAGCTAATATTAAAATACTGCACAACAATTAGTCTTTAAAGTACTTCAACATTTTTTGTCTTTTTGTTTTGTTTACTCTCTGATATTCAATGAATTAGTTTAACTGGCCATGAAACCAGTGGCTGGGAGTTCTATTCTAGAAGAGCCAGCCTGTGCCTTCAGCAAGCTGAACAGCCCTAAGGAACGTTTTAGTATTTTGTATCTAGAAAACCCTGAAATGGATGACCATAAGTCAGAATTGACTTGACAACAAAGAATTATTACTTAGGCTTGATTGTGGGCTTCTGATGCTTTGGTAAAACATTGTCCTAGCCACAGTACCACCTAAATAGTTGTGTAGTCCTTTGGGACAAAACTGGAAATTATGCAGGTATGTGTAGAAAATGATGGGCAAATCTAAAGTAATAGAAAATGGAAAAGATGGGGGAAATTTCTCCTTATACTTTTGTTCACATTTCTATGTTGATAAGACCAAACTGACAACAGATTCTCATCACTCTTTCAAAGGATGGGCAAATCTGTTTTATTCACTTTATCTTAGCAATCAGTTTTTAATATAAATTCAGATTTTAAAAAAAGAAACTTAAATAAAATTTTCATCCATTCCTAGATGTCATAGGCATCTTGGGGAATCTTGGCACTCCATGTGTTCTTGGACGTCAATTATCAGAAGTCCAAGTCAGCATTCCTGTTAATCAGGGCTTCTGGGAACTGAAGTTCAAGAACACCTGAAGTGCCAAGGTTCACTATCACTGTCATAGTCAAATTTGTCAAAATCTCAATGTCTTTGACATCCAAGTGATGTGGATTTTGGGGACTTTTAATTAAAACAAATGAAAATAAAACACTTGCTCATTCCTAGTTAAAGCATGCTGCTCTAGTTTTATGCCTGTTCCATGGAGAAATATCTCATTTGTGGTCTGTTTTCCTGGTCTGGCTAATAGGTTGCTGGCTTCATTTTTATGTCTTACAGGTGAATGGACTGCCAGTTCCGACCCCATTGAATATCGCCAACTCAGTTGTGTTGAGTACAGATGGCGATGCTATCATCCTGCAGTTACCACAGATTCAAGCCCTGCTTTGTCAGGGAGAGTACGTGGAGCATGCGGAAATTACAACAACGATCAGACTGATGATCTGCAGGACCCAAATGGAGCAGCTGTGAATAATGTACCTGAGATGTTGGTGTCTTGGACAGCCAGAGATTTCACTCTTTAGTAAGTTGATGTCTACTTATTCTTCCTTATAGATTTACCTCCTGGGTGGGGCTAGAGTTCTCTCAATTGTAGTGACTTCTGTGGATAAAATTGTCACAATTCCAGGACTTCCAGCCTCAGAGGTCACCTAGAATCTCCCAGGTAGACTTTTGGGACCAGAGGGAAGGGAAAAGAAGATAATTCTTGCTACAATTATTAGTTTAGCTCCACATGCTTTGGTAGGGTAGCAGGTTAGTCTTCCCATGAAAGATATCAGGTAACTCTACTAAGCAGTGTGAGTGAGAGAATGCCATCTCCTGTTTCTCTACCAAAGTAGGTAACAGTGGTAAGAAGACCTCATTTGTTTTTTCTTTCTTTCTTCTCTCCCAGTCTCAGAAGTCTGTCTATGGGCTATAGGTGAGTTTTGGAACTGAGAGTCCTAAAATTACAAACAAACCAACAAACCCAGCACTCTTCACTAGTGGCTTCTCTACTCATTTCAGTGAAAGTGTGGGTCAGGCACTCAGATTTAATTAAGAAAAACACTGCATGACAAAGGAAAAGTATAAAAATGGCAAATGAATTAGCTCACTTTTTATTTGTTAATTTTTACATTACTAATTTAGAGAAAAGCCACTGGTCAATTTACATCCATAATGATACAAGCCCCACAATTCTGTCTTTGGTACATTCTAACTGCCATTTTTTTCTGTGTTCATTTTCTTCTTAGTGTGGCCTGAAATAAGATTTGTTTGGTAAATCTCGAATTCCAGTCAGACGATGCTCCAGTGTAATGGAAATTAGTGTATGGTAGATTATGAAATGGCATTTTAAGTATAGGACATGCATGATTTATTACTTTTCATACAAGGTAACCTTTTTGGCTACCCACTTTAAAAGACCCATATCCCACCCACCCATCCCACCCACTATAAAAAGAAGAAGAGAGAGTTCTTAATTGTTTACTGTAGGATTGGGGCCGCGAAGCGGCCCTTGGGGTCCCGGAGGAGACTGGTCAAAGGAACGACACGAGGCAAGATGGAGCGAAGACCAGTGATTTATTGAGGGAAAATCATCAGTATATATTATGTTCAAGGCTGCGCATGGTAGAATGGTCATCTGACAGAAAATCACATCACCCATTTACCCGGGTTAATTGAGAACCTCTCTTGGGGAAGTTAATTAACTAAGGCAAACACTGACAGAGGAAAACCATTTTCTGAGGCTTACGCCAGAGTAAATATGGCTTCTATTTGCACCAAAGATTAGGCTCTTCTGTGAGTCAGTAATTGCCTAATAGGTACCGGAGGTTAGTGATCTGCTTCTCTCAGCAGAACCGCGAGTCAGGTCAGATTGTGGGTGAATCAACCCTTATTATTAATCCACCCCCCTTAATTTCTATGCCCGCAGAGCCCACAGGCCAGGAGCGTTCTCGACTGAAGTGGCCTCTGCGAGGGCCGTTCCATGCCAACTGGGCATGGAGAATCCGCATCTCCCCTTTCTCTATTGTTTAGAAACCTGACAGGCGACCCTGCGTAGGAGGGGCATCAGCTGATGAGCGGGAATGACGCTTCGGGGTTCCCTCCATGGAGGACATCTCGATAGCAGTGAGGGAATACATTGCACGAAACAACACACTGTTGTGCCCAGTATTACCACCCCCACAATCACTTTGAGTGTCGTCTGAAGCCATCCCCATGGGAACCACGACCACAAGGAATCCTACCACCCCCATGAAGAATCCTCCTTGATGTTCTTAACTAGGGTGTGGAGGTCCGTGAGCTGGCTCTGTATCTTGTGGGTATTGTTTGTGAGATTTAAGCAACACATGCTGTGGACAGATTCGCAACCCAAATGATGTAACAACAGAAGATAGTCTATAGCTGCTCGATTGTCAAGGATGGCATGGCAAAGCTCTGCCTGCTCCTGGTTGAGCAGCACTATTGCCGAGGAGGTATGGTTAATGGCTTTTGCAAAAGTGCAAGCCAATTGACCAATTCATTCTCCGAGCATTGCCTATGGCTAAGCCTGACACGCTGAATATACTGACTGCAGCCTGGTTTTTCAGAACTGTGGGTCTGAATCCAGACTGCTTTCTGTAGCAAGGCAAGATAATGAGATGTGTCATTGATACTGTGACCTGGGGTGATTCTAAGCTATCTCTGCAGCTTCTGGCGTTGTGCAAATGTCTTTCTAGCACCTATGGGGAGGTGTGAAGATAGGCTGGGGATTACCGGCTACCGGGTGCTCAATCTTTGCAAGCAATGGGCCGGTGCAAACATGGGCCGGTCTGGCTTCCTTAGGTGGAAGCTGGCCGTTATTAACAATATACAGAAATTCAAGTGTCCCTTGCAAATCCCAACTGGAGCATTGTACAAGGCATGAATAAATAGCAACTACAGATAATAGCAATAGAAAACATTCAGCTGCTTCTTGAGGCTTCCCTTCTTGGTGGGGTTTCATGTGTAACTTGAGCTTGGAAAAGTCTTGTTTTGGGGAAAAGCATGGTCCTTAGAAGTAGCACTGAGTATGCAAAATGTTCATAGAAATGTCTTTGGCGATGTAAGTCATAAAGGAAGACGGACAGCTGATGACATCCAAGACAGTGACTGGCAGTGACTTTGCAATAGGCGAACTTGGCATCCGGGCCTGATTCTGGCCTCTGGGACCTGCATGGGGAAGATACTTGTTTGGGAGATAAAAATTCTGAAAGAGTTAGTTAGTTTTTGCACTTATAGGATAGCAATTGCTGTGCAACTATGGGATGTTGTTCCCCCCTTTCTGTTTGTTTGTCAATGTAGGACTTAAGTATCCGATAGGCCCGTTCCACAATCGCTTGCCCCTGCGGATTGTACGGAACGCCAAAGGTGTGCTTAATATCCCAGGTGGCCCTGAAGGTGGCCAGCTGCCTGGAGCTATAAGCTGGGGCGCCATCGGACTTCATGTGCCGAGGTTCGCCCTTGGCCGTGGGAAAGGAGATGCTGCTCCACACGGGGAGCCGTTTCTCCCTTCTGTGCTGTTACCCAAACAAACTGTGGGAAGGTATTAATGCAAATGTGCATGTACTGCCATTTGCCAAAATGTGGGGCATGTGTGACGTCCATTTGCCACACCTGGATGGCCTCTGTCCCTCATGGGTTAACCCCCCACGAGGGCCCCCCCGGTGCCCCTGCACGATGCAGACAGGAACGGACTATGCCTTGGGCTTGGGAAAGTGGCAGGTTGAACTGCCTTGCGAGCGCTTTGGCATTCTGATGAAAGAATGCATGACTCTGAATTGGAGGTGTGAGGAACAAACTCAGCAAGTTTTTGTCTATCGCGGGAGTGATGTATGCTCCCGGTAGACTGTGAAGCAAATTCCTAGGAAACTGGCTGTCAGCAATTATGTTGAAGAGTTCTTTGGCAAAGGTGCGCAAAGCGAGGTTCATGGCTGCCAACTCTGCCCGCTTGCGGAAGAGTCAGGAGCGTGCGCCAAGCTTGGTCCTCTTGCCAAGTAAGAACCTAATATGTGCGACCCCCATAAGTGAAAAACTGTCCAAGCCCCCCGAAGAGGAACCAGTGACATCAATTCACACAAGGTGACTGCGTTTGAAGCGAGACGAGTCTGGGGTCTTATGGCAAACCTTGGCGCATGAAGCGCCAGGCTTCCCTTGGGTAAATTTCTCATGAAGGCCCCCCTGCGCACATCCGCCCATGGCGTGCGTGCACACGTTTAGAAGAGTGCCAGATGGTGGCTTAGCCTTTTGCCTGTGCTTAGACTAGCAGCAAAAAGGGAAGGGGTGGCCTAAAAATGCCTGTATCTGATTGAAGGTGTGACCTGACTGCACTCTTAAAATGGTCCTAGGCAGTCCTGGCTAATGAGTGGCACTCTGCACATTCTCAGGAGCTTAGGGACTAATCCTTCCTCTGTGCTCTGGAGTTTGCAAAATGTGTCTGCTCATTAGAGAGGGTGCTGTGGGCCAGGTGCCATACTTAAAATGACCGACTAAGACTTATTAAAACAAGCCAACTATGACGTACCAGCTGTAAGGAAATAATGCACAAAAATGAAAAGACACACAAGTTAAACATTTCCAGCAGGGAGTTCCACTGGCGAAAGGAGGAAAGGAGGAAAGACAAGTCAGAAGTTAGCACAATGAGAATGCAGCAACTCTTATCATAACGAAATCAGATTAGGTCAGGTAATTAAGACCGCCGGCTGGGATCCTTCTTTTAAGGGGTCCCTACCAGTAATTAACTCTGGACCCTGTGAATGGAAGCAATTTAAGACTGTAGAAAGAAATAAAATAGGTTACTATCAAGGCCTGGAGAGGAGTTTTGTTCCTGTAAAAAAGGTAAGCATTTTCTGAATATACAGAGCGCAAGAATGTTTGCGTGCTCTTTCCTGTGAAAGGGGTACAATGAGTGAGTTACTTTGCACAGATTAAAGTCAAAATACCAGAACAATATCTTTCTTAAGAGAATGAAGGAGAGTTAGAACGATTCTCAACCCGCGGCCAGGTGTGGGTAAGTGGGCCGGATGCGCCCCACGTTGCTCTGCCACTACCTCCACCAAGCCAAGAAGGGCTGTGTGGCGAAGGAAGTGCAGGATGACTGTCCGGACCCCCAGAGCTGCCTGAGGCCCCGGAACTTGGCCCCTGACTTTAAAAGGTTGAGAAACGAGGTTACAAGATGATAACACAATACACACATGAAGACAATGCAATTCTCTCACTCCTAGTGAGATACGTGACTTCAAGACGCTAAGAGACATTCAGACACCTTAAAACACAGAGATGGGGGTTTGAGGAACACAGACGTAGGGAGTGGCCCCATAGTTTATGATTTAGTGAGGAAAACTCATAGAAGTGATTTTTGTTTTCAGATCGCGCTTCTGAAAAGAAAAATCTGTTTTCTGAGTGGCAAGGATTGCAAAACCGGTTTCCAAGAGTGGCTTAATCCTTTGACAAAGAAAAAGTCTCAAGGGAAGAAGGGGGGTCACCCTGCCCTATTGCAGGTTAGGATTCCCCCCCCCCTCCACCCTCCTGCCTTCGCTGCCCTTAAGCTGCTAAGCAGGCAAGGCAAAGGGGTTCTACTCACCATGCTTTCTCAAACCTTAAATAGTTCCTGCCCATGAGCAGAGTGCAAACTGTTTAACACATATTTCACAGTGACATTACCACGCAGTTACACACAAGGAACACTTTTTCAATCATACTGTGGTCATAAAGACAAGGCTTCTGCAATCATACACAGTTCTTGCAGTCATACATTCAGTGGTGCACCACGCATACACACATTTATTTACGCATTCGCACATTCCTCCCCTGATCTGCAGCGTTCTATCCTACACATGAGGAGATGGCTTATACACAGCTGGCTATTTACAACCATCTGGGTGCTTCTACTTAGGGGCGAGTTTCTCTGGGCTACTCCAAGGTGAGACCAGCAGATTCTGCCTGTGCCTTGGGAGAGCTCGGGGTGCTATTGCTGGGATGGTTCTTCTGGCATAGCCAGGGCGATGGCTGCCTCCTTTCCAGTGCCAGCGTGGCCATTTGGCATTAAGACAACCTTTTGAAGATCTGCCTGGTCTAGATTGGCATTCTCTTCTAAGGTGTCTCATTTTTCCACACTGGAAGCAGGCACCTTGGGGTTTTGGCACTGCTCTGCGCCTGGGTGTGGTAATGGGTCTGCTCTGGAGCCCTGCGTGGCCAGGGGCCGTGCAGATTTCCATGAGCAGTGGGCGCTGAGCAGCCCTGCCTGAACGTGTGTCTGCCTTGAGATAGGCTGAGCACAGCAGTTGGGCACTAGCTAATTGTGCCACTGACAATTTCCCCGTGAATGGATCTTCCTCACCCCTGCGCTGAATGGAGTTCTTAATTGGCAGGGAACTTTTAACTGTCAGAGAAGCGCCAGGGCCTCTCATGCCATGAATTCCTTCAGTGACGTCTGCAGCTGTCACTGGGGGAATGCTCCCTACACTGCCCTGCTTAAGCTGAAATGACGGATAGAGACTCCTTGGGACTGATGGTTCTGACTGCGCTGGGGGTTTCTGGGTCTCTATCCGGACTGGGTCATCCTCTACTGAGAGTTTCCTACATTTGCTCCATGTGCGAATTATGCCTTCTGGAGCTTTCGGGGGTTGCTGAATGCAGTCTCCTATCTGATCCCAGAGCTGAAGGGTTAGCGTACCTACTTCTGGGTAAAGCAGGCAGTGTTCCCTTAGGTACACCAAAAGTCTCGGTAGCTCTCTGCTGTGAAAACGTAACTGAAATACCCTGGCCAGGATTTTGAACTCTTCCTCATGAGTTCTTTGGCTAGCGGACGGACGTTGTCGCTGAGGACAAGTCCCCATATTACCTGCGGGGGTTCTCCGAAGATTCCTCCTCGGGACGAGTCGACACGTCTTTTGGGCCAGGTAATAGGTTTTGGCGACGATTCTCTGGGTAGAGCTCGGAGCGTGGCCTGCTGCCACGGGCCCTTGGTGGCCTCTGCACTGTCAGGGGTTCACAGCTGACCCTGAGCAGAACGCGTTTTTCCGTGCCTGCAAACCGCCGCGAAAGTCGGGAGCAAGCTGTAGGATGCCTCTTCTGTAATGCCTCGTCGCTTGGGCCATCTTCCTGATCGGCTGGCTTACCGACCGGGCTGCCGCGCTGTCCTCCGGGACGATTGGACGCGGTTCGAGCGCAGAACCGGACCGTGTGATCGCTTACTCTCGGGTAAGATCACGTCTCGGGGTCACCAGATGTAGGATTGGGGCCGTGAAGCGGCCCTTGGGGTCCCGGAGGAGACTGGTCAAAGGAACGACACGAGGCAAGATGGAGCGAAGACCAGTGATTTATTGAGGGAAAATCATCAGTATATATTATGTTCAAGGCTGCGCATGGTAGAATGGTCATCTGACAGAAAATCACATCACCCATTTACCCGGGTTAATTGAGAACCTCTCTTGGGGAAGTTAATTAACTAAGGCAAACACTGACAGAGGAAAACCATTGTCTGAGGCTTACGCCAGAGTAAATATGGCTTCTATTTGCACCAAAGATTAGGCTCTTCTGTGAGTCAGTAATTGCCTAATAGGTACCGGAGGTTAGTGATCTGCTTCTCTCAGCAGAACCGCGAGTCAGGTCAGATTGTGGGTGAATCAACCCTTATTATTAATCCACCCCCCTTAATTTCTGTGCCCGCAGAGCCCACGGGCCAGGAGCGTTCTCGACTGAAGTGGCCTCTGCGAGGGCCGTTCCATGCCAACTGGGCATGGGGAATCCGCAGTTTACATAAGCCAGCAGGTGGGGACCGTGTTCCCATTCGGGCCCCACACCTGCCCTGCCAGCCAGCTCTTCAATCCTTTCCTGAAGGGCAGCAATTCTCTTTGAAGTCTTAGATCTGTTGGCAGGAGGTTCCAGAGGGTTGGTGCGGACACGGAGAAGGCCCTCCTACGGGTGCTGGATAGATGTGCTCCCCTAGTTGATGGCACTATTAGAGAGCCTCTCTGGTCCGCTCTGGTTGGATAGGCAGACACTCTTGGGATGATGCGGTCTCTAAGGTATCCTGGCCCACTGCCATATAGGGCTTTAAAGGTCAAAACCAGCACCTTGAATTGCACCCGGAGACAAACTGGTAACCAGTGCAGCTCCCGAAGTAGCGGTGAGGCACGGGCATATCGTCCGCATCCTATCACCACCCGGGCTGCCGCATTCTGGACCAGCTGCAGCCTCCGAATGGTCATCAAGGGCAGCCCCATGTAGAGCGCATTACAATAATCTAGTCGGGAAGTGACCAGAGCGTGGGTGACCATAAGCAAGGAGCCCCGGTCCAGGAGCGTGCGCAACTGGCGAATCACCCGAAGTTGGGCAAAAGCCCTCCTGGCCACAGCCGCTACCTGTTCTTCTAGCAGCAGCTGTGAGTCCAGAAGGACCCCCAAGTTGCGCACTGGGTCTGTCTGGGACAAAACAGCCCCATCCAGTACCAAAGATGGTAGCTTCCTGGATAATACAGGGCCCCTTATCCACAGCCACTCTGTCTTGCTGGGATTCAGCCGAAGCCCATTGGCCCCCATCCAGACCCCAATGGCCTCCAGGCATCCGGATAGGATTTCAACAGCATCACTGGGGTCCCACGGGCAGAGATGTACAACTGGGTGTCATCTGCGTACTGATAGTACCGCACCCCATGGGAACGATGGCTAGAGCGTAATGGCAGAGGTACAGCTCCTTTTATACAGCAACAATACATTTGAATATGGATGCATGGTAGCCCATTGGCCACCGCCTGCGTGACATCATCCTGAGTCACGCCCTTCTTCACCAGGTGTAGCCGTGGTGGGAATGTTCCCGCGGCTGACAGTGATTGGGGAATTTGTACCATGTGAGCTGAACGCTCGCAGCTGCCCTCTATGGGTAGCTAGCTCGCGTTCCATTGCAGCTGAGAAACATTGTGTTCATTACAAGGTTACATTCTTACATTGAAGTGGTTACATTCATTCTTAAAGATATAGTGTTTCCATACACAACACCCCTCCCCCCTAGAATGGGATGAAGTCCCTCAACCATTGTGGTTTTCTGCATGTGCGCTTGCGGTGTACGGCAGCTTGGCCGATATTGGGGGAACTAAGGGTTCAGTGTTCCGTGGATTCTCGCCCTGCAAGGGGAGAATGAGACTCGTTAGCGACCTGCTGTGGACTCGCTGTTCTCAATGGTTCCTCTTGAGGGGTATGGGTAAATTCTAACCCTGAGAAACCGGGGGCACCTGGGACTAAACAAAAACCCCGCTTTTCACTCAGACAGGTGGGGGACCACTCCGCAAACACCCCCTCCAGTTTTGAAAATCAAAATCAAACTCCTCAACTACTTCATCATCCCCTTCCCCCCATGATGCCTCCAAAAGATATGGTTTTGGTGGGAGGCGAGGATATGCATTTGTGTTTGGGGGGTCCAAAGGATATGGGTTTGTATTCGAAGGGTACTCTGTGTCTCCCCCTTGGGATAAGTGGGTGGGGGAGGACCCTAACATTGACTCTCCTTGTTGGCTCTCTTCACTCTGGCTGCTGGTGACCCGACGCCTGAGTTGGTCAGCGTGTCTTCTCCACAGTAGACCCGTACTGGTTTCTATGACACCAGCCCCATTTGCTCAACTACCACTCCTGGAACCTATGTTGGTCCCGAGGTCGTGTAATTTCTACAATGCACTGGTTACCCTACTGCAAAATTTTTGGGGCTCCCAATTTCTATATTCCTCCCCTCATCCCCCACCCTGTTTAGATCCAACCGATCAAAGAGTGTTATGGGTTTCCTATGCATTAGGAGCTCTGCAGGTGAGAGCCCGGACTCCAGGGGAGTTGCCCTATTGCAGATTAGGAACTGGCACAGCTGGAGGTTCAAATCCCTGGGGTCCATTCACTGCAGTGCATCCTTTGTAGTCCGCACCTGGTGTTCTACCTGACCGTTTGTGGCGGGGTGGAAAGGAGCAGAGGTGATGTGCCGAATGGCGTTCCTCTCGATGAACGCCTTGAATTCGGCAGACGTGAAGGTACTGGCATTATCGGAGACCAGCACGTCGGGTAAACCAAAACAACTAAACACCTTGCGCAACTGCTTTATTGTTGCAGCTGATGAGGTGTTGGACATTGGAATGACCTCCAACCACTTAGAGTACGAATCTACTATCAACAGAAAAAAGGAACCCCGGAATGGGCCAGCGAAGTCGATGTGCACTTGGGACCATGGGCCGCGGGCCGTGTCCCATGCTCTGTGGCGAAGCCGGGACTCCTCGGGACGAGAGCTCTGGCAACTCTCACAAGTGCCCACCATGTGCTCTATATCAGCATCTATTTGGGGCCACCAGAAATAGCTTCTGGCCAGAGCTTTAGAGCGTACGATCCCCGGGTGGCTGGTATGCAGTAGCTTGAGCACTTTCGGTCGTAGCTTTTCGGGAATGACCACCCGTTGGCCCCAGAGGAGGCAGCCCCTCTCTATGGAAAGCACAACCCTCCGTTTGAAAAATGCTTTGAACTCCTTCGCAGGGGGAGTCGTGGGCCACCCTTTCTTAACCTAGGAACTGACTAGGGACAGGGCTTTGTCCACTGCTGTGGCTGTGGCGAGGTCTGCGGGTACTATGGGAGGTGACTTGAGAGACTCAATCAGCAGGACCTGGTGCTCCTGTTCTACCTCGCAATCGGGGTCTCCCAGCTGTGGGAGGGGGGACCAGGAAAGCGCATCTGCATGGGAGATCTCCGTCCCCGGGTGGTGGATTGGTAGGCGTTGTGGAAGATGGCCAATCGTAGCATTCTGGAAGACAGAATCTGTGGTGTGGGCTTGCCCATGGTGAAAATCCCCAAAAGAGGCTTGTGGTCGGTCATGATAATGAACTGTTGACCATACAGGAAATCATGGAACTTCTTCATCCCCGCCATTATGGCTAGGGCTTCTCTATCTGTTTGTGCGTAATTGCACTCTGCCTTTGAAAGTGACCTGGAATAAAAGGCAACCGGGGCTTCCCGCCCATTTTCTAACACGTGGCACAGCACGGCCCCCACCCCCACTGGTGAGGCATCACAGACCAGGACTACAGGTTTCCTCGGGTCGAAATGGGTCAGAACAGCATCTGAGGACAGGAGCCTCTTGAGCTCTTTGAACGCTTTTTCCTGGGTATCTCCCCACTGTCAAACTGTGTCTTTCTTTAGTAATCCGTGCAGTGGCTCCGCAACGGATGCTTTCCTTGGCAAGAAGGAATGGTAAAAATTTAGGAGCCCTAGAAATGACTGCACCTCTGGTTTCGCGGTGGGGCGAGGGGCATTTTGAACAGCCGCAATCTTTGACTCGGAGGGCTTAATACCATCGGGGGTTATCTTGAACCCAAGAAACTCAACCTCCATCACAAAAACCACACATTTGCCACTTCTCAACCTCAGTCCCGCTTTCTCGAATACTGTTAGGACCTTGTCTAGCCTTTTCGCTAGTTCTGATTTGCTCCCCCCAGTAATCAAAACATCATTGAAGTAGGGGAGAACACCTGGGAGCCCCTTTATAAGGCGTTCCACGAGGGACTGGAAAATCCGGGGGCCAAATTTACGCCGAACTGTAGGCGTGTTACCTTGAATGCACCTTTGTGTGTGATGATGGTTTGCGCAGCAGCAGCAGCTGGAGTTACAGTGAGCTGCTGGTATGCCTGTGCCAAATCTAGCTTAGCGAAACATTTACCCCCATGTAAAGTGGCTAGTAAATAGCTAACTACCGGCACCGGATAAGCATTGGGCCGAATGGCCTTGTTAATCGTACACTTATAATCAGCACAAATCCTAACCTCCCCGTTAGATTTCAATGCTGTAACAATTGGAGTTTCCCACTCCGCAGAATCCACTGGAACCAAAATCCCCTGACCCACCAATTTGTCCAATTCTGCCTCAATCTTGTCCTTGAGGGCAAAGGGAACTCTTCTTGGCTTGAGCCGTATGGGTTGGATTTCTGGGTCCAAGTCAAACGAAACAGGGGCCCCCCTGTAATTCCCGAGCCCCTTTTTTGAAAACCACTGGGTGTGCGTAGCACACATCTCGTGTTGGGTCAGTCTCGATGGCGTTTATGCCGGACAGTTCGATTGCCAGGGGGGCATACCACTGCGTCCCCAGGAGGCAACAAGACCCTTGTTTAAGAACTAGTAGGGGCAGTTTCTCTGTGAACCTTTTAAACTTCACTGTGAAGTTTCCCACCCCCAACACCTGGATTTCATAACCCTGTACATCCAGTAAATTCAACTTCAAGGCCCTCAACTTGGGCCGCACATTAGGGGGAATGTGCAGGAACTCCTTCTGTGAAAGGATGGAGTAGGACGACCCTGAGTCTATTTCCATCCTAACCAGGACCCCTTGTAACAGTACCTCAACAAAAAAACGCCGAAGCTCCAGGGACACGCAGTTCACCGCCAGTGCATCATCATCATCGGAGACCTTGCCAATCCCGGCTGCCTTCCATCGAGGTCGTTCTGCTGAGATCTTGTCCTCCGTTCACCGTCGCCTGCACACCTTGGTGATATGTCTTCGCCGCCCGCAGTTGTGGCACTCCGCTTTCCGAAAAGGGCACCTTCTCCGTTCGTGAGATGCTCCACAGCCATTGCATCGGTGGCTTCCTTTCGAGCGAGTGTGGCTCTCCGCTGACTTTTTTCGCATGTTTTGGACATCGTCGTCTTCTCTGGAGCCCGAACCCGCGGTTGCAGAGGCCTCCGATGAGGATATCGGACTCTTCGGGGGGGCTGTGGTGTACACCAGGCCACCTTCACTGCAACTGCTGGCCCTTCGAGGGGTCGTGCCTTAAACATCTTGACCCCGTTCCTCACTGCCTCAGCCGCCTGAGCTTCCTTCATCATGTCTTGGAGTGTCAGGTCGCGGCCCTGGGTCATTAGTTTTCTCTGGGTCTCCTTGTCCCATAGACCACAGAGTAGCTGGTCTCTGAGGGTTATCTCCAAAGTTTCCCAGTCGCACGGGCCTGCCGCCAGTCACAGGGCCGCCGCGTATTCAGCCACGGACTCACCCGGTTGCTGGTCTCTCCTCAGGAACGCTGCCCGGTCCGGAAAAATGGACACTGTTGGCTGGAAATGTTCCCGCAGCATCGTCAGGATCTGTTTGAGTGGAACCGTCTCCACCTTCCTCAGGGCCAACGGGTTTACCAGGAGCTCTAGCGTGGGGAACCCCACGCTTGTGAGGAGGTGCGACCGCTTTTTTCACTCGCCGGTGATGTCGGCAATGTCCATTGCATGCCGAAAATGCATCTCGAATAACCCCCATTTTTCGGGGTGCTTGATGTCGAATAGAGGTACATGTACCTTCTGGGATGCCATTATCCCATCCTCATCACCAATTTGATGTTGGCAGATTGATACGCAGCAGTCAGCAGTTACAAAGCTAAACACATCTTTATTTAGTGGTATGCAATCTGAACATGTGGTAATGGCGGACATACAGCTCCTTTTATACAGCAGCAATACAGTTGAATATGGATACATGGTAGCCCATTGGCCACCGCCTGCGTGACGTCATTCTGATTCATGCCCTTCTTCACCAGGTGTAGCCGTGGTGGGAATGTTCCCGTGGTTGACAGTAATTGGGGAATTTGTACCATGTGAGCTGAACGCTTGCAGCTGCCCTCTATGGGTAGCTAGCTCGCATTGCATTACAGCTGAAAAACATTGTATTCATTTCAAGTTTACATTCCTACATTGGAGTGGTTACATTCATTCTTAAGGATATAGTGTTTCCATACACAACAAGGCTATTGTCAGGTTGCTCTGTATCCCTTTCATTTCTGAAACCTGAAGCCATGCGCTTGTAGGAAACTTTGTTCAGCGAAACAATTATAAGTATCTTTGCATGCCGATTATTGCTAATAAATGCTTTTGACTGCATTCTGCCTGAATGTCAAGTTTACTTCAATAGACTAGCTGCAACTTTTCACAAAGGGATGTATGTGTGTATGTGTGAGTTGTCTCTGAAATCACCGATTTTAAGAAAGATCTTGTTATATGCAGTACTAGCAGAGGTTGCCCAGCAGAGGTTGCCCGGGCTGTTTTAAATGGTGTTGTATGGTTTTTGTTTTATGTTTATGCAAATGAGGTTAGTATGTAATTTTTTTAAAAAAAATGTTTATTTATACGCATGGACTGTTTGATATAATTTTTTTCAATTATTGTATTTAAAAATAATAATGTGTTACTATGTGAATTTTTGTTAATAGGTGTACCTTGGATAACAATTTTAAAAATGTGTAAGTGTATGTTTTTTTAAATTCAATGTTTTTTACTGTGTTTAGATGTTTGTTTGTTTTTTGTGAGAACTTATTTATTTATTTTTGAATTATTTTTGATTATTGTGGATATTTTTTAATGTTTTTAAAACTTATTTCCTTTTTTTAATGTTTGAGATTAATTTTAATATTCTGACTGTTTTTTCTCCTGTGGCCACTGGGTGGTGCTGTTGCGTAATTTTTAATTTTGTGTGATTTTTCTCTACTGGCCTGTGGGTGTCGCGTCTTCTTCCTGTTAGTGGTGTCCTCCTTTTCTCATTTCAGTTCCGGTCATCGATGAGTGAGGACGTCTCCTGGTAAGTTGCGCGGCGAAGGAGAGCTTGGCCGGCTCCAGCAGCAGCTGTGTGTGAGCAGCCACACCCCCGAGCCCCCGTCCCCACGCCATCGGGGCTACAAAGGCTGGGGAGTGTGGCGCGGCTGGAAGGGACACTGCCAGCTTCAGTCTTGATGGAGCCACCACACCCCTGGGCTTCTGTCTCCACACCACCTGGACTGAGAATGCAGGGAGGAGCTGCGCGGCGAAGGAGAGCTTGGCCGGCTCCAGCAGCAGCTGTGTGTGAGCGGCCACACCCCCGAGCCCCTGCCCCCACGCCATCGGGGCTACAAAGGCTGGGGAGTGTGGCACGGCTGGAAGGGACGCTGGAAGGGATGCTGCCAGCTTCAGCGTTGGTGGAGCCACCACACCCCTGGGCTTCTGTCTCCACACCACCTGGACTGAGAATGCAGGAAGGAGCTGTACGGCGAAGGAGAGCTTGGCCGGCTCCAACAGCAGCTGTGTGTGAGCGGCCACACCCCCGAGCCCCTGCCCCCATGCCATCGGGGCTACAAAGGCTGGGGAGTGTGGCGCGGCTGGAAGGGACACTGCCAGCTTCAGTCTTGATGGAGCCACCACACCCCCGGGCTTTTGCTCCCCGCCACTGGGACCGAGACTGTAGGGAGGTGCGGTTTGGTGGCAGAAGGGTTGGGTGTGAGGGGGGGGGTGTCCCCCTTTGACTTTGAGTTGTGGTTTGTTATTTTGTTTTGCATTATTGAACTTGTTTGACTCTTATGATTGTTAGGGTAATTTTGATATTGTATTGAATATGTTTTTGATAATTCATACTGTAACTGTATTTTGTTGTATTATTTGTATCATATTTTATATTGTTTGGCATTCTTGTTGTAAACCGCTTCGAGTTCCCTTTATGGGGAGGAAAGCGGTATAAATGTCTAAACAATAAATAAATAAATAAATAAATAAAAGTTCTCTGGTTTATTTTTGTTAGGGGTATTTTTTTGTTTTTTTGGGGGGGTTCTGTGTGTTTCTCCTTGTTTATTTTTGGTAGTTTTTGGATGTTTTGTGTTTTCTTTTTATGTTTATTAGTTTTTGTTTTTGATTATTTTTGAATATTCTTGGTTGTGTTGGGGGTGGCGGTATTTCCGTGGGCCGGCGTCGGTGGCTGGCCCGTGGAAATACCATGTGGCAGTGGGCAGCAGTGGCCAGGGGGGGGGGTGTCTTTCTGTTTTGGATTGGGTATTAACTCCTTGTTTATTTTGGGTTATTTTTGGATGTTTTTGTGTTTCCTCTTTATGTTTATTATTTTTGTTTTTGATTTTTTAAAAATGTTCTTGTTTGTGTTGGGGGTGGGGGTATTTCTGTGGGCCAGCCTCAGTGGCTGGCCCGTGGCAATACTATGTGGTGGTGGGCAGCGGCGGCGGGGGGTGTTTCTTTCCTTCTCGCGTGCTGGGCTCGATGCCTGGCCCGTGGGAAGGGCAGCGGCGGCGGGGGGGGGAGTTCCTTAATGCGGCATGGTCTCTGTTGCCGGACCGCGTTAAGGAAGGCCATCGTTGGGGTGGGGGATTTCTTTAATGCGGCGTGGCCTCTGTTGCTGGCCCGCGTTAAGGAAGGCCATCTGCGGGATGGCGATTTCCTTAACGCGGGCTGTGTTTCTCTGAGGCAGTGCGGTGTTTTTTTTTAATTTTTTGCGTGGCGCATTTCTCCCTGTTCTGCGCACTCATGGTGCACAGGATACTGGGGATTGTAGTTTTTTTCCTTAGTGCTCTTTTTTTGGTGTGTGTGGTTTTTGATTGGCCACGGTGCATTTCCCCATGTTCTTTGTGCTCCCGACTCTCAGCCTGATTGGCTGTGGTGTGGCGCGGTGCAAAGAATGTTGGGAAATGAAGTTGTTTCCCTTTTTTTGCGTTTGTGGGGCTCTTGCCCCACTGGCACATTTCTCAATCCTGCGTTTACCTGCATACTCAGTTTGGGTGTGTGCACGAATGGTGAGTGCGGGCTAGTAGGGCCTGGCTAAGGAGCCTATGTGAAGTTCCAACGGTTAACCCTCGATTTTAAAGGTTAAGATTTCACAGGCCTTCCAAACATGGCCTATGTGACAGATAGGCTTTGACCTGGCCCTTGCGCTTGGGTCTCTCCCCCATTTCTGGTGAGCAACTTTTACCAGCCTGCTTTATGGAACTCCCCAAAGACTCCCGGGGCCCAGGAGGCCTACGTGCCATCCTGCAGATCCTTCTGCAGCAACAACCTGGGGCTTACCTGTAATAACAGAATCCAGCAAATAATATTGAGAGAATTGTATAAAATATGGTAGCGTGTGGCTTATGGCTTAACTCTTGTGTTACCCCCTCTCCCAAAGAACAGGCGTTGTTGATGAAGTAAAAATGTTTATTGTTCTCGAAGCATATTGTAGAAATAACAGTTCTTCCATTGGTTCAGGATACAGAAGTGCAGCATACATAAAATACTAATCAAAAAGGACAGTTAAGGAAATCCACACTCAGGCCTTACCCCAGAAACAAAAGAAAACCTAACTAATCTAGGTAATCATAATTAAGTTTGGGCTTGGAGTCAGGACTCGATGTTAAGAGTCCCCCTCTCCCTTCTGAGGTGTCACTCTCAGCCAGGGTCATCATCAGGGGGTGTTGGGAGATAACCAGGACTCCCGTCCCAGGTTCGGAGCTGGCAGGGGACCTGGTGGTGGGCAGCCCATTTTAAAAAAACTTTCAATTTTTTAAAATTTATTTTTAATCCTGGCGCGTGGCACCACTGCGCATGCCCCACCAGAAGGCCCCCTGCCTCGACCTGGATTCCGGAATCTGGGGTCAAGGCTGCTTGCCTTCAGCCCACCAGGAGGGCCAGGCCCTGGGGCCGAGCACAGCAGCAGGAAGCCGCGGGACACGTGCCTTTCAAGGCACCATGCGCTCCGGGGCCTCCAGTCGCCACTGCCGAGCAGCAGAGCCTTTGGCAGAGGCGCTGCAAACTTTGGCCAGCACACCGCCCGCCGCCACTGCCATCACCACCACCTGGACCAGGCAGCAATGCTGGGAAAAATGGCAATGCGCCCCACGACTGCCAGGTAAGCCTGGCGTCATTGGCATGACTGCCTGCCCATGGGGTGTGGGGGATGGGAAATAGAGCCGAGGTGGGTGGTCGGGCCCCCACCCCTCCCAGCAGTTCAGGCAGGCCACTGCTGTTCTTTGGCCTGCTCCTTCCCCTCCCAGGTGGGTCCATCCGTCCGTCTGTTTGTCTGTCTATCTATCCATATACCTATCTTTACTAATCTACTCTTCCTTCCTCTCTTCCTTCCTTCCTTCCTTCATTTCTTTCTTCCACCCTTCCTTCCTCTCTTCCTTCCTTCCATCCTTCCTCTCTTCCTTCCTTCCCTCCCTTCCTCCTTCCTTTCTTTCTTCCATCCTTCGATTCCTGAGTACTGCAGGACGTAATGAGCTCCTGTCTTTGTCCCAGCTCCTGCCAACCTATCAGTTCGAAAGCAAGAAATTGCAAGTAGATAAATAGGGACCACTTCGGTGGGAAGGTAACAGCATTCTGTGCACGGTGTCTAGTCATGCCTGCCACATGACCATGGAAACGTCTGCAGAAGCAAACAGCACTGGCTCTTCGGCTTCGAAACAGAGATGAGCACTGCACCCTAGATATGGCTGGCTTTCGAGCAAGGGAAACCTTTACCTTTTAATTATGTTCATGTTGATATAAAAGTCTGTTTTTGGGGCATAATGTGTGGCACTTTAAAGACTAACTGCTGTATTTTAATGTGAGCTTTTGTGGATCAAGGCTCCTGGCTCTTTGGCTGTAATCAGAGATGAGCACTGAACTCTAAAGTTGGATACAACTGGCTTTCAAGCAAGGCTTAAAGACTAACTTCTGTATTTTAATGTGAGCTTTTGTGATCAAGGCCACTGGCTCTTTGGCTGTCATCAGAGATGAGCACTGAACTCTAAAGTTGGATACAACTGCCCATCGATTTATTTTGGGAAATTGTGTATTCCAGCCGCTGCCACCACCCCAATGCGAGGAGAGAGAAAAGTGTGTGTGTGTATGTGTGTGTGTGTGGGGCAATAGGATTGCTCAGTACGGGGCCCAGAAATTTCTGATGGTGGTCCTGCTCTCAGCAACCCCCAAACTCCAACTAACTCCCAAACTCATGTGCCTATAGGAAAGACATGAGCTTGGCCCTCCTAATTAGCATACAGCCAATTAAAGCCCAGGGTTTCTATAAACAACCACTGGTTCTCATAACAAAGGTCTGATGTTCCCAGGTTATGGATGTTGATGCAACTGGACATTCCAGAACAGGGGAAGAAGACAAAACATAGGTCTGAAGCTTGGAGAAGCTTCTACTAAGCACATCTGCTAGATAAGCATAGCAGGAAGAATTGCGAGGCCTTTGCAAAGAAGCAAAGCTACATTCTAACACATTTTAAAAACCAAAGAGACTCCATGTTGAATAACTTGTGACCTGTACCATTAATTAATTCTGATAATCTGAATTATGGTTTGGAGGGTGGGGAAGTTGAGAGATTACTGCTACCCCCCAGTTGTAGAGTATTTGCGATTGCTGAAGCCTCCCACCTTCTCCTGCATGACAATCTGGCTATTGAAATATAAAACACCTTGCTAAAGAACCTCAACAATCCCTCAAACCCTCCTGCAGCAAGCCAACATGTCTACACCACTCTTCAGCCATGGTACCAAGTCCAGCAGCATCTGCCATGTCTCAGTCCTGTTTCTCCACTGCTCAGCTTGTTGACTTTCCTCTCCAAATGCTGTGAAATGTACCCAGGCTTTGCTTCATGTAGCAAGATAATGTCTGTCTAGGTTATCCTGCTATGGTACCAGAGTAGACCATACTGCCAGCCTGACAACTAACCTGCCAACCCTGAGGTCTAATGGCCTTGAGTGCCGAAGTCCACAGAGAAGGGTGATGGTCCTCAAGTGGATTAAATCCCACTTGAATCCATCTTGATGGAGGGCAGCAGCTTCATCAATACTGGCCCGGGGATGATGAGGACTTTGCGTGCCAAAAGGGCTCAGGACCAGAAACTGACTCATGGTACTGGATTGGTGGTATGGGCGTCATGCTGTGATGTGGAAAGCAGACGAAAGGCCACTGCGTTGTATTCCTCAGGACAGTCTTCATGGCTGATCGCCACGATGATCCCCAAGACTCAGGTTTGGATACGGCAGAAGGAGAAGAAGAAGAAAGATATGAAAGGGGAGTTATTGAAAGAAAGAATTAGAACACTTGCCTCAAAACATTTAAAGCCTGAGGCACAGGCATTTCTGAAAAGAATCAAAGCTCTTGCCTTTCTCAGCCTTCTTGGGATACCACAACTATGTCCAGCTTTACAACCTTCCTCTTTTTAAATCCCTCCATCTTTTCTTAGCTCTTCCTTAAAACAGATGATCTGGCTTCTACTGATGCTGCAACAGCTTGATGGAGACAAGCAGCCCTAGGGAACTGGGGCTTTTCCCCCATGATGAACTCACATGAATACAAAGCCTTTACCAAAAGTATTTATATATTCTTCTGGTGGTTTAACTGGTCCATAAACTATTATGAATGATGCCCTGCTCCAAAGCCTCTAAGGTTGTAAGCCTCGAACCAAAAAAATATGTATCTCTGTTCAAGGGAATAGCAGTCCCACTTCAGATGAAAAGCCTTCCATCCTTCCAAGGTTGATAAAATGAGTCTCCTGCATGTTGGGGAGAAAATGCTAATTACCTTGTGAATCTTCCAGAGAGTGCACTAAATGCTATGGGGTGGTATATAAGTGTAAATGTGAATTGCTAATTGTGCCTAGCAAAGAGAAATCATCCACGTACAGGATGTGATGCTTTTGAGTCCAACCTGCACAAGCATGCTAAACTCATATAAAATACTAAACAATGCAAATTCAAGAAATCAGGTCAGGGAAGTTAGATGATAATTTAAGATGGGATATGCAAGATAGTGCCCTCCTGATGCTTTGGACTGTAATTCCCATCAGCCCCAGCCAACACAACCAATGGGCTGGAATTCTGGAAGTTGCAGTCCAAAAAATAATAATAATCTGAAGACACCAGGTTGTCAACCTTTGAACTAAGAGCTAGATATAGTCTCATTCAGGTTGGATCCTCAGTGATGGTGAGCTAAAAAGCTTGTTTTAGGAGGCAGTTTATGTCAGTTGGGCAGTAAGAGAGGTTGGATTGTTCTTGGGAGACCAGATGCCCTCATTCTCCCTGGGATGCAGTGATGCAGAAGATTCCTCACCCACAATATGGTCCAGGAAGCAGGACAGGTGGTGGTAGGTATCCAAAAGCTGATCCTGATTCTAGGCTTCAGTAAGAGTGCATTTTAAAATGACCTTAAAAAAGAAGGGAGAGGATAAGGGGAAAATAAATGAACATTCACCATCTAGTGCAGGGGTTCTCAAACTATGGCCCGTGAGTTGGATCCAACCCATGGCACCATTTCATGTAGCCCACATTGTTGCCACTGCTGCCACGGAAACAGATGCACTTACAATAGCTACAGATGCATTTTACAGCAGTATTTACAGCAGAGGGAACTATGGGCAACCAACATGGATTTCCAGAATTGCTTACCCCTGATTTAATTAGTCTATTCTGTTTAGGATTGAGGATTAGATTTAGCCTCTGCTTTCTTAAACCACTAGGACTCTACTTCCCAGTCCATTGGCTGTTTGGTAACTTTAGAGTTGTACTTCTACACATGAAGGTGGATCAGAGACATTTATATTTTTTTCCTTTTACTGCCTATGCACTGCTTTTATTTGTTAGATTCTAAACGAAGATGAGCAGAAACTGAAAACGGTGTGACTGTCATTTCTCTCGTAACGTACCATTCTATGCTGCTGTTGTGACTTTCCAGTGTCTGATGACCTCTGTGATGGTGTGTGCTACCCTACCGTTGGGCAACCACAGGTCATCAGCACCATTGCCATTGAAGGTCCCACACGATTTGGAAACTTGGTTAGTCAGTGTCCCACTGATCACCAGTGTCACATCTCCTCTATTGCTGTAGAGAACCCGGATGTCTGTTCCATGTGTTACTGTCACCACATTCTGAGCCAAGCTCACTGAGATCTCTTTTGAAGGATGAACTGGGAGGTGCGCCGGTTGCCCATTCATCTACAAAATGCAAAGCACAAGGAGGTCACATGGAGATACAACATTGTTTTAAAAGGGTTGAGGGGGTTATTTATTTATTTATTTTTATTTAAATACAAATTTTTATGCCGCCCAATCAGGTAAACCCGACTCTGGGCGGCTCACAACAAGTTAAAACATACATAAAAAACAGTTGAGCCATTAAAACCCAACATACCCACCCACCTATCCCATTTATCATTAAAAGACTACCCACGTTAAAAACTGCCTGCATTGGAATTAAAAGAAATGGGGACTTATTTAATAAACCAACAGGCGGGGACCATCCTTCCATTTGGGCCCCACACCTGTTGCGCCAACCAGGTTTTTAGGTCTTTTCTGAAAGGTAGCAGCTCCATCTGCTCCCACAGAACAAAGAGGAACAATTTAGATGAACGGATGATTGACAGCACAAACTAGCCAGGTTTATCCTGGAAGGTGAGTCATACATAGGGTAATTCCATTGAAATCAAGGTGGCTTAAATAGGTTGTGAACATGGCTCTAAATTTACAAGAAAGCATGAGATATCATTTATTTATTTATTTTGTTTTATTTATTTATTTTTGGACTTGTAAGGCCGCCTTTCTCTCCTCAGCGACCCAAGGCGGTCACATCGGTTAAAACATCCCATACAGTAAAAAACAAGTACTAAAACATTTAAAATGTCCATAAAAACCTGACCCCTCATTAAAACCACAGCCAGGGATAGATGAGCCAGCAGAGGTGGGTTGTGATGCCAGATGCACCCCACGCCTGCTGGCAGAGCCTTGTTTTTAAAGCCTTCCTGAAGGGGGGCAACTCTGCCTGGAGGCACAATTCTTGTGGCAGGAGGTTCCATAGGGCCAGGGTACTGAGAAGGCTCTGGTGAGGTGTGCTTCTCTTACTGATGGGACCACCAGAGAGCCCCTATGGTCCGCTCTTATAGGACAAGTCAAAAACCTTGAGGCAATGCAGTCTCTTAGATATCCTGGACCACTACCATGAAGGGCTTTAAAGGTCAAAACGAGCACCTTGAATTGCACCCGGAAGCAGACTGGCAGCCAATGCAGCTTCAATAGCAGTAGTGAGGCATGGGCATAATACCCACACCCCATCACCACCCGTGCAGCCACATTCTGAACCAGCCGTAGCTTCCAGATAGTCATCTAGGGCAGCCCCATGTAAAGCGCATTACAACAATCCAGTCTGGAGGTGACCAGAGCATGGGTGACCATAAGCAAGGAGTCCCGGTCCAGGAGTAGGCATAATTGGCGGATGACACAAAGCTGCACAAAATCCCTCCTGGCATGAATAGAACATGAATACAACATTATTTCTGTGAGTAGTGACTTTCTGCTTCTTACCGAAACTGAGTTATCCTGCTTTATGAGCAAAATAAACTTGTGGAAGTAGATAGTAACAGAAACAACCACCGGTGTCGGACAGGTAGGGCACTTGTGCAATTGAACTACCACCCGGAACCAGGATTTAGATTTGGCATTGTCGAGGGTAGAGATCTCATATGATCCTTTCAGAGGTAGCTTTCCAGATACCCCATCAAAAGAGGTGAAGATATGTCCATGGGTGATGGTGCAATGTCCCTCCTGATGAACGCAAGTCCACTTGGCATCACTCAGGGCACATGCTTGTTTGGGCCCACATGGAAGGGGTGTGCACACCATTCGACCTTCCCGTTGGCATATACATTCCTCTTTGCAATTGGCTGTGATCACCTTGACGCCAGCCTGCCAGAAGAGACACAGCAGAGTTCAAAAACAGCTTGATGGTGGAACACTTAAATTATGTCACAATCAAGAGCAAAGTTAGGGCTCTTCCGCACAGAACATTCATGCCCCAATTTTGGAGCTTGGCCCTGGAGAGGTGCACAGTTCCCGTGAATTTCTATTCAAATTTTCCCTTTAAAAATTCACTTCTCTTGCAAAAGATGCCTCTCTTTAAGAAATTGTCTAGGAAAAATTAAATATGTTTAATTCCCTGCTTGAGATTCTCTTGGCTATTGCTATAAGGAAAACTGCTCTAACTGGAAGAGCCCTGAAGTAAATTAAGTCTTATTTCATAAGCACTGCTTGAAAGCCAGTCGTATCTGACTCTAAGGTTTGGTGCTTATCTGTGTTTATAGCCAGTGAGCCAGCATTGTCTCTGTCTGCAGATGTTTCTGTGGTCATGTGGCAGGCATGACTGGACACCGAAGTGCACAGAACACTTTTACCTCCTCACTGAAGTGGCACCTAATTATTTACTTACAATTTCTTGCTTTCGAACTGCTAGGTTGGCAGGAGCTGGAACAGACGATGGGAGTTCACTCCATCATACAACACTCGGTTCTCAAACTGCTGACCTTTCAGTGTCCAAGTTCAGTGTCTTAACCTCTAAACCACTACAGTCCCTAAGCACAATTATTCCAACCTAATTATTGTCTAGGGCTAATGGGAGTTGCGTTCTAGTGTCATCTAGAAGACTAACCATACCCTAACTTGGCTTCTTACAATTACTTGCCTTAAACGACATGCCCTTGTGGAAGCACCGGCATTGACTGATAGGTGCACAGTGGTACCCGGCCAAAAAGTAACCCCTTCTGCACTGGCAGCCTTCGGCACAGTAGTTGGGGCATTTGGTGATCCTGGCTGCTTCTTGGCATCTGCTGGGGCAAGCTGAAGCACAGAGTTCATAGTGGCTGTTGGCTGGGCATTTCATAGCTGCAAGAAAGATTAAGAGATGAAGCTATTCAATGAGAGTACTAGGTAAGGTGAAGGTAAAGGTTTCCCTTGCTCGAAAGCCAGCCGTATCTGACTCTAGGGTTCAGTGATCATCTCTGTTTCAAAGCCGAAGAGCCAGCACTGACTATATTTGTAGATGTTTCCGTGGACGTGTGGCAGGCATGACTAGACACTAGAGCACACGGAATGCTGTTACCTTTCCTGCCAAATCTACAGGGTGACCCATCTACAGAGCTTTTTAGGGGTTAAACGTGTATATGTGGGGTGGGAGTATGTTGATAATTTTGTATAGTTGTATTTTGTTTAGGTTTTGTTGGGTCAATAAGTAGTTTTTCAATCTCGTTGTTCTGTGCAGGACAATGACAATAAAGATTTATCTATGTAACTATCTATAAGCCCCTACCCGCCCTCTCTGTGGGCAGGTGCACAGATACCTTCCTCTTTTGTCCATCATTTCTTTATATTTATATTTATTGTGTTGTCCATACTAAGAAACATTTATCTCTTCCCATAAATGGCACTTTTATGCAGTGAGAATGAGGGACAGCACACAGATACACTGGATACATCAGCTATATGGATGGGTAAGGACTTACAGGCTACCCTGTATATCAATGTTTTCTCAAGTCAGTGCCCAACGGATATGTCCCTATTAGTCTCACCATTGCCCATGTTGGCTGGATCTTATGGGAGTTGGAATGACAAACATCTGGAGGAAAAAAATTTGAAGAAGCCCAGTATATAGAGTAGTAGCTCTCAAGATTTAAAATTTCCCAGACCTAGCTAATGTTAGCCCAGAGTGTGTTCTGTGAGTATAGGGAGGTATATAAGTGCAAATGCTATTTGCTATTGCTATATTTCGATTTCCCTACTATATAGAAGCTCACTACCTCCAGTACTAGAGGTGATATACATAGCCACCTTGACTAGGAGCTATTGATAGCCTTGGTCTTTGAAAAACACCTTTGAAAAATGCCCATGCTGGCTTCCATCACTGCCTCTTGCAAATCCCACTATTTATGTGTTCCATGAAGAAACATATCTTTCCACTGTATTAAAGTATTCTATCTTTTATCTCCAGCATGCTAAGTGTGAACCTAAAGCCCTTCTTTAAACAGCTTGTGAGATATCCCTCCTTCACCCAAGAGAGAAATTACTAAGAGAATCAGGTATACTGTGATGGGAGAATGGTTAAAGAAAATGGTGATGGGCTATATCAGCACTACACCTCTTCGCTATGCACAATCTTGCAGAATGTAAGCCTTGTAATATATCTTTATGACTTCTGCTTGGGATTAATGATACATGCATAATATGCCTCTTCCCAGGGTGAAGACTAAAACGCAGGCAGGAGCCAGAAGCAATTAAGCAGCTAGGAAATCTGCCAGGAATTAGAAAGTAAGGGGGTGGGGGGGAGGCAATCGTCAGAGGTGAGGAACACATCAAAACGTGCCATTCCAGGAGGAACGTTATTGTGTGGAAACACAGAACTAGTTAAACCGGAAGCTGTTCAAAGCCCTTCCTATTTACTCCTAAATGGCCATCCCGAATGGGTGAGGACTGTTTTGGTTCTGAAATTCCTTTCTTGCTCCATCGACTGCTTTTTCTTCTACTTCTGGCAATGAGGAGAAGCTATGTATAGGGCTGAAGGTTCCAGATCCTGACTCTTCAGACTTGGTTTCCCACCTGCAGACCTTAAAAACCCTATTCAGGCTTTTGAAGAGATTGATAAGTGAGGAAGGAAAGGTTAGCCTTTTCTCGGATGGGTTTTGTCATCTCCCTATGTGTGGAAGATGACTAAGAAACCTAGCTATGGAAAGTGAACCTCAATGTGAGTCAGAACCCCTTATTTCTCAGTGTTCTAGCTCGAGTCGAAAGTAGGGATGGAAATTTTCGATTTCTTGGATAAACACCATAATCCCCCATTCTGGGAGTTCTATCTAATTATACACTTCTTGTAGACACCTAAATGTGGCACACCTGGGAGAAAGAGCCTAAATTAAAAGGCTTTGAAGTTTAGTTAGGATTAGCTTCACTCAAAGTTCCTGTTCCATCTTTAATGCTAGCTGGGAGAATTCTTTCTGAATAGGAAGCTAGAGCTAACTAAGCCTCAAAGTCTTCAAAATAAGTCACGTTTAACTCCCAGAATGGGGCATTATGGAATTTATCTCTGAGATATATATATAAAAAAATCTCATCCCTATCAGAGATTGCCTTCATGGTTTATGGATATTTTCTATCTTTCTGTCATGATCCAGCCTTCGGATTCAGGTAAGGATGTCTGGGAACAGCAGCCCTAGCTTGATTCCAGCTCGGGTTTGCCTCTCCATGATCATGGTCTGCCAATCGCTGAGTCAGCTTCTGATGGAAAAGGACCTTTGCCTCCCCACATTCATGATCTGTCAATTGCTGGTGACAGCAATGAGCCTACGACCTCAAAGTGTTGTTGGAAACTGCTGTGCAATGATTTACAGCTGTGCCATAAATCAGCTGGAGCACACACAGACAGAAGGCCCCCAGCTGAGGACCCTTGACTGAAGTATGTTTTTAAGGAAGATGGCTGCAGCCATTGGTTGTTGTACAACTTTGTTGCAACCCAACACTCTGTTATTTTGTTGCCTGCCTTGAAATCTTGACTGCCTGATATTCTGTTGGACTTTGGACCTGTGCCTGGACTGGATTACTACACTTCTGGATAACCTTTCAGATTTTTACCTCAATGGACTGGTAATTGAACCCTGGCTTCCTTGACCACTCTCTCTGGTTAACCCTTGAAAGGCTGTTGCTGCCTACTGTCACTCCCTGAGCAGCACCGCTGCATGGCTCCCCTGCACAGAAGGGCGGACTTGCACACTTTCATGTATAGAAGGCAAGAAAACAGGGATGGATGGGGTGGGGTGGAGAGGGAAAGTGTGTGCCCCCTCCAATTGTTGGGAAAAATGCCATATGTGCCTTTAAATATAAACTAGAGAGGCCCAAAGGATTCTGCAGGCTTCATGCCTGTGACTGCAATGTTGCAAGCCCAGTGTTTCTCTGGAATGGTGACTTTGTAGGAATACTTACGGCAGAATTTAGCTGTCCTCCAGGGCTGGATTGCAATCCCAGCAGCTTGACATGAGGTGACATAGGCATGGATAGCTTGGCAAAGGATGACAGGGTTCCCTTGTGCCTTGCAGAGGTCATGCACGCAGTTGTTGTAAAAGACTGTCGGGCTGATGGTGGAATAACAGGCACTGAAGGGGCCATACGGATCATGTAGGATGCCGCACTGGCTGTTGTGTATATAGTTAGCTTTCCGGCTCACGTGACAAGGTCCACAGACAGAAGCAGCACAGTCCTCAGCACAGGCAGCTGAGGGCCCCTCTACTTTCCAAGCAGCTGCAAAGGCCTGAAAATTCATGGCTAGATGGCCATTGGGCAACACAATGTCATCGTTGGGTTTGTCATTAAAATTTCCACAAAGGCCACACATCTGGCCATGGTAAGCTTCCGGTACTTTGACGATAAGGTGGTAGAGTTGGTCAAAAGAGACGAACAAGCCAAAGTCTGTCCGAATCACGATGTTATCACCATGGTAGTATATCCACATATTATCACTCTCTAAGCGGAAAGGTAAGAAGGTAGCTGCACCATTCACCTGTTACCGTGGCAGTCAAGACAAGAGTTAGTGGGCAATTAACAGGACAGAAGCCAGTATTCTATTGCTAGCCCAAACTAGATTAAACCCATCAGATTCATGTATTGTTTAGCAATTGATTCAGTGAATCTGCACTGATACCTAGCTTGGGCCCTTATATTGGGTGGCTTGGAACCACCCTTTGAAATTTCCTACAATGCCTTTGCTTTAGTGTCACTCTCAAGTGTTTTCATGCAAGGCCAACACACAACATTTTGCTGTTTAAGGCAAAGGACAAGAGGGCAGAGGATAGCCTTTAAGGACACACAGAGCTTTGTTGTGCAACAGACAGGAAGAGTAGCAAAGCTCTGGAAGAACAATCAGCAGCCTGTCCTTACTGTCTCTTCAGAATCTCCTGGATTGGTGTTTATTATAAGACGTTAAAACTCTTTCTAAACCAGTGATGATGAACCCTTTACAGGCCGAGTGCCCATGAAGGAGGAAGCAGGGTGTGGGCAGATATCGTGTGTGCCCACACACCCATGTGACATCACCAGCATGCCTCTGGCAGACACGTAGGCGCATGGCTGGTGCCTCCTCCTCCACCTCTTAGGAGGGGTGGGTGGGTGGTGCCTGGCCACCACACCTTGTCCCCACCTCCAAGGTGGGATTTCAGCCTTCCCTCTCACTCCCCATTGGTGGAGAAAGAGGAGTGAGTGGGAAGCAGCACTGACATTGGCACCAGTGAGGTGGAGCAGGGCTCATCCATGCTGCTGTGCATGCTCACAAGTAGGGCTGCGCATACCACCTCTGGGATGCGTGTCATAGGTTCACCTACACTGCTGTAAGATGTCCAGATTTACTGTAGTTTGTAGCCTTTTGCCACCACTTTTAAGCCCACTGGGGCCTCCATACATCGGAAGAGCTCCACAGATGGTCACTTGACCAAGGTCTCTCAAAACTGGAGTGGAGCTGTTAAAATCTCAGCCATGTATACATTGTTGTTAGAGTTGCGCTGAAAATATTTCCACGCTTTCTTAAACTATCCTCATTCAATCTGTAGAAAAGCAATTGCTTTTGACAAAACACTTAAAGAAGGAGAACATGTCAGAGAAATTCTCATTGGTAGGGTTCAAAATCAATTTATTTATGATACAGCTAAAAAGTGTGTGTCAAGTCATGCTTGTCATTCTTTCTGGCAGCCGAAACAGCTGACTGCTTTTCAGTTATGCCAAAGGAAACACTGGATAAAGTAACTTCCCTCCAATGTGGCTTTTTAAGATCAAGAAGTGTGAGCAGCAAGGGAAGCTGCAGAACAAGGAAGAGATGTGCAATGGGGGTGAAAAACATGCCGCTCTCTCAGCCACTTCACAGTGATAAGATCATAAGGTTAACACCACTTGGAAAAGAAATCCAAAATGAATTTTAAAAGGTGGTGAGAAAATATTGGGAAAGTGGAAGGGGAAGAAACATTTAAGAAATTTCAGGGCAGAGTTTGATTAACCACTAACTATCACTTATCCATTTCATATCAACTATACTGTGCTTTTCTCTGACCACATCAACATCAACAGCTAAAATAACATTATGCTAGGTTAGGTGATGCCTACTCTATGCAGCCTCTAAGCCTGTGATGGGGAACCTTGGTACTCCAGGTGTTCTTGGACTTCAATTCCCAGAAGCCCACATCAGCACTCTTCGGTTCAAGAACACCTTGAAGTTCAAGAACACCTGGAGTGTCAAGGTTTACCATCATTGCTCTAAGCTATTTTATGTTACTTCCATTGCTCTTCAGTTGATGTTGCATTGCTACCCCAAAGGGCCATCAAAAATAGGTCATACTGCTCTTTATGAATTTTCTCCCTCCATCTTTTCTTCTTACTATCTCTTCTCACAAGAGTAGAGTCATTCTATCTACATGCTGGCAGAGCTCTATAATAAAGACAAGAACTAAGATACCTTCTTGCAGTGCTGAGCACTGTTACTGCAGTTTGGTACTGCAACAGGTTCCAGTAACACAGTGTTTCCCAATCTTTGGTTTTTGGACGTCAATTCCCAGAAGCTTAAGTCAAATTCCCCAAAGCACTGATCAGCCAATGTATTGACTTAGGCTTCTGGGAACTGAAGTCCACCAGTGTTCCATGGAACATAGTATGGGAAACACCACTAGCTTTTTTTGAGGTCTAGATGTATTAAATTGTTCATGAAAGAAAGAAAGAAAGAAAGACTCCTGTTAATTTATGTGGAATGTTGCCTCTCTACTTGCTCTTCAAAATGTGAGGAAATGACTCAATATTGCTTTCAATACCGTAACGGTGTTGCCAGTAGTAAAAAAAAATGCCAAGGTTTATATAGCAAAGGCCAACATGAGTGTGGATTACTCCAATGTCAGTTGTCAAAATGGTATATAGGATCCCATCTTGTGCTCCCAACCATTCACGACGAGAAATCAAGCAAGGGACAATCCCCAAACCTGACTACATCAGTTAGTTACTTCTTACCCAAACACAGAACAATTGTCGTAGCTGTTTTTCACTAGATAATGAATAGTTCCGTGAGTGTGTGCAGCCACACTTAATGAAAAATTTCTTACATAAAATAAGCATCTTTTAGTTTCTACATCTTCTAAAGCAGTGTTTCTCAAACTATGTTCTATGGAACACTAATTTGCACTAATTTCTCAGATTTTTTTTTAAAAAAAACCCTGCTAAGCTCTTACAGTTGAACCCAGCAGAGAGAAAACCTCTACAATTTTTCATCCTCACAGCAAATATTTGCATCCCTATTGATAGCCACCAAATGTTTTAGAGTCTAGACCAGTGGTTCCCAATGTGGGACACACGCCCTACGGGGGGACTCCAATTCCCAGAAGTCTAAATCAGTATATTGGCTGATCAGTGCTTCGGGGGAATTGGCTTAGGCTTCTGGGAATTGAAGTCCAAAACCAAAGATTGGGAAACACTGTTCTAAAGTGATAGCATGGATCATGTTCAAGCAAAGAAAGCTTGTAGCATGAATCATTTCTTTTTTGAAGAAGCTGTGGTTGACATTTAAAAATTCCTGTCAACTTTACTATGAATGTGCAAAAAAAAAAAAGCATTAAGTGTAGATGAGGTGGAGTGGAATAGGATTGCTTAAAAAAACACATTAATCAGATTTTGCAAGTTTCTCTAAATTTGGTGCAAATCAAGTCAATGCTGTCTACATTCACCTTGCCAAATATGGTCCTGATTCAAGAATCCATTCAAAAGTCATAATGTTTGGTTTGGATTGCCTACTCATATTCTAAATGGCTTATGGGATGTTGATTCAACTGGTCATACCGTGTTAGAAGCATACTCCTGTGCATCTCTAATAATGCAGAAACCCAATTCTCAGAAATGCCCCAAATCTTCTTTAAATCCAACTGGTTCCTGCCTATTCATCTAAGATACTTCACTTGTTCTTAGTCAAAAGGATCAGAAATCCAGTTTCTTTTCAGGTGATATAAACCTAAGAATGCCTATTCTTCTAGCAAGAATTCACCATGAGAATTTATTTAGTTCTCAGAATCTTACCAGAATAATGCCTCTCTTCTCCCGCATGATGGAGATAGTGTTTTGATAGGCGATGACAGACACAATCTTGGTTACAGACACCTTTCCTTTGGACCGCCTCTCATTTTCAACATTGATGGAGAAGGATGGAACAGAATTATTGTGTGTACAGCTCTTGGCCAATATATAGGAGCAGTTGCTCTGGAGGTCAAAGATGGAGCCATCAAAGGTGATGTAATGTGGGTCCCCGGTCACATGGCAAGTCCCAGTCCTCTTGGAGGCAAGAACATGACATGTCTGGATGCCTTTGACCACCCGGCATTCCTCATTGTGGCCACATGAAGAACGGTGGCAGTCCATGATGCCACCGACTTTGCAAACACACCGTTCCTTGCAGAATCCATTGAGATAGAAAGACTCGCCTGCCTTGTAGTAGAAACCTTGGTGGACACAGCCACACCTGGAGATGGGAACACACTGGTCACCGCTCCAAACAAAGCCTTCATTGCACTCACATCCCTCGTGGCACTTGGCAATGCAAGGCACTGGGTTAAAGAGATTGCGGCAGGTCACTGGACAGTTGCTGGCACAAACTTTGTATTGGCTGTTTTCAGGGCAGTTAGGCTCTGGGGAGGCAAAGGGAAAAGAATTGGTGATATGACTGAACCTGACTCCATTCTGTGACACTAAATTTTCACCTGAAGCTAGGGTGTAAAATTTGTGGTTCTCCAGATTGGGCTGCAGATGTCATTGGATTTTTTTTAAAAAAAATGTGTCAGAAGAACACAAAGATGCTTTCTGAGTTGAAAGGATTTTTGCTGGAGGAACTCTGCTCAGGAGGTACCCTGAATGAGGCTCCTTTGATGTCCCCAAGATCTTTTCCCACTTCAATGGTTCCTTGCTTTTGAACCACTGGGTTGGTAGGAGTTGGGACAGATTACAGGCACTCATTCCATCATGCAGGACTCGGGTCTTGAACTACCGACCTTCCAGCTAACAAGGCGAGCTTCTTAACCACTGAGCCACTGCAGTCCCTGGATGTAAATGCTCAAGCTGGTGAGAGCTGTACACTAGCATTTGAAGGGCCACAAATTTTTATCACTGTTCTAAATACAGTACTGTTCTCTTAGCCTTCCTACTATATAAACCTTTTCAGACTAACTTCAGATATTCTCAGTTGTTAAGAGAGCTTCAACATGATCTTCAGGATGTCCATGAAGGCTATCCAGATCTTCCTGGTGTTGAACCCAGGAATAAAAAAAAATTCAAGCCCCTGGACATGTAACTGTGGATAGACTTAAGATCCAACTAAAGACAGAAGCCTTGTATTTAGAAGCTGGTCCCCATTATTGTTCCAGTAATAATATTATAAAAATGGTTACATTTATGTATCTTTATTTGCAATTTTAAATGTATTATTGTGAGCCCCAAAATTTGCTAAGATAAATTATTAAATCATTTCCCTTGACAAAATAAGCATGCAGTTAATGAAGCTTGAATAATAATTTTAGGATCATAGTGTGGCCTCCACCGGGACTGCAGTGGCTCACAGCGACTGCAGTGGCTCAAGTGGCTAAGATGCTGATGGGGAGGCGGAAGGTCAGCAGTTCGATTCCCGAGTACTGCAGGATGGAATGAGCTCCCGTCTTTGTCCCAGTTCCTGCCAGCCTAGAAGTTTGAAAGCAGGAAATTGCAAGTAAATAAATAGGGACCACTTCAGTGGGAAGGTAACAGCATTCCGTGCGCTTCAGTGCCTGCCACATGACCACAGAAACTTCTTCAGAAGCAGACAGCGCTGGCTCTTCAGCTTTGAAACAAAGATGAGCACTGGACCCTAGAGTCGGATACGACTGGCTTTCGAGCAAGGGAAACCTTTACCTTTACCTTTTACCTTTAGTGTGGCCTGGAGAAAGCCATTTTTATGAAAAGACAGTTACACAAAAAGTACCTAAGAGGTTTGTGACTGTACATTTTTGAACATTCTAAATGAATATGTAATTTCAAGGTAGAATATGAAATGCCTTCCACCCATCAGCCCCACCTGGGCTGAGAACATGTGTGTATAGTTTGTCAAAATGTATATAAGTCTGATTGAATTGTTAATAGGGGTTTGTTGTGTATGGATTGTAATTAAGTCAATGAAACCACACGAATGAGTGAATGTAACAATCTCTATCATGTATAAGAAACAATGTAACCTGCTGTATGAGGACATGAGCTAGTGGCCACTGGAGGCAGTAGCGAGCGTCCAGCTCACATGGTACACATTCCCGCCACTACCTCACCTGGACAAGAAGGGCATGACAAAGGGTGACGTCACGCAGACAGTAGCCAATGAGCTATCGAGGAGCCACATTCAAATGTATAGCCACCATATATAATGAGCTGTTCGTCCGCCATTACCACATGTTCCCCCTGACCATCATGCAATAAAGATGTGTTAAGCCAGGCTTCGGCTGCTTCTATTGTTTTGGTTCTTGAACACTAAATTGGCGACGAAGGTGGGATATGGCTTCCCACGGAATCAAGACAACACAGACCGGTTTCGACATCAACAAACTGGAAAAATGGGAACTGTTCAAGATGGATTTCAAAAGCGCACTGATGGTGTCCGACATCTCAGACGAGGGGAAGAGAAGAGCCACCCTTATCAGGATGCTCGGTTTCCCGGCCATGAAGATTTTGGTGGACCTGGTGTCTCCGAGAAAGGTAGATGAGGTCCCCATCAAACAGCTCCTGAAAGCCCTGCGGGACCATTTCCACCCCACGGTCTCGATGTTCTCGGCTCGGCATGCGTTTTGGAAGAGAGTGCAGTCTCCTGGTGAGTCCGTGGTGGCCTTTGCGGCGGCCCTCCGTTTGGCTGCCGGCCCATGCAAGTGGGAAAACTTAGAAATCGCCCTCAGGGACCGCATGCTGTGTGGCCTGTGGGATGAGGAGACCCAGCGGAAGCTGATGAACAAGGAGCCGCCCCCAACCTTACACGAGGTCCTGAAGGAAGCGCAGGCGGCAGAGGCCACGAGGGCTGGGGTTAAGGGGTTCAGAACAAGGCCCCCACAACCCGACAGGGCAGCGGCCCCAGTACAAGCAGCCAGGCGGGGGCCCCACTCCTCTACCGAGAGCAGCGAGGACGAGGACATCCCGAAGGTGCGGAAGGACGGCCGATGTTGCGACGGCTGCGGAGCATCCTACAACCATAGCAAGTGCCCGTTCCGGAAGGCCGAGTGCCACAACTGCGTACGGCACGGCCACATCGCCAAGGTTTGCAGGCAACGGCGCGGAGAGCACAAGGGCTCAGCAGAACATCCCCAAAAGAAAGCAGGATGGCGTCCGGCCCTCAAGGAAAAAGGATGGCGTGGGCTGGGTCTCTGATGGCAGCGACATAGAGGTACTTGGCGTGTACCGTCGAGTTCTCAGCGACGACAAGCGGCGGTCCATAGAGTGTCCTTGGGACACCCATGTTACTTGGTTGAGGTACTGTTGCTAGGGGTCCCTGTTAAGATGGAGATAGACTCGGGGTCCTCCTACTCCATTATTTCCCAGAGGGAGTTTTTGCGCATTTCCCCCAATGTGCGGCCCAAACTCAAAGCACTGAAGTCTAATTTGCGAGACGTGCAGGGCAATTGCATCCCGGTGTTGGGGGTGGGAAAATTCAAGGTACAGTACAAGCAACATGCCCAGGAACTCCCTCTGGTCGTTCTTAAGGAGGGGGCCTGCTGCCTCCTGGGGACACAATGGTTTAAGTCCCTGGGCTTGTTCATAGGGGGTGTGCATACCATCGGAACTGATCAAATACAGGAGGTGTGTAATGCGCACCCCGAGGTATTCAGGAAGGGACTTGGAAAATTCAAGGAGCCCCCAGTTGCATTTGACTTGGACCCAGAGATCCGGCCGATACAGCTCAAACCGCGAAGGGTGCCTTTCGCACTAAAGGACAAAATAGAGGCGGAGCTGGACAAGTTGGTGGGCCAGGGAATTCTAGTCCCGGTGGACTCTGCAGAGTGGAAAACTCCAAATGTAACAGCGTTAAAGGCTAACGGGGAGTTTCGAATTTGTGCTGATTACAAATGCACCATCAACAAGGCAATACGCCCAAAATGCATATCCGGTGCCGGTAGTTAGCCATTTGTTGGCCAGGTTACATGGGGGAAGTGTTTTGCGAAGGTGGACCTGGTGCAGGCGTACCAGCAGCTAACTGTAACTCCAGCTGCAGCCTCTGCACAGACAATAGTCACCCACAAAGGGGCTTTTAAGGTAACGCGCCTACAGTTTGGCATGAATTCGGCTCCAGGCATCTTCCAATCGTTAGTGGAATGACTTTTGAAGGGTTTGGAGGGTGTTTTGCCATATTTTGACGACGTTTTCATAACGGGGGGAGAGAGTCAGAACTGGCCGAAAGGTTAGACAGAGTACTGACCGTATTCGAGAAAGTGGGTTTGAGGTTGCGGAAAGACAAATGTGTGTTCTTTGCAAAAGAGGTAGAGTTCCTAGGGTTCTGGATAACCCGAGTTGGCATAAAACCCTCCGAGTCAAAGGTATCCATTGTTCAAAATGCCCCTTGCCCCACCACAAAACCCGAGTTGCAATCCTTCCTGGGGCTCCTAAACTTTTACCATTCCTTCCTGCCCAGGAAGGTGTCAGTGGCAGAGCCACTTCATAGATTACTTAAAAAGGATGGGTTTTGGTGATGGGGCGAGAGTCAAGAGAGAGCATTCAATGAGTTAAAGCAACTGTTATCCTCAGAGGCCATTCTGACCCATTTTGATCCTAAGAAGCCAGTGGATCCTAAGAAGCCAGTGAGGGTCTGCGACGCCTCACTAGTGGGGGTGGTCCTGTGCCACATGTTGGAAAGCGGGCGGGAAGCCCCAGTGGCCTTCTATTCGAGATCTCTGTCAAAGGCAGAGCGTAACTATGCACAAACAGACAGGGAGGCACTTGCGATAATCCCTGGAACAAAGAAGTTTCATGACTTTCTGTATGGTCGCCCGTTCACCATCGTGACTGACCACAAGCCCCTGCTGGGCATTTTCTCCGCAGACAAGCCCACACCGCAGATCCTGTCCCCCAGAATGCTGAGATGGGCCATTTTTCTAAATGCATACCAGAGCACGCTGGTTTACCACCCCAGAAAGGACATAAGCCATGCGGACACACTCTCTAGGTCACCTCTGCCTCACGTTGGTGACCCCAAGTGTGAAGTGGAACAAGATCACCAAGTGCTCCTGATAGAGGCTCTGGATTCACCTCCAATACTACCTGCCGAAATCGCCAAGGCGACAGGGAGAGATAAGACGTTGGCCCTAGTGAGCTCGTGGGTGCAAAAAGGGTGGCCAATGGCTCCCCCAGCCGAAGAATTCGCACCATTCTTTAGGAAGAGAATAGAACTGTCCACGAAGAGGGGTTGCCTCCTTTGGGGTCAGTGGGTGGTCATTCCTGAGTCTTTGAGAGCAAGGGTGCTCAAGCTACTGCACGTCAGCCACCCGGGGATTGTCCGCTCCAAGGCTCTGGCCAGGAGCTATTTCTGGTGGCCCCAATTAGTTGCTGACATAGAACACATGGTGAGCATTTGCGAGAGTTGCCAAAGCTCTCGACCTAAAGAGTCCCAACTTCCACATAGAGAATGGGATGCGGCAAAGGGGCCGTAGTCCCGCTTGCACATAGATTTTGCAGGTCCTTTCAGAGGTTCCCTTTTCCTCCTCATCGTGGATGCTTATTCCAAGTGGCTAGAAGTCATTCCAATGGCCAACACCTCATCAGCTGCCACCGTTAAGCAATTGTGAAGGGTGTTCAGCTCTTTCGGAATACCCGATGTGCTGGTGAGCGATAACGCTAGTAGTTTCACGTCTGCCGAATTCCAAGCATTCATTGAAATAAACGCCATTCGGCACATCACCTCTGCCCCTATTCACCCAGCGACTAATTGACAGGTAGAACGCCTCGTGCGTACTACAAAGGAAGCACTGAGGTGCATGGGCCCCGGGGACCTGAACTTACAGCTATGCCAATTCCTGCTGGGTTATAGGGTGACACCGCTGGCATTGGGATACTCGCCCGCGGAACTCCTCATGTGCAGGACGCTGACCACGATGCTGACTAGGTTGGACCCCATGAGGGTGGAGGATACTGGGAGAAACATAGGGATAGGGGGCACCAAGAGTTTCAAAATAGGCGCCCCGGTCCGTTGCAGGAATTACGCAGCCACAGGGCCAGCCTGGGTCCTGGGGGTAGTCATTGGCCAAACAGGGCCTGTTTCGTACTGCGTTGAGACCAGTACGGGTCTACTCTGGAGGCGGCATGCAGACCAACTCCGGCGACAGGTTCCCGGTAGTCAGAGCACAGAAATCGCACATCAGAACTCAGCATTAGGGTCCTCCCCCACCTGTTTAGCCCAAGGGGGAGAAGAGGGGGACCAGCAATTCCCACCAAGGGGGGAAGGGAATGAGTTTGTCCCTGCAGATATCCTGGAGGATGCCCCCATAGATATCCCAGAAGATGAGTTTGACTTTGAGTTACAAAACTACATAAAATAGTAGATTCTACATAAAATAGTAGATTCCCGCCACTACCTGACCTGGACAAGAAGGGTGTGACCAAGGGTGATGTCACGCAGACAGTAGCCAATGAGCTATCGAGGAGCCACATTCAAATGTATAGCCACCGTATATAATGAGCTGTTCGTCCGCCATTACCACATGTTCCCCCTGACCATCATGCAATAAAGATGTGTTAAGCCAGGCTTCGGCTGCTTCTATTGTCTTGGTTCTTGAACACTAAAGGGTTCTTGGATCTATATGGAACCAAGCACCACATATTCAAATGTCATAATTGATTTTGTTGATAAAATCTCTTTTTCCTTCAAAATCTCTCTGGCTGTTTCATTTTTGTTTAAAGAAACTTATAAACTGATCGCTTTTTAAGAGAGTTTTTCAGCTGACACTATTATGAAAGTATTGCAGCTTTTAGAAAAGCATGCTATTAGGAACAGTAATTCAGCTTAAACTTTTGACCATTTTAAAAAGTCTTGTTGCTAAGACATATTCAGGATGGTCTCTGTTTTTCCTCTCTCTACATTCTGGGATTCTGGCGGTGATAAGACAAACTCACAACACTGGAGAAGCTCTGAAAACAAAGTCACAAAGGAACATTGGAAATACTGTAAATTCTGTTCTGTTTTATTCTGAATATTTAGTCAGCCAGACAATTAATTGAAATAATTTGCATATCAAAACCTCTATTTAAGCTCTGTGATTGCCTAATAAAGATGGATCTTCTTCTTTTGTGTCCTGATCAAACCCTGGACTGCCAAAATGAATCCATAAAAATGGTTACTTAAATTGGACTAATTGTGTCCCTATTCTGCAGAATATTTTGTGAGTGGAGTTATTTTTTTCTCACTCAGTCAGAATGTTTGGAGGGTTCTCTCAGAAGTAAAGAATAACTAAATTATTTTTGTAACAATAAATCACATGACTGAGCTGTCAGATTTGTAAGTGAAGTTGTGATTATCTACCAATGGACCGACATAAACAAAGCCATTTAATATGCAAGACATAGGAAATGAAAAAAGTTCACATCCTTGCAAATCACTAAACAATTAAGGTGCTACCTTTCTAAATGCAAAGATATTGTCTCTTCTAATTTTACTTTTATCCTCCATGAATTCATCTAATCTTCATGTAAAGCCTCCTAAACAGGAGATTATCATAACATGAGGATGGTCAGAATTCCAGAAACAAGCAATGGAAAGAGAAGTCAGCAAAGATTATTGACAATTGTTTGAAAATAGCAACAACAGAGTGACTTTTCCCATCTTAGTTAGGCTGCCTAAAATGAAATTTGTGGATAAATATTAAATATCCTTTTCTTTGAAAGGATTGTGAGCTCAGTTCTGTTGTGGTACTGGAAACAAGTTCTTGGATTGAAAACGTGCTCACCGAAATTTCAAGTTCTAATTCAGAGTGTCTGCTTTCTCAACATACTTTGGTTTGTGAATCTTGGAAAGCTAGTAAAAGATCAAAATCGAGTCTACAAACCTGAAATAGCCTACCATTTATTACCTGTTGCGTGAACAAATTATTTCCTTTTGTATGTCCTTAATTTCCTGTCAATACACTTAAAGCAGTGGTTCCTGATGTGGGGCACACACCCCACATGAGGACTTCAAATCCCAGAAGCCTAAGTCAGTACATTGGCTTTGGGGAATTGACTTAGGCTTCTGGGAATTGAAGTCCCAAAACCAAAGGTTGGGAAACATTGACCTAGACATTTCCTTTTGTGTATGGGACCAAAGACACCAGGGCAGCCGAAGAGCTGGCTTAACACAACTTTATTACATGCTGGTCAGAGGGAACATGAGGTAATGGCGGACGAACAGCTCAATATATACAGTGGCTATACATTTGAATGTGGCTCCTTGATAGTCTATTGGCTACTGTCTGCGTGACGTCATTGCAGGTCACGCCCTTCTTGTCCAGGTGAAGGTGATGGCGGGAATCTTCCCGCGCTGTTGTTTTTAGGTGAGTCTGGACCAATGAGCTTGGACGCTCGCTATTGCCATCTGGTGGTCACTAGCTCGCGTCCTATTAGGGTTACAGTGATGCAGCTGATGGTTATCATGTTACAAGTAGAAGGATACATTGGTTACACATGAATAGGTACATTGTATAAGGGTACCGTGTTTGAGAACACAACATCCCTCCCCCCTAGGATGAGACGAAGTCTCTCAGCCAAGATGGCTTATTGCAATTGCGTTTGGGCCACGATGTGGGCTGGCCTGCCCTGGGGGCACTACCGCTTCCGTGTTCCCCGGTCCCTTGTCCTGTAATGGGAGAGGGAGACTTGTTAGAGGCTTGCTGCGGTTTTGCAGCTGTAGGGGAACGGACAAACTCCATTGTGGGCAGACCGGGGGCACTAGGGGCTAATGTAAAACCCCTCTTCTCACTTGGATGGGTGGGGGACCACTCCAAAAACCCCCCCCGGCTCTGAAACTCAAAATCAAACTCTGCTGGGTGATCCCGCGGGGTATCTATGAGGACAAATACCTTTTCCTCCCCCCTCGGTGGGGACCCATGGCCCCCCTCTCCTCCCCCTTGGGCTAAACGGGTGGGGGAGAACCCTAACGCTGAATCCCTGTCTGTACTTTCTGCGCCCTGCCTCGCTGGGACCCGGCTCCGGAGCTGGTCCGCATGTCGCCGCCACAGTAGACCCATGCTGGTCTCCACGCGGTACGATACGGGACCGGTCTGCTCCACGACAACCCCCGGCACCCAGGCTGGCCCTGCGCTGGCGTAGTTCCTGCAATGCACGGGGGCTCCTACGCTGAAACTCTTTGTGGCCTCTAGCCCGATGTTCCTCCCCTTGTCTTCCACTCTCGTGGGGTCTAGCCTGGTGAGAATGGTGGCCAGTTTCCTGCGCATTAAAAGCTCCGCGGGGGAGTATCCTGATGCCAACGGGGTCACCCTGTACCCTAGCAGAAACTGACACACTTGCAGGTTGAGGTCCCCGGGGCCCATGTGCCGCAGCGCGTCCTTCGTGGTGCGTACGAGGCGCTCCACTTGGCCATTGGTGGCCGGATGGAAGGGGGCGGAGGTGATGTGCCGGATGGCGTTAATCTCTGTGAATGCCCTGAACTCGGCGGACGTGAAGCAACTAGCGTTATCACTAATTAGAGTGTCGGGTATGCCGAACGTAGAAAAAATTCTCCGCAAATGCTTTATTGTCGCGGCCGAGGAGGTGCTCGTAACTGGGATGACCTCCAACCACTTAGAGAAAGCATCCACAACAAGGAGAAACAGAGTTCTTCGGAACGGGCCCGCGAAATCTACGTGTATCCGGGACCACGGCCCCTTGGCCGCGTCCCACTCTCTGTGGGGAAGACGGGCCTCCTCTGGTCTGGAGCATTGGCAACTCTCACAAGTGCCGACCATGTGCTCGATGTCGGCGTCTAACTGGGGCCACCAAAAGTAGCTCCGGGCCAGCGCTTTGGAGCGCACAATTCCGGGGTGGCTGACGTGCAGCAGTTTAAGCACCCGCGGCCGGAGGGATGTGGGGATCACCACCCGCTCCCCCCACAAGAGACACCCCCTCTCTAGGGACAGCTCCAACTTTTTCCTGAAGAATGGGGCGAATTCTTCCACTGGGGCAGACGCTGGCCACCCTTTCTGTACCCAGGAGCTAACCGCCGCCAACGTCCTATCTTTGCTTGTCGCTTTAGCGATATCGGCGGGTACTATGGGGGGCGAATCTAAGACTTCAATCATGAGCACCTGGCGGTCCGGCTCCTCCTCGCCCACGTGGCTGTGTGTCTGGGGGATGGGGGACCTCGACAGGGCGTCCACATGGCTGATCTCTCTCCCGGGCCGGTACACCAACGCGTGCTGGTAGGCGTTGAGAAAAATGGCCCACCTGAGCATCCTCGGGGACAGGATTTGTGGTGTGGGCTTATCTGCGGTGAAAATGCCTAGTAGGGGCTTGTGGTCGGTCACGATGGTGAAGGGGCGGCCATATAGAAAATCGTGAAATTTTTTGGTCCCTGCAATTATCGCCAGCGCTTCCCTGTCTGTCTGGGCGTAATTCCTTTCCGCTTGGGACAGGGACCTGGAGTAAAATGCTATTGGGGCCTCCCTCCCGTTTTCCAACACGTGGCATAACACTGCCCCCACCCCCACAGGGGATGCATCACAGATCAGTACCACCGGCCGTTTGGGGTCGAAATGGGTCAGAATGGTGTCAGACGCCAGGAGTTGTTTCAATTCCGTGAATGCCCTCTCCTGGCCATCGCCCCACTTCCATGCCGCATCTTTCTTGAGCAACTTGTGAAGCGGCTCAGCCACCGCAGCCTTCCGAGGAAGGAAGGAGTGGTAGAAATTTAAGAGCCCTAGGAACGACTGCAACTCGGGCTTGGAGGTGGGGCGAGGGGCTTTCTTGATGGCAGCCACCTTGGATTTGGACGGTTTTATTCCCTCGGGTGTTACTCGGAACCCTAAGAACTCAACCTCCTTCACGAAGAAGACGCATTTGTCTTTTCGCAACCTCAACCCCGCTTGTTCGAATGCCTCCAGGACCTTGTTTAGCCTTTCAGCCAACTCAGCCTCACTCCCCCCGTTATCAAAACATCATCAAAATATGGCAAAACGCCGTCCAGCCCTTTGAGGAGGCGTTCCACGAGCGACTGGAAAATTCCAGGCGACGAGTTCACGCCGAATTGGAGGCGCGTCACCTGGAACGCCCCCTTATGCGTGACTATGGTCTGTGCAGCAGCTGCGGCAGGGGTTACCATGAGTTGCTGATAGGCCTGAGCCAGGTCGAGCTTAGCGAAACACTTTCCCCCATGTAACCTGGCTAGTAAATGGCTGACCACCGGCACCGGATACGCATTAGGGCGGATTGCCTTATTAATGGTGCACTTATAATCGGCGCAAATGCGAACCTCCCCATTGGCCTTCAATGCCGTGACAATTGGAGTTTCCCACTCCGCAGAATCAACAGGAACAAGAATCCCCTGGCCCACTAATTTGTCCAGTTCCGCCTCTATTTTGTCCTTTAGTGCAAAAGGCACTCTGCGCGGTTTGAGTCTTATTGGGCGGACCTCCGGGTCCAGGTCGAAAGTTACTGGGGGTCCATTGAATTTCCCAAGTCCCTTTTTGAAGACTTCAGGGTGCGCGTCGCACACCCTCTGTATTGGGTCAGTCCCAACAGCGTGCACCCCCCCCAATGAATAGACCCAGGGGCTGAAACCATTGAGTGCCGAGGAGGCTGCAACTACCCCCCTTGAGAACGACTAGGGGGAGTTCCGCGGCGTGCCGCTTATACTGGACCTGGAATTTCCCAACCCCCAACACCGGGATACTGTTCCCTTGCACGTCCCGAAGCGTGGACCTCAACGCTTTGAGCTTGGGCCGTACGCGGGGGGCAATTCTCAAAAACTCCCTCTGGGAAATGATGGAATATGAGGAGCCAGAGTCAATCTCCATCCTAACAGGGGCCCCTTGCACCAGTACCTCAACAAAGTAACGGGGGTGTCCCATGGACACGCTGAAAACTGGGGCATCGTCGTCGCTGTCGTCGGAGATGCGGCCCACGCCGTCCTGCTTCCTCGTGGGCCGGGCGCCATCCTTTAGTATCGTCGAATGGTCTGGCCTCGCTGAGCGGTCGGGCGAGCCCCTCCGGTCCTTGCGCCGTTGTCTGCAGACTTTGGCGATGTGCCCGCGTCGCCCGCAGTTGTGGCACTCAGCTTTTCTGAACGGACACCTGGCACGGTCATGAGCCGCCCCGCAGCCGTCGCAACGCCGGCCCTCCTTCTGGACCCTCCGGACGTCCTCGTCGTCGCTGCTTTCGGCAGACGATTTCCAAATTCGCCGGGCTGCGTGCACCGAACTCTGTTTTGTCGGCCTTCGGTCGCCAGTCCTGCAGCTCTTGCACCCCAGCCTTCGTGGCTTCCGCGGCCTGTGCCGCTTTCAGGACCTCCTGCAATGTGGGGGGCGGCTCCTGATTCATCAGCGTGCGCTGAATCTCGGCGTCCTTCAGGCCGCATAGCACGCAGTCCCGGAGGGTGACTTCCAAGTTCTCCCATTTGCATGGGCCGGCAGCCAGACGCAGGGCCGCTACGAAAGCGGCGACCAATTCTCCAGGCGCTTGGACTCGCCTCCAAAATGCGCTCCGAGCTGGAAACATCGCCACCAAGGGCCGGAAATGGTCTCGCAACACCTTCAGGAGCTCTTTGGCCTTGAATTCCGCCGCCTTTTTGGGTGCGATGAGGTCAATTAATACCCTCTTGGCGTCGTGCCCGAGCATTCTGGTGAGGATGGCTCTTTTCTTCGCCTCGTCCGTAACTTCGAACTCCACCAGCGCGCCTTGGAAATCCATTTCGAAGAGTTCCCAATCTTGCGGTTTCTTGATGTCGAAACCGGCGTATGTCTTGGTCCCGTGGGCAGCCATGATCCCACCTTCGTCGTCAATTTTGTGTATGGGACCAAAGACACCAGGGCAGCCGAAGAGCTGGCTTAACACAACTTTATTACATGCTGGTCAGAGGGAACATGAGGTAATGGCGGACGAACAGCTCAATATATACAGTGGCTATACATTTGAATGTGGCTCCTTGACAGTCTATTGGCTACTGTCTGCGTGACGTCATTGCAGGTCACGCCCTTCTTGTCCAGGTGAAGGTGATGGCGGGAATCTTCCCGCGCTGTTGTTTTTAGGTGAGTCTGGACCAATGAGCTTGGACGCTCGCTATTGCCATCTGGTGGTCACTAGCTTGCGTCCTATTAGGGTTACAGTGATGCAGCTGATGGTTATCATGTTACAAGTAGAAGGATACATTGGTTACACATGAATAGGTACATTGTATAAGGGTACCGTGTTTGAGAACACAACATTTCCAGAAGCCTAAGTCAATTCTCCAAACCACCAATCAGCCAATGTACTGATTTCGGCTTCTGGGAATTGAAGTCTACCAGTGTTCTTAGTTTGGGAAACACTGAAGAGTGTCTCAAGATGTAGAACTAGATGAGAGAGGTCTCTTGGTACCTTGGGGAAGAACCTTATAGAAGTCGAAGTACTACAACTGCTAATTAGTCCTGGCCATTGGCAACACCAGAGGATAGGAGACTGATAGATGTTAAGTCTAATGGCACCTCGTGAACCCTACAGTGGTTTATCCACTTTCTTACTTGCAAAGGTGTGGGTGGCGTGTCCGGAATGGGCTGCCGCACCCCTTGACTAAACCCCATGAAAGTCAGCACACACATACCTTGTGCACGTGAGCAGGTCACTGTCAGGGTCCCAAAGCCCATGGTGTGTGTGTGTTATGCCCCCAAAATTGATCCTTTAGTCCTCAACCAATCACAAGGGCTGACTAGGTCTGGGCCTTTGTGATGTCATGCCCTTTGTTCTGTCTTGCCCACCTGGTCAGCCCTTGGGAGTGGTCAGCCCTTGGCAGTGGTCAGCCAATGTGACATCACAGGGCCCCACCCCTTGGCCAGGCAGGCCAGCCGGGAGGGCAGGGCAGGAGTCCAGTGGACAGAGGTCAGCCCAGGAGAAGGAGCAGCTGAGCAATGCAACTCCGGGAGGTAGGATAGCCCCCCCCCCACCTGTATGAAGCCGGGCACCCATGCTAGTATCCAATAGTCTGCTCTCCTCTGCACCAGAAGACTCAAAGGAAATGTTGTTCTAGTTTTAATAATAATTGTTCTAGCCATGATCCCTTCATAGGAATGGTGGTTGGGTTTTCTATAAATGACATATCTATGAACTTACTGCAGAGTGTGGTGGATCTCCACTCTTCGACCTTTGCACCAGCTGCTTGGCAGGCTGCAACATAGGAGGACAAAATGTGACAGCTGGCATTTTCGTTGCCCTTATTGGAGCAATAGTCAAAGACACAGTTTTTGAAATATGATTCAGAAGGCACCTTGCTGTGGCATACTTTGAAGGGACCCTGAGGATCTAGAAGAGTGCCACATTCTTTGCTTGACCTCTGTATGAGTTCCACATTCTGGTAGTCTGGGCAGGCCATCCCCGCCCTCTCACTACAGCCTGGGATGTCACGAACTTTCCAGCTTCTGCCAAAGTCTCCTGGATCAGTTGTTACTCTTCCATTTTCTTGCAGCATATCATCATGTGTATTCCCATTGAAATTTCCGCATAAGCCACACAGGGTGTTCCTGTAGGTTGCTGGCACTGTGAGCCGGATATTGTTTTTTCCATCAAATATAACAGTTAAACCAAAATCAGTTGCAATCACAATATCCCAGCCCTGACGGTAAAGGGCAACTTTGTCATATTCAATATTATACGGCAAGTTGATAAACAAGCCATTCAGCTGGAAAGTGGAGGAAGGAAAGAAGAAGAGTATTAAAGCTTAACATGAAACATGGTTTTTTTTTCCAGTTGGAAGAGAAGGCAGACCTTGATTGTTGGAGATAGAGCCGAGTGGAGGAAGAATAAACCTTCTTGCAGAGGGAGTCCATGTTTACAGAGAGCTGTTTTTTTTTTGGGGGGGGGGGAGGACTCTCCATCTGATTTAAAGCCAAGTGACTGTAAGAAAAGACACCAGGGATATCAAGCCAACCCTTCAACAACTAGGAAGAAGACAACTGCCTGGTCACCTGGTTATCTCTTTGTTTGCTCTAGTCAAACAAATTTCTATTTAAATTTATGATCATTAATTCAAAGCTTGTAACTATACATATAAATTAATGCATGTCAATATTATTTAGCAATGCCCTCTTTTCGTTCCCTTGCTTTAACCACCATCCCCATCCCCCAGGCACAAATCACATTTTTTGGGGGATTACATATACCATAATAAATCCCCAATATTCCCACCTGAAAATATTCAGGAATTAGTTTTGACACACAGGAAATTGCCCAGAGGAAAAGGATTATCCCCCATCAGCTGTTCTATGAAGGAAAGGACCATTCTCTCTGGAGAAGAGGTAAGAGATCAGCCCAAGATGGGAGCTCCTTCAAAGATAGGGCTCTTCCTCCTGATCCTATGACTTCATGGAAAGTGGTGATGACATATGTTTGTGTGGCAACATTACGGGGACTGAGGATAACAGGAGTTCTTAGGAGAAGGTAAAGAGGTAGCAGTAAAGGTGGAAATGGGTCTCAAGAAGGTCAATTCTCCTGAAATAAGCAGGAGGGAAATCACTTTCATTTTTCTTTTGTTTTGGGGTCCTTCGGGAAGCTTCTCCTTTTTTTAAAGGGATCCCATGGGTACCTAAGTGCCCCAAATACAGCGGAACCTGGGTTAACAAATGGCTTGGTTAACATAAAAATCGTGTAACAAAAGGAAACCCATAAAATAGTGGCTCAGTTTACGGATTTTTTTTTGAATGGATTAATTGGTTTTCAATGCATTCCTATGGGAAACCATGTTTCGGTTAAAGTCTTTTGGTTGTCAATGCACTTCTATGGGAAATTTGGTTGAAGTCAATTTTTGCTGTAAGAAATGTCCTGGAGAACGCATTGATTACATTAACCGAGGTTCCACTGTACCTGAAAATTTAAGAGAAATCTCATTTCACATTTTCCCTTCTGGTTTCTGATAAGAAAGCCCAGTGAAATGAGGAAAGGAAGAATGGAAGACCTATAGCTTGAAAATTGTTGTGGGAGACAAAATAATAGGAAAGTGAGGGAAGGACAGGACTCTTGTGGAGGTGAGGCAAGGGGATGGAAGAAGGAGAATTGCATAGGGAAAATAAAAATAAAACAGTGTTGCGGGGCGGGGGAGGGGGCTTGCATCAGGTTCGAGAGTGAAGGGTTTGCTCTGGAAATCTCCCAGTTCACCCCTTTCCAGTGGCTCAAGTGGCTAAGACACTGACTGGGAGACAGAAGGTCAGCAGTTCGATTCCCAAGTACTGGAGGATGGAATGAGCTCCCGTCTTTGTCCCAGCTCCTGCCAACCTAGCAGTTCAAAAGCAAGAAATTGCAAGTAGATAAATAGGGACCACTTTGGTGGGAAGGTAAACAGCATTCTGTGCGCTCCGGTGTCTAGTCATGCATACCACATGACCACAGAAACGTCTGCAGAAGCAGACAGCGCTGGCTCTTCGGCTTTGAAACAGAGATGAGCACTGAACCCTAGAGATGGATACGACTGACTTTCGAGCAAGGGAGAACTTTACCTTTACTTTACCTAGCCCACCTAATAAACACACTTGAGAGAACGAAAAAGTATATTTACTTACAAAATGATGTCAGGGGATACATGTGCTTAGGAGTCTTGGTAAAGTTGGTTTAGAAAGAAGTAAAATAAAGTCTTTCTTCCAGCCATGTGGCCTGGAAGACGTTTGAGCTCAAAAGGACATCTTGCCTCTTCCAAAGCAGAAAAGCAAGAGAGAGAAAGGTTTCCCTTGCTCAAAAGCCAATCGTATCCGACTCTAGGGTTCAGTGCTCATCTCTGTTTCAAAGCCGAAGAGCCAGCGCTGTCTGCTTCTGCAGACATTTCTGTGGTCATGTGGCAGACATGACTAGACCCCAGAGCACATGGAATGCTGTTAGCTTCCCACCGAAGTAGTCCCTATTTATCTACTTGCAATTTCTTGCTTTTGAACTGCTAGGTTGGCAGGAGCTGGGACAAAGATGGGTTCTCATTCCATCCTGCAGTACTCTGGCATCGAACTGCTGACCTTCCGCCTCTCAGTCAGCGTCTTAGCCACTTGAGCCACTGCAGCCCCAAGAGAGAGAAGGCCAGAGCAAAAGCATAGGCTTTATGTCATGCAAAAAGGGTCAGGTGGTATCTGAGGCAGGAGAGAACCTTTCTAACTGTAATTACAGGCAAACAATGCAAAACAACTTCCTTTAGGTTAGGCTAGTCTTTCCTGTCTCTCTAGTCACTGCATGCTGGGGTTGCACTAGAAAACTCAACAGGAATGACAGGAGAGAAGTCAGGGGAAGAAAGGGGCTTAAAATGGGGAGGAATTGACACAATGTAAGAAAGACTAGTTACAGGATGGGGTGGAAAGACTTTAAGTTTACATACCAAATAGAAATAACCTGATAGAGGAAAGCTGTAAGAAATTCCTGAGTTTTAGCTCCCTCTCATTTGGAATCCCTAATCTTGCAGATCTCAGACTCACTAAACCAGGAAAGGCTTCAAAACCAAAAGAAAGAGCCTGTTTTGTGGAGCTTTATATTCAGGTTAACTCCAGAATCCCACCCCAAGTGATTCAACAAAAGAAACAAATGGAAGAGTTGGTGGTAGGTCCAGGACAAGGAGGAAACTGCACTTACCAAAACTTGGTTATGGCTCACTACGATTGTTACCCCATAAACTCTGATCTCAGTGACTTTGCTAGCAGAAGGGTTCGTGAATCCATCCTTCTCATGCTGAACCAGAACTTGGAAATGAGTCAGGTTTACACTCCTGTGGTGGCATACGTCAGCCAGACGGTAAACACAGGTCCCGTGGAAGTCATAGCGCAAGCCATCGAAGGTGATGTAATGTAACTGGCCTAGGGCGGTGCAGGTCCCATAGCTGGTGGGATGGCATCTCCTTATGCCATTGATGACATGGCACCCTTCTCCCTCCTTGCAATGGGATGCATGGCAGACCACTCTCTTGTCTTGCATCCTGCACAAGCACTGCTGTTGGCATTGGTGGTCTCCCCAGAACTGCTCATTGGGTGCATACAGCTGACCATGGTAAATGCAGCCACATCGGCTTTGGAAGATGCACTTGCCACCATCTAGCACATAGCCTGCCTTGCACTGGCAGGTCTCCATGCAAGGGAGATGGCAGTTCTTTGGAGCATCTGGGTTGTTGCAGGTAGCAGGACATGCTGAACCACAGGCCATGTGCTGGCTGTGGTCAGGGCAAGTCAGGGCTGTAAACAGGAAAGAAGAAGAGGTCAGAAACATTTATGTGTTCCTGTACAGAGCCTCATCTTTGCTCTAGAGCAGGTACCACATCCTTCCCTCAACTCCCTTTGTGTCCAATTGAGCAATAAACACAGAAACTGTGATTTATATTATCCTGATAGTAGCAGCTCCCAGGTGGCTCAGTGGGTAAAAGCACTGTGCTTGGAGACCGAAAGCACGGGGTTCAAATCCCCCAGAGCTGCATAAATAGGGGACATGAAAGGAGCCTCATTCAGGCGTCCCCTGCAAAAATCCTTTCAACCAAGAGTAATCTCTGACATGAAAACACACACAACCTGATAGTACGCAAAAGTACTTCAAAACTGTTAAGACTATTATTTTACATTTTAATTTAATTGTTGTGAGCCACCTTGGGTCCCCCTATATATATTAATAATATAAATAAAGTAAACAAATAATTATTCTTAGGATGCCTAGCTGGGGAAGTATGCTGTAAAGCAAAAATGTATATCCCCCAAAGAGGTTCTAAGCAGACATCACTGGCAACACAGCAATCATCGTCAGCATCACCACCACCACCAATTCCAGTTTTAGATGCTGAACTACTGAATAACAACACTGCATTTCTCAGAGTTCCTAGAAAGAAAGTTTCTTGAGTAATTTTGCTGTATAAAGTGCTAGTTATTGTGAAAAGGGGACACAGTAGTACTGACAGCCTCTTCCTATGCTTTTTTCTGTCTAAAGCAGGGGTGGCCAACCTTGGTACTCCAGGTGTTCTTGAACTTCAGTTCCCAGAAGCCCTGATCAGCTGACTCGGGCTCTGGGCAACTGAAGTCCAAGAACACCTGGAAGTGCCAAGTTTGGCCACTTCTGGTCTAAAGTGTTGGTTGCTGCCTCATACTTTGAAAGAGATAATTATATTCCAATATATCAAAATGTGGAAATTGCTTTTTAATCTCTGGCATATGAGAAAACAAAAACAATAAAATAAAATAAAAACACTGCAGCACTTTAAAGACTAACTGCTATATTTTTACTGTGAGCTTTTGTGGATTAAGTCCACTTCTTCAGACAAAGGAGTAAAACATCAAGGCATGTCTTCCTTTGTCTGAAGAAGTGGACTTGATCCACGAAAGCTCACAGTAAAAATATAGCAGTTATTTTTTTTTGTTTTCTGATATGCCTGAACCACAGACTAACACAGCTACTATTGCAAAACCTTTCTCTGACTACCAAAATCTGAGCAAATCCAGCAGCCATATGGAACGAGTGTTTTTGTAAATTTTAGACCAGAGAAGTAAATTTTCATTTGCGCAGTCGCACTGGCATCTTAATACTTTTCCTAAGAATGAGTCTTGGCACTAATATTTCAACTATCCAATGATCAATGATCTCTCAATTTCTCCAGCATCAATCAGTCTACTCCCATGTATCGCTACCAATCTATCTATTTCTTTTCTGATCTCTCTCTGACCATATACATAACTATATGTATATAGTTATGGAGGAGCTCCCTGTCTCGCCCGGGAGCCCACGCCATCGGCCCCGGGAGTGGAGACAGGTGGGAGCCACTGCAGCTGCCTTCGCTCTCTGGGCCCGCCCGCCCGGAGAGCAGAAAAGGACGCCGCCGACGCCTGCCCCTCGAGGAGCTCCCTGTCTCGCCCGGGAGCCCATGCCATCGGCCCCGGGAGTGGAGACAGGTGGGAGCCACTGCAGCTGTTTTTGGACCTTGCTGGGTCGGCGTGGGGAAGGAATGGGTGGCACCTGTGGACACTGTCCCCTCACCCCTGGTCCTGTCTGGCCAGGGGTCAGAAGAGGGACGCTCGCAATTATGGGGGAGGGTAGCTGCCATCACCCAAGCCTTTCCCCGGTCCGGCATTGGCCGCGGGGAAGTGGGAGCTTTTGGGTGCTCCCACTGGAGGGGGGGTAGTATGGGGCTTGTGTTTTTGAAATTAATTGTATGGGATTTTTCTTTTCTTGCAATGTGTTAATTTTCAATCTGTTTTTGTAATTGTGTAATTATATCTGTGATACTGTATTTATATGTGTTGTAAGCTGCTTTGAGTGGCACTTGTGCTATGAAAGCGGGGTAGAAATTAAAACTTATTATTATTATTATTATTATTATTATTATTATTATTATTATTATTATTATTATTATTATTATTATTATTATTATTATTATTATTATTATTATTATTATTATAACTGTATTCCGAAGTATATCCAGAGTGTGGAAAAGGCCATTTATGGTGAGTTCAGTTTCTTGATTTCTACCATGAATTTAAAATCCATTATTTAAATTAGGGCTGGCCAAACTATGGCCTGTGGGCCAGATCCAGACTATGTAGCCAAATCATTCAGTCCATGCCACCCGCACCACTCCCGGAAGTGAAACTAAAACATGCTTGCGAATGCACAAAATGCTGCTATAAATGCACCTGCGGCTGGTGCATTTACAGCAGTGTTTGCATATTCATCAGCACGTTTTACCTCTGCTTCCAGTGGGAGGGACAACATAACCTGCCCACCCAACCACATGACTGGCACAAAAAGTTTTGGAAATCCCTGATTTAAAACTTTGAATAATACTATTCCAATATTATTAGCTGCACAAATTTGCTAACATTATTTTCACCAATCTGAGACTGCATTTTAAAGTTTAATAAATTAGTTAACAAATTACTTGATGTTTTAAAGTTGGTGAATTTGGTATGAATATCAGCTTTTCCAAACTTTCAACACATTTTTATATATCTATATGCAGTACAGGTTGCCCCCAGCATCTATTGGTCCTGTTTCCGCAGTTAGATATTTAGACCTACAGAAAACTGAAACTGGAAATGGGACTTCTGGGTGCTTGGGGGTAAAGAACAGATTGTGTTTTACAACAGCCATTTTTTTAGCACATGTGTAGAATGACGAAGGTATTTGTACTCCTCAGCTTCTATGACTCAGCTATATGTACTTTTATATGGGCTTCACTGAAATCTCTTTCCAGTAAATACATTATTATTTTATTAGTCTTATTTTTATCCCAGTGTATTCCTTGTAATACTCACGGCAGCCAGCATGTTTCCTCCAATCAGAAATTGTTGCTCCTTCTCTTTGGCATGCATCAGCGTAAGTCTTTAATGCTCGGCACAAGATCTGCTTATAGCCATCAACAGTGCATAAATCATTCACACAATCATTCAGATAGGGTTTGGGATCAATTAAGGCATGGCATTGCCGGAATGGGCCACCTTGGTGCTTAGTGATCAGGCCACAGAAGATCTCTGCACTGTATTTGGCCACCAGCTCTGGAGAACAAAGTTTGCATTGACCATGGCATCCATGACCACAAGCACTGTCTCCATCTTCCACCTTCCAGCTCTTGCCAAACTCTACAGCATCGGTAGCCAACCTTCCAGAGGACGTAACGAAGTCATCATTGGCGTCCCCATTATAGTTGCCACAAAGGCCACAAATATGGTTCTGAAAGGCTGGGGTGGCTTTCACAACAAGGTAATAGTTCCAGTCATAGTAAACTTTCAAGCCAAACTGAGTTTCGATGACCAGTTGGTTACCACGATGGTAGAGAGAGAGAAGCCCATTGTTCAAAACAATAGGCAGGCGTGAACGTACTTGGTTGACCTAGATATAGTAGGGCAGATAAAGAATAATAATCATTGTCTTTCAGTTAAGAATGAATGAGCTCTACAGAACTGAACAATGTCTCATGTAAGGGCTGCATGAGACACTTTGCCTAATTTTGAAAGCCTTCTGCAAGAGAAATGTTCAGACCACTGTTTTGAACATCTGCCTTTTATGATGATAGATCCTATAATCTTCCATCAGCCATTGCCACTGGCAATGTTGTCTGAGGGACTCATGCAAGAATGCTATATCCCTTCTCTACCACTCTAACAAGTGGGGTTCATCTGTCTACTTTTGTTCTCTTTTTCTCTACTCTGGGGTTCAGTCCTGCCAACAGAGATTGATGATTCCAATTTAGCTCAGACTTTTTGTGAGCTGTCAATTGTGCTTAACCTAATGGAAAAATAAGGTTGAGCACTTTGTGCAGTTCTACAAAATTCAGAGCAAAATCTGGAACAAATCCAATATTGTTGCATCACTCCAGCCTCAATTAAGTCATACAACTCTTGATCTGAAATAGTTTGTCTACCTTGTGCTGTATCAAAATATTGTGCATTCTGATTAACAAAGACACAACTCCAGTTGTCCCTATAGTGCAGGGGTCTCCAACCTACAGCCTTGGGGCCAGATCCAGCCCATGGTACCATTTCATGTGGACCCCACCCTCACTTCCCATGAGTGGTACCTTTTAGGGTGACCCATAAGTCCCTACCCACACAGCACATAGAAACACTCGATACAGAAGATATATGGATGGGTAGGGACATGGGCCACCCTTTAAACAGCATTTCAAAGCTGTTTACATGGCACAGTTTGTGGCAGCAGTCCACATGAAATGGTGCAGGGGGGGAGGAGAACTGTTGGACTCCTGGCCTTGTCTTACACACAAACCCCGGGGACCCCAGCCACACAAAGAAGGACTAGCAAGCCCTATTCACCCTTTTCCTGAGCAGGCAATTCATCTCAGTCAGGGAGGGAGGTCTGAAGCCTCCTATGAGGATTGGCATCTGCCTCCCTCCTTCCAGGGAGAAACAAAATGACCACCCTTTGAAGCTTTTGTGACAAAATGGCCACCTTAAAATGATCACTCCCATCGTGCAAACAGGGCAAAATGGCCATCCAGCTCCTCAGATGTTTCAGAGAGCATGACCCGGCCCATGGCTTGAAAAAGTTGGGAACCTTTAGCATCTAGCCATAGCAGAGCAACATTACTGACTTTAATAGAAAGCTTGTTGGGTAAGGGACCTTATATAGCTGCCTTGAACCCTCTTCTAGTGGAGATGAGGGGATAATACTCAGAGATTCATAGCCAAAAATGGTACCATCACCCATATAAGCAGAAGAGTTAGCAACTGTGACCTGCAGAAGAGTTAGGAACTGTGGCTCACAGCAGCCAGTGAGATTCTTCTCTCAGTACAAATTGAGACACTGGAGACAACATCTGCCGACAAGCTTCTTTTCTTCCATAAGTTCCATCAAAACAGGACTGGGAAATATTACTGGACAGCAGTGCAACTCCCATTAGTTGTATCCAGCACTGCCAAAGATGAGAGATTATGAGAACTGACATCCAGTAACATTTGGGGGAGGGACAATTTCCCATCCCTTCAAAAGAGAGCCTCACAACCCAAAATTTGTGGAGCGGTGGCCCTGGCGACTCCCAATGACTCCCTGGCTATAATGGCAACACCACCGCCCTTACCCACATCCCTAGGCTGGTGCCAAACACCGAACCCGGCCGGACACATCTCTGATAGAGGCACCCCATCCTCAGGTCTCAGCCTGTTGTGGTGGAGGCAGTGGGGAGGGGCACATGAAATGGCATCGTGGGCCACAGGTTGAGAATCCCTGTCCTATCGCAACATTTGGGGGCAGTTCCTTAGTTTTAATAAAATCGCACAGAGATGGACACTTACTCGGACAAGACCATATTCGTACTTGACCATGGTGATGCTGGAGTTGTAGATCTTGATGGTGGCTTGGTTGATGAGAAACAGTGAAGAGCTCTGTTGACTCTTGGTGAAGATGTGGAAGAATGGGAGTTGGGAATTGGGTTTGCATGTCTTAACCACGGTATATGTGCAGGTGCCTTGGAAATCGTAGCTGCGTCCATCAAACGTGTGGTAATGGGGCTGACCAGAAGCCCAACAGGCAGGTTGGATGGGTTGAGCAGGAACACACTTAGGTGACCCTTCCACTACTTTGCACAGAGTTCCCCTCCTGCAACGAATTGAGTGGCATATTTGTGTTGTGGTTGCCACACATTTAGCCCTGCCATTGACAACTCGGCATGCCATTCCCCATTGACATTGAATGTGTTCGCAGGAACCAGGAAAGGAAATGCATTTGGGCCACCCATTTACAAGCTTACAGATAGTCCCCTCACTGCAGCGGAAGTTGTCACAGGAAGGTGGGGCTGGCACACACTGTGGGCTTCCATTAATGAGCTGACAAATTGTTCCTGCATGACACTGGATGGAAGCACAATGGGGTGTGGGTGTTGGAACACATGTTGGCCAGCCATGTACAATCTGACACACTGTTCCTTGTGGACAATGAGTTTTCTCACAGAAAGATAGAAGAGGAACACAGGTTGGCACACTGCCGATGACCTTACATATTGTGCCTTCTTTGCAATGTGTGATACCGCAAGAGTTTGCCTTGGGAATGCACTGGGGTAGGTAGTCTACAAGTTTACAAACAGTCCCTTGCGTGCAGTGGAAATGGTCACAAGATGGTGCAACAGGACTACATTTGGGCCAACCGGAAATGATTTGACACACAGTTCCTGCACTGCAACTGAAATGCCCACATGAAGATGGACTGGGAACAGACTGGGGCCGACTGGACACTATTTGGCACATGGATCCTATATTGCAGGTGACATTTCCAAAGGAAGGAGCAATGGGGATACAAATGGGCCAACCATTACTCATTTGACAAACTGATCCAACATTGCACTGGAATTTGTCACAAGAAGGTGAGAGGGGAAGACATTTTGGTTGCCCACCATATATCTCACATACAGTACCTGCACTGCAGGTTACATTTTTACAATCACTTAGGTTAGCAGCGGCAGGAAAGGGACCGGGAATGGGAACACATTCGGGCCAACCGTTAATGATTTGACAGGCTGTTCCAACCTTACATTGGAATTTTTCACAGGAAAGGGACAGGGGAATACACGTTGGTTGCCCTTCATATATCTCACATCTGTTACCTTCACTACATCTTACTTTTTCACAAGAGGGTGTGATAGGATTGGGAACACATTTAGGCCAACCATTAATGATTTGACAGGCTGTTCCATCTTTACATTGGAATTTGTCACAAGAAAGTGAGATGGGAATACATTTTGGTTGCCCTTCATATATCTCACACCTGTTACCTTCACTACACCTGACTCTTTCACAAGAGGGTGTGATAGGATTGGGAATACATTTGGGCCAACCATTAACAATTTGACAGGCTGCTCCCCTTTCACATTGGAATTTGTCACAAGAAAGGGAAATGGGAATACATTTTGCCTGACCATTATATATCTCACACCTGCTCCCAACAGTGCAGTTGACTTTTTCACAAGTGCTCAGAATGGGACGGCATGTTGGCCAGTCATCGACCATTTTGCAATGTGTTTCCTCTTCACATTGGACTTTGGCACAGGATTTCTGGACTGCAACGCACTGGGGCCAGCCTTCAACCAGTTCACAAATGGTCCCAGGTTTGCAATAGACATTCCCACAAGAGGCAGGGGCCTGGACACACTTTGGTCGATGGTTCACTATTTCACAGACAGTTCCTGGTTTGCACTGAAAATTTGAACAGGAAAGTGGGGAAGACATGCATGTTGGTATTCCATTAATAATTTCACACACAGTCCCCTCTTTGCAAGAAACCAAAGCACAAGTTGATGGTGGTTCTGGAATACATTTTGGCCAGCCATTGACAACCTCACACACAGTCCCCTTTGTGCATTCAGTTTTCACACAGGAGTGAGGAACGGGCACACATCTGGGCCATTCATCAGCCATCTGGCAGATAGTTCCTGGTGCACACTGGATGCGGTCACAGGTCACCACACACTTGGGTGAACCATGTCTAATTTCACATATAGTTCCTTCTTCACAGCGGATTGTGTTGCAGGAAGGTGGAATGGGCACACAGACAGGCTTACCGTTGTGTATTTGACACAAAGCTCCTGGTTTGCAGATGAGTTTATCACAGGACAGTGGGACTGGCATGCATCTAGGAAAGTGATCCACCATTTTGCATGCTGTGCCATCCTTACAAGTCATCTCATCACATGATGGCCTTGGGATGCATTTTGGCCATCCGTCAGTTAGAACACACATTGTCCCTGGTTTGCATTGAATGTGCAGGCATGATGGGGGGAAGGGGGTACACTTTGGATGACCACCCACCATCTCACACATGGTTCCTTCTTCACACAAGATGGCGCCACACGAGGCTGGGGCTGAGACACACTTTGGCTGGCTGTGAACTAGCTTGCACACGCTCTCTTCTTTGCACTGCATTCCGTGGCAGGAAGGCTGACCGGCCACACACTGGGGCCAACCATTAATGAATTTGCACACGCTTCCCAGAATACACTGGACAGTTTGGCACGATGAAGGTGCTGGGACACATTCAGGCCAGTTGTTAGTCATCACACAGATGGAGCCCTCTTTGCACTGAATGGCAGCACATGACTGCGTCTCAGGTATACATTTAGGAAAGCCACTGGTTAGCTTGCATATGGTCCCTTCTGGGCAGCGGATAAGATGACAAGATGCTGAATAGGGGACACACCTAGGCAGGCCTTGAACCATCTCACAGAGCTCCCCCTCTTGGCATTGGATGGTATTGCAGGTCTGAGGCTCCGGGACACATTGCAGATGATTGTGTAGAGTTTTGCAGACAAAACCACTGCTGCAATTTGTGTCCCCACATGGATGGGCATGAAGGCTCAGCAGGCACCCAGCTGCTAGAAAATATAAAAGAATCAGTGATCACCAACAGAAGAAAAACCTATTCTAACTATAGAAAAAGTTCCTGGTTGAACAGAAGTTCTGTCCCTTTTACTCCTCAACAGCACCTTCTTTGGGGTACATAAAGAGAGCCTTGTGTTGCCAGCTAATCTTTCTCACACTCGGTCAGGCGAAAGGAACTGCAGAATGAACACACCAAAAGGTGCCTTCATTTTGGCAGTTTTATGTCTGGCCTAGATACGGAAGAAGAAGGCCTCCTTCTGTACATGGAAGCTGTGCTTTTTCAACTTGTGCAAATCATTCTTTAGCTCTGTGGAGTTTGGTATGGCACTGTTAATAAGAATCTCTGGGTTGTTTGGAGAAGACAGTAGGGATGTGAATGAATTTAATGCAAAACAGCGGGTGGGAGACGAAGCCTATGAATATTTTTATTAGACTTAATGACCGGAATCCTGTTTGGCTTCACATCACCCCAAAAAAATATGTCTGCATAAATTTTCTGAAGTCTTATGCATCCAGGTGACAAGGACTGCACAATTTGATTCCACAGTACACTGGCAACATGATTTTATGAACAGCGCTTCTGCCTTCATGCAATCCGAGCTACCGCTTGTATGATGTCGAATTATGCAAGTGTAGCTAATGAACAGGATTTCAGCCAATAAATATGTGAAATGGAATAATTGAAAAGGAAAATTTAAATTCATTCAAATTCCCTTTCCTCCTTTTGATTTATCGTGCTTGAATCATAGGGGGGGGGGGGAGACTTTATTCTGACCTTCTAGCAGCAGCTCTGTTTGCCCAAAGGATCCTTGGCAAACTGTTGGATGACTCCTCCACCAAGGCATTATGGGAGCTATTCTCTTTCTTTGGATGGCCAAGAGAGGATTGTAACCTTGAACATGGTGGTGAGGAAGCAAAGCCTATCTTCACAAAGGTCCTTGGGACAGCAGGATCCTTAGAGGATGACTAGATGCCAGAGTGAATGGAATGTTCTTACCTTTCCTGCTGAAGGAGCCTATTTATCTACTTGCAATGTCTTGCTTGCAAACAGCTAGGTTGGCAGGAGCTGGGACAGATGGGTGCTCACTCCATCAACAGCACTTGGGTCTCGAACTGCTGACTTGATGACCTTCCAGTTGTCAAACTCAGTGTCTTAAACCGCTACCTACAATGGCCTTTTTTTCTAGGAGTACAACCCCACAGGTTATACCCCCATAAGACCCCATGAGATCTCTTTAGTGAAATAGGAGATTCTACAACTATTGCATTTGAAGGTCAAGAAGAAGCAGGCTCCTAGAATTCCCTGGGCAGAATTCTGGGAGTTCCAGCCCAGGAAGGCACTGTTATACACACTGACATTTCCTCACCTGGAACAAAGGCCACCCACAAAGCTGCATGGAACAAAGGCCACCCACAAAGCTGCATGGCCCTCTTGGACCTTGCTTCCTGTTAAAAAAATGAAGCTACCATGGTGCATTCTAAGAATGATAGAATGTCCTCTATAGAGTCTACAGGGCAATGAGAATACTATTCCCAGGATGCACCATGCCAGTTTACATTTTTAACTGAAGCAGGGTCAAAAAAAAGTCATAGGTCTTCTCTAGGTGAGCAAAATTTAGGCATCTATAGGTCAACATAGGGCTGGAACTCCTAAAGTTCTGCCTACAGAATTTTTGAAGAATTCTGGTTATTGAGAGTCCAAAACAAGTAAATGAATATACCCACAAAAGAAGACATGACATTTAAAACTATGCACGTATCCCCCATTTGGTTTGGAAGTCAGTTTGTGGTTTTGGAAAGTATCCTGATTTGATGTCAAGCAATTTGAGCCCCATCTAATTTAGTCTGTGTGGAAATCAGATCTGAGTTTGTAACTTTGCTTTGCCCTGCCCTAGAACCAAAGATAGGCATGACACTTCAGCCCATACCTCGCACAAATTGATCCTAGTGAGGCTAACTTTTTTTGGAATTGGGGATTTGGCCAAATCAGATGAAGAGCCTTAACTAGATGTGATAATACTTACAAGACAGAAGAGTGAACCAGGCCCACACAACCAACATTCTGCTAGTTCTCCAGTCTGGAATAGAAAAAAGAAAATGGAAATAACAAATATACCAGAACCTCGTGTAGAACACTGCAGAGACTAGCCCTTTCTAATGTTCTGTCCTACTGAGAAAAATGCCGTAATTAGTGTTGGGATATTAGTGGTGGGAATCTTGCTTCTGGTACAAATGTGCAAACATGTTCAAATTTTCTCTGAAATTTGGAGTGGAGAGAATTTGATATTTTAAGAGTTCAATTGCAGAAAAGCCCAAGGCTTTTTAGTAAGGGCTTCTTCTTCTTCCTTTGCCATATCCAATTTTGAATATTGGCAATCACCAGCCGTGAAAATTGACTTGAGAATATAATGCAGTGGCCTTCCATTTGCCTTTCGCATTGCAGCATGACACCTGTACCACTGATCTCGTTGAGTGAGTCACATTCTGATCCTGAACCCTTTTGGCACAAAAAGTCCTCATCAGTCCCAGACCAGTATTGATAAAGCTCTTGCCTTCCATCAAGATGGATTCAAGTGGGATTTAATCAACTTGGGGACCAACACACTTTCCTGTGGACTTCACCGGCCAAAGCCTTCAGTCCTTAGGGTTATCAGGTTAGTAAATCTCTGCCTGATGATTGACATTGAATCCCTGGCAGTATGGTCTACTCTATAACCATAGCAGGATAACCAGGTCAGACTGGGTCATGAGGACTTAATCCTTGAGGTTTGAGGTTTGACTTGGTGGGTATTCAATCTGATTTCTAGAAGTGCATGACTCCTCATCTTTAATGTGTCTGGGAAGTGCAAAATGGTGGTCTTCGTAGATGTACCTGCTGAATTTGTCTGGTACCGAGTGGAAAAAATTTCCCTTTGCTATTTTTGAAGAATTTACCGAGATTTGCAAAACTTTTCATAAGTGGATGGCAAGAATGTGATTCCTTTCTTTTCTTCAAAGGCTGGAGAGCAGTAAACTGACAGATCTCCCCACCTCATGGCCTGTCCAAGTAAGAACAGTGGAAAACCCCCAAATATCATACAAACACAGAGTTGAATTTTTGGAATAGTGCCGTGCTAGTCTGTGGTTCAGGCATATCAGAAAACAAAAACAAAAACACTGCAGCACTTTAAAGACTAATTGCTATATTTTAATGTGAGCTTTCGTGGATCAAGTCCACTTCATCAGATATTTCACTCCTATGTCTGATGAAGTGGACAATCCATAAAAGCTCACATTAAAAACATGGCAGTTAGCCTTTAGAGTGCTGCAATGTGGTTTTTTGTTTTTGTTTTCTGATATGCACAAACACAGAGCAATCTGTTAAAAATGTCTGATTTGGAAAAGATACTTGTCAGTGATATAGCACAAAGGCAATGAAGTGGAATTTATATAAGCATAACCATAATAGAGTTAATAGACTTAACTGTAAATTGGCAATTCGGCGACAAAGGACCCTGTGTAACAATAAACTGTCAGCTTAATTAGTGGCAGAAATGCAGACTTCGTGTGTGATCAGATGGTTACAAAGGCATGTGCCTGATTAAGCTGATTAAGCTGGCAAGTGTTGCTTTAATTGTGCTAATATATTTCAAAGCCATCTTTCAATTTGTTGGAAATCACTCCAGTCCAGCCTGGCACTTTATTCTGGAAGCCTGTTGACATGGATCAGTGATCAAAGCATCTCCCATGCCAGGTAAAATAACTATGTTAAATAACTACTGTAACAGAGGGGGAAGACCCAAGAATTCCAAAAATGTTATGGTACTTGCGGCAAAAAGAGGGAGGACTGGGCTTACCTAATATTTAAAACTATCATAGGGCATTTCAACTCAAGGAAAAAGTGATATGAAAAGAAATCGAAATGAAGGCTATTCAACAATTTGGAAATGGAATCTTCTTAGATAAGGTGACATCAAAAATAAGAATCAAAAACAGTTCAACAAAAGGAATGATGGGTACATGGAAAACACTGAAACAAAAATTGGCACCAAATATTTCTCCAATTATAGAAATCAATGATGTCCAGTAAAAATTAATAACTTCGGAAAGAAATATTACAAAAAAATAAGGTTTATTTATTAAAAGATTGGTAAGGAGTTTGCGAAGATTTTTTTTTAAAAAAAGATACAAACTGTATAAAAAGCTGAATTCGAACCAGTTCCAAAGAAAAATGATGGATAAGTGGAATAAAAATATATAGAGAGTAGGCTGGTTTAAAAAGATAGATGACAATGTTCGATGAATCTTAACCTATAAAACCAAGTGTTCACCGTTGGAACTGGCTATAGGTTGCTATGCGTCGCCCTACTGACCCGCACCCACCCTTCGTGCGCACGGCCAAATTGCCTACGCAGGTCAACGAAGGATTTAAAAATCCGGCATGGGGGCCTCAGCCCCACAAACGGCAAGAAAGGGAAAAAACTTCACTTCCCAACATTCCTTGCGCTGCGCCGCGCCAGAGCCAATCACGCTGAGAGGCTCTCGCACGGCGCAGCGTTCGGACACGCGCCGCAGCCAATTGCAACAAAAGCATTTTAAAAAAACCCAGCAAAAACACAAAGCACCAACCGATAACTACAAGCCCCAGTGTCCTGCGCGCCCATGCAGAACGCTGAGGAAAACGGCGCCCGGAAAATTAAAAAGAAAAACAGCTCACATGCAAGCAAACACCAGCCGGCTTTCTTTTACTCACCCGCGGCGCCTGAAGCTCCCGAATGGAGTTTCCCCTTTAACATCAGTGGGAGGGGGTGGCGATCCCCCTCTCCGCTGCCTACCTAGTGTTGGGAGGTTTGTGGGGATAAAATGACTATATTGCCCCAACCCATCTGGAAACAAAAGATGAGGCAGAGAGGATCAATCCCCCACCACCCCTCTTTAAAAAAACTCCGTCTTTTCTTCTCTTTAAAAACGGAGTTGTTTTAAGGAGGGGGGGGTGGGGGATCGTTCCTCTCTGCCTGTTCCTCTGTGTCCAGAAGTTTTGGGCCGATATACACCTTTTAACCCAACAAACCTCCCAAAACTAGGGAAGCCAGCGGGGAGGGGGATCGCAGCCCCCAACCACTGATATTAAAGGGGACAAACGATCTACTTTCACGATTCCACAAAAATAAAGCACAACTCCACAAACACAAAGCACCATAACACACTACAGCTCCCCTCCCCACCACCTAGCCCAACCTTCCTTACCCCCAATGACCATGCAACCATCCCCACCACGGGCCGCCGGCGTAGATATTGCAACGAGTCCGGCCAGCGAAACAACCCCCAGCCTACCACCACATGGCATTTCCATGGGCCACCCAGCCACCGAGCCCGGCCCACAGAAATACCCACACCAAAAACAGAAACAACAACATTAAAAAAAAAACCAAAAAGAATACTAAACATAAAAATTACAAACTAAATCTTCCACAAACAATAAAAAAAAAACAAGGACAAAAACAACCCCCCACCCCCAAAAAATCACAACAAAACCACCCCTAACAAAACAGAGATCACAACTTACCAAGACATGTGCAGCCTCACCGACAATCAGAATTGAAATAAGAAAAGAACAGGAAGAATACACAGGCCAGGACAAAGTCAACATTAAAACATTACGCAACAGCACCACCAAGTGGCCACAGGAAAAATTACACTCAATGAATTCAAATTGATCTCCAACAATCAACACAAAACATACACTTACACATTTTTAAAAAAATATTATCCAAAGTACACCTATCACCAAAAACCACAGAGGAAAACATTATTTTTACAAATGCAATTATTGGGAAAAAAATATATCAACCTTCTCTCTTTTTAAAATCCAAATTTTTTAATAACAGTTTAAAACACTACCTACGTATAAAAAAACAATATTTTTTAAAAATAACATAACTAAATTAAATACACATACAACAAAAATCATCCAAAACCATTTCTCATATTTTTTAAAAAAGAAAACCCCCCAAAAAGCCCGGCAACGCCAGGCAACCCTTGCTAGTTAATCTATAAGATAAGAAACAGACTAATTATTATAAAAGGACTTGCACTCACCCTTCGTGCACACGGCCGATCTGGATCCGCAGGTCAACAAAGGATTGAGAAAACAGGCAGTGGGGCAACAGCCCCACAAATGCAAAAAAGGGAAACAACTTCATTTCCCAACATTCCTTGCACCGTGCCGCGCCAGAGCCAATCAGGCTGAGAGGCTCTCGCATGGCGAGGCGCAAGGAACGTTTGGAAATGTGCTGCAGCCAATCAAAAGAAAACCATTTAAAAAAAACACAGCACAAACACAAAGCACAAACCCATAACTACAAGCCCCAGCGTCCTGCGCGCCATGAGTGCACAGAACACTGAGGAAGCGGGTGCCCCAAAATTAAAACAAACAAACAAACAAAAAACATTGGGAGAGCAAGTCCACCAAGCCGCGGGAACCAAAGCCCCCCTCCCCAACGGCGCCTGAAGCTCCTATTCGGAGTTTCCCCTTTAATATCACTGGGTGGGTGTGTGTGTTGTGCTCCCCCTCTCTACTGGCTCCCCTGGGGTTGAGAAGGTTGGGGGGACCAAAGGAGTCTGTCTCCCCAACCCTCCTGACCCCAGGGGACCTGGCAGAGAGGGGATTCCCCTACACACACACGCCCCATATTAAAGAGAAGAAACCAAGCGGTTACTTCTCTTTAAAAACGGAGATTGGGGGGGGGAATCCCCCTCTCCGATGGCTCTCCTGGGTCCGGAAGGGTTGGAGAGACAGACCCCTTTTCTCCACCCAACCCTCCCAAACCCAAGGAAGCCAGCGGAAAGGGGGATCACAATCCCCGCCACCCTGATATTAAAGGGGAAACCACAATTGAGATTTCCCTTTTAATATCAGAGGGTAGCCTGGATTCGATCCCCTTTCCTGGGTCCCATGAGTCTGGAAGGTTTGGGGGGACAAAAGGGGTCTGTCTCCCCAAAACTCCTGACCCCAGGGGACCTGGCAGAGAGTGGTTTCCCCTCCACACACACACACACACACGCCCCATATTAAAGAGAAGAAACCAAGCGGTTACTTCCCTTTAAAAATGGAGTTGGGGGGGAAATCCCCCTCTCCGATGGCTCTCCTGGGTCCGGAAGGGTTATGGAGACAGACCCCTTTTCTCCACCCAACCCTCCCAAACCCAAGGAAGCCAGCGGAGAGGGGGATCACAACCCCCCTGATATTAAAGGGGAAACCACAATTGAGATTTCCCTTTTAATATCAGAAGTTGGCCTGGATTCGATCCCCTCTCCTGGGTCCCATGAGTCTGGAAGGTTAGGGGGGACAAAAGGGGTCTGTCCCCCCAAGCCTTCCAGAGCCAGGGGAGACGGCAGAGAGGGGATCCCCCCGTAGGACACCAAAAAACACAAAAACAAACAATCAAAAACATTCAAAAATACACAAAAACAAACAAAAATAACACCAAAAAACAAAACAAAGAAAACAATAACAAACATTTCCAAACACACCCAGCCCCCAGCCAAACATCACAAAATCCAACCCCCCCCCAAATAAAGAAAAACAGCCAACTCACCACCACACGACCTCACACCACAACGACTGGAAAAGAAATGAATAAAGAAAGAGACTACTTACTGGAAGAAGCTCCACCCAGAGGCCACAAGAGAAAAAACAGTCAAAATACAAGATAGCCCACAATAGTAAAAAAAAATCAAAAAGACACAACAGTGCCACACAAAAGGCCCCAAGAGTAAAAACAAGTAAAAACAAATAACACAAAATCACAATTTTACACAAATCAAAAACAGATGTCAATAAAATAAAATAAAAACTATCCAAAAATCCTGTGCTGAATTTTTACTCAAATAAAAAACAAAAACATCAATACACAGTTTGAAAACATTTACTGTTAAAGACATGTACTTTCTCATTTTTTAAATTATTACCTACGGTACAACAATTTTAAAAAATACATACTAAAAATATTGGGTTAAATAATATTTTTGGAAAACGTATATCATCCTTTATTCTTTTTTTCATCCACAAAACCAAAACACCAAACAAAACTCATCACAGTTTATAACAGGCCATCAAAAAAATTGTATAAATCAAATTTTTGAAAATTTCAATTATAGACTAACCTCTTCTTTACAAACATTAACAACAACAAAAACTTTCCAACACCATTTAAAACAGCCCAGCAACGCCGGGCAACCTCTGCTAGTTTGAGTTAAAACTCAGCACAGGATTTTTAAAAGTTTCTATTGTATTTTATTGACATATGTTTGTGATTTGTGTTAAAGTGTGTTTTAGTGTAATTTTTTTGACTTGTTTTTTTGTGTGTGACCTTTTGCGTAAAATTGTGAATTTGTGTTATGTTTTTGATTTGTTTTTACTCTTGTGGCCTTTTGTTTGGGACTGTTGTGTGTTTTTGAATTGTTTTTACTATTGTGGCCAGCAGGTGGTGCTGGTAGGGTTTATTGTATTTTGACTGTTTTGTCTCTCCTGGCCTCTGGGTGGAGCTTTTTCTGGTAAGTAGTCTCTTTCTTTATTCATTTCTTTTCCGGTCCTCGTGGAGGTAGGACATCTTTTGGTAAGTTTGCTTGTTTTCTTTATATATATACTGTTCTACTAACAGATTTGGAAGAGATTAGATTAGATGAAAACAAAAAAGACTTGTTATCTATTTACAATACGGTAGCAAGACAGCAGATAGCTAAAAATTGGAAAAATTAATTTTAATTTAGAAATTGAAAAATGGTATAAAGAGGCATGGGAGATGGGGTTAACTGACAAACTTACATGGGAGTTAAAGTTTTAAAAAGGTATAATTGTAAATAATAAATCCTGGAATATTTGGAAACTATTTCTGGAACATACATTAAAAAATAACAAAGGTTACAAAACAGCACCTGATGTAATGAGTTTTTTTGGGAAATAAAATAAATTTATAACAATGATATAATAAATTCATGGACATTGTAAATAGCACTGGGTGACACAACATTAGGTGATGAAGAAAAGATCAAGTAATTGGATAAGTTGGTTATATTAAAAAGAGTTGAAAATGTTATTAAAAGACTGCGAACATTGAAAAGTTGGAATTTTCATATACATGTCTTAACCTTGCGTGTGAAACCTGAGTTGACTAAGTTGCTGTTGTTGTTGTTATATATGGTTATCAATATGTTATTATTTTCTGTATATATATGTAAACTTAATGTTATTAAAACTTAATAAATATTTACATTTTAAAAGGCATGGATCATATGTCATTTTATCACCAGGGAAAAGATCTTAGTATTGGCTGCTTGGACTATGAGTAAAAACCCTTCATTTTTGTTCTTTTAAACAAACATTTTATTATTTATTTTAAACATAATGCAAAAGAAAGAAAAATATAACCAACTTTAAAAAGTAGAGGAAAATAATATTTTAAAAATGAGGCTTCTTTCATGTCCCCAACAGCTGGGACAGATATGTGTGCTCAATCCGCCATGCATTACCTGGGTCTCAAATTGCTGACTTGCCAGCCTTCCAGCTAACAAGGGGAGCCTTTTAAGCACTGAGCTACCACAGTCCCTTATTTTAAAAGTGAGTAAGAAACATGGTCCCCCTCAGTGGAGGAAATGCCACCGGAAACCATCATATTGGGCCCAACAGCAAAATTGGCGGAGGAGGAACTCTGATTCCCAATGGTCATGCGTAGAAGGCGATCTGCCCAGGTCGCCTTCTGCGCAGGTCACGTAGAAGGCGACCTGCGCAGAACTGATCTGCGCAGGTCCCGTATTTTCTGGAGTCGCAGTTGACAGGTATGGTAGACTGTCTACATCCTGGACTCTGACACGGTGTGGCCTTTGAAAAGTTGCACAGTCCCAGGGCACCTTCAGAAGAGGTAAAGATAAAGGTAACCTTGCTCAAAAGACCGCCATGTCTGACTTTTGGGTTTGGTGCCTCATCTCCATTTTCAGCCAAAGAGCCAGTGCTGTCTGCTTCTGCAGACGTTTCCATGGTCATGTGGCAAGCATGACTAGACACCATAGAGCATGGAACACTGTTTATTTTCCCAATGAAATGGTGCCTATTTATGTACTTGCAACTTCTTGCCTTTGTACTACTAGGTTGGCAGGAGCTGGGACAGATGACACGAGCTCACTCCGTTGTACGGTACTCAGATCTTGAACTGCTGACCTGCCTTCTAGGCATCAAGCTCAGGGCATTAAATCACTAAGCCACTGCATACCCCAACCCCGAAGAAGAGAACCATAAACCACTTCTGTGTATGAGCTACCTAGAAAACCTTGGAAATGGTGGCCATAAGTCAGAAAGTTGGCACAGTGGTTAAACTTCTGTACCAAAGCCAAAACTGATGCTTACATTATGAGTTCAATCTTTGCAGGGATCAAGGGTGACTCAGCCTTCCATCCATCTGAGGTCAACGTGTTGGGGTCAAAATGTTCATTACCCTGTGAACAGCTCAGAGAGCCCACTAAGCGCTATGCAGCAATATATAAGTGTAATTGCTAATGCTGTTGCTAGAATTGATAAGACAGCACATGATTATTGTTTATAAAGGAATCCATTAACACATCCATCATGAAAAAATGCCCACAATATGTGTGTAATGATTTATGTTTAACATAAAGGAGAGAGTTGGGGTGAAATCCCATGGAAATTGAATCAGTAAATCTTCCAATTCCAATGTACTCTCTTCTAACTTTCTGCATCCTTCTATGCCATAGCCTATATTTCATAACTTTGCTTCTTAAAGAAGCCTTTGGAGAGACTTTTCTCACATTTCCCCCCTTTAATTTGTTGTATTACTGCCTGTCTGTAGTTATTTTTTTAGTTTTTTAAAAGCCATTCCATTTACATGTTTTTAACTGTGTGAACTATCAGAGTAGCTTCAAATCAAACTTTATTACACTCCAAGACCAGCATGTTGGAGGAGAGTTTTGAGAGTACCCTGCACAGGAGTGGTGGGCATCAGCAGGTTCGCACCAGTTCGCCAGAACCAGTAGCAGAAATTCTGGCTGGCTGCACCCATCCAAGTTTTGAAATAAAGTAGTCCTAATTTGGGTGCAATGGAGGGCTTTCCCCCTGCCCACGCCCACCATGCCCTGCCCACAGTGTGGCAGTAAATTTTTTGGGAGCCCACCTCTGCCCGACAGTGAGGAGAACAAATAGTTCGATCTTAGAAGAAATCAACCCTGACTGTTCTTTAGAAGGTCAAATAGTAAAGATGAAGCTTAAGTACTTTGGACATCAAATCTGAAGAGAGGATTCACTTGAGAAAGCCTTGATGCTGGGAAAGGTGGAGGGCAAAAGAAGAAGGGGGTAGCCAAAAATGAGATGGCTAGATGGTATTGTAGACGCAATGGGCACAGAGCTGGCTGGGTTGAGGAGGAGGGTGGAGGACAGAGTTGCCTGGTGGGCAATGGTCCATAGGGTCGCAAAGGGTCGGAATCAACAAATAGCATAGCTAATAATAATAATAATAATAATAATAATAATAATAATAATAATAATAATAATAATAATAATAATAATAATAATAATAATAATAATAATAATAATAAAATATAGTTTAAGGTTAGCTTTCAAGTTAAATAGGTTGCATAGAAATTGAATAAACAAATGAATAAATAAGAAAAATCTTTCCTTTTCCTTAATCTGGCGATTTTACCTTCTCTTTCACATAAACAAGGGATGGAGGAGGTTTTCATTTGACCCAATTTAAAATAGAAAAACTGATTTCATCAGCAGTTTTTTTTTACTAGTATACAGATTGGAATATTAGGCTTCACATTTCCCCACATTTTATTTGCATCCGTATCCAAAGACTTTTGCAAAAATTGCCTCTCAGGCATCCACTGAGATGTAAATTGCTGTGAGGCTAGAATCTCAATCCAGCAAGCAAGCAGAAGCAACACACAACTCCCTAAAGCAAGAAATCAGAGATGGATACATTTGTTGATGTCTAATACAATGGTACATTGGATCAGCTCTAAACTTAGCCCTTTCAGTCAAGTTCACACAAAATTCTGCATTCTTACAAAAAAGCAAACAACAATCGTATTTCTTTCTATACAAGACCTTCTGTGATGTTCATATTTTTAAATATATATTTTCTCAATTTGCATGCAGTTTAGAGTTTTTCAGGTCAGTCCTACATTACCGAGGAGTGTCAAGAAGCGTGTGATCGAAAGGATAGCCATTCTAAGCTGCTTGCTAGTCCTGGAGGTGCACATTAGGTCTGCTTATTTAAAAATGCAGACCAAATGCATTTGGTTCTTAGCTTGGAGGCTGTTGATCGGAGCCAACCCCAGGTTTCAGGTGAGAGATGTGGTAGGATAAATCCACGACTAGTAGGCTTAATCTTATCTGTGACATTGCTGCTATTTCCTCCTTCCCTCAAGCCCAGTCCACATAACCAGCAGAAAAAGAGGTCAAAAAGAAAGTTACTCCATTTTCTGTCTGTCATCATGGCATCAATCCTTGCACAAAAAAACATGACTAGATAGCAAAAGTGACCAAGAAGAACTGCAAAGCCAAGGAATAGCAGAAGAGCAGCTGCCGGGATGAGAGTGTCGGCAGAAACCCAGTGATGCCAACCCTAATGCCAACCCTCCTGCTAATCTCTTTCACAAAGCACTTATGGGTAGATCATTATCCACTTCAAATATACCTTACAGTTATACTTGGGCAGAAATGGAGAAGACTAAACACATGACTTCTGAGTTGATCTGTGATGGATGTAAACACTCCTAGCAACTGTAATTCACACATTGGGTAAGATTTTATTTATTTATTTATTTATTATTTGTTTAATCTAACAAACTTAATCCAGACAAAACAGAGGTGCTCCTTGTCAGCCACAAGAACAAACTGAGAGGGCATCCTTCAGGTGCCATCTGTTGTGGAGGCTTGCCTCTGCAGCACAAGGAAAAGGGCCTTCTTGGTCATGGCCCCCACACTATGGAACCTCCTCCTAGTAGAGCTACGCCTCCAGGCCCAGTTGCTACCATTTAGGAAAGAATTGAAGACGTGGTTGGCAAAATGGGTCTTGGGCCCGGGATTGTCAACAAGCTCCTCTTTTTGGCTCATCTGAAGCTTCCCTCTTCTGTAATTAATTTTTAAAAGGTTTTTGTAGATTTTATATTTGTTTTTAGATAATAGATTGTTGTGTATGCATGCAGTTCAGCTGCTCGCCATTAGCACAGCTGATGGAGCTCACATGGCTCTAATTCTCCCAATGAGTAACTAGTGCGGGAAACCTTCCCACCACAGGTGAACTATGTCAGGTATGCAGTATGTCAGAAAGACGTCACCAATACTGTAACCAATATGCGCCTTTGGGAGAGATTCAAACATATCAGGTACCATATATAAAGGGGCAAGGCTCCGCCATTGCCTCATGTACAGATTGACCATGTTACAATAAAGTAGTGTTTAGCCCATCTGCTGGCTCGTGTGCAATCAATCTGCCTACATCAAATAGATGGAATGGCGGGGGTAATATTGTTATGTTTTTAAGGTTTTTTAAAAAAATGTTTTACCTGTATATTGGTTTTAACTTGTGTACACCGCCCAGAGTTCTTTGGATAGGGCAGTATATAAATCTATTAAATTAAATTAAATATCAAGAATTAGTGATCTACCCAGCGGTGTTGGCACTCTCCCTACAATATCAACTTCCCAGTTTAGGTGTGTTTCTGGATTCAAACCTGAGCATAGATGCACAAGTCTCATCATTGGCCAATAATGCCTTTGCACATTTAACGCTAGTATGCCACTGTTTTCCTTCCTTGAGATGTTTGATCTGGCCACAATGACACTTCCAATTGTTGTATCTCATCAGGATTTCTGCAACATGCCCAATGTAGAGCAACCTTTGAAGACTGTTTGGAAACCTCAGCTGGTTCAAAATGCTGCGGGCTGCTGACTGGCAGTGTTTACAGGGAGCAGGGAGCAACAGCTTCAATGGCTGTCATCTTGTTTATAGGCTCATTCCAAAGTGCTGGTTGTTCCCATGAAACTCTATGCAACTTGGATCTAGGCTATATGAAGGCCCTTCTCCGTGGTTGCTCCCAGGTTATAGAATGCATTACCCTAAGAAGTCAGGTTGGCTCTTCTTCTCTTTTCAGGCAGGCTTTTAAGCAATAAGTGGAGGTCTAGGGAATACTTTATTTGTGACATTTAGATATTTGTAATATTTTAAAAATATTTTTTCAAATTGTTTTTAATTTTTAACCCATGTTTAGTTGTTTTTAATTAAGAAGTTTTGTATGACACTTTAATATGATTATTGCATGATTTTAATCACTGTCACCTGCCTGGGATCCCCTCTGGGGAGAAAGGTAGCAAATTAAATTAAATTAAATTAAATTAAATTAAATTAAATTAAATTGGACCATCATATTTCTATGGCCCCAATCTCCCTTTTGATCATATTCCCCTACCTTGGATGTCTTCAGTTTTCCCAGTCTTGATTTACTTCATTCCTGGCTCCCAGCTGAGAGTCTAGACTGAAAATCTTGGGTTTTCTATCCCTTCTAATTGGGGCTGTCAGCCAATGATATGAGAGACCAACCTTCTTACCAACCTTGCAACTTTCTGAATATGAGTGGGATTCTTTTGCTGATTGGCTACTTAACACCACCAAAGGCAGGCTCTCTCTACCACATGGTTTCTTTGGGAACAAATGCTGGCATCAAACCAGCAAGGGAGGAGATGCCAGAAGGGGGCAGTCCTGAGTGCGACTCATGTGGGTTTTCTCGCCATTAACAGGCACAGTACACTCTAAGTCAGTGTTCCCAAACTTTGGTCCTTGGACTTAAATTCCTCAAAGCACTGATCAGCCAATGTACTGTCTTAGGCTTCTGGGAATTGAAGTCCGAGAACCAAAGGTTGGGAAAACACTGCTCTAGGTTCACTTGCAGCATGACTTGCTCCTTAATAATACCAGTGTTTTTGTAGTTAAAAGGTGAACTGCCCTGAAATGCAGATCCACAAGAGCTTGCATATTTGAGTTCATGCATTTTGCAAAGCCTAAATGAAAAGTTGTGAATGATGGTTCTTGGGGAGGCTGGGAAAATACATAGGCTGGAACATTTTCTTTCTCCTCTTCTTTTTGTCCTCAAAATACAAGAGGTCTGTAGCATTTCAAAGTCAGATAGATAGCATCACTGGAGTATTTGAGTAGTGCTTTTATGCTTTCTTTCATTCCTGTCCTACCCTTCATTACTAAAATAAGAAACTTAATGCAATTATGATGAAGCACATCTCAAGATGGTAATGTTAGATATTGTCAAGACCTTTGATTCACCATATCACTGATCACTGCAGCAAAAAGACAGGTACTATGTGCCAAGGTAAAGAAGTATGTTGGAAACCAACCTTTATCTATGAAAGTGAGAAGTGATATAAATTCTCATCTCTCTACTCCCCATAGGTAAGGATTAGGAAATACAACATTCTTCACCTTGGTGAAGAAATTCCTGGTGTTCTTGACACCATTGAAAAGAATATTTTTTACAAGAATGCCAATTTTGAACAAAATTGTCAATTTCACATAAAATGTGCATGATTCACAAAATAGCACAAATAGTGTATATCGGTTGAAATGAAGGGGCCTTCTGCTTTATTTAAGAATTTGAAATATTTGAAGGATCCTTTACATCTTTCAGAGCAGTTGGACAGTCTTTTTGCACCTGGAATGTATGCACTGATACTGGTAAGCCCCACAAAGGATGTCCGATTCTAGTGTAATGAGATTCTGGGATGTAAATGCAAGGGCATCACTTTCACAGTTCTGTGATATATTGAGGAGTGAGTTAGCGAGCAAGTGTCTCACTGGCAACCAGTGTGGCATTTTAAAATACATTTTTATACATTGGTCTTGTACAGCTAAGAAGCTAACAAAAGCTATGCGCCCAGTAATGGTCATGGCATTGGTTCTAAAATGGAAAGTAAACACATAGGAAGAGCTGCTACCTACAAATACTATTGCCAATATCATAATGGTGCCTAGCTCTTTGAGTTGCATGCATTCATGCTAACCAAAGGGGCAAATTATTGGCATATTTCAGTTTAAAGATAAATAAGAAACATGCTTGTTTCTGACTGACATCCTATTTTTTTAAAAAAAATCTGGTGCAGGAATAATTTTTTGTTCTTCTCTCTCCCCAACTAATATTACTATTGAAAGAAAAAAGGAATGCAGTCATCATCAACCAAATTTGCTTGGTTTAGAACAGGGGTGCCCAAAATATTTTGGCCGTGGGCTTGACCATGCCCTCTGGACAGCTGAGTAAGTTTCCTATGGCTATGTGGGCATTAGAACCCATATCTCATGAGTGCTAGTTCATCACTCTCTTCACTACACTACATTGGGTATAACCTTAAAATAGTGGCTAATCTTCTAAAATGGAAAGCTTGTCCCAACTAAAAAAGACCCAATGAATTGTTGGGATTTACACAAGTGCTGACTTGCCATTCAATGAGTGACCTAATGAGAAAACTCTGATGGGGACTAGCCATTGCATTTAGACCACACATTTGCCCTCATCTCCACTCTTTATTTTGCTAGTTTGGCAGGAGCTGGGGCAGAGATGGGAGCTCACTCTATTGTGCAGCACTTGGGTCTCAAACTGGGGACTTGTGACCATCTAATCATCAAGTTCAGTGTCTCAACCACCAATTAGTTTGAAAGCAAGAAATTGCAAGTAGATAAATAGGGACCACTTCGGTGGAAGGGTAAACAGTTTTCTGTGCACTCCCGTGTTTTGTCATGCCTGTCACATGTCCACAGAAATGTTTGCAGACACAGACAGCGCTGGCTCTTTGGCTATAAACAGAGATGAGCACTGAACCCTAGAGTCAGATATGACTGGCAACCTTTACCTAACTCTTTATTTTGCAGACTAATTTCTTATGTTGAATGAAGTTAGCATAGCAGCAGAATCACACCTGCAGTCTGGGCCTCATTGTGATAAATATAGGTTTTACTAACTCTCATTCACGTGATTAGTGGCTGACCTGAAAAGTTTTTTTTTCTTGCCCTCATTTATGGGGTTTGTGAGCTGTGTACTTGCTATTATAAAGTGGGTCAAAGTAGGATCATGTCATTGCCCAATTGTGTCTTTTATTCTCTTAATTGTCAAGTAAATAAATACCAAGATGTGGTCACTTTGGAGTTGCTTAGCCATGATTTATGAATAGCTTCTCTGACTGATCTCATTCCTTCCTAGAGAAGTTAAAACAGATCCTAGGTAAGGATCTGAAACTTGGCCTCTGACTAAAAAGAATATCGAAGCTTTTGAAATATGGATTTACAGATGGTTGCTAAGGATATCATGGTTTGATGATGTGACTAAAGTGTTATGCCGGATGAATAGAGAACAAGAACTGTTTAAGACCATTAAACAAAGAAAGCTCCAATACCTTGGGTATATCATGAGGAATGGCTTAAAGTATAGCATACTCCAATTCATTATGCAAGGGAAGATCATTTAGAAGAGCCACTCTGGATGTAGACAGACCTCATGGCTGAAGACCATGAGAGACTGGTGTGGAAAGTCATCAGAAGAACTGTTCCAAGGAGTTAAGAACAGAAAGACTACTGCCATGATGATAGCCAATATTTGGAATGGATATGGCACTTTTTGGTGTATGAGAACCAAGACACAGGAAACAGCCACGGGCTGGTTTAACTCAGGTTTATTGCATGGTGGTCAGAGGGAACATGAGGTAATGGCGGATGCATAGCTCTATATATACAGTAGTAAACATTCGAATGTGGCTCCACGATAGCCTATTGGCTATTGTCCGCGTGACGTCATTGCTAGTCACGCCCTTCTTGTCCAGGTGTAGGTAGTGGCGGGAAACTCCGCGCTGTAGCCTTTGATGAGTATGGACCAAGAGAGCTTGGACGCTCGCCGCTGCCCACTGGTGGTCATTCGCTCGCGTCCTCATACAGGGTTTATAGTGATACAGCTGAAGGCTATATTGTTACTGGTAGGAAATGTTACATTGTTATCACATGAAGATGGTTACCCTATTAGAACACAACACTCCTCCCCCCTAGGATGAGACGAAGTCTCTCAGCCAAGATGGCTTATTTCGAACACGCTGGGGTCTCGGTGTGGGCTGCCCTGCCCCGGGTTTGCTACCTTCTCTTTGTCCCCTGGCTTCCTGTCCTGTAATTGGAGAGGGAGACTTGTTAGTGACTTGCCGCGGTTCTGCGGCTTTGTTGGGAGGTGTGTGCTTTATTTGGGAAGAACCGGGGGCACTGGGGGCTAACGAAAAACCCCTCTTCTCGCTTGGATGGGTGGGGGAACACTCCCAAACCCCCCCCCCCGGCTCGCAAAATCAAAATCAAATTCGGGGGCAGCAGTCGCAAACTCCTCTCCCTCTTCCCCGGGCTCTGATAGGGAGTCGGGACCGCTGCTTCTCTTTGATAGGGCTGGTGTATCAAAAGGATATGAGTCGGGACCGCTGCTTCCCCCCCTTGTTTGGGACTGTTGCCCTTCGTTGTCTCCCCCTTGGGATAAACGGGTGGGGGAGGACCCTAACGCTGAGGCATTCTCCGTGCCGTCCGTGGATTGCTTCCTGGGAACCCGGCTCCGGAGCTGATCCGCATGCCGCCTCCACAGTAGGCCGGTGCTCGTTTCCACCCGATATGACACTGGCCCCGTCTGTTCTACAACTCTCCCTGGTACCCAGGCTGGCCCTGTGCTGGCGTAGTTCCTGCAATGCACAGGATCGCCGGCGGCGAAACCTTTCAACACCGCTACCCCTACGTTCTTCCCTTTGTCCTCGACCCTCGTCGGGTCTAACCTGGACAGAATCGTGGTCAGTTTTCTCCGCATCAGCAGCTCTGCCGGCGAGTATCCGGATGCTAAGGGGGTCACCCTATACGCTAATAGAAACTGACATACTTGGTGATTCAGGTCCCCCGAGCCCATGCGCCGCAGCGCATCCTTTGTTGTCCGCACCAGCCGCTCCACTTGGCCATTCGTGGCCGGGTGAAACGGCGCGGATGTTACGTGCCGAATGGCGTTTGCCTCCGTGAATGCCCTGAACTCAGCGGACGTGAAACAACTAGCGTTATCGCTGACCAGAGTGTCGGGTAAACCGAACGTGGAAAAGACTCTCCTTAGATGGCTAATTGTAGTGGCGGAGGACGTGCTCTTTACCGGAATCACCTCCAGCCACTTGGAGTACGCATCCACTACCAGGAGAAAAATGGTTCCTCGGAACGGGCCAGCGAAATCTACGTGCACTCTGGACCACGGCCCCCTTGCTGCGTCCCATTCCCTATGCGGGAGGCGAGCCGCCTCCGGTCGGGAGCCCTGGCATGCCTCACAAGTGCCGACCATGTGCTCTATGTCTGCGTCCAGCTGGGGCCACCAGAAGTAACTCCGGGCCAGCGCCTTGGAACGGACGATCCCCGGGTGGCTGACGTGCAGCAGTTTGAGCACCTTCGGTCGTAGGGATGTAGGGACCACCACCCGTTGGCCCCACAAAAGGCACCCCCTCTCTAGGGACAACTCTATTTTTTTCCGAAAAAATGGGTCGAATTCCGTACCTGGGGAGGACGCCGGCCACCCCTTCTGTACCCATGAGCTTACTTTCTCCAGCGTTCTATCCTTGCCTGTCGCCCTGGCAATGTCGGCTGGTACTATTGGGGGTGAATCTAAGACCTCTATTAACAATACCTGGTGGTCTCTCTCTACCCCTGCCTTTTGGTCGCCCGACAAGGGCAAAGGAGACCTTGAGAGTGCGTCTGCATGGCTGATCTCCTTCCCGGGCCGGTATTCCAACTCATGTTGGTATGCGTTGAGAAAGATAGCCCACCGCAGCATCCTCGGGGACAGGATCTGTGGCGTGGGCTTATTTGCAGTGAAAATTCCTAACAGGGGCTTGTGATCGGTCATGATCGTGAACGGGCGACCATACAGAAAATCGTGAAATTTTTTGGTTCCCGCTACTATCGCTAACGCCTCCCTGTCGGTCTGTGCGTAATTCCGCTCTGCTTGGGACAGGGACCTTGAATAAAACGCTATCGGGGCCTCCCTTCCGTCGTCCAACACGTGGCAAAGCACCGCCCCCACCCCCACCGGGGATGCGTCACAGACTAAGACCACTGGCCGTTTGGGATCGAAATGAGTCAGGATTGCCTCGGATGTTAGAAGTTGCTTTAACTCTTTAAACGCCCTCTCTTGCTCGTCCCCCCACAGCCATGTTTCCTCCTTTTTAAGCAACCTATGGAGCGGTTCGGCCACAGACGCCTTCCGTGGAAGGAAGGTATGGTAAAAATTGAGGAGCCCCAGAAATGACTGTAGTTCGGTTTTGGATGTGGGGCGAGGAGCCTTCTTGATGGCGGCTACTTTGGATTTGGACGGCATAATTCCCTCGGGTGTGACCCGGAACCCTAAAAACTCAACCTCTGTTTCGAAAAAAACGCATTTGTCTTTTCTCAGACGCAGCCCCGCTTTCTCGAACACAGTCAGTACTTTATCCAATCTCTTTGCCAGTTCGGCCTCACTCCCCCCTGTTATCAATACGTCATCAAAATAAGGCAACACCCCCTCCAGCCCCTTCAGGAGGCGTTCCACAAGCGACTGAAAAAGGCCGGGTGCCGAGTTCACGCCGAACTGTAAACGCGACACCTGGAACGCCCCTTTATGTGTAACTATTGTTTGTGCCGCTGCCGTGGTGGGAGTTACAGGGAGTTGCTGGTAGGCTTGTGCTAAATCGAGCTTAGCGAAACACTTTCCCCCATTCAGCCTGGCCAGAAGGTGGCTGACCACCGGCACCGGGTATGCATTAGGGCGGATCGCCTTGTTAATTGTACACTTATAATCAGCGCAAATGCGCACCTCCCCGTTAGCCTTTAGTGCCGTTACAATTGGAGTTTCCCACTCCGCGGAATCAACAGGAACAAGAATCCCCTGGCCCACCAGTTTGTCCAGTTCCGCCTCTATTTTGTCCTTTAGTGCGAACGGCACCCTGCGTGGTTTGAGTCTTATCGGGCGGACCTCCGGGTCTAGGTCGAAGGCTACAGGGGGTCCCTTGAACTTTCCCAGTCCTTTTTTAAAAACGGCGGGGTGCGCGTCGCACACCGCTTGTATTGGATCCGCACCCACGGCATGCACCCCCCCTATGAACAAACCCAAAGGCTGAAACCACTGCGTCCCGAGGAGGCTACAACTTCCCCCTTTGAGAACAACTAGGGGGAGTTCCGCAGAATGTCTCTTAAAACGGACCCGAAATTTCCCGACCCCCAACACTGGAATGCTGTTCCCCTGTACGTCTCGTAGCGTGGACCTCAACGTTTTAAGTTTGGGCCGCGCGTGGGGGTCGATTTTCAAGAACTCTCTCTGGGGAATTATAGAATAGGAGGACCCCGAGTCAATTTCCATCCTAATAGGGGCCCCTTGTACTAGTACCTCAACGAAGTAATGGGGTTGTCCCGCGGACACGCTGAACACGGGAGCGTCGTCCTCGCTGTCGTCCGAGATGCGGCCCACGCCGTCCTGCTTCCTCGTGGTCCGGGCGCCATCTTTGGACCTCGCTGGACGGTCCGGTCTGGCCGAACGGTCTTGTGAATGCCTCCGGCCCTCTTTCCGCTTCCTGCACGCCTTGGCGATGTGCCCCCGACGGCCGCAGTTGTAACACTCGGTTTTTCTGAATGGGCACCTCGCGCGCTCATGGGCCGCTCCGCAACCATCGCAGCGGCGCCCTCCTTTTCGGACCTTCTGGACCTCCTCGCCGTCGCTGCCTTCCGTAGACGACTTCGAGGTTCGTCGAATTGCGTGCACCGACTGTCCGGACTTTCCGTGCACCGAATTCTCCGCTTTGCCGGCCCTAGGACGCCACTCACGCCACTGGTGCATTTCGTCTACCCCAGCATTCGTGGATTCCGCGGATTCCGCGGCCTCTACAACCTCTGTCAGCGTGGGTGGTGGCTCCTTGTTCATCAGGCTGCGCTGCACTTCCTTGTCCTTCAGGCCACACAGAACTCCGTCCCTGAGGGCCATCTCTAGGTTGTCCCATCTGCAGGGGGGGGGCGGCTATTCTCATGGCTGTTACGAAGGTCTCAACCGACTCGTCCGGCGCTTGGACTCGCCTCCAAAACGCGCTCCGAGCGGGAAACATTGCCCTCGAGGGTCGGAACCGCTCACGCAGCAGTTTCATGATATCCTCGGCTTTGAAATCACTCATCTTCTTCGGTGCAATAATGCCCACCAGCGTTCGCTTGGTTTCCATCCCAAGCATTCGGGTGAGGATGGCCCTCTTCCTTTCCTCGTCGTCTTTGACTTTGAGTTCCACCAGTGCCGCCTGGAAGTCCATCTCAAAGAGCTCCCAGTCTTGCGGTTTGGTAATGTTGAACCCGCTCTGTGCCCTGGCTCCTTGGGGATCCATTATCCCACCTTCGTCGCCAATTTGGTGTATGAGAACCAAGACACAGGAAACAGCCACGGGCTGGTTTAACTCAGGTTTATTGCATGGTGGTCAGAGGGAACATGAGGTAATGGCGGATGCATAGCTCTATATATACAGTAGTAAACATTCGAATGTGGCTCCACGATAGCCTATTGGCTATTGTCCGCGTGACGTCATTGCTAGTCACGCCCTTCTTGTCCAGGTGTAGGTAGTGGCGGGAAACTCCGCGCTGTAGCCTTTGATGAGTATGGACCAAGAGAGCTTGGACGCTCGCCGCTGCCCACTGGTGGTCATTCGCTCGCGTCCTCATACAGGGTTTATAGTGATACAGCTGAAGGCTATATTGTTACTGGTAGGAAATGTTACATTGTTATCACATGAAGATGGTTACCCTATTAGAACACAACAACTTGAAGAAGAAGAATCCATGATGCGTCACAGAGTTTGGAGGGAAGGATTCAGCATTTTGGACAGTTCTTGTACTATAGTTATAGCAAATTCCCACAGCAGCCCGCTTTCACCAGAGATACCACACCCTCTCCTTATATTGTTGATCTGTAGAAATTGGTTCAAGCTTTGTAGCTATTTGCAAAATCTAACTAAAGTCAATCTTCTTACACCCATTGATTTCAGTGAAGAAGGTGGGTTTATCTGAAGACAGGAGCTTAGCTGGTGAGAAAATGTTTTGATCTCAGCCTCTATTCCCAATGTCTCTGGCTTGGAGGAATAGGTTGAAAGGGAAATGAATGACCTCTGCCTGAAGCAAATAGACTGGACTTTGGCAACTTTGTGTTCTCCAACTGCTTAGGGCTATAACTGCCATCAGCATAGAAATTATCTGGGAAGACCATTGTTGCCCTCCAAAGCACCAGATTGCCTGTTCTGGTGCAGAACATACTGGGCTAGATGGGTCCTTACTTTGATATAGATTGGGATTGCCTTAAACATTACATTTTAGGGAACAACTCAAACTAGCTAAGGTATGCTGTGAGTTGCAGTCCAAGAAACTTTTGTTTTTAAGTTCTGGCAAGCAGAAAGGGCTTGCTGAAGTCCAGAGCACCTGAGCATAAGGCTGGCAAAGACTTTATCTGAACCCTTAGTCAGCTGCTAAAAAAAGGAAATTTCCCAAAGATGAGGAAACTAGTAAAAAAGAAGCTGAAAGGGAAAATTGAGAGAGTCCAAACACTCCAAGAGGCATGGAGGCTGTTTACAAAAACAATAACAGAGGCCCAATTGGAATGCATACCAAAAAGGAAAAAGGGTACTTCCAGGTCCAAGAGGACTCCGATGTGGCTTACAGGAGCTGTTCGGGAAGTGATCAAAAGCAACAAAAGCTCATTTAGAAGATGGAAGGCTTGTCCGAATGAGGACAGCAGGCAGAAACATAAATTCTGGCAGAACAAATGCAAGGCAACAATCAGGAAAGCAAAGCAAGACTTTGAGGAGCGTATAGCTAAAAATACTCAGAGAAATAACAAAGACTTCTTTAAGTACATTAGAAGTAAGAACCCAACTAGGAAGGACGTTGGACCATTAGATGACAATGGAAGGCAAGGGGTTATTAAAGAGGAAACAGAGATTGCAGAGAGACTCAATGAATTCTTTGCTTCAGTATTCACTGAAAAAGACAGAGGCCACATGCCCAAAACAGAGCCTATCTTCGTAGGGAGGGAAACCGAAGAATTAAGCAAGATAGAAATAACCAGGGAGGAGGTCCTTGCATGTCTTGTTAAGCTAAACACTAACAAATCACCAGGACCAGATGACATCCATCCACGAGTTCTCAGGGAACTTAAAGATGAAATTGCTGATCTCCTAGCCAAAATATATAATCTTTCCCTCAAATCAGGCTTTGTGCCTGATGACTGGAAGGTAGCGAATGTAACACCAATTTTCAAAAAAGGATCCAGGGGTGATCCAGGAAATTGCCGACTTGTCAGTTTGACATGTGTCCCAGGTAAAGTGATGGAAACCATCCTAAAAGATAGAATTAATAGGCACATAGAAGAGAAGGCACTGCTAAAGGAGAGCCAACATGGCTTTTGCAAGGGCAAATCATGCCTCACTAATCTTTTGGAATTTTTTGAGAGTGTCAACAAGCATGTGGATAAGGGGGATCCAGTTGACATTGTTTATCTGGACTTTCAGAAGGCTTTTGACAAGGTCCCACACCAAAGGCTCTTGAATAAACTTGCCAGTCATGGAATAAAGGGACAGGTCTTGTCCTGGATCAGCAACTGGCTAAGGGACAGGAAACAGAGGGTAACACTAAATGGACACTTCTCCAAGTGGAGGGAAGTAAAGAGTGGGGTCCCCCAAGGTTCAGTACTGGGACCCCTGCTTTTCAACCTCTTCATAAATGATCCAGAGGTAGGAGTAAATAGCAAGGTAGCCAAATTTGCTGACGACACTAAATTATACAGTGTAGTGAAAACTGTGAGAGATTGTGAGGAGCTCCAGAGGGATCTCTTGACACTGGGGGAGTGGGCAAAACAGTGGCAAATGAGCTTCAACACTAGTAAGTGCAGAGTGATGCATGTTGGGGCAAAAAAAACCAATTACATTTATAAACTGATGGGGTCTGAACTCTCTGCGACAAACCAGGAAAGGGACCTTGGTGTCCTGGTGGACAACTCAATGAAGGTGTCAACCCAGTGTGCCTCAGCAGTGAAAAAGGCAAACTCAATGCTAGGGATCATTAGGAAGGGTATAGAAAATAAGTCAGCAAGTGTCATTTTGCCTCTTTATAAATCTATGGTGAGGCCACATCTGGAATACTGTGTACAGTTCTGGTTGCCATACCTCCAGAAGGATATTATGGAGTTGGAGAATGTGCAGAGGAGGGCAACCAGAATGATTAGGGGACTGGAACACCTTCCTTGCCATCTGAGGCTGCAACGGTTGGGCCTTTTCACTCTTGAGCGACAGCGTCTAAGAGGTGACCTGATTGAAGTTTATAAAATCATGCACGGTGTGGACAGTAGATAAGGAATAACTGTTTTCCCTATCGCACAACACTAGAACTAGGGGACACTCAATGAAACTTTTGGGTACTCGTTCTCAAACAAATAAGAGAAAGTACTTTTTCACCCAGAGGATCACTGGTCTATGGAACTCCCTGCCAGAAGAAGTGGTGACAGCTGTCAGTCTTGACAGCTTTAAGAAAGGATTAGACGGGTTCATGGAGGACAAGGGGATCAATGGCTATAATTATGGATACTTAAGGACAACCTCGGGGTTGGAGAGATAGGCAGGATATCTCTCAATGCCATTTCCAGGGAATCCTAAGCAGGGAAAGGCATCTCCTTGGGAATACCCTGAAGGAAATGGTGAGCCACTGTGTGAGACAGAATGCAGGACTGGATGGGCTGTGGCCTGTTCCAGCACGGCTGTTCTTATGTTCTTATGCTGCCAATCAAAGCTGGCATCCTTGAAATAGACAGGACAGGCTATAGCTACAGGTTAGTTCTGTTTCTATATTGCTCACTATATGAATTTGGTTGTTCAAACAATCTCCAAATCCAGATTCCTGTGAAAATTAAGTAGCTGTGCCATTTATTTACTTATTTACTTATTTACAGATAGATAGATAGATAGATAGATAGATAGATAGATAGATAGATAGATAGATAGATAGATAGATAGATAGATAGGCTGATAGGCTGGTTGGTTGGTTGGTTGCAGGAGCTTCCCAACATAAAAAAATAACAGCAGGAATAAATACAAATCGAGGTGAGGAGAACATTGTCCTTTTAATCCTACCATAGACTGAGTGCCCTTCACAGCTTTGTCACAACCACAAGTTTAGCAGGTGAAGTGCTGTTCATCAGGGCACCACCACATGCTACACCTTGTTGAAATCCTGTCTAAAATAAGCTCCTGTCCAAGGTGGAGACCCTATGTCAGGGTCTTCTTCTTCTTCTTCCATGTCTAGGCCAGACATGAAACTACCACAATGAAGGCACCTTTTGGTGAGTTCATTCTGCAGTTCCTTTTGCCTGACTTAGTGTGAGAAAAATTAGCCAGCAACACAAGGTTGCCATTACCAGGGCATGCCAATTGTGGTTCAAAAATACCACAATCTTTGAGGAGGCTCTCTCTGTGTAAATCTTTATGTAGAAACCTATACAGTAGAGACAATGACATTTCTTGGCTAAAAATATTACAGAAAATTACTCCGTATGATCATTTGCATGCCTTTCTTTCTGTGTAGAACTTTTAAGATACCCAAAGTATGGGGCATAGGAGAACATATCCCCCTCACCTTTTGACATACAGAAGCTGCTTAGATTGGCAGTTAAACCTTACTTTGGTTCTATCTAAGGGTTGGGGCAGGAGTGCCCAAACTTTTCAGGCCATGGGTCAGTCACGTGGTCAAGCATGCCAGTCATGTAATTCCTCCCACCAGAAGCAAAAGTAAAATGCATATGTGTGAGCTCATAATGTACCTGTGCCCACACAGAACGTTTCATCCCAATGGTTTGAATGTAGAGCAAGACTTGTCATGTTTCCTTTAAATAATGATGATACAAGGTTACATCCAGATGTCAGTATTTTTGCAAGTTTCTCAGGTGTAGGGATTAATGCAATTATAGAGAATTTAAATGTGAGTAAGGGTGAATAGAGGATTTAATGTCATGGCCCAGAAAGAAAAAAAACACAAGAGGCTTAGACACGAAAAAACTATGAGAACTGTATAGGTAAGTCTAAGATTGACCAATGTAATTTGTATATTTCCGCATTGTATTGTGCTTGATGGGAAATTGTACAGTGAGTATTGCTATGTATATTAATAATTGTCATTGTATCTTCTACAGAATATTTTCCTTTTCCTGATGATAGTGTATGAAAAGAGATTTATTGAATTCTCTTCGGAAAGGAAATTTATATTTGTTTGAAATCACACTTTATTGGAATTACTTTTTGAAACAAACTCTTTGTCATAGTACATGAACTTTATTGGAATCAATGGAATCATTATTCATCTGATATATTGAAACATTAATACATTTATTTTTACTGAAGAAAACTACCATTTGTTTTTTGGACATTTTTGAACTCAGAGTGATTGAAAATGCTTAAGTTTAGTAAAGAGATATACTTGTGAATCAAACAATTTTCAGTGGTTTATTTGAAAAAATTCATTTCCTGCCATAGCGAACAGACTAATTGTGCAACCATTACTATACCGTTCTTCCCAGATTGAGAAAAAAAAGTAAACACATTTACAACAGCCACTGGTCATTTACAGCAGTGTTCTGCACATGCACGGGGATGTTATGCACCCACACATGCACATTTTACTTCACCTTCCGGGAACAATGCGAGCGGTGTGGGCCAGATGAATTGACATTAGGGGCCGGATCTGGCCCATGGGCTGTAGTTTGTGTATCCCTAGGTTTGGGGCTTCTTCAACACCTGAAGGGAATGTATCAGTTTAGGTAAGGAATGAGCATCTTCCACTTTTGTTCCTTTCGCTAAATCTAGTTCTAAAAAGAGAGAGAACTCTGAGCTTCTGTGTGACTAGGTTGTGTTTTTATCTTCAAAGAAAGAGAGGTACTTATGAGTTACTTATTGCATTGAGAACAAAAGCTGTGGCTGTGATCCGAATGGAAGCTCCTTGAAAGGCAGCAATTATTGTGATTGAGGGAGCACAAGAACCTCTAGCCAGAAGACTAGAACATTCTAGGGGGGTACACAAGAACAATGAGAGCCACAGCTAATTGCATCCTGGAAGGCCAGGTTGACTGTGCCAGTGACAACGTTCTTGAGACAATGTCAGCAAAGAGAGTGCATAAAACAATGGCGATTTTGACTGTCTGCTTGTTGGCACATTTGTCTTCAAAGGAGAGTGGAATTATAGCAATCTGACTTCTGGATAGGCCTGTATAGAGAATTGTCATATGTAGCCTCCCCCCCCCCCCTGCTTTCTTCCCTAACTACACAATCTTGTGAAGCTTCAGGAAAATGGCAGAGGCATTGGCATTTCCTCCTCTAATTTTGTAGCACTTTTCCTGTCCTCTTTCAGTATGCTGTACCCTTCTCTCAGAGTGGGCAGCTGGGGTGAATTGTATTAGCAACCATAGGGTTGTATGTTGTATCTGCTCCATGGGCAGTATGTTTTGTGTTCCAGCCATCTCTGGTGTTGTTGTGTTCTAAAGCATGTGCCTTTAAACAATGTATCTATCCATGTGTATCCAATGCAACCTATTCCATGTGTAACATTGTAACCTCAGCTGCATCACTGTAACCTTAATAGGACGCGAGCTAGTGACCATTAGATGGCAATAGCGAGCGTCCCAGCTCATTGGTCCAAACTCACCTAAGAGCAACAGCGCGGGAGGATTCCCGCCACCACCTTCACCTGGACAAGAAGGGCGTGACCTGAAATGACGTCACGCGGACAGTAGCCAATGGACTGTCAAGGAGCCACATTCAAATGTATAGCCACTGTATATATTGAGCTGTTCGTCCGCCATTACCACATGTTCCCTCTGACCAGCATGTAATAAAGTTGTGTTAAGCCAGCTCTTCGGCTGTCCTGGTGTCTTTGGTCCCATACACCAAAGGTGTATTCTGAAAATCACCTCATTTCTTCTTCTTTTGTGTCCTGACCAAACCCTGGACTGCCAAAATGAAGCCACTTTCTTTGCTTTGTCATTGCCCAAACGCAAGTCCTCATCGTTGCATGTTTCTGGCAGCAATCGGCAGACTAGTAAATGAGCTGGATTCTGTATTCCTCCACATTCACACTTTATGTTGCTGTCCATCAGCAGCCCCCACTTGAGCCTGTTGGTCTTGCATTTAGGGACTTCAACCTGCAGCCTCTTTAGGGTCCTCCAAGTGATGTAGGGGAGGTTGGGTTCCTCAGCTATATCTTCCTTTAATGTTGTTCCTTGTCTAGTGATCTCCTTCCTCCATCTTCTAATTTGGTTTTGCTCTTGTGTATCCTCAAGAACGTTTGTTCTTGCCATAAAGCTCTTTCTAGATCTGAGCTGGCGGACATGAGGGTGTTGAGGATCGTTCTCTTGCTTAGTTCTCTCAGCGTCCGCTGATACTTCTCTCCTGATCTTAGGTGGAGTGATACCAACAAGAGGTATCACCCCATTGAAAACAACAGAATGAACAAATAACCTTTTGCACAACCAGGCACACTCCTGGAAAGAATGAGCAGGTTTTATTGGCCTGCTCTTATGGTTTTATCAGCAGTTTGATCTACAGAATTGATGGGTAGGTGGTGTTCTTCACTGTTTAGTGGAGACCAAACCATGCTAATTAAATAAGGACTTTCGGACCAAGCTGCTGTGAAAGATACAGTGTTCAATAAACTATTTCTTCTCAGGTTTCCCTCCAGAAGAATGAACAGCTAATACCAGTTAGTCTTCAGCTTTTGTTTTCTGGATGTTCTCAAATACATCTCTCTCACCATCCCAGACCAGTGGTGGGCATCAGCAGGTTTGCACCAGTTCGCCAGAACCGGTAGCAGAAATTCTGGCTAGCTCCACCCATCCAAGTTTTGAAATAAAGTAGTCCTAATTTGGGTGCAACACAAGGCTTTCCCCGTGGCTACACCCACCATACCACACCCACACTGTGGTAGTAAATTTTATTTGGACCCAACCAGTGTCCCAGACTATTGGTATGTAAGCTGGAGTTCATTGGAGGTTTAAATGTTATTAAATGTCCAGAAAAAATGTTTTTAATGGTGATATTTATACTGAAAAGATGTGCTTGGTTTTTAGTGCAGGGGTTCTCAACCTATGACCCATGGTTCAAATCCAGCCCATGGCACCATTTCATATGGCCCACGGCCCTTGTTCCCACTGCCACCACTGCTGGAAGCAGTGGAAACAGCCGTAAATACGCCTGCGGCTCTCATGAACATGTTTACGACAGCCGGGGATGTATTTTGTGGCAGCATTTATGGTGGGACGAACCACCAGTCTGGCCTGCTCAGCTGTCTAAAGGAGCATGACCCAGCCCATAGCTTGAAAAGGTTGAGAACACTTGGTGTAGGTCAATCATAGAATTTAGTTTAAGGCAGCAAGAATGCAGCTCAACCAAAGCTTGGAAATGTAACTTTTTGGGATTATAATTCCCAGCTTTCCCAGTCAGTGGGGATGGTAGAAAGGCAACTTTTTCAGGCTCTATTTTCACCATCCCAAACTGTGATGTTTCAACTCTATGCTCTGGTCTTCATTCAGGATGTGGAAGTTGAGCTGTGTGACCAATTTCTTCAAACTTGGAAACAGATTGGACCAATTTGGATTGAGTGAAAATTAGATCAATTCAACCCACAAGATTGGTCCACACCAGTCCAAATTGTTTTGGATCAATATGGCAATCTAGACAAGAACACTAGGCAATGAGTCTCCAGAATGATGCAACAATAACAGCATAAAAAGGAAATACAAAGGTTGGGGAGAAGAGATGGGTAGGAACAGAGCTAAATTCTACTATTTGACAGTTCTGGCATTCTATTTGGGGGAAAATAATTGAAGCCACAGTTTCTAATTATAATATCTGGGTATGAAGTATATTCCCCTTTGCTTCCCCCTTTGTTCTGCTCTATGAGGAGGAAAGTTTTCAAAAGAGATGTGCTGAGTTGCGTATCAGATTTGTTTTTACAATCTCTTCATCTCCTTAGAATTATAGAATCACAGAATAACTGAATTGGAGGGGCTTTATAGGCCATTGAGTCTCAACCCCCTACTTAATGCAGGCATCCAATTCAAGACAGATATGACAGATGGTTGTCCAATTCTCTCTTGAATGCTTCCAGTGTTGGAGCGCTCACCACCTCTCAAGGCAGTTGGTTCCACTGTCATACTGCTCTAACTATTAAGACATTTCCTCCCCTGATATTCAGCCTATATCTGGCTTCCTGGAATTTCAGACCATTATACATGTCCTGCACTCTGGGATGATCGATAACAGAGACTGCCCTTCCTCTTTATTATTCATTGGCTGCAACTCTTATCCAAGAATGGATTTTTTCCTGAAGCAGGGAAAATGCCATTGGCATGAATTTGTTTAAGGTGGATCCCAGCTTGCATTGAAGTGACCCACACACTATGATCATGGAGTCATCTCCAGCAGCACAAATGAAATGAGACATGCAGGATTTAACACCGGGACTGCAATGGACTGCCGTAGCCTTGATGATATTATCAAGGTGCGCCTTCACAGCCAGTCCATCTGGCATGGCCTCTTCTGCCTCCATGACCGTTGGGAATCAGAGTTCCCCTTCCACTCATTTTGCCGTTGGGCCCAATAGGATGGTTTCCAGTGACATTTCTTCCACTGAGGGGACCATCACCCCACCTAAAGGGGCTCATTCATCCATAGCCATTGGTCCATTTAGGAAGTCAGGCTATTTACCACCAACCAACACTCGGTGTTGAGTTGTTGTTCATTTGGTCTACTCCATAACCGTAGTGGGATGTCTGGCCAGACAAGCTCTTTCTTATTATTTTCGAGGTACAGTATTTGAATAAAGCTATCATCTCCCCTCCCAGTCTCATTTTCTTATAATTTATTATTATTATATTATATATTTATTTATTATATTTCTATACTGGCCATTTTGGTGGTATCCCACTCAAGATTAAACATGCCCATATGGTTCCAGTCCTCTGATCATCCTTGTTACCCTTCTCTGCACCTGCTCTAATTTGCCTAGAATTGGATACAGTACTCTAGAGGTACTCCTTCTTACATCTTATCTGACATTCATTTTCCCTTTCCCAATCCATCCTTCTCTTTCCTTCCTTTTTATATTCCAGTTGATTTATGTGTAGTAGTTAGCTTTATTAGGTACTTCCCTTACCCCTTTCTCCATAACATGTTGGCCCTAATTTTTTCTTTCTTCTTTAAAGTTAACCACTGCCTGACAATCAGAAATGAGTCACTGGCAGTTCCCAACCTTTTCAAGCTGGGGGCTGCCATTTTTGTCCGAACAGCTTCAAAGGGGTGGCCATTTTGTTTCTCAAATGCTCTTGGAGGGGTGGGAGCCAGATGAAATGGCACTGTGGACCAGATCCGACCCACGGGCCTTAGGTTGGAAACCCCTGGTGTACTCTATTACCATAGCAGGATAACCTGGCCAGACTATAACTGTATGGTAACTAGCTGAAAATAGCCGGACAGTTAAGAACAGGAAGACTATCATCATGATGATAGCCAATATCTGAAATGGATATTGCACCTGAAGATGAAGAGGAAGAGGAAGAAAAAGATATAAAGTACTCAAAAGTGGTTTGCCACATCCCCCCCTTTTTTTGACTGTGCAACTTTCCCAAAGCTACACAGGTTGACTTTAGATCCATGAAGTTTTGCAGGGGATTGAACTCTCAATCTCTAGCTCCACAATCAGGTACTCAACTTGTTGAGATATGCAGTAAGCAACAAGGAAATGTGAAATGAAGAACAAGAAGATGGTTTACAGTCTAATCCTATGCATGCTTACTTGGAAGCAAGTGCCACTAAATTCAGTAAGACTGTCTTTCAAGGAAGTATGAAATGATTACAATATTATCTTGAGTTTCTGCTGTGGCTGGCTGTTATCTCATTTACAGAGCAGCATCACATAAAAGTCCAGTAGAGGGCAGCATTGGCCTACTAGAAAGACTTAAGATATTTTTGAAATCAGGGTTCAGCATTTCCATTCTGATAATACAGTAAAACCTCACATAAAGAGCGCCTTGCTTAGAGACAGTTAGGGGATGTAAGTCTTCGCCTCACACCCTAACTGGTTGCAAGGCATATTGTATCTGTGATGCCTTTAAGACCCTACTGTAGGGGCACACAGGTGCTGGGACTTTCCCCTGGTGTGCTCCATGGGCCAGTGTATTTAGGTCAGAGCAGGATTGCAGACTTCCAGCTACAATGCTCAACTTCTTCTGCTGACAGTCTGGATGAAGATTCCTATGTCTTCCAGAACCTGCTACAAGAACTGAATCTTTGCACTGATCCTGATGATGGCTTTTGCCTGATATGCCATCTCTGCTTGCTGGACAAAGAAGGACTACTTGGGTGTAAGCCTCCACCAGGAGGACAGAAGCTGTAGAACTCTTTGGCTTTGTCTGTAATTACAGCTTGCATTTACTCTGCTGGACTGGACTGCTACTGAACTGTATGGGCTTTTATATAGCACAACTGAACTGTCTCACTGAGGTCAACTGAGCAGCCCAAGAGAATATATCTGTTTTGTGTTACATTTGTTGCACTGTATATACTTGCACCTTTTTACTTCCTGAGTAAACCTAGTTTGAGTTTTCTTCTGCACCAAGATCTGTCCGCCTGTTTTTCTCACAAGGGACCACCTTGCCAGGTGTGAACCTCTTGCTGGCCACTGCATACCCCTCTTCCATCCATTTACATCAACACTAACTCACTTAAAGAGCAGAATTTTCGCTGAATGGCTGCCTCGCTTAACAACTAAAACCAACCAAAAACTTGCTTAACAACTAAATCGGGGTTTGCAATCCCCCTGCCAGAAGTCACAACTGGTCACTTCCAATGGTGTTTCACTTAAAGAGCAGACTCGCTTAAAGAGCAATCCCTTGGAATGCATTATGCTCTTTAAGTGAGGTACCACTGTAGTTTGAAATGTGAATTAACACTGGAAATGCAGGGTGAGTGGAAGAAATGCTCAGTTGCCCTTTTGTGATGGGCTGGTTTTTGCTTCTCCTTTTCTGCTCTCAACTAAGCAAGAGAATTACCCTCAATATCATCTGAATGGATATGTACCTCAAGTATGACAGCTCAGATTCAGGAAGAGCTTTGTGGCAAAAACAAACATTCTTGAGGATTACCAAGACCAAAATCAAATTAGAAGATGGAGAACAGAGCCCACTGAACAAGGCATAATGTTAAAGGAGGATCTGGCTGAGGAACTCAACCTCCCCTATGTCACTTGGACGATCCTGAATTGGCTGAGGGTTGGAGTGCTTAAATTTAAAACCAACATACTCAAGTGGGGGTTGCTGGCAGACAAAAACATGCTGTGTGAATAGGGTGAAATACAGAATCCGAGTCATTTGCTGGTCTGCCAATTACTACCGGAAACATGTACTGATGAAAATTTCAGTTTGGCCAACAACAAAGCCAAGAAAGTAGCTTCATTTTGGCAGACCTGGGTTTGATTGGGACACAAAAGAAAAATTCTTAGAATATGTTCTACCTGATCCAAAGCAATTTTTGTGCTTGTTTGTGGCTGGTTCTGGGCTCTTTAAAACCAAGTAAATCTCACAAGTTTGAAGTTGGGCCCACTTGCTTCCTCAAACTACACATCAAAGAACAGACCTTGTTATTCTCTATGAGGTTCTTTAAACCACTGTACAGGTGGCTCCTGTCATGGAATAGGGATATAACACACCTGTCTGATTTTATTACACCTGTCTGTTTTTTTATTGCTCCCCCTTGTCCCTTTCCCTCCCTCTTTTAGCAAATTTTAACTTTTTAATATTATTTTTGTCATTGTTTAATTCTCTTTTAACAGTTTTAAATTTTGTCTATGTATCTTTTTCTTAAGAGGTTAGGGAGGTTGGGGTGGATATTGTTGTTTTAGCTTGCATGTATTTTAACTGCCATGTAAGCCGCCTTGGGTCATTCTTGGATGAGGAAGGCGGGGTAGAATTTTTTTAAATAAATAAATAAATATAAATCATCTTTTTCCATTTTCACCACAGGGAGCTTAAAACTAGACAGGATAAACTCCATCCATAAACACTAAGGTGAGGTTCTGATCTTTCCATGATCTGCTTCTTGCTCTTCTGAATCAAAGTAGACATTGTAAAGATAGATTTTCAGAATCTGCAGATTTGTCAGTCTGGTTAGGGGATATTTCTGCAAATATGGGAACATTTCATTGCTACTCTTCTTTTATGGGGGCAAAGGGTGTCTCTACCAACAGGTCTGCTTTTGTGTGTGTGTTCTCTAGGATGACGGTGGAAACAATTCTGATGGCACTGTGTAATCCTCCATTTGCATTTCTACCCAGTTCAAGAGAATGGGTTTTTCATGAAGATCCAGAAATCTACACATACTGACATGGATACCCACCAAGATCAGGGTGGAGTTTCTCTGCAAAGGATACATGATAGGCCAGGCCCTGATCTGTGCACCCTTATTTAGGCTTGGGCTGGCTTAGGGGAAGCAGTGGGTAAGCATGTAGGATTGAACAGGCTGGGCCAGATCCTGTAACTTAGCATAGCAAATTTCATTAGAGTACGCTCGTTGAATCAATAAAACTCATGTTGTTGTTGTTCAGTCGCACAGTCGGTTCCGACCCTTTGCGACCCTATGGACCATTGCTCTCCAGGCGCCTCTGTCCTCCACCATCCCCCTCAGCCCTCCCAGCTCTGTGCCCATTGTGTCTATAATGCCATCTAGCCATCTCATCCTTGGCCTCCCCCTTCTTCTTTTGCCCTCCACCTTTCCCAACATCAATGCCTTCTCAAGTGAATCCTCCCTTCTCATTTGATGTCCAAAGTATTTTAGCTTCATCTTTACTATTTGACCTTCCAGTGAGCAGTCAGGGTTAATTTCTTCTAAAATTGACCTATTTGTTCTCCTCGCTGTCCAGGGTACTCTCAAAACCCTCCTCCAACACCACATTTCAAAGGCATCTATTCTTCTGCGTTCAGCCTTCCTAATTGTCCAGCTCTCACATCCGTACATTACCACTGGGAATACCATTGCTTTGACTATTCTAATTTTTGTTTTCAGTGTGATGTCTCTGCTTTTCACTATGTTCCCCAGGTTTCTCATTGCTTGTCTCCCAAGAATCAGTCGCCTTTTTATTTCATGGCTACAATCCCCATCTGCAGTGATCTTTGATCCCAAGAAAGTAAAATCTGTCACTGCTTCTACTTCTTCCCCGTCTATCTTCCAGGAACTGATTGGGCCTGTTGCCATTATCTTGGTTTTCTTGATATTGAGTCTCAAGCCAGCTTTTGCACTCTCTTCCTTCAATCCGATCAAGAGATTCTTTAGGTCTTCCTCACTTTCTGCCATTAGGGTGGTATCGTCTGCATATCTCAAATTATTGATGTTTCTCCCAGCGATTTTAATCCCATATTGTGATTCCTCCATCCCTGCACTGCGCATTATGTGCTCTGTGTATAGGTTGAATAGGCATGGTGACAAAATGCAGCCTTGTCTGACTCCTTTTCCTATTCCAAACCACTCTGTCATTCCATGTTCTGTCCTAACTGTTGCTTCTTGGTTCATGTACAGATTTCTCAGGAGGCATATGAGGTGCTCTGGTATTCCCATCTCTTTAATTACTTGCCACATCTTGTTGTGGTCCACACAGTCAAATGCCTTAGTGTAGTCAATAAAACAGAAATAAACTTGTTTCTGGTATTCCTTTGTTTTCTCCATGATCCAGCGTATGTTGGCAATGTGGTCTCTAGTCCCCTGCCTCTTCTGAAACCTGCCTGCACCTCTGGTAGTTCTCTTTCCACATGCTGCTGAAGTCTATCCTGTATTATCTTGAGCATCACCTTACTGGCGTGTGGGATGAGCGCGATTGTTCGATAATTTGAACATTCTTTGGCATTGCCCTTTTTTGGGATTGGGACGTATACTGATCTTTTCCAATCCTGTGGCCATTGTTTTGTTTTCCAAATCTGTTGGCATATTGAATGCAGTAATTTGACGCCGTCATCTTTTAGCGCTTTAAAGAATTCAACTGGGATACCATCATCTCCACTAGCTTTGTTGTTTGCAGTGCTTTTTAGGGCCTTTATGACTTCGCTCTCCAGGATGTCTGGCTCAGGTTCTACTTCTTCATCGTTGTGATTGTCAGGAGTGTTGAGGTCCTTTTTGTAAAGTTCCTCTGTGTACTCTTTCCATCTTTTCTTAATCTCTTCTGCATCAGCTAGCTCCTTTCCTTCTTTGTCCCTTATCATGGTCATTTTTGCTTTAAATGTTCCCTTAATTTCCCCTATTTTTTTGAAAAGATCTCTGGTTCTGCCTCTTTTGTTGTTTTCCTCCATTTCTCTGCACTGTTCTTTTAGGTAGTTTTCCTTATCTCTCCTTGCTTTTCTTTGAAATTCTGTGTTCAAATGATTGTAGTTTTTCCTTTCTCCTTTGACTTTTGCGTTCCTTCTTTCCTCTGCTATTTTAAGAGCCTCATCAGACAACCACTTTGCTTTCTTACTCTTCTTTTCTTTTGGTATGGTTTTCTTTGCTGCTTCCTGCATGATGTCCCTCATCTCTGTCCATAATTCTTCTGGCACTCTATCTATTGAGTCTAAGCCATTGAATCTGTTCATCACCTCCACCGCGTATTCTTTAGGGATGCTGTCTAGGTGATATCTTTCTGGTCTCCGTGTTTTCCTTATTTTCTTTAGTCTAAGCCTGAATTTTGCGATCAACAGGTTGTGATCTGAGCCACAGTCTGCTCCAGGTCTTGTTTTTGCTGACTGTATGGAGGTTCTCCATCTTTGGCTGCAGAGTATGTAGTCAATCTGGTTTCGGTGTTGGCCATCTGGTGATGTCCATGTGTAAAGTCGCCTCTTGTGTTGCTGGAAGAGAGTGTTTGCTATGACCAGTGTGTTCTCTTGGCAGAACTCTATCAATCTTTGCCCTGCTTCATTCTGTACTCCAAGACCAAATTTGCCTGTTATTCCCTCCACTTTTTGATTTCCTACTTTGGCATTCCAGTCTCCTAATATAATTTGGACATCATTTCTTGGTGTCTGTTCTATGAGGTGTTGTACGTCCTCATAGAACTGGTCCATTGTGGCTTCATCTGCACCAGTGGTTGGTGCGTATATTTGGATCACAGTGACATTGAAAGGTTTGCCTTGAATTCTGACTGACATCATTCTGTCACTTTTGAGATTGTATCCCATTACTGCTTTTCTCACTCTTTTATTGACAATTATGGCTACTCCATTTCTTCTAAGGTTTTCTTGCCCACAGTAGTAGATATGATGGTTTCCAGCGCTGAATTCCCCCATCCCTGTCCATTTGAGCTCACTGATGCCTAAGATATCAATGCTTATTCTTTCCATCTCACTTTTTACCACTTCCAGTTTTCCTTGGTTCATTGATCTCACATTCCATGTCCCTAAGCAGTATTGCTCCTTACAACATTGCATTTCCCCTCCCCCCTTCCTGTCCCTCCCCTTTCTCCCCTCTGTGGTGTTAAGCATCCTGTATCACCTAGCCTGCCCTTTTGTTTTGCCTTTTGTTTTGGTCAATAGGGTTCTCTTGGCAAGATTTTTGGCGTGGTTGCCGGTGTCTGCGCCATTTTTCTCTCCTCATACATTTTATCACAGTTTTTAAAAATTTAACACATTTAAGACATTTAAGACAGCATATTATCATGCATATTATCACACTTTAAAACACAGTCTCTATGTCAGTTTCTATGTTTAGTCAGTATAAAGTCTCTATGTCAGTTGCTATATTAGGTCTTCTACATTTCATATCAGCTACTTATCCTTTGCCTGAGACTCTGGCTCTCCTCCTCCTCCTCACCCCCCCACCCCCCGGCTGGGGATGGCTGCCTGGTGGCGGCGGCCGCAGGCCCCTTCTCCGCTTGCCCGGCTCTCCTCCTCCTCTTCTCCCCCGGCTGGGGATGGCTGCCCGGCGGCGGCGGCAGGCCCCTTCTCCGCTTGCCCGGCTCTCCTCCTCCTCTTCTCCCCCGGCTGGGGATGGCTGCCCGGCGGCGGCGGCGGCAGGCCCCTTCTCCGCTCGCCCGGCTTTCCTCCTCCTCTTCTCCCCCGGCTGGGGATGGCTGCCCGGCGGCGGCGGCGGCAGGCCCCTTCTCCGCTTGCCCGGCTCTTCTCCTCCTCCTCTCCCCCAGCTGGGGATGGCTGCCCGGCGGCGGCGGCGGCAGGCCCCTTCGCCGCTCGCCCGGCTCTCCTCCTCCTCTTCTCCCCCGGCTGGGGATGGCTGCCCGGCGGTGGCGGCGGCAGGCCCCTTCTCCGCTCGCCCGGCTCTCCTCCTCCTCTTCTCCCCCGGCTGGGGATGGCTGCCCGGCGGCGGCGGCGGCGGCAGGCCCCTTCTCCGCTCGCCCGGCTCTCCTCCTCCTCTTCTCCCCCGGCTGGGGATGGCTGCCCAGCGGCGGCGGCGGCAGGCCCCTTCTCCGCTCGCCTGGCTCTCCTCCTCCTCTTCTCCCCCGGCTGGGGATGGCTGCCCAGCGGTTGTACTCATGTACAACCAATTTAATAAATCCCCATTGAACTCATGAAACAGTTGACTTACCAAATCCGCATTGATTCAAAGAGATGGCTTTATTGATATCTACTACACTAAACAACAGGATTATGATCATTGCAATGTTAAATGAGGATGATGGAACAAAGGGTGTATGGAAATTGTGCCCCCCATTTTCTGCTTCAGGTTCAGAAGAATAGGCTTGAGACAGCTGAGATGGGGACAACTGGGCACCAGTGGGAATTTTTACCTATGTGAGTAGGCAGATAGGTGTGTTATTTGTGTAACACCTTCAACTAACATGCAGGAAAGTTTCTGTTTATCTCTGCCCTTTACTAATATAAACTTACACAGTGATTACAAGCAGTGTAAACTCACCAGTGGTGATTTTGGCTGTGGGCCATACATGCAGGAGAATGGGAACTCTCATGTTTATATGTCAGCTGCTAAGTACTGCTTAAGGATAGATCTTCTGGGATTAGCCCTCATGTTAGATCATCTCCCTCAGAGAAAAGAAAATGTATTTACATTAGCACAGGGGTTCATTATGTTTTCCTGCCACCGACCAGACCCGCCCCTGACCCACAGCTGTGGGGGCCGGAGGTGTGGTTGCCCCCGGTGTTTACATTTTTGGCAGCAGTGGTGATGGTGGTGGTGGTGGTGAATCATACTTTTTTTCTGAGTTCTTGCACAGCCTTTGCTGCTCCCCATGGCAGTGGGGGGCTTTTTGAAGCATGTCCGCTCTGTTTTGGGAATTTTTTGCTGCTTCCCTGCTGCATTGCGGCAGCTAGGAAGTGGCACTTGGTGACTACCTGGTTCTGTGCTGGGAGCCCAGGCACTGACATAAGCACTGCCCGATACTTGAAGTGCCCAACCGTCACTTTCTACTTGCTGAAAATGTAGCAGAAAAGGGGTAAAAAGTTCCCAAAATGGAATGAAAATGCTCCAAAAAGCCTTCTGTCGCCATGGGGAGCAGTGAAGGCTGTGCAAGAACCCAGAAAAACAGTGTGATTCCTACCACCACCACCACCACAGTAAGTGAAATTGTTGGACTTCTGGTGGTGGTGGGGTGGTCCTAGAGGTGCCCGGTGGCTACCGTGGGCCAGATTCATGAGATGCACAGGCCAGATTAGGCCTATGGGCAGCGGTGGGTCCCCCAAAATTTACTACCACACTGTGGACGTGGTATGGTGGACATGGCCAGGGGGAAGCCCTGTGTTGCACCCGAATTAGGACTAGTTTATTCCAAAACTTGGATGGGCAGGGCCAGCCAGAATTTCTGCTACTGGTTCTGGCGAACTGGGGCTCACCTACTGATGCCCACCACTGCCTACGGCTGTGGATTGCAAATACCTGCATTATCATTGAGTGCTGGTTTCAGATTTTTTTGGGAGGAGATTATAGTGAGTGGTGAACCTTGTTGGCCCCCTTTCTAGTGTTTGTTACCTGTCTGCTTTCTCAGTGTGTGTGAATATGTGTGGGAGGGGCTGTGATACATCCTCTCACCGTCACCAATGCTGATCCCTATTGTCAATCCTGATATTTTCTAAAGAAAATTTCAGTAGCTGTATTTATTTTGTTATAAGGCTATGGAAGAACCCTGTGCATTTATGCTCTAATGTAATGTGTGTGGTAGACCACAGGGCAGATGGAACAAAGGTTTCTAGTGACACTTTTCAAAAGGGTAATGGATTTGAAAACTGAGATGCCTTAAGCGAACTATCATTTTCCCCTGGCTATAAACAGGAAAGAATAATTTTAAATATAATTTCCTTCTAGCTTGAGTCACTTGAATTTCCAAAAGATTGTGTGTAAACTGACACTGTATTCTCTAGCCAGCAATGAAAATGACCAAGTGACCAAGGACAATTCTGCGACTTAGATGAATGAGGAAGCAATAGGAAATTGTTGCCTCTGTGTTCATGTCAAAGACCCATTCAGAAGAGAGGAGGTTCTGGCAGAAGAAGAGAAAATGTTAATAAAGAAGTAATTAATCAGGCCATTCCAATGATACTTTTCAAAAGGGTAATGGATATGAAAACTGAGATGTCTGAAGCCAGCTATATTCTTCCCCTAGCTATAAACAGGAAAGAGTAATTTTAAATATAATTTCCTTCTCATTTGAGTCACTTGGATTTCAAACAGATTTTTACTGTAGAAAGACTTTGACCTGACTAGTGAATTCGGAGATTTCTTGAAACATTAAAGACAGTTGAATAGCTTTGAGACTATCTGGGGAAGTCTCTACATATACTTGAGTTGGAGCAGTTTCCAATTTGATGTGCTCCAACTGTTATCTACTTGAAATCCATGTTGAAAACTTACCTGTTTCTGACAATCTGCTTCATGGGCAAAGTAAATAAGCCACTATAATTTTGTGCCATTGTTCATGATAGACTTTATTATAGTTGTACATTGTTCTGACCTGTTTTGATCCAAGTCACTTATAAATTTTCATAACTAAATATTAAATGAAAATCCTTATACTTATACCACAAAAGGAGTAAAATAGATGTTTTCTGCATGCCAATAGTACTATAACATAATTAATGGGAAGGAGAATTTCTACTTTCTGGGAAACAGCACAATGAGTTTGTTCTGAAGACAAATCAAGTAAAGCTTGCAATTAATGATGCATTAACACTTCATGACACTACATTATAATAGAATGAGGAAGATTTTGTGGAAGTGTCCTCTCAATTGATTCCTCTATGTTTGCCCACTTAATTACTTACCAAATTACCAAGCCATTCATCGGAGTCAGTGGAAGAGAACCTGCTTGTCCAGCAAGGAGACTTATTTCACTGAAGGAGACCTTCTCCATGGTAGTTCCTACGTTGTAGAATGATTTCCCTTCAGATTATAGGATATAGCATGGCACATATAGTGGAGATAATTTCCTGATAAGTAGCATTAAAGCATAAATTTGCATCCACAAATATTTGTATCAGCTCATTTGAACCTTGAGTACTTTGCTGAATATTTCATTTATTTAATTGCATTGATTTTAGTTTATTCACAAACTGTGCTTTGAGGAAGTAGATTGTAATCCAAAAAACTCAAATTGAAATAAATCTGGTAGCCTTTAAAGTCTCACAATACTTTTTTAAATAAAAAAACCCAGACACAGCTACCTTGTGAAATATTCATAAATGATACTATCTTTTATCATGAAAGGCAGATTATAAATGACAACCAGTAGAATGTAGTGGACAAAATGCTCGTCTAGGATCCAGGAGCCACTGGTTCAAACCCCCAGTCACGAATGGGAACTCATAGTAGGCTGCCCATGGTAAACCATTTCTTGATCATCTCACATATCTTGATGTCACAATTTATAAGTGACTAGGCATAACACCCATCACTCCCTGGCAAATAGAAGGGGAAGAAATGGAACCAGTGACAGACTTTACCTTCTTGTGATCTAAAATCACTGCAGAAGGTGACTGAAACAAAAAGAGGCTTACTCCTTGGGAGGCAAGCTATGGCAAACCTAGGCAGCACAATAAAAAGTAGAGACATCACCATGTTGACAAAAGTTACAGTAGTAATGTATGGCTGTGAAAGCTGGGCCATAAAGAAGGCTGGAAGCAGAAGAATAGACTCCTTTGAAACGTGATGTTGGAGAAGACTTTTGAGAGTCCCCTGGACTGCAAGGAGATCAAATCAGTTCATCCTGAAATAAATCAACCACGGCTGCTTCCTGGAAGGACAAATACTCAAACTGAAGCAAATATACCTTGGTCACAAAATGAAAAGAGAGGCCTTACTAGAGAAGACCCTGATGCTAGGAAAGAGTGAAGGCAAAAGGAGAAGGGGTCAGCAGAGGAGGAGATGGTTAGACAGCATTGTTGACAAAGTAGGTGTAGATCTGGGAAGACTCCTGAAGATGGTGGATGACAGAGGAGCCTGGAGTGCAGTGGTCCATGGGGTCTCAAAAGGATCAGACTTAACCATGCAACTGAACAACAAGGCAGAACAACTTGTGCTTAAATTTCTCTCTCTTACTGTCATGTCTCACCTTCATCAGTCATCTTCAGAAGGGGAAGAGGATGTCTTGCTTCTGGAGGGGGCCAGTGAGCAAGAGGAACTCACTGGAATGGTCCATCTGATTGGAGGAAATAATTGAGGCAAGATCTTGCAGTGAAGCAGCATATGATGAATAAAACCTAGCAGATGTGAGACTCATTTGCTATTCAGGCTTAGAAGGTTCAAGCCAAAGCAGCAATAGCATCTCAAGATCTCCTGGTAACTAGTTGAAAATAGCTAGACACTTGGGAGAGGCATACTGACAGCTATATATTCTGAAAGGTCTGTCAGGTTGTGAGAGATGATTCATGTCTTGCCTGGATTTCTTGGAATGATTTTTGACCAGAACTGTCTATAAAACCTGTAGAAATTATGTGCGAACAGCAGCAGGAAAGTCCAGGGAATTTACGGCCAGAGCTGGAGTAAGGCAAGGAGACAGTCTCTCACCTTACCTCCTTATCTTACTCATGGATGACATCATGAAGAGCACAAAGCCAAGTGCCAAGAAAGTGACCCTGGGATGTTGAAGCTTGTCCAAATGTCCGAGATGGCCTTCAACATTGATGTAGCTCTCACTGCTAGGACCAGTTCCCAATTCCAATTCAATCTAAACCTTTGGAACAGGGAGAGGGAGAACAGACAGAAGGAAGAAGCAGCATCCCATCCAGCTGAAGGGGCAAGTCCTAGAGCAAGTAGAAGACTTCAAGTACAGTAAAACCTCACATAAAGAGTGCCTCCCTTAGAGACTAACTTGCTTAAAGAGCAGAATTTTCTCTGAATGGTCACCTCGCTTAACAACTAAAACCAACCAAAAACTCACTTAACAACTAAATCGGGCTTCGCAATCCTCCCCGCCAGAAGGAGGGGAACACATTATGCTCTTTAAGTGATGTACCACTGTACCTTGTTGCCATAGTTAATGAAAGGAGACAAATCAGTCCCAAAATCAACCTGAGCTGTTGGCAGTCTCTTCTACATGATCAATCGGGGGTTCCTCAGCAAGGACAAAGTCAGCAAGGCCACTAAGATGGAAGTCTACAAATTGACCTTTGTTACTATGCTCATATATAGCAGCGAGTCATGGTCGTTCACTTCAGGCATTACAACCAACTGTATGCAATGGAGATGAAATATCTGCAGAAGGTCAAGAAGAAGACCAGGTGTGACCAAATGCAAAATGTGACCATTAGACAGAAGCTGAACATTCAACCACTGAGGAGTACAATCAAGAAGGGTCAGCTATGCTGGTTTGGCCATGTCAACCAAATGGCTGATACCAGGATTCTGTGGCAAGCATGGGAAGCCTGAGTGCAGGGTGTAAGACCCCGAGGTAGGCCTCACATCAAGTGGATTGGCAACATCAAGGAGGCCCTCCAAGTTCATGGGAGTGACCTGAGGTGAGCCATGGCTCTGTCTAAGAATAGATCCCAATGGAGATCCTTTGTGGAATCTGCTACACAGTAAGGTAGAAGAGGAGGCAATTAAGTAAAGTAAGTTTGTATTGTCTGAAAATCTGCTTTTGGCTACTCTATGCAATTTAAGGTGAAAAATTGCTTGCACCAGATTTTTTTCAATTTTCAATTGACTCATGGTCATTGACAATCATTCTTTTGGAGCTGGACAGGTGCTTCTCTTTGTGACTGAGCCTTGTTGGGTATTGGTTGGAGAAATAATTGGTATTAATGGTGTACTGTTTTATTTCCATTCCTGGATGAGAGCAGAAGAATGATAGGGTCTTGTCAATGTACATGAACTCCACTGTAGGAAACAGCCTAGATATATTCCATTTAGTCAAGATGGATGACATCTGCTTCAATTGACTTTAAATCAGCAGGCACTTTTGCTGGATCAAAATGAATCTCAGGCTAGCAGGGCCGTAGCAAGGATTCTAGATTTGGGGTGGGTGGGGGTGATTTTTTTTCCAGGAGGGGCAAAAAAATTCAGGAGGGGCAACAATGTCACACTCACATATATAACATTGGCACCACGTGGTGGTGGTGGGGGCGGGCTGTTAGCTCAGGAGGGATTTTCCCCTGTCTCCCCTGGCTATGGCCCTGCAGGCTAGAGATGCTAGAAATTACATGGGACCACCCTGCCTAATTTAGTGCTGTCATAATAGATAGGGTTCTGGATTGAGAGGGGTCTTGAACTGGCATAACTCAGCTCCTCCACTTGTGCACCTCATTTCAGCTCTTCTGCTAGCTGGTAGCCGGAAGCCCAGTATTTTTGCTAGCAGGTTGATTTGTGCTGGCAAATTTGAGATAGGTCAGCAGTAAAGGGTTGTGCTAGCACAAGAGGCACTTGTTCATTCCCAACCCAATGCAGAGAGCACATTATTGAGTTTGGATTGCACTGATAAATCTTGTTTTACACATTAGAACAAGAAATGACAAAATTGTGTCTATCTCTTAGGTGCTGAGATACTTTCTGTCAAACAAGCCAGCAGTGTTTGCACTGGCAGGAACAATCCCCCCACCAATATTACATAAATTGGCACAAATTTCCAAAATTGCATGATTATTTAATGAAAGAAGCTATTTTGTTACAAGGGCATTTAAAAACTAGAAGTGCTGGATGGGTTGTTTGTGTATTTTTGATCAAAGAGCCCATCTTGCTGTTGTATGTGGATGTGTTTTGCTTGACAAAGAGAAAAGGTGGTATTTTGGTGAGAGAAAGTTTGGGCAAATTGTAACAATGCCGATAATGGTGAAGGTCAGTAACCTCACAGTAACCTCACATTATCTACAGGTTGTGTTGAAACATCATAATAGCCCATCGTGTCAATAAAGAGTGATATAAGAAGACGCTTCACATGCTTAGTCTAAAGGAAGTGAAATGTTACACTGTCTTTACCCAAACTGTTGATCCTGAATTTACCAGATTTCTAGACTATCACTACCAGCAGGTGAAGTCAGACCCACATCCTGGGCAGATATAGTTAGGCAATGGTCACTGTGGTCACTGTGACATCTGTCTTTACAGAAGAAGCATTCCCCATATGCAATCATGGTGGGGCTGTGAATGTTTGTCTCATCCCCTTTGGGAGAAAGGTATCCTTACCGGACATGCCCTCCAGGATATCGAATCTGCCACTTCTTCCCATGCTTTGTTCAGCTTGCCAGAATAGGGTGATGATTGCCGTCACAAGGGCTTGAACATTACACATACCCCATGCTGCTCATTCTGAGTCAACAATTTTATTTGGCATTTGAGATGGACTTCCTCCCAATGCAAATAGCATTTTCAGAGGAGGGATTTCCCAGAGGCTCCCAGCAAGGGAAGAAATAATTAGGGTGTGATCAGATGGTGGGAAAGGATGACCTCTGATCTCTCTAGGTCAGTGATGGCCAAATTTAGCATCCAGGTGTTCTTGGACTTCAATTACCAGAACCCCAAGTCAACACTCCTGCTGATCAGGACTTCTGGAAATTGGAGTCCAAGAACACCTGGAGTGCCAAGGTTCGCCATCAATGTGATAGAACACCTGGAGTGCCAATAATGGCCATCACTGCTTTAGGAAGTGCTTCTTCACTATGATTGATGTTCCTTAAACAGTCTCCTCTGTACTTGCTCACACAGAAAAGAACCGCATCACTGGTATCCATTGCCTAACTATATCTGTCCAGATCCCCTCCAAAAAGAGGCCCTGTTGCTGAACTGGAAAGATTCAGCTTAGCCGCAGAGCACTATCACACTTGTTCACAATTTCCCATACAAAAAATGCAAAAATTTCAGAAGGAAGGCAATACCTTAAAAGGATCACTAAAAATTAAAATGTTGCATGCTTTCAAAATCACAGATTTCTTCTTCAGGCATGGCATTATGCCTTCTTGGCCCCCCACCCCCCACAGGAAACCAAGTGTTTGTTCCTCCCACATGGCCCTTCATGAAGCATCAACTTTCTTTGTGCCAGACGCAGAGAACAAAAACTCCATGTTCATCCATTGGGGAGCAATGGTCTCAATTTGGTTTATACACTAGGTATGCCAATTGCAGTCAAATCAAAGTCCGAATACAGTCAATTAAAATGTTACCTAGCGATGTTGTGTTTCTTGAATTTATGGTGTTGTTCCAATCTTAAAAAGTCCTTCAATTTCCCATTCATCATGTGGTCATCAGAAGATAGTTCACACCAGACTGTGCCACATTTGGTGATATAATAGCAACAACAGCTAAGGGTTGTCACATTCTTATTCTTAGTTGTCTGTTAAAAGTACAGTAATACCTCATACAAAGTCCGCTTCATACAACATCGAATTCATACAACATCGCCTAATTTCTTGAAAAAAGTTACCTCATACAAAGTCGCTCGACTTGTTTTTCCCAGGTTGCATTGTGCCTGGGCAGTATAAAAGACAGGACACATGCATGCATTGTGGGTATTGCACAAAGCAAAGAGTGTTTAGGAGTGGTTTTGAGCACGTTTTTGGATTTTTTTTGAATTTTTCATCAGAATTTTTAGAAGCATTCCTGGGATTTTTGCAGCATTCTTCAGGTTCTTGGACAATCAGGGTTGTTTGACATGTTTTTGTAATGTATTTAGCCTTTAGACAATGTTTTCTTAAAGTTCTGTCAGTTTCCTGTCTGTTTCCTTGACTTTGCCCTGAAGTCTGTGCTGTTACAGTACAATGTATCTCTATGGAAACGACGTTGTACGAAGCATCGCAGCAAGGATTTGGACGTTGTATGAGGCATCACGGCTAGGATTTTGCATGCCTCATACAAAGTCCAAATTCATATAAAGTCCAAACTTGTGGAACCAAGCTTGGATGTTGTATGAGGTATCACTGTATAGGCAAACCGCTCCATACCTTCTTTAAACATTTGGCTTTTGTCTCTATCAGACAGAATGCTAGAGTGAAATGTTCAGTTTAGTAAACCCACAAACTGAGACATATCACAGGGCTTCCATAACTGGGAAGTCCCATTATTATTTTATTTATTAATTGAACTGCCTAGTGGGAAAATTGCATCCCTAGCCCTTTGTGGGGTATCTAACAGAAGACACCAAATGCCATAAATCAGCATGTGTGGTGTGCCATCAGGAGATCTAACAGGTTGGCACCAGCTTCTAATCCTCTTGATGTACACTATTTAACTAAACAGAAAAATTAAGAAGCCATGACCAGTAACAGTAAGATGTCTTCTCCTCTCTTTCAACGTGAAACAAGACAACAAATATTGACAGGAAAGCTAAGCAAATTCTTTTAGGAACGTATTATGGGAAATGTTAGGCTAAGAGGTGTAACACCGTTGTGGGGCCAAGAGGCATTGGCATGCTTGTGTAGAGAGAAAACAAGCTCTGTGTATGTTTGTGTTGGGTGTATGTGTGTGTGTGATAACAACATTGAGTGTTGGAGAAAGCATAGAAGGTAAATCTGAAAAAATGACTAATGGATCTCTGGCTGTTTCCTATAGAAAGCTAGGATTTCTTACCTGCTATGGTAATAGAGTAGATCATACTGCCAGTGACTAAACGCTGATTGTCAGGCAATGGTTAACTAACCTCATAACCCTGAGGACTTAACAGCCTTGGGTGGTGAAGACCACAGGGAAGGGTAATGGTTCCCAAGTGGATTAAATCCCACTTGAATCCATCTTGATGGAGGGCAGCTCAGGACCAGAAACTGACTCATGGAACTGGATTAGTGATATGGACATCATGCTGCAATGTGGAAGGCAAATGGAAGACCACTGCATTATAGTCTCAGGACAAACATCATGGCTGATTGCCATGATGATTGCCAATATTTGGAATTGATATGGCACAAGAAAAAGAAGAAGGAGCAATAGCATAATTCTTCTGTCCCTGGTTAGTGTAATCATGGATATATTTTTATGTGGAAAGGCCATGATTACAAACATCCTGAGAAATTGAGAAACAGGAACAGAATTGTGAATGGAGACAGGTGAAATTGATGTGGGCAAGAAATAGATAGAACCAGTCATTAGTATTAAGCTGAGCTTGACAACCGGAAAGTTGGCAGGTCAGCAGTTCAAGACTAAATAGGTAATGCTTTGTTGAGAAAGTTAGCAGTATCCTATGCACTCTGGTGTCTAGTCATGCCTGCCAGAGGACCATGGAAACATCTGCAGACACAGACAGTTTGTCTTTGACTATAAATGGAGATGAGTACCACTCTCTAGAGTCAGACACGACTCACTTTTGAGCAATGGGGACCTTTATCTTTACCATATCATCTACCTAATCTGCAGGTAAAACATCATTAAACTCAGTAAAATGAACTCATGATTGAATGTACATACAGAAGGTTCTTTTGTGCAAATGCTTTTAACCTAAAGAGTTAAAAACTGCAGGATAAACTTGCCCTTAGAGCATACCCTGTTTAACATTGCAGAAATCATGCCTAGTTGTGAACCTTTAATTCTTTTGAGCAGAGATGGGGAAACATTTAATTCTTTTGATTTTCAGCTTCCAGAATGCCACTAGTTGTGCTGCAATCCAATAATAATAATAATAATAATAATAATAATAATAATAATAATAATAATAATAATAATAATAATAATAATAATAATAATAATAATAATAATAATAATAATAATACCCATCTCTGCTGTTGTCAAGCATGTCAAAGTGAGTCCCACAAACCCTCTCCTGAGTTCCATCACTCACTGCTTATTCTAGTACCTGATGTGTCAACTAATCTCCTTTTAAATAATCTAAACACTTTATAAATATTATGGTACTAAGAGAATTGTCTTTGCATTGACTCAAATCCAGGTTGTGTCCCTCCTCCAGGAAGCAATGACTCAACACTCATACATCCTTTTATGCCACCGTAACAGGTAGCCAATTCCTCTTGTATATAAAGATTGGAGTCTTGGCATTGTGTCACCTGAAGGCTCCCCAGAAGGTAAGTCCATCATCATTTATTCAGTTCTCTGTGAAAGAGACAGACTTCAGGGTTTGACTACTCTTCCCTAGTATCTGTTAAACATAATTGACTAGTCACATGATAGATTTAGACATTCTCTTTCTTAATAATTTGGAAGTCATCTTTATAAAATATTTATATTTATAAAAACAGAGGTTTATAAGATAGGCCGTTCAGTATCTGATTGCGAAAGGTACTGTATTCCTTTTGCTCAATCCTACTCACTGGTTTAGGAAATTCTTTGCCTGTGATGCTAGTTAAAGGTATATGAACTACAGAATCTAGAGAAATTGATGGACTAGGTTTGACCCTGCCACTTGAGGTATTCTGGAAGCAGGAGCCCAAAATATATAACTTTCAAAAACTGATTACATAGTGGAAGAAAAAGCTCCCTGGGCCAGAAACTTGTTAAATATTTAAATGGGTTTGAGGGACCAAAGTACACACCATGCTGATCAGTTGAGGTATCAGTTAAATGCACCCAGGAGCATGACTGGGATCTCATCTGAGCACAGCAGCAGCTCCTGAAGTTGGAATTCTGTGCAGGTAAATCCTGGACAGACTCCTGGCCTTGAGATGGATGTGAGAATGCATGTGTATGGTATGTATTGGATCAATGCACAGGAGGGTCAATAGATTTCTGTAGTAGAACTGAAGTTATTAACACTGACCAAAATACAACTAATTAACATTACAGCACACAGTTGTTCTTATTATTGTTTTCTGAGTCCTAGTCTGACTCTCTAGTTACTACACCATACTGGCTGTTCTGCTTGTTAAATGCATCTACAAATTTAATTTGAACTGTATGCTCTCAGTTGCCCATAACAGTGGCCACATCAAATATTAAATTATCATGGCTACCTCATTCTTCTTATTTACTCCTCTTCCTCCTCCTCTTATCTTGCAGTCATGGGAGCAAAGATGCTGTTGCCCATTGCTGTGGGGCTGGTCCTGCTGAGTGGTGAGTAAGAAATTGTCTCTAGGCTTCAGTCACCAAAAGACTGGTTTGGGAATATTGGATGAGTATTGCACAATTCAGCCATATTTCTGGATACTAATGGGAAACAGAGTTGAGAATGTCCATTAGAAAATAAAAAATGGCATTTTAGATGAAGTTGGCCACTTAGACAAACTATTGGGAGTTCTGTATCTTTCAACAAGAGAGGTTGGTTAGTGGGTATTGTGTCAATCAATGATCTAGTTGAACCTGAGTTCATAAGGTAAAAAGCTCCATGTGGCACCATGAGTTGGGTCTGGCCTACAGGCTGTAGGTTGACCACCCCTGGTTTATTGTGATCCACACAATCAAAGCCTCTGGTGTAGTAAATGAAACAAAAGTAGATGTTTTTCTGGTACTCCTTTGCTTTCTCCATGATCCAGCAAATGTTGGCAATTTGGTTTCTAGTTCCTCTGCCTCTTCAGAACCTAGCTTTTACTTCTGTACTGCTGAAGCATAGCTTGTAAGATCATGAGCATGACCTTGCTAACATGTGAGAAGAACACAATTGTATGATAATGTTTTTGCCATTGTCCTTCTTTGGAATTGGATCGTAGACTGACCTTTTCCAATCCTGTGGCCAGTACTGCATTTTCCAAATCTGCTGGCATATTGAGTGCAACACTTTAATTGCATCTTCTTTTATGGCTTTAAGTAGCTCTACTGGAATACCATCCTCTTCAATAGTATTGCTGTAATACTTTCTAGGGCTCACTTGACTTCACACTTCAGGATGCCTGGTTCGAGGTAAATGATTTCACCACTGTGGTTGTCAGGGACAGTAAGGTCCTTTTTGTAGAGTTCTTCTGTGTATTCTTGCCATCTTTCCCCACTCTCTTCTGCATCTGTTAGGTCCCTACTATTTTTTCTTTTATCATGGCCTTGATTTTCTCAGTTTTCTTGAATAGATTTCTAGTCCTTCCCCTTCTGTTATTTTCCTCTATTACTTTGCACTTTTCATTTAAGAAGGCCTCCTTATCTCTCTTTGTTGTTCTCTGGAATTCTGCATTCAGTTGAGTGAATCTTTTTCTTTCACCTTTGCTTTTTGCCTTCCTTATTTCTTCAGCTATTTGAAGAGCCTCATCAGATGATGACTTCACTTTCTTCCATTTCTTTTTCTTTGGGATGGTTCTAATTGCTGCTTCCTGTATGATGTTATGAACCTTAGTCCATAATTCTTCAGGCACTCTGTCTGTCAAGTCTAATCCCTTAAATCTATTCTTCACCTTCACCCTCTATTCATGAGGGATGGTATCTAGATCATACCTGAGTGGCCTAATTGTTTTTCCTACTTTTTTCATTCTAAGCCTGATCTGAGCCACACTGTGCTCCTGGTTTTATCTTTGCTGAGTGTATGGAGCTTCTCCATCTTTGGCTGCAGAGTACTTAATCAATCTGATTTCAGTGTTGGCAATATGGTGATGTCTATGCATAGAGTCAACTCTTAGGTTGTTGGAAGAGGGTGTTTGCTATGACCAGTGCATTTTCTTGGGGGAACTCTATTAGTCTTTGCCCTGCTTTGTACTCCAAGGCCAAACTTGCCTGTTATTCCAATTATCTTTTGACTTTCTACTTTGGCATTCCAATCTCCTATGATAATAAGGACGCAATTTTTGTGTCAGTTCTAGAAGGTGCTGTAGGTCTTCGTAGAACTGATTGACTACAGCCTCTTCTGCATCTGTGGTTGGGGTAAAGACTTGGAGCATCCTTTCAACTTTGGCTCAGCCACTCCACTTTCAATAGTCCTCCACTCTTTCCCAGTAGCATATTGGATACCTTCTGACCTGAAGGGCTCATTTTCTACCATCGTATCATTTAACCCTTTGGTACTGTCCATGGGGTTCTCTTGGCAATGGTACTGGCATGGGTTGCCTGTTCCTTTACCCGTGGATTGTGTTTAGTCTGAGTTCTCTGCTATGACCTGTCCATCTTGGGTAGCCTCATCAATCATGCAAGCCCCCACTCCACAGCAAGGCAACAATCCTTGACAGATTATAAAAACATGTATAACAGTGACAATTTGTATCTAAATGACTGACAGAAATAACTTTTCATATGTCCTGAGGTTTAGGTTTGGGTTTACAGAGGGCATAGTAAGAATGATATCAAATTCTCTTAACCAGTGCATTGTGAGTTGTCATATTTAATCTGCATACTGTGGAGGAAGATTTCCAAAGGAAAACTCAGCTCCTATACTGATACTTTAAGGTTGAAACCAGGGCCAACTATTAGTTGGAACCAACATGATAGGATTTGAGCCTAAATTAAATTTTATGAGTTTAGCTATTGGCAGTGCATAACCCTGAGTGAAAAAGGCATGTGAATTTTCCAACAAGCATTTAGAACAATGCAAAATAATATAGAAGTCGGGCAAAGCAAAGTTGTCTGTGTAGAACCATTGCAGAAAGATAAATAGAAAAATGCAACCAATCCTCCACAAAACCACTGTTGTGATTATTGTCATGCACTGTCAAGTCATTTGTGATGACTTTAATAGGATTTGTATCTGAGAGTCATTGACCATTGCCAGCTCCCCCCAGTGAGTTTTTATGGATGAGCAAGAATACAGATTCCTTGAGTCCTGGTTGAATAGTCTAGCCATTAAAACACACTGAATCAGTGAACCAGTGCTGTTTTATTAGCTGGGCTAGACAAGGATTAAATATGTGTCTCTACAATGCTCTTTACAGGTACAGTAAACCCCCAACTTACAAATGCCTCAAGTTACATAAAATTCGACTTACATAATGATTTTGTGCTAAAACCATGACCTGATTGACACGATTTCCTATGGGTTTGCTTTGAGTTACATAAAGATTCTTCTTCATATGGGTTTGCTTCGAGTTACGTAAAAAATTATTTTTCCTATGGGTTTGTTTTGAGTTACAAAAAAAAATCAATTTAAGAAAAAGCCTACAGAATGGACTTTTTTTTCGTAAGTAGGGGTTTTACTGTATCATCTTATGTAGCTGGATTTGAGGTTCCGAAGAAAACATCCTTAAACTGCAGATTTACAAACAAAGAAACTTTCTGGGCTTTGTGTCTATGTATTTAGGTAAAGGTAAAGCTCAAGGTCACCTTTGCTCGAAAGCCAGTTGTATCCAACTCTAGGGTTTGGTGCTCATATCTGTTTATAGCCAAAGAGCCAGCGCTGTCTGAATCTACAGACATTTCCGTGGTCATGGGGCAGGCATGACTAGACACCAAAGTGCATGGAGCACTGTTTTCCTTCCCAACAAAGTGGTAGCTGTTTATCTACTTGCAATTTCTTGCTTTCGAACTGCTAGGTTGGCAGGAGCTGGGACAGTGACAGGAGCTCATTCCATTGTGCAGCATTTGGGTCTCAAACTGATAACCTGCCAGCCTTCCAGTCATCAAATTCAGCATCTTAATTAACCACTAAGCCACTGCAGTCGCCTCCATGTATATATCCCACCCTAAAAGCACTGATCTTCTGCTCCTTCTTTTCCTTCCAGGCCTCCATGCAATTGCTCCCACTGGCCGGGAGTTTATCACAGCTTTCCTGCAAAACCACAAGATGGACTATCCTCAGGCTAAGTTTCAACTCTTCATCTCTGGCTACTCACAATCCACTGCTGTCATGATCTCAGTCTATAAATCCCAGTTCAGGAGGAATCTTTTCCTCACCAAGGGTCAGACGGTGGCAGTGAACATACCAGCTTTTGCAGAGATGTCTGGCACTGCTAAATTCTGCAACACTGTCCTGGTGACAGCTAATCAAGACATCTCAGTTATGGCCCTCAGCTCAAAGAAAAATTCAGCCGACACCACTGTTGTCTATCCCGTCCATAGTTTAGGTGTGGAGTATTATGTATTCACACCTCCTGGAGACCTGACAAATTCATACAAAGAGTTTTCAGTTATTGCATGGCGTGATCACACAGCAGTAGAGATCTTTTTCAAGGGGAGTGTGAGATACCAGGAACGCATCTATCCAGCAGGCAGCAAGCTGAACATTGTCCTTTCACCCTATGAAGCCATCCAGTTCCAGAGCCGGCAAGATCTCTCTGGCACTCTGATCAGAGCTGTAAAGCCAGTGGTGGTCTTGAGCGGTCACACCTGTGCCCATAAGAACACCAACTGCAATCATGTGGTGAACCAACTGCAACCAGTGTCCAGTTGGGGCCGGGCCTTCTTTATCCTTCCAGTCTCCTTCCAAATGAACTATGACCTTGCTTATGTAGTTGCATCCCAAACTACTGTAGTCACCTATACAGCCAATGGGATGCAGATTAATTATAATCTTGTTGCAGGACAGGTGCTTCAGTTGAAGGTCACAAGCCCTATCTACGTCACAGCCAATGTGGGCATCCAAGTCTTCTTCTTTGGTACAGGTGGCACCCACTCTCGTCTCACCTTTGACTCCTTCTTTCTGATTGTCCCCGATATCCTCAGTTATTGCACATCCTACTCTCTTGGTAGCCAGGCAGGATTTGAGAATTATGCTGTCATCATTGGGAAGACTGTCGCCACCAGTGGGATCACCATGGATGGTCACTCCTTAGCTGGTGTCTCTTGGAGACAAATCCCAGGAACAGACTATTCCTGGAGCGAGTACAATCTTGGAAAGGATGGAAGGATCCACTCCATGACTCATCCTAGCAGCCCCTTTGGCTTGTTAAGCTTGGGCATTGCTGAACGGAATGCTTATGGTACTCTTGGACTCTGTCAAAATGGTGAGTAATAAAGTCATTATGGTAGAGCAGGGGTATGCAAACTTGTCTCTCCAGGTGTTCTTAGACTTCAGTTCCCAGAAGCCCAAGTCAGCACTCATGCTGATCAGGGCTTCTGGGAACTGAAGTCTAACAACATCTGGTGAGCCAAATTTGCAGATCCTTGTGGTAGAAGATCAGGTTGGTAAGTTCCCACTAGATCTGGGCAACCTTTGAGCTAGTCACCTTCTTAATTCAGCCAAGCTGATCTCACAAAGCTGTTGCACAAATAAATCACTGTGGCCTCCTTGTACTTTGTCTCAAGAGATGGAAAGCTAGCCAATAGATTGTTTTCCCCCTAGAATGGATCTGAGGGCTGTATTCATATCGATACTTGGACCTATCACACATTTTCATTGTTATGCAAAATTGATGACCCCTCTTAATAATTTGCCCAAGCAAAACTGGATGTGGAGAATTTTTGCACATCAGGCGCAAATATCTTTTAATTATCATTGTGGAAGGTTTATAATTTAAATAGTGACATGGGTTGGGCTGCAACTAATAGGCAAGAAATATTACTCCACTGCTCCTTCTGTTTCTTATTCTTATTCTCTGTTCTGTTTGTATTCCATTCTACCATCTTTGTTTTGATTCTATTCCATTCCTCTCCTCCCCGCTGTTAGAATAACCTTGTGCCTTTTCTTGCCAGCCTTCCAGCCTGCTCCAAAGCCTTCATGCAGTTCCATCCAGTGTCGGAAAAAGGAAGATTGCCAAATTGTTGGCGGCCAACCACTGTGTGTAGCCCAATCTGCTGCCATCTGCTGGGCTCTGGGTGACCCTCACTATCGGACTTTTGATAAGCAGGCATACAGCTTTATGGGCACATGTACCTATACCCTGGCCAAGACCTGTGGTTCAGACAAAACTCTTCCAGTCTTCCATGTTGCAGCCAAAAATGAGTTCCGGGGCAAGATGAGTGTATCCTACATTGGACTGGTGATGGTCCAGGTTTATGGCTATGACATCAGTGTGGTCAGAAAAGAGTATGGTCTTGTCAGGGTAAGAACCACAACATTTCTTTTCTCCTAATTGTTGGTGCTAGTGTCATAATTCTGAAATGACACAATTCTATGTAGACCATTGCATTCTGAATGCTTCTGGATGAACAAATGCAAGGGGTTTGCATTTTGAGGCACACTGCAGCCAACAGTTTACAGACTAGCTGGCTTGTTGGATATAGATAGTCCTCTGGCATGACAGGTGGTTGAACCTAAGACCTTTGGGTTGCCTCCCATTTCTATGGTTCTATGGGCAATATCTGTAGCTGGGATATCTCTAACACTCCCCTTTGTTGTACCAGGTGAATAACCAATACTCCAGGCTGCCCATTTCTCTGCATGATGGGAAACTATGGCTTTACCAGAGGGGTACCTCTGTCTTCATTGAGACTGACTTCTTCTTGAGAGTATCCTATGACTGGAACAGCCAAGTCTTGGTGAAAATCTCCAGCAGCTTCTCTGAGAATGTCTGTGGCCTGTGTGGCAACTACAATGGAGACCCTACTGATGACTTCAGGACCCCAAATGGGGCTTTGGCCTTGGGCCCTGCAGAATTTGGCAAAAGCTGGAAGGTGGAGGATGGAGATAAAGTGTGCTGGAATGATTGTCATGGACAATGCAAGAAGGTCACTCTGGAGGTGGTCATCAAATATAAAGTTGAATATTTCTGTGGCTGGATAAGCAAAAGCGAAGGTGGCCCATTCAGCCAGTGTCACTCTGTCATTGATCCTGAGATCTTTGTGGAAAACTGTGCCTATGATCTCTATGTCTATGAAGGCTACCAAGAGGTTTTATGCCAAGCACTGAAGAGCTATGCAGATGCTTGCCAGAGTGAAGGTGTGGCCTTGTCTGACTGGAGGAAACTTACTGGCTGCCGTGAGTAGAATTAATTTACCTTTATGATAGAGCAACTGTGTACTGGCATTTTAATGTCTTGAAATCTTGCCTTAGAATGGGAATTAAAAACAACCCTATCAATGAAAAAAGAGGTGGCAGACACAAATCATAGTTATTGCCTCCTAGTTTGAATGGGTTTGAAAGGGGACTGGACATCTCAATGGTCAGTTCCAGCTAGAGTATCCAGTCTAGGCTGATTGGTTTCACTTCTCTTAGAAAGAAGAAAGAATTAGTCCTTCCATTGATGTAAGGCATTTTTTCTTGTCATCACTGGTTGCGACAGCACAGTAGGTTAACATTGACTTATTAAGTACATGTTCATCTACATCAGGATTACGTCAATTTGTGGCCTTCCAGATACAAATTGCCTTCAATTCCTGTCTGTTTGGGTGGTGGGCTCCAAAAAAATTTACTACCACACTGTGTTCGTAGTATGGTATGCATGGCCAGGGGGAAAAGCCCTGCATTGTACCTGAATTAGGACTACTTTATTTCAAAACTTGAATGGGCGGGGCCAGTCAGAATTTCTGCTACCAGTTCTGGTGAACTGGTGCGAACCACTGCTGCTGGGAGATGATTATGAATGATGAAGTTTCATATCATCTGGTTGGCCTCCAGGTCCAGACCCTAATCTGTTCTGTGGAACATAGAATTATAGAATAACTGAGTTGGAAGGGGCCTTTTAGGCCATTGATTCCAAACCCCTGCTCAATGCAGGAATCCAAATCAAAGCAGATATGACAAATAGTTGTCCACTTCTCTCTTAAATGCTTCCAGTATTGGAGTGCTCACCAACATAACATAGACCCATGATGGTGAATCTTGGAACCCCAGATGTTCTTGGACTTCAATTCCCAGAAGCCCAAGTCTCTGTAAACCCACATGGATGGGTTTACTGTGCAAATTGAAGTCCAAGAATACCTGGAACAGAGATTCCCACTGCCACTGCCGATGATGACAAAAACATAAGTTGTGGGTGCAGTCACACCTCCGGCCCCCACAGCTGAATGTGGTGGTGGTAACTGGCCCTTGGTAGGAAAATGTTGGGAACCCCTGACCTTGAGTGTCAGGGCTTGCCATCATGGACATAGAAGATAATGCAAAACAAGCAGATATGTAAAGCACCTTCTGTATGATATTGCCAACTACATGCTGTAGCTTGGGATAGTTCACATGTTCAACATGGACCAAATGTGGCCCCAGAGGAACAAATGTGCTTCAAGCACTCTCACAGTCTCTCAAATCTCTCTTCAGGATCAGAACATCTCCTTCTGCCCTTTGGAGGCCATGTTTTGAGGGAGCCTTAGCACAACTTGGGACTTCACTTCTTTTTAAAAATACCTTTGACCACTAGAAGGCAACAGGGAGCTTTCCCAGATATCAAACCATTTGTAAGAAACATTTTTTAAAGAGATAGGTTATGGTACCTGCTGTGGCTCAAGTGGCTAAGATGCTGACTGGGAAGCGGAAGGTCAGCAGTTCGATTCCCAAGTACTGCAGGACAGAAATGAGCTCCCGTCTTCATCCTAGCTCCTGCCTAGCAGTTCGAAAGCAAGAAATTGCAAGTAGATAAATAGGGACCACTTCAGTGGGAAGGTAACAGCATTCCGTGTGCTCCGGTATCTAGTCATGCCTGCCACATGACCATGGAAACGTCTGCAGAAGCAGATAGCGCTGGCTCTTTGGCTTAGAAACAGAGATGAGCACTGCACCCTGGAGTCGGATACGACTGGCTTTCGAGCAAGTGAAACCTTTACTTGCCAGGGGCATTTAAACCTTGTGGTTTCCAGAGCCTGCCCTTCTCAGTTGTAGATCAAAGGTATAGACCATAGGTCCTCAAACATGGCTCTCCAGATGTTCTTGGATTTCAATTCCCAGAAACCATGATCAGCAGGTGTGCTGATTGGGCTTTGGGGAATTGGAGTCCAAGAACATCTGGAGAGCCAAGTTTGCAGACTACTGGTCTAGACCATCTATACACTTCCATTTTCATATTTGCATTTGCTTATCTTTGATGGTAAGCTCATCACATCTGTTGACTGTCCTAGTTCACTTTGTTCCAGTGCAGAATAGAGATGATTGAATGATTTCAGAAGTCATGCTACTTTAAGGTAAAAGGCATGTTGGATTGAAGGGCCAGTTAATGTAATAAATGGGAATTCCTGAAACCACAAAGTTAGACAACATAAGGTAGGGAAGGTGACTAGTTGAGACAGTAAAAATCTTTGAGAGGAAGTGAGTATGTTGTGTTGTATTTTGTGTTATTTTTCTTGCCTATGTGGTTATCCGATGCTGTGAGCAATGTGTGGAACCTCCCTGAGAAGCAATCCTGACAAAAATAACCCCTTTCCCTAAATTATTTTGCAGCTCTATCCTGCCCTGAAAACAGCCAATACAAGCTTTGCGGGTCTGCCTGTCCTGCCACTTGCAATAACCAAGCTCTTCCAACCTCCTGCTCCTCTTCAAAATGTGTGGAGACTTGCCAGTGTAATGAAGGTTTTGTGTTGGAATCAGGGAGATGTATTCCGAAAGCAGCCTGTGGGTGCATTTTTGAAGGTCGCCTATTGACTCCCAATGAACAGTTCTGGGGGGATGACACCTGCACGAGACGCTGTGTCTGTGATCCACAGAGCAAGCAAGTGAGATGCCAGGCAGCCAGTTGCCAGGATGGGGAAGAGTGCAAAGTTAAGAATGGCATCCAGAACTGCTATCCCACAGGCTATGCCACCTGTTCTGCCTTTGGTTACTCTCACTATCATACTTTTGATGGCAAAAGCTTTAACTTCCAGGGCACCTGTCTCTACACATTTGCTGGACTCAGCAAGAGAAGACAAGATTTGATAGATTTCCAGATCTTAGTTCAAAACTCAGGCCAAGGTGATTGGTCCATGTCCCTCAATAAACTGGTCAAGGTTCAAGTCTATGGTCTGGAGATATCTCTCAGCTGGGCTTACCAGGGAAGAATTATGGTGAGTTTAATTTGATCTATGTCTATGAGCAACTTCATTAAAAGATCACATAAGTCTTGTTCTCAGTGGTATATTCAGAAACTCTTGGTTCTTCAAAATTTGATCTGTGCAGAAACATCTTCCACACATGGTTGAAAAAGACTGAAAAAAAGTTCTTACTATTTCCAGTCAGTGATCAGAGATAGTGGGGACTGTGGTCCCAACCTCAGAGTCTGGAGGTTCCATCGTGCTCCAGATATTTGAGCCCAAGACATTTAGATAACTAAGAATTGAGGTCTACATCAGGGGTTCCCAACCTAAGGCCCATGGGCTGGATCCGGACCACGGTGCCATTTCATGTGCCCCCTCTAATGGCAATTTGAGAAACAAAATGGCCACATCCTTTGAAGCTGTTGGGACAAAATGGCCACCCATTAAAAAAACCCCTGGTGCCGGGTCTATATTGTTAAGTGGGACATTTTGCTTGCTTAAGAGACCAGTTTGCATTGAATCAGGTTTACGCATATTGATCTGTCCGTCTGTCTGTCTTTTCGCTTTTCCTCCAGTGAACCTAAAGTGGCATGCAAGGTTCTTTTTCTCGTCATTGTATCACAACAATGAAGTAGATAATTGAGTCTCATAAGTGAATGAAGACTTGAACCCAGGTTTTCTGATTCCTAATCCAACATTCAAACTGCCACACCAAAATAATTTCATGGATATTTTAAAAGTAATACAGTACATGGATTTTAAAAGGGAAAAATGAAAGTATTCATTTTAAGAGCTTTAATAGACATGTAGCCAGATTTCAGACAAGATGTTTCCCACTCATTCTTTCCCTTCTGCTTCTGATCCCAGGTGAATGGCTTGCTGACAAACTTGCCCTACAGAATGGACACAGAACAAATCCTGATCTACCAAAAAGGTTGGCATATTGTGATCCAAACAGATAGTGACCTCACTGTCACCTTTGATGGGCAAAGCTATCTCACTGTCACTGTGCCAAAAACCTACAGAGGAGCTCTTGGTGGTCTCTGTGGCAACCTCAATGGAGACAAAGAAGATGACCTGATCCCTGGAGGCACTGAGCCAACTTCAGATTCAGCAGCCCTGGGCCAGCACTGGAAGGTGGCAGAGTCCCAGGGATGTAGAGAAGTAAGCCGGGGTGGTTGTCCAGACCTGGAAAGCATTGCTGAGCATCAACGAAGCAGCAGAATGGAATGTGGAGTCCTTGTGGACAACAGTGGCCCATTTAGAAAGTGCCACAGTCAAATCAACCCAGAAGTCTTTTTCTTGGACTGTGTGTATGATTATTGCACATCCAATGGTCAGAAGGCAGTGCTTGGGTATGTCATCGCAGCTTATGCTGCAACCTGCCAAACCATTCAGGTGACTATTTATAGCTGGAGGATCCACATATTCTGGCGTAAGTATGGCTATGGAGTAAGTATGGTTATCTGTTCTCCTCACCTTGCCATTGTTCCTGTTGAGCAAATTTGAATTAAATGTCTTCGAATTAGAAGCATTTGTGAAAAGCATTGTTCAGGTGTTCTAAAATGGCTAATTTTAATGCATAAGCAGAGAGAGCATCCTGGCCTTACCACCCACCTTTCAACCTCTCTATATGCATGTATATTACTGGAACTGGTTTTTCATTGGCAGTTAATTCTAGTTTCAGCAACTGACTATAGCAGGAACTAGTTTTGACTAGGGAAAACTAGTGTTAACTGGAAAATGGGTTTTAACTGTAACATATATAAATAATAATTGTGTGCCATAAAGTCAGTTCTGACTTACAGTGACAGAGAATGTACAGAATTAGTTTACCATTTGCTTATTCTGGGAACACCTTGGGACCCTGCAGTATGCCCATAGCAATAATGTCTGGATCTTCTCCTGGGAGACACATTGAGAAATCAAACTCCCAATATCCAGTTGTTGTATATACAATACAGTATGTGTCTACATATATAGTATATACATTTATTTTCACAGAAAGCTATACAACACCTCTCTGTTCACTACCTGTGTCTGTTTTCTGAGATATTAAAAAGGAATAGAAATATTTTAGTGAAAATATTTCAACCCTTGTTAATAAATCAGAAGGTGTGGATGCGTAATTGTATTTGTTCATTTGTTTTTTTCATTTGTATGCCAACTTTCTCCTAAACAAGCGGTCCCAAAGTAGCTTACAAGTTAATAAAACCTTGCAACAATTATAACACTAAAACCACTTAAATGTATTTAAGCAGGGGTTCTCAACCTATGGTCCATGGGCCGAATCCGGCCCCTGCCATCACTCCAGCATCACTGCTACCGCTGCCAGAATCGGCCATGGACTCATTTACAGCCATCGTAAATGTATTTATGACAGCTATAAATGAGTCTGTGGCCATCGCAAACATGTTTATGACAGCCGTGGACTCATTTACGCCACAACCAATCTGGCCCCCTCAACTGTTTGAGGGAGCGTGACCCAACACCTGACTTAAAAAGGTTGAGAACCCCTACATTAAAGCAATCTGTTAAATTGGTAAAAACCTCTTTAAAATACGTATGGACTAATGATAGTATCCAGCAAACAACATCAAAAGCTGCCAAATTAGTTTTTAAAAAAAATCTAAAAAGATTGTTTTCACCTGTTGTGGGTGGGACAAAATAGAGGGGACTAACTTAATCTACCAAGAGAGAACATTCTATAACAGTGATGGCGAACCTTGTCACTCCAGCTATTCTTGAACTTCAATTCCCAGTAGCCTCGATCAGCAGGAGTGCTGACTTGGGCTGCTAGTAATTGAACTCCAAGAACACCTGGGGTGCCAAGATTCTCCATCATGGTTCTATAACCTGGGAGCATCTAGAGCAGTGTTTCACAACCTTTGGTTTTGGGGCTTCAATTCCAGAAGCCTAAGTCAATTCTCCAAAACACTGATCAGCCAATATACTGACTTAGGCTTCTGGGAATTGAAGTTCCCCCATGGGGTTGGGCAACATATTGGGAAACACTGATCTAGAGAGAAGGCCTTCTCTTGCATTTCCACTGGACATGACTGTGAAGGTTGTAGGACCATGAAAAGGGCCTCCTCTGAAGATCTTAAGAGTCAAGAAGGCTCATTCAGGGAGATACAGTTCTTGAGATAGCCTGGACGCAAAGTGTATAGGGCTTCTAATAAAGAATGTGAACTAAAGAATCACATGAAGCAAGATATGGATTGTTTTAAATGTGACATTTCATTCTCCCTTTCCAGAACAAATCTGTCCCCAGAACAGCCACTACGAACTGTGTGCCCGGAGTTGTCAACAGACCTGCCACAGCCTCTATTCCCCTCTACTTTGCTCTGCACACTGCGCTGAAGGCTGCGTCTGTGATGAGGGCTTTGTTCTCAGTGGTGACCGTTGTGTCCCCATGGATCAGTGTGGCTGTGTCTACCAGGAACAGTATTATTTAGCTGGGCAGATCTTCTACCCAACCAACAAATGCAGCAGCGAGTGTGTATGTCAAGCTGGTGGATCTGTCGTGTGCAAGGAGTTATCCTGTGATCCTGGTGAGATGTGCAGGGTGGTGAAAGGCATCCAGAAGTGTCACCCAGTTGGTTCGGCCACTTGCTCTGCCTCAGGAGATCCTCATTACATCTCTTTCGATGGAATCCATTTTAATTTCCAAGGCAATTGCACCTATGTCCTTGCTAAGACAGCCAGCATGAATAAAAAGAACCTGATCCCCTTTACTGTCACGGAGGAAAATGAAGCCTGGGGGAGAGGAAAAGTCTCTGTCACCAGGATGGTGTCAGTAGAAGTCTATAAGTCCACACTTACCCTGCTGCAGAACAAAAAAGGAGTTGTCAAGGTGGGTGTTTCAATGCTATCCAGGACAAGCTATCTATTTGTGGCTACAGGATAAATCATGAGCTGGCACTGTCTCAAACCAAACTATAACTTGTGGGCCAGATTCAGCTCATGGGCCATAGTTTGGGCACCTCTGGTTTAAGCAGAGAAAATGGCAACCTAATATCTATCTCATCCTATTGCAAAATATATCTGTTGCAAAAGAGATTGCAAAGCATTTTTTACTTCCACTTCTGGTGGGAGGAACCACGTGACCCACCTGATGAACCATGTGACCAGCTCATGGCCCAAAACGTTTGAGCACCCCTGACGTAAGCGCAAAGAAAATATCAAAGAAAACATGAATGACTGTGTGAAGTGGGACTGTGTTGAAAACAGGGATTAATGGTTCTGGAAGTTAGCTTCTTGTCCACTTAGCTTCTACCTTATGAAAAACATATCTTTGCTCTTCTTTTTCTACCAGGTAAATGGAATATTCCAGTCTCTTCCCATAGTTCTTTCCAATGGACGTCTTAGAGCCTATCAACATGGCACCAAAGTCCTGATAGAATCTGACTTCGGGCTTGTTGTTAGCTATGATCTGGTCTATCGTGTGAGGGTCACCATCCCAAGCAGTTACCAGGGCCAGATGCAGGGCTTGTGTGGGAACTATAATGGACAGAAGAATGATGACTTCCTCCTCCCTGATGGAACCACAACCTCTGATGTGGCAGCATTCGGTGCTGCTTGGAAACTGCCAGTCCCTGGGGCAGATGGAGCCTGCTCAGACGGATGCTCTGAGAACAACTGCCCAGTCTGTGATGAAAGGAAGATGGAGGTTTTCAAACTGCGCAGCTACTGTGGGATCATCACTGCTTCCGATGGTCCTTTTAAAGCTTGTCACAAGAAGGTGGATCCCAGTGTGTACTTCAATGATTGCATCTTTGATCTCTGCCTGGGCAATGGGGACAGCCAGGCCTTATGCCAGAGCATTGAGAGCTATGTTTCTGCTTGCCAAGAGTCCCAAATCCCAGTGAAACCTTGGAGGACTCCATCCTTCTGCCGTGAGTTATCATAATTTCAAATTCCCAATCAATAAGCTTCACTATATTCATTAACAGAAGTATAGTCTCCAAAACCCTTGAAGTATTAGTCCCCCTCTATTCAGCACTAGTTAGACCACATCTAGAGTACTGTGTCCAATTCTGGGCACCACACTTTAAGAAAGATGCGAACAAATTAGAGCAGGTACAGAGAAGGGCAACTAGGATGATCAGAGGACTGGAAACCAAACCATATGAGGAAAGACTGAAGGAACAGGGCACGTTTAGCCTTGAGAAAAGGAGATTGAGAAGGGATATGATAATAACTCTCTTCAAATACCTGAAAGATGGTAAAAAAGAGGAAGGGAAGGATCTGTTCTCCATTGACCCAGAGTGCAGGATGTGTAATAACAGTATTAAATGAAAGCAAGGCAGATATAGGCTCCGTATCAGGAATAACTTCTTAATTGTTAGAGCAGTACAACAGTGGAACCAACTGCCTCAAGAGGTGGTGAACACTCCTGCACTGGGTACATTCAAGAGACAATTGGAAAGCAAACAATTGCCAGTTCTGCTTTGGTTTGGACTCCTGCATTGAGCAAGGGGGTTGTACTCAACAGCCTAAAAGGTTCCTTCCCATCAGTTATTCTATGATTCTATGAATAATTGTGCATTACTGTTTTACCCACCTAGAAAAATGTGGAGGGACGACAGCATCTACTTCACTGGAGGGAAAGAGTCTACAAAGACTACCACACTACAAGGAATAGAAGGGAAGATGTAGGGGAAGAAGAAGGGAGAGTTTAAAAAGAACAGGGAATTAGATGGAGGTTTGAACTCCGCATGGCTATCTCAATGCTGCCTTGTAAATCAATAGGATATACAGCATGTCCTAAGAAAATATCTGTTTTCACAATATTTGTATAGGGAAGCACATTTTACTTTGGGCATCTGTACAGAGCAGACCGGAGGGGCTTCCTAGTGGTTCCATCAGCCAGAGAGACTAACCTGAGAAAGAGGGCCTTTTTGGTATCTGCTCCGGCCCTGTGGAACCTCCTGCCAACAGAGTTGCACCTCCAGGCAGAGTGGCTACCCTTAAGAAAGGGCCTAAAAACTTGGCTAGCACAGCGGGTGTTGGGTGCTGCTGGTTTGGCAGCCCACACCTCCCCACCCTACCCCGCTGGCTTGTATAAGGCCGTCCGGGCTTGATTTTATAGGGAGGGTATTTTAAATGGTTTTAAAAGTTTTAAGTATTTTGCATCCTTTGTAATTGGGGATGTTTTATATTTCTATACATTTTTGAATGTTTAATGTTTAGCTGTGAGCCTCCCGGGGTCGCTTTGGCGAGTGAGGCGGCTATATAAATGCAGTAAATAAATAAAATAAATATACTGTGAGGTAATTCACGAAGAGGAAAAACTCACACCACAAGGCATGCATTTTAGAAACTGCAAACAAATGTACTATAATCAAAGGGGAATAGATAAGGGAAAATGCTAACATTTGGAAAAATAGGCACATGAATTAATACCGGAGGGGAAAATGAATGCCAAATTATACAAAACAATTCATAATTGTGGAGGAAACATACCTAACTGGGATGGGATGAGAACATTGCTGGGACTCTGAGCAATGGAATAAAAGTGAAGTGGAAAGACTTTCCCATCCCTCAGGATCTATTTCATGTGCCCACTTGTTTGAGTGGCACCCAGAACCTTTTCAGTCAACAAAGATCTTTCTTACCCATTCTTTGTCTTTTCCCCCATCTGTTGTTCTCTCTTGTAGCTCTGAGCTGCCCCCCAAACAGCCACTATGAAGTCTGTGCTGATCTTTGTTCTGCTCACTGTGCTGGAATCACCGACACACGAGTGTGCCTTGACACTTGCTCGGAAGGCTGCCAGTGTGATGACGGATTCTTCTTTGATGGACTTGGCTGTGTCACCGTGGAGAGCTGTGGGTGCTTTGGGAATGGAAGCTATTATAAGGTAAAAGGTTGCCCTTGCTTGAAAGCCAGTCGTATCTGACTCTAGGGTTCAGTGCTCAGCTCCATGTACAGCCAAAGAGCCAGTGCTATCTGCATCTGCAGATGTTTCTGCGGTCATGTGGCAGGCATGACTAGACACCGGAATGCACAGGGATCAACATAACCTTGGGGGCACTTTGGGGAAAAAGTAACTTGTGGAGGAGAGCATTGGCTTTGCCACATCAGGGATCTTTTGCATAAAAGGTAAAGGTAAAGGTTTTACCTTTCAGACTTCAGCAGTACCTATTTATCCACTTGCATTTTCTAGTTTTTGAACTGCTAGGTTGGCAGGAGCTGGGACAGAGCTAACTCTATCGTGCAGCACTCAGGTCTCGAACTGCTGACCTGCTGACCGTCCAATTGTCAAGTTCAGCATCTTAACCACTAAGCCTCCACAGTCCCGGTTATTATAAGGTGCTGCCCCCTAAAGTGCTGTTATGCCATGATAAACAAATTAGTTAGGAGATATGTAAAGATCCTTTTGTACTAGAGTAAAGCATTATTTCAATGAGTCGTGTTTTGTCTGCAGCAATGTAGTAGCGATCTCCGGTTTCCTTGGAACCTATAATGCAACACTTATTCCATCCTTCTTCTCATACATTAACCTAGTGTTTCCCAACCTTTGGCTTTTGGACTTCAATTCCCAGAAAGCCTAAGTTATTATCCAAAGCACTGATCAGCCAATGTACGCACTTAGGCTTCTGAGAATTGAAGTACCCCTGTGGGACATGTGCCCCACAATGGGAATCACTGCATTAACCTATTATTCATCTTAGTAGACATCGATGTTCTCCAAGCTTTTCTGGTTACTGAGTTGGTTAGTAGCTATTTTATGAAACTTTCATATTATTCAATATATACATGAAATAACCAAATTTGTATGTCCAAATTTTTGAGAAAACAGAAGAGCTCAAGGAAAAACTTTCATCAACATACATAGAGATCAGCATGTTGTTGTCATGGACTGTCAAATCAGTTCTGACTTAGGGCAGCTATAAGAGGGTTCATGTAGTGTGTAAGATTATTCAATAAGTGGTTTATAATTGACTGTTTCTAGTGATTTTTATGGTCTCCTGAATCCTAGTTTTAGTTCAACGTTCTATTTTGTACACCATATGGTTCTCAAGGATCAACATATGCAATATCTATTTGTGAATATAACTTCTGTGAGCCTAAATAATTTGTTTGATGTTTTAGATTGTGGCATCAAGTCGTTCTGTCAGTGGTTTAGCTGAGCCAGGACTTGTAGGGATTAAGTTCTAGAACTCTTTAAGCAGCAGGACTCTTTGACTCAATTGTTGACATTGACCTGATGAGACATGGATCAATACTTCATTTTGGGACTGACATTCTAGGACTGGCTATGGTGGATTGCTAGGATAAACACTGAATTTCAAAGGCAGGAATTTCAAAACTCTCTTTAACACATCACAGTACTTAATGGTTTGTATTTCCTCGGAAAATATTCTTACAGGCTAATGAAGAGATCCTGTTGGATAAATGCCAGCAAGTCTGCCGCTGCATCCCAGGTCAAGGGGTTGTCTGTAATTCCCACAGCTGTTCCAGTGATGAGATCTGCAAGGTCCAGGATGGGGTTGTGAGCTGTATTAATAAAGGTGATTCCAGGAAGTTATTTGTAGGAGGGTCTTTTAGTGATACAGCTGACCTAAGTCTTTAGCCTCAAGGAAACAGCCTTGGAACATACACATGTTTCCCAACCTTTGGTTCTTGGACTTCAATTCCCAGCTAACAGGGTTTTCTTCCCAATGCAAATAACATTATCAAAAGATTACTTGTTCATCAAGGGAAAGAGTGAATCTTCTTCTCTATTCCTTTTTTAATCCTATCAGTAATCAGCATTTCTTCCACCTGGTACCATTTGCACCCCCAAAACAACCCTACCTTGACATGAATACATGTATTTAGTGACCCTCTTTTAATGGTGTTTTTCTTGTGCCACATCCAATTCCGAATATTGGTGATCATCATGGCGATCAGCCATGAAGACTGTCCGGCGAATATAATGCCATGGCCTTTCATCTGCCTTCCGCATCACAGTGTGACACCTGTTCCACTTATCCAGCTCCGCAAGTCACTATTTATTTATTTATTTATTTATTTATTTATTTAGTCATTCATTCATTCATTCAATTTGTATAGCCGCCCTAATCGACATATGACTCTGGGTGGCGTACATAAAATCCCCAACGTTTAAAATTCCTAAAAACACTGAAAAACTACTTTCTGGTTCTGAGCCCTTTTGGCACACAAAGTCCTCCTCAGTCCCAGGCCAGTACTGATGAAGCTGCTGCCCTACATCTAGATGGATTCAAGTGGGATTTAATCCACTTTGGGACCATCACCCTTCCCTGTGGACTTTGCCAAGGCCTCTAGTCCTCAGGGTTGTCAGGTTAGTTAACTTTCGCCTGATGCTCGGCATTAAGACGCTGGCAGTATGGTCTACTCTATTACCATAGCAGGATAACCTGGCCAGACCGTGAACCAAAATATAGGATTTATCATCTACCAAGGGTTTTCCTCACAAGACTGCCATTCTATACAATCAGAGCTCAGACCTTCAAGAGTAGAGTCTACTGGCAAAGCTAGCTGGGAAACTCTAGGAATTGTCATTCAAGAAAATGAAAGTTTCCAAACTCTTTGCCCAGTCTATTGCAATTTGTTTTCCCCCCAGATCCTTGCAAAACATTGAAGTGTCGGACTAAAGAAACCTGTAAACTGGAGAATGGCAGACCAGTGTGTATTCCAGATTACAATGAAACCTGCTATGGCTGGGGAGACCCACACTATCACACCTTTGATGGCATGGATTTCAGCTTCCAGGGCACTTGCACGTACACCATTGCCAAATATTGTGGCAATGACTCTACTCTTGTGCCTTTTGCCGTGGATGAAAAGAATGACAACCGGGGTAGCCAGACAATCTCCTATGTGAGACTGACAAACGTTAATGTATATGGGTATAACATCTCCATCCATAGGAGGGAAGTTGGTAAAATTCGGGTAAGTGACTGTGATGACATCTATAGAGTACAACCTCAGGGTTGTAATTCTGCTGGCTATACATTTAAATGTCAAAGCAAACCAACAATATCCTCAGCTGGATTTCACAGACTAATGGGCAGATTGGAACATATGGACTTCCCATATCTTCTGATTTTGAGATGCCCTAGTGAAATTGAGGAATGTCTCAAAATGTTTATAAAACAAAAATTGAGGATAAAATCTATTTAGAAATGTGAACTTCGATATACATTTTATTAAAATATGTTCAAAAATACATCGATTTAAATCTGCATTTCTAATTACAGTAAAACCTCGACTTACATATGCCTCGACTTACATAAAAGTTGACTTACATAATGATATTGTGTGAAAACCATGTCCCGATTGACACGATTTCCTATGGGTTTGCTCCAAGTTACAGAAAGATTCTTTTTCCTATGGGTTTGCTTTGATTTACATAAAAATTCCATTTTTCCTATGGGTTTGCTTTGAGTTACGTAAAAAAATAATGTTTCCTATGGGTTTGCTTCGAGTTACATAAAAAACTGATTTATGCCAAAGCTTACGGAACAGACTTTTTTTTCATAAGTAGGGGTTTTACTGTAGATTTATTTTTTAACAAGAGTTATGAAAAGGATAGAACATATATTAATGAGAACTGATAGCTCAGTGCTTTTGGTATCTAACTGCAGTGCCAGAGGTTAGAAGTTCAATTCCTCATGCTGCTTCCTTGACAGGAGCTGGACTTGATGAACTGTAGAGTCCGTTCCAACTCAGCATGTTTTAAGAGGAGGATGATTAACATTAATAATACTAGCCATGAGTAATCTCTCTATCCTTAGCTTTGGAGGGGAAAAAGTTTGATCTCCAGGAGAACTGTCCTCTCTTATTTGATGCCCAAGGAGAATTGAGCATATTGACTGAGGCTGAAACAACATGTTTCATTTTTTTTTAAATGATTGACTCTTCAGTAACTTTTGTCCTAGTACAAAATTTCAATGCCATACAGCATTCCAAAATTACAGCCCACTTGGTTCTTTCTGGCCCTAGTTTTTATGGATACACAGTTAAGGATGGCTTATTTAGATATGAGGTTACACTAATTTGCAGTTATCCTGCAGCAAATTCACTTTCTCGTATTTATTGCAATGGTGTATTTAAATGTGACAGTTGCAGGACTAAAAGAAAGTTGAACTACAAGGGGGTGGTGTGGCAGAAAGATATGATGTGCATGATTCTCTCCCTGGTCTTCAGATCAATGGTGTCATCACAAACCTGCCTGTGACTCTGGATGATGGGAAGATAAAGCTCTTTCAGAGTGGTTTGACAGCTGTGCTGGAAACCGACTTTGGCCTGGTGGTTTCTTATGACTGGACAATGATGGTGGAGATCACTCTGCCCAGCAGTTACTATGGCACTGTCTGTGGCCTTTGTGGGAATTTCAACCAAAACCCAGAAGATGACATGGTGACACCCACTGGTAGCAAAGCACCTTCTGTGGTGGACTGGGCTGGAAGCTGGAAGGTGCCGGACCGCGACCCTTTCTGCTGGCATTTCTGTGAGGGCAACTGCCCCACTTGTGAGCAGAGCAAACGCCAACTCTTTGCGAGTGAGGAGTTCTGTGGGCTGATCAATAAAACGGAGGAAGGTCCCTTCCGTGAATGCCACCTCAAGCTGAACCCCGACCCCTTCTTTGACAACTGCCTCTATGATGTCTGCCTGAATGGTGGTGCCAAAAATATCCTGTGTCAAGCCCTGGATGCTTATGCTACCAATTGCCGCAAGGAAGGTGTGGTCATTCGTGACTGGAGAGCACAGAGTGGTTGTGGTGAGTATGGGCCAACCAACCAGAAGAGAAGTAGCATTCTTGACATTGTGTCATTAAACCACTAGGAAGGGGCAACTAAGCAAAGGGTACCAAAATATAGGTAGAGGTCTCCCTTGCTCAAAAGCCAGTCGTATCCAACTCTAGGGTTTGGTACTCATCTCTGTTTATAGCCAAAGAGCCAGTGCTGTCTGCATCTGCAGATGTTTCTGTGGACATGCAGCAGGCATGACTAGACACCGGAGTGCAGGGAACACTGTTACCTTCCCTCCGAAGGGGTACCTATTTATCTACTTGCAGTCTTGCTTTCTAACTACTAGGTTGGCAGGAGCTGGGACAGAAATGGGAGCTCACTCTGTCTTGCAGCACTCAAGTCTCGAACTGCTGACCTGCCAGCATTCCAGTGGTCAAGTTCAGTGCCTTAACCACTTGAGCCAATGCAGTCCCCTACCAAAATATAAAGGACACCAAAATTTAGAGACAAATCTGCTGGAGAGTGTTAGGATCATAAAAAGCAATGCCTATGCTCATTTCTTTTCTTTATGGAAAACAGAAACATTCTCTTTTGTTTGCAGGGGCTCACACTCTGATCCTCATGTGGTCTTCCTTTCTCTTGTTGGGGATTCATGCCCATGTCTTAGTATGAAGTTGTTGAGAGAAGGTGCCATTTGCCCCATGTTCTGAAAATCCTAGCTGCAGGTCTGGGCCAAGTTGTTTATAACTTGATCCATTAAAAAAACAAAATTATATCGTAAGAAAGTCTGGCAGTTGTGAACATTCCCTTATAGCTGTTTTCCAGATACTTTATATAAATCTCTCTTAGGGCAAAAGAACACAGACTCTGGCACCTGTGTCGGTGTAGTTAGAACAGATGGGATTTTTAGGTGCTTTGGACCACAAATTCCATAAATCTCCACTATTTTTTGCCTGACAGACTGATATCTAAATGTAGCTCACTTGAAAGAAAGACTTCATGGCCTAGCTCAGGGATGCTCATCCTATGGCCCATGGGCCAGATGCTGCCTGTGGCACCATTTTATGTGCCCCCCCCCCACTGCCTCCACCACACCAGGAAGGGCCATGTGGTGGAAGAAGGGCAAAATTGGCCATCCGGCCCCTGAAGGTGTCTGAGGGAGCATGACCTGGCCCCCAGATTTAAAAGATTGAGAACTCATGGCTAGACCTAGTTTCCTGTTTAGAAAGAAAGCTCCCAGCTAGTATCAGGGCAGGAACAGGAAGCTTGAGTTGAGCTAGGGATAAGCTAAGAATGAAAGACTTCTGGCTTATGACTTTCTCCCAAATGAGCCTCCTTTCAGGGTTTGTCTGTCAGGCAGAACTGTCACAGCAAACAATAATGAGATTTACTGTATAGTCCAAGAAATCCAGTAGTCTTATCCCTAGTAGCCAAAACGGAGTCCCAAAGAAACAACAGAAAAGTATCAGCACATTTGAATGAATTCTGGGAAATACAGAGGGACAAAGACCTCCTTTAAAGAGGTTTTCTATTAGGAATTTGATTATGCCTTTAGTTAGTAGAAAACTGCAGTGGTTTAGTAGTTAAGATGCTGAACTTGACGACTGGACAGTCAGCAGACAGCGCTGGTTTTTTGGCTGTAAACAGAGATGAGCGCTGAACCCTAGAGTCAGATACGACTGGCTTTCGCGCAAGGGTGACCTTTACCTTTACCTTAGTAGATCATAACTCACTGAAAATACAAAAAACATGAGAGATCAGCCCAACCTTGCGCAGTTACACTTCTACTTGGACAGGCAGTCTCTCATTACCCTGACCCATTCATTGGTATTCTCATGGATTGACTACTGTAATGCTCTATATGTGGGGTTGCCCTTGTGTCTGACACGGAGATTATAGCAGGTCCAGAATGTGGCAGCCAGGCTAGTGTCAGGTTTAAAGAAATTTGATCATATTTCCCCAGCCTTGGCAGGCCTGCACTAGTTACCTGTTGCCTACCGTGTCAGATTCAAGGTGTTAATGTTATCATACAAGGCCCTATATGGTTTGGAACCTTGTTATCTGTCAGAGCATCTCTCCCTCAGAACAACGCTCCACATCACCCAGTCATCACAGTCGGCACAGTTCCAGGTGCCAACACCAAGGATGGCTAAAAATAGAGCCTTCTTGGTGGTGGCACCAATACTCTGGAATACACTACTAGTGGAACTGTGCCAGGCCTGATCACTGGCTATTTTAAAAACAACAACTAAAAATGCTCTTTTTAAAGGAGGCATTTCAGGGCATTGTCCCCTTATTGATATTAGCCAGTTAGGTTCAGTCCTGATGCCATCAGATGCCAATTATTTTAGTTTAGTTTAGTTTAGTTTAGTGTAGTGTAGTTTAGTTTAGTTTAGTTTAGTGTAGTGTAGTTTAGTTTAGTTTAGTTTGTGAGGTATTTGTTGGTGGTGAGTTTTAATTTGTTGTGGATATTTCTGTTATTGGTTTCTCTTCTTGTTCAAAGCCCTGAGTAGGAGAACACCAAGATGAGTGGTAGAGAAGCCCAACAAAAAGACAGACAGACAGACAATACCTCAATAGTCTGCCCCAAGCAACACAAGTAACCATATGGGGACAAAAAGTTTCTCTAGATGCATCTTTAAGTAGAAATGATAGGTTCAGTCCTAATTACCATATGTAAGAAGGAAAAAGGGACAAAACACAGTGTCCATCACACAAGGGAACTTCTGCATTTCCGTTGCCCTCTAAGGATGGTTAGAGGAAGATAATAGAGCAGTGATGGCCAATCTTGGCACTCCAGATGTTCTTGAACTTCAATTGTCACATGCCCTGATCAGCAGATGTGTTGACTTGGGCTTCTGGGAATTGAAGTCCAAGAACACCAGGAGTGCCAAGGTTGGCCATCACTGGCATAGAGCAATTAAAACACAAAAGAATTCAATGCAGAGGGGGAAATGCCAAGGCAACAGATGATCCAGCCTAGACTTTGGAAGCTTTGTATTTGTAGACTGCAGCTGACAAGTTATCTCAGGCAGCCAGTGGCCTTGTTGGCTAGAGAATGCTGGGATATGTGGTCCAAAAAAGTAAATTTTCTAAGACTGTTGTTTAGGTGCCTCAGTTTTATCTGATTAAGGCTGCTATCACATGTAAGCTGGGCCATGATCTCTTCCCTGGTTCTAAAGTCTTTGTCACCCTGTGTCCTCCCAGACTTATCTTGTCCAGAGAACAGCCATTATGAGGTCTGTGGGAATGCCTGCCCAGCCAGCTGCTCTGACCGGTTTGCTCCCTCAGCTTGCTCTAAGCCATGTGTTGAAACATGTCAATGCAACAAAGGCTACATATTCAGCACTGACAAATGCGTCCCCGTGGAGAGCTGTGGCTGCACCCACAATGGCCTTTACTACAAGCCTGAAGAGGAATTTTGGGCCGATGAGAAGTGCAGTTCTCGTTGCCGATGCGATCCCAGCCTGGGCATGGTGGTGTGCCAACCAGCCAGGTGCAAGGCTAGTGAAAGATGTGTCACAGTTGATGGTATCCGGGGCTGTTACCCCTCCAGCTATGCCACGTGTACCACAACTGGTGGCCATCACTTTACCACCTTTAATGGGCAGAGGTATGACTTTACTGGCACCTGTGTCTACCAACTGGTTGGCCTCTGCTCCAAGGATCCTTCTCTCACACCATTCACCATCAAGATCCAGAATGGCCAGGGCAGTGAGATGATGCCTTTATCTTCTGTGATTACCATAGAGGTCTACAACAGGACCATTGTACTCAGCCAAGAGCATCCACGCTCCATTCAGGTATGGGGACAGGGAAGTGGGTGCTATTCGCCTTTTACAAGTGTGAGCTATAAAATGCAGAGGCCCTGAGTCATCCCTCAGTTACATAGCATTTTGTAGCTTTATAACAATCAGGTCAGATTGATTCTAATTTACAGTATGATGCCCATGGAAGTCAGGATTTACCTCCGAGAGATCCAAACAGAAACAAGAACACAAGCAAGCAAATGCATACCAAGCATTCTTTAGCTACCTGGGAATCCATGGTAGGTAGCAGAGACACTTCTGAGGTACGGAGAGCTCCAAAGTCTGAGAGCTAATTACCCCTTCTTTTATACCTTAAGCTAAAGTGTTATCTCACTCCCCCTGGTTCTATGCCCCTCACATGAGAAATGTAGCAATATCTCTGAGCCCAAATAATTGCCATATGGAATGGGCTAATTGGTACAGAATCCTTGCAGGTGTAAGTAACATCAGCTCATTACTGGCCATTATCTGGAGCGTTCAGGAGGAGGTCACTGTGACCTGTCTTGTCCTGCCAGGAGTTTTCTCCTTGCTTATTAGATATTCTGTGTGGTGGCTCATTCATCATTGAGTGCAGTTGCAGAGAGAGATGATAGAAAAGATTACTCTGAACCCATCCATGTCTCATCATTGAAGGACATGGATGGGTTCAGAGTAATCTTTCCTATCATCTGTCCCTTCAACTGCACTCAATCTAATCATCAAAGATAAGCTTCATTGGGGAACCTTCCTTTCCTGGTCAACAAACCAATTAAATGCATTAATTTGTAAGAAGGTAAATTCTGCTTCTTAATAAGGTTTGTATGATATTTAACCATTTCCAGAGCTTGGAGGGGCGGGGCGGGGGGATGACAGTGGCTCTGACTCCTCATAATTGCAATTGTCTTCCATAAAACCCATTATCCCCAGAGCGCTAAAACAGACAGAGTTCTTTGGGCTATATTACAGACTCTAACATGATTGATGTGTTCAGTAATAACATACCAGATGTGTTTAGTAAGTCTTACTCCCTAAATAGATCTGTTTAGGATTGCAGATTAAGTCCATTTGCTCTCTCCTCTTGCCCAATCTAGCAGGTCCCTTTCTGTTGATAACTTGACAATGTCCCCTATATCTCCTGTAGGTAGATGGTGTGTTTGTAGACTTGCCTCTCTATCATGATGACAAAGTAAAGGCCTACATCAGTGGAACTCATGTCCTTGTGAAGACCAAGTTCGATCTCATAGTGGCCTTCAGCTGGAACAGACTCATTTACATCACAGTTCCTAGAAGCTATCTCAATGGAGTCTGTGGCCTCTGTGGAAATGAAAATGGGGCACATGGCGATGATCTTATTATGAAGGATGGGCATCAGGCATCCAGTGCTGTTCAGTTTGCAGAAAGCTGGAAGTTAGAGGAGATTCCTGGTTGTGTAAATGGATGTGCAGACAACTGCATGGCATGTGAGGAAGCACAGAAGCAAACTTACAAGGGTGACCAATACTGTGGGATCATCTCCAGAAATGATGGACCATTAAGGCAGTGCCATGAAGCCATTGACCCAACTCCCTACCTCAACAACTGTGTTTCTGATGTCTGCCAGTACAAGGGACACCATGGTACTCTCTGCAATGCTATCAGTGCCTATGTGACAGCTTGCCAAGCTCAAGGCATTCTGATTGAACAATGGCGATCAGCTTCTTTCTGCAGTAAGTATTGGTTCTCCTTCAACATGGCAGCCACTGGGGAGCAGGACAGATGACCATGACATTATGTTAAATATGTCTTCACAAAATGTTATAGAAGCTCCAAAATTGAAAGGAACCTGGTAGAAAACCTCTGAAACTAACTGAGAAATGCTAGGCTATAATCCCTCATTGTGGTGTCCAATAACATGTACCTTAGTGAAAAACAAAGATGTGACAAGAACTCGATTTTTCCATTCCAGATCAATTGGAAGCTACTAAGCCAAATTTTCAACCAATTCAGATCCAGGTCAGGGATCTAACCATCTTGGTCACAAATACAGTAAAACCTCTACTTACGAAAAAAATGTCAGTTCCATAGGCTTTTCCTTAAATCATTTTTTTTAATGTAACTCGAAGCAAACCCATAGGAATTTTTTTAATGTAACTCGAAGCAAACCCATAGGAATTTTTTAAATGTAAATCGAAGCAAACCCATAGGGAAATGATTGTTTACATAATTCAAAACAAACCCACAGGAAAAAAGAATGTTTATGTAACTCAAAGCAAACCCAGTGATGCACTGCAACAGGTTTTGTCAGGTTCTGCAGAACCAGTTGCAGAAATTCCCCCAGGCCATGGCCACTTGGTTGGCCACATCCACCTCCATAGCCCATAATGCAGGCTGTTTGACCATGCCCACAGATTTGGCCCCACCCACCGATTTGGCCAGCCCACAGAGTAGGTAGTAATTTTTTTTTTTGCAGTGCATCACTGAGCAAACCCATATGAAATCGTGTAAATCAGGACATGGTTTTAGCACAAAATCATTATGTAAGTCAAATTTATGTAACTCAAGGAATATGTAAGTCGGGATTTTACTGTACCTCTAGATCAAATTGGGATCCATTTCAAAAGCTCTAACTGGACTAAATTCCAAACTGGGGGATCTGCGCAGGCCTCATTGACCTGAAATCCAGTTTCTTTCACAGCTACAGTAAAACCTCTGATAACACTAAAACTTGGTTCCACAAGTCTTAGTGTTATCCATTTTAACATCCAATGCATCGGATAACATTAAAATCCTATGGGATGCATCGGATAACGTTAAAACTCCATAGAGATATATTGTAACCAGCACAGGTTTTAGTGAACATTATCCGATGCATCCCACAGGATTTTAACGTTATGTGATGCAAGTTTTTTCCAAATTGCTGAACGTTATGCAGTTTTAGCATTATCTGATGCAAACGTTATCTGAGGTATTACTGTATTTCCATTTTTTCCCCTTTTACAGGCCTATCTTGTCCACGTAATTCACAATATGATCTCTGTGGCAATGGTTGCCCTGTGACATGCCATGGCCTCTCGGCTCCAGACAGCTGTGAGACATCCTGCAAGGAAGGCTGCTACTGCAATGCTGGGTTTGTCCTGAGTGGAGATCGGTGTGTCCCCATTGGGGAATGTGGTTGTGTATATCAGGGAAGATACTATAAAAAGGGAGATGAGTTCTTTTCAACACCTTCCTGCCAGGAAAGATGTCAGTGCAGAGATAACGGAGTGGTGGAATGCCGTGAAACATCTTGTGGGACCCAAGAAGAATGCAAGGTGGAGAATGGTATCCAAGGTTGCCATCCTGTTGGTTGCGGCAAATGCACTGTGGCTGGAGGAACCTACCTTACCTTTGATGGACAGGCCATCAATTTCCCAGGTTCCTGTTCTTACATTTTGGCTAAAGTCTGCAGCAGTAAACCTGGGCTTGCAAGATTTTCAGTGGTCGTGGAGAATGAGAGCTTTGGCAAAGGCAACGTTGGGCCAAAGGTGGTGGTCATCAGTGTCTATGGTTATGTTATCACTCTTGTGAAGGGGATGACCTGGAAAATTCTGGTAGGTTCCTTGTTCCATCTAGTTATTGTACCTTTCCTTCCTGTGCACAGCTAGATAACTATCCAAAATCCATGTCAGTCATACCATTAAGCAAGGAAATATTGCTGCCTCTAGCAGAAACTGCAGGGGACAGGAAGGAAAGCCACATAATTTCCTTGTTGTTGTTGCTGTTGTTGTTCAGTCGCACAGTCGATTCCAACCCTTCGTGAATTCAAGTGTCATAGAATCATAGAATAATTAAGTTGGAAGGGGCCCATTAGGCCATTAAGTCCAACCCTCTCCTCATGGCAGGAATTTAAATCAAAGCAGATCTGACAGAAGGTTCAATTTTCTCTTGAATGCCTCCAGAGTTGGAGTGCTCATTGCCTCCTGAGCTAACTGGTTCCATTGTCATACTGATCTAACAGTAGGGAAGTATTTTCTGATATTCAACCTATATCTGGTTTCCTCTAATCTGAGCCCATTATTACATGTCCTGCACTCTGGGATAATAAAAAATAGATATGTGAGATTTCATAGGTACAGAATTGGAAGGAAAGTGTCCTCTTTGAATAGCTCTGGTCATAGTCCCTCACCTCATCAGAAGACAAGAAGAAATATTTATGGAAGTTAATCATATTGCCAATAGGGGTGCTAAACCTTTCATTGGGTAGCACTGATCTATGACTAGCATTTCCTCCCCCGTCTGCAAGGCCAATAATATGGGTACTGTTCAAAATGGAGATCAAGTAATAGAGCTCATTAACTGAATATCTTTTGGATCACTCAAGGTTAGTTTATGCAAATTTCTCCCACATTTAAATTGTGCTCCACTCCCCAGATGTAGCAACAAACAGTAAAAAAAAAAAAGAGTAACTTTTGTGATGTATCTATTAGTTTGTATGACAGTGTAAAAACGAGAGGTTCACTCATGCTGGCTTGGTAGTCATCTGAACTGCACTGGATCCATCTTCACTCTAACTAAATAATCACCAGATCCTTACTTCTCTTTTGGAACAGGTGGATGAAGAGGTCTATGCCCTGCCACTGGTGACAGAGAAGAGAGAAGTTTGGGTCAATCAAGAAGGGAAGAATATAGTCGTCCAGACAGATTTTGGTCTCAAGGTCCTTTATGATTCCTCCCACTATATCCTGGTGAATCTCCCCACCACATATCAAGGACTTGTGTGTGGTCTGTGCGGCAATTTCAACGGAGACAGGAGGGATGAGTTCCAACTGCCCGATGAGAGGAGCACCCAGAACATGATAGAATTTGGAACATCTTGGAAGGTGTCAACTCATGATACCAACTGCTCGGACAGCTGCGGGCAGAATTGTCCTTTGTGTGACTCTGTGAAGACAAGACCCTACCAAGTTGAGAGCTCCTGTGGACTGATCCAAGACAAATCAGGGCCTTTCAGTGACTGCCATCACCTGGTGAAGCCAGCAGAGTATTTTGATCGCTGCCTTTATGAAATGTGCACTGCGGATGGAGCAAAAGACAGCCTCTGTCAGAGCCTTCAGGCCTATGTGGCTGCCTGCCAAGCAGCTGGCGCAAGCATTGAGGCCTGGAGGACAGCCTCTCTCTGTCGTAAGTTTAATAATGGGCTTGCTTCTCCTGCAACCACAGTATGAATGAACAGATATGTTTACTTTAGCCACAGTACTTTAGACATAACATTAGTTATGGGGGATTGTTCTCAAACTTAGGGATTGTTGTCAAAATTAGTAGGACCAAACTGTGTAAACCTCTCTCAAACAGTATTAAAAATTAAAATTAAAGAATGAATCAAAATCAATTTTAAAAATGAAATTACTTTTTAAAGATCAAAATTGTATTAAGCTGGTGTTGTGGGTAATAATAATAAGTTCATGTCAGAAACTATTCTGGGGTGAAAGGACTTTTGCTGGAGAAACTCCACTCAGGGGATGCCTGAATGAGGCTCCTTTTATGTCCCCAAGATCTTTCCCCACTAAAATGGTCCTTATTTATCTACTTTCAATTGCTTGCGTTGAAATTGCTAGGTTGGCAGGAGATGGGTCAGAGACAGAAGCTCAAACCATCATGCAGTACCTGGGTCTCGAACTGCCGACTTGCTGGCCTTCCAGCTAACAAGACAAGCTTCTTAACCACTGAGCCACTGCAGCCCCTGTGGATAATTTCCTGTAGCCTATAACTTTATTTTTATTTATTTATTTATTTTGCCACAGATCCATTTATCATAGGCACAGCTTGGAAGTAATATGTTAATGTTACAATTATTTTTCGGTGTGCACTCACTTTACAACTCTGTACAGTTCTTCTCTTTGCTGTACTTGCTTCTCTTGTGGAGTCAATTCATCCCATCCTTGGTCTTGCTCGTTTCCTATCACCTTCTATCTTTCCCAGCATTACTGTCTCTCTGAGAGAATCCTTCCTTCTCATGATGTGCCCCAAGTAGGACACCCTCATTTTCATTATTTTTGCTTCTAGAGACAGATCAGGTTTGATTTGTTCTAGGGCCCACTTGTTCATCTTTCTGACAGTCTAGGTATCCACAAAGTTCTCTCCCAGCTCCACATTTCAAATTAATCATTTGTTTTTAACTGACAGCTTTATTTACTGTCCAGATGTAAAGATATCTAGGATCTATTACATGGGTCTGTAAACTTGTCTCTCCAGACCAGTATAGTGATGAACACATCAGGAACCTAACCTGAACGGTGTGCATTCTAGTGACAGGACAAAAGCTTTCAAGAATTATTTTATTTTACTTTTGTAATTATAATCTATTTTTAACCCTGGGGTTATAAGCTCCTGTAAATACTGTATCAATTGTTATTTTAAAAACAAACTGATTTTAATTTTATGATGCATTTGGTAGTAATGTCAACATTGTCTATAATTTCTAAAGTGTTCTATTAGCCCCGATTATTTTATCCTTGAAACTGTTTATATTTGCATATTTTGTTTTTATTACCTTTGACTATGATCCCAATGAATGTTCTGAGGAGGCTGCATTTGACAACATCTGTTTGACCCAATGCCTCTATTGTAACTGGCCTCTGGCCGTAATAAAGATTGATTGATTGTCTCTCCAGACATTCTTGGACTTCAATTCCCAGTAGCCCCGATCAACAGGTGTGCTGACTTGCACTTCTGGTAGTTGAAGTCCAAAAACACCTGGAGAGCCTAATTTGCAGAACCCTGATATATTACAAAGAAAACTTTTTCTAGCTATTTTGCCTCTTTTCAATTTAACTATTTCTTCATATACTCCTTGCATGCATGGACATCTAAAAACTTCCAGTTGTTTTAACATTCCTGTGATTTCTTCCTTTCTTTCTCCAGCCTTTGCCTGTCCAGCCCACAGCCACTATGAGCTGTGCACCAAGTCATGCGATCTCACCTGCGCTGGCCTAACTGCTTCCCCACAGTGTGTCACAAAATGTTTTGAAGGTTGCCAGTGTAATCCTGGCTATGTGTCTGATGGAGAAGCCTGTGTGCCTATGGAAAAGTGTGGCTGCATGCACGAGGGGCGCTACATCAAGGTGTGTGACAAATTTCAAAGAGTTATACCATCATGGCTAGCTGGATAACTCTGTGGTTTAGGTACCTGGCTGTAGAATCAGAGGTTGGAAGTGCCATTCCCCATTGTGTCTCTTGGGAGAAGAGCTAGCCTTCTGTAGCCCTGGGCAAGCTGCACCCAGTTCAAGGGTTCTCCAGAAGGAGGGAATGCTAAAGCACTTCACATATTCTGTATCTAGAAAATCATGGAAAGCATCTCTATGAGTCAGAATTGGCTTGAAGGCATTCCATTATGAGTGAAAGAAGGAAAAGTAGATTAAGTAACTGAAGGAAAGCCTGTAGTATGTTGCAACTAGAGTAGGCCTCTTCAATCAATGGGGAATTTGTTAACCATAGTCCTACATAAATCCCATTGATTCAAGGGCCTTACTTTGATTCTGTCTTATTACTGGACCTCAGCCACTGTGACACATGTTGATTTGGATGTCTAAAGAAATAAGCAATGCATCCATGAAGAAGTGATCAGGAATGAACCCTGTTTGCAACCTTTCCAATGTAAGCTTCTTCTCTACCTTCCTTTGAGTCATTGGTCCATCAGTGGAGTGAGGAAAGTAGCTTTGTGACTGTGAAGGACATCCTAGATCCCAGCAAAGAGTCTATTTTGGTGCCGAGCTAGGACTACAACATGCCAAAAAGGAAATGTCCAACACCTGGAATGCAGAAACATCTCCTTAGTAGGTTCAAAGGAGACCTCCTTGGTAGCAGGGGTGTGCTGGGCACCATGGGAGGGTGCTGGACAGAGGTGAAGGGTGGCAACCAAAGGATAGTGGAGAAGGCTCCCCTGGGAACTGCTTGGTCACCCCCCCTCGCTTGCTCCACCTGGCGCACAACACTTTAGAATAAACCATTGCTCCAAGCTGAAGGAGAGAGCTTGGAGCAATGGCTTAATCTAAAGTGCTGCAAGCTGTGTGGATAAAATAATAATAATAAATATTATTTGCGCCCCAGGGCACCAGAGGCAAGGGCGCACCTGCTTGGTAGTCCATGTTATACCCCAGAAAAGTTACTTTATTTTAGCTAATGAATTTCCAGTCCAAAAGTCTAGAATTTCTGAGCACTGCAGTCTTTAGCAAAGGAGCAGAATTCAATTTGGCAAGATCTAACTTCATTTTCAACTGAACGAAGACAATTATTTTTCATTTCCTGGACACTGATACTGATATTTTAAATTTTTTTGTGCTTCTTTGATTTGTGACTTTTCACTCATAGGCTGAAGAAACTGTCATCTCCAAAGACTGTTCTGAGAAATGCACTTGTCATGCCTCTGGCCAGCTCCTCTGTGAAAGAATCAGCTGCAGGAAAGGGGAGACATGTGCCCTCAAGAATGGCACTCGGGGCTGTGTGAAGCAGGAAAGTCAGTGTACGCTTGCTTTAGGGGGCCAGCTCACCACTTTTGATGGTGCCTCAGGAGAGATACTGTACAGTGGAGCCTACGAGATGGCTTCTCTTTGTGATGGCACAGCCCGTGCCTGGTTCAGGGTAGTGGTGGATGTGAGAGACTGTGACGATGGCAGGACAACAGCTGGAACTGCAGTCTATGTCTTCTTCCGAGAGGCCTTCATTGCCATTAACAAGAACAAGGAGGCTTGGGTAAGAAAGTCTTGTTTGGTGCCTTCTGTTATGTGAGAAAAAAGGCATGTGCAAAATATTTTTTTTGACTAGTTGGATTTCTTCTTGTAGCAGAGAACTGAACCTTAATTAATGTGACAAACACACATAGAGGTGTGAATATTTGTCAAAAGTTGTTATTGTTGTATTTCTCATGGTCGCAGGAGAAGTTAAAGTTAGCACAATCTATCTACCTACTTATCAGTCTGTTGCATTTATATTCCATGTTCATCCAATGAGCAGAACATGATAGTATGTTATACTATCCCCACAACAACCCTGTGAGGGAGAAGAGGGTAGGGTGATGGGAAAGAATTGGTCCAAGAACATCTAGTGAGTTTCATGGTTCAATGGGGCTTAAATTGTGGACCTTCCCGGTACATGGACATTTTTCATTTCAAACAGTATGAGTCTTTGTCAATTCTTCTCTTTCTTTCCCATAAATTTCTTCTTGTATCTCTGCCAACTTTTGTCTTTTATTGCCTTGCATTGGCCCATGACTCCAAATCACAATATAAAAAGGGAGGGGATATGTGGTCCTCCAGAACTCCCATCATCCTCTATCTCCAGGTATGTCAACCATCTTAACAGCATCTGGAGGGTCACAGATTCCCTACTCTATCTTAAAGATCAAAGATTCTAATGATTCTGATATTTAGGCAAAAGTAAAGGTCGCCCTTGCTCGGAAGCCAGTCATATCTGACTCTAGGGTTCAGTGCTCATCTCTGTTTATAGTCAAAGAGCCAGCACTGTCTGCATCTGCAGACATTTCCATGGACATGTCACAGGCATGCCTCAACATTGGAGTGTACAGAACGCTGTTTACCTTCCCACAAAAGTGGTACCTATTTATCTACTTAAATTTCTTGCTTTTGAACTGCTGGGTTGGCAGGAGCTGGGACAGAGACAGGTGCTCACTCCATCATGCAGTACTCTGGAATTGAACTCCAACCTTCCAGTTGTCGAGTTCAGGATCTTAACCACTTGAGCCACTGCAGTCCCTGATATTTACCTAGCTGTTTTTCTGTCTGAACTTTGCAGGTGAACGGTCAGCCAGTGCGGCTCCCAACCGATGTCTCTGAAGCTGTGTCCGTGAGCCTCACCGAGGAGGTGATCTCCATCAACCATGGAACTGCTCTTCAGATTCTCTTTGGTCTCCAAGGTGAAGTGACAGTGAAGGTCAAGGACAGCCTAGCGGGCAAGCTGTGTGCATCTTGTGGGAATTTCAATGATGACAGCTCAGATGACCTAATACTACCCAACGGGAAGGTTGTGGAGAACATTGCTGAGGTTATTGATGCATGGAAAGCCCGAGACTTGATGAGCTGGTGAGTGGTTTTTCAGTTCCTTATTACCACAAACAGGAAGTGGGAAAGCCTTCCCTCTGCCCAGGGCTGCATTCCCATCTGCGGTGGCTCAATGGTTAAGAAATTCGCCTTGTTAGCTGGAAGGCTGGCAAGTCAGCAGTTCAAGACCCAGGTACTTCATGATGGATTGAGCACCCATCTCTGTCCCAGCTCTTGGGGACAGGAAAGGAGCCTCATTCTGGTGTCCCTTGAGCAGAGTTTATCCTTTCAACCCAGAATAATTTCTGACACAAAATTATTATTATAGTGGGAACCTATCAGTGGTTGTTTGCCTGACAGAGGTGTAACTAGATATGGCTGGTAGGTAATAATAGTTCAATTCAATTCAATTCAAATCAAATCTTTATTATAGTCCAAGACCAGCATAGAACAGAAGTTAAAATGAGGGTTCTTAAAATATATATCAAGAAACAAAAGTTACCATTAAATGTTGCATTGTATCCTGTCATTACAAAACAGGTGCCCCCCCCCAAAAAAAAAAGAAGAAGAAAGGATGGCGCCCCCCTCCCCCAGTAAAAAATCTGTGGTTTCCTAATGAAGAAAAAGGAAAGCTGAATAGGGCCGGGGCAGTGGTGGGATTCAGAAGGTTCGCCCCAGTTTGCCAGAACCGGTAGCAGAAATTCTGGCTGGCCCCACCTATCCAAGTTTTGAAATAAAGTAGTCCTAATTTGGGTGCAATGCAGGGCTTTCCCCTGGCCACGCCCACCATACCACGCCCACTGAGTAGGTAGTAAAAAAATTGAATCCCACCACTGGCTGGGATGTGTGTGTTGCAATTTGTTTTCCTAATATTCATCAATATATCCACCTTCTCTGTTTTGAAATGTTCTTGATTTTTATATCTGCAACAAAGCCCCAATCACTCTAACCCTACTTACAGTCCTGACCTTTCAGTAGCCCATGATGTGGGGGGAGATTTCCAGAAGTGGATGTTTCCACCTGGTTGCTTTTTTATTCGTTCTTTTTGCAATTTCTTATGGGAGGAACTGACTGGTCTTGGAAGAAAGTTGAGCCAACCACAATCTAATACTTTAATAAGTCAGAGCCAAGCAACCATCAGAGGTCGCAGAGGAGAGGTTACCTTTCTCTAGTCAGAGCCCTAGCCCGGTCCACAACTTGTCTTTTCCCATAAGGTGTGGCTCTATGTACTGTTCTCTGGGTGCCTGTTCTATACTTTTGGATAATAAGGAACAGCTAATATTTATTTTTCTCTCTCCTAGTGAGCAATAGACCAAAGAGCCTTCAAGACTGGCTGTCACAGCTGCTTCCAAGTGCATGTGCTGCTGTAAAAACAAAAAAGGACATTGTAAAATAGAAGTGTGTAGTAAAGACCAATAAAGATGTTTCTACCATTTTGTTGGTAATGAAATAACTCTGATTGTTTGTCATCATCTGTCTCAGATTCTCATCCCTGCACTGTTGTTAGACTACAGTTTATTGGAAAATTCTCTTGTTTTACCAAACAGGGTGGGGTATGACTAATGATTGAGTATATCTTCCTCTGAGAATTGGAATTTCCTTAAGATTTCTTCCCAGCACTCCTTCATACATCACACTACTTAATAATGAATTACAGATGGTTGAAAAGTTTCTTTTTTTATATGTTGCTTTTTGAGAGGGGGATGACCACAGAATAAATTTGAAGCAATAAAAAAAAGCTGTAGGTCTCATTGGGAGAAAGGTGTCCTATGAATAAAATGAATAAATCAGTAGTAGGCTAGAGATCATCAATGCGCACCCACAAGCTGCATTATTTCTTTTAATAAATCTTTGCTGGATCCTCCTCAGCTTCTCCTGCAACCAATTCAGTGAAAACTCCCAGCATTCCCAGAGCTGGGAATGCTGGAAGCTGTAATCCTGATTGTATTCCAAAATCTGAACAACTTTACTTCTAACCAGCTGGAACTGGAATGAACATGATTCTATCCCAGACATACCATAATCCTTCATGTCCAATTCAATTCCTGTACACATGTGGGAAGTGTTTTATAAGGTGTGTAACCCATGGGACCAGAAAGATGAATGCAAATGTCCACAAATACAAGAAAAATATTTAAAACTTTTATTCACAAAAGAAAAATAGTTTCACTATTGACAAGTTCCCAGGGAGCTAGATTTAAACTCCCATTTAAGATTTAGAAGCTGTTTCGATGGAGGGGCTAAAGATAATGATGCTGTCAAATCCAATTTTAAAAATCCATGTAGTTTCAATTTTTCTTCTTTTATTACAGTCAAAAACCAGAACAGATTAAATATATAACATTTACAATAAGATTTAAATATATTGTGGTGGGATTATAAAATCGTTTGTAGAATGGTCCAGCTAAATTCAATTAAACGAGATCTAGTGCATATCATATAAAACATCATAATACCTGCATAGTATTAATAAAAGGTATATAAAATACCTGCATACCTGTAATAACATCTAAGACCACAATGTATACAAATAATTAAGGCTATCAATAAAATAGCAGTATCTAAAGTTTAAATAATTTTTAGCTACAGAGAATACTTTGCATAATATTCTCCCAACATACTTTGATGGATCTTCTGTGCTGCTGCACAAAATCTAACAATTAGTTGGATAATAAGGGACTTAATTTCAGGTAGAGTTACTGGAGTCCACTCAGGTAGAGCCTCCATTTTTTGCATTGAGATCTTGCTGTGAAGATCTTCATACATCCTCTCGAAATGTAATTCACAGTCTTCGTGCAGTATGTGAGAGTCCAATGAATTTAAAAATTTGGAGTCCAGAAAGGTTATTAGGTACCAAAATAAAGTAAAAATTTCCTCCTTTGCTGCTACAATAAATTGTTCCCAGCTGGTTTTTAAATGTTTCTTCTTGGCTGCCACTAATTGCTTTTATTATTTTCTGAGGATGGTTGTTCTGGAATTCGATTTACCTGGCTTCTTTCTTTTCTTCATTTTCTTATGCTGCTTCCTACTGGTTCACTCCAGACATGCAGGAAAAACTCTTTCTCCTACTATCACCAACATGCCTCCAATTTTCTTTAATATCTGTCTACTTCCTCTTTACTGCTCTGTTTTCCATACTTACAGGCGAGTATCTTTGAGTTGGTTCAACTTCCACAAGATACGTATTGTCAGTTCTCTCTTCCCTCAGTCTTTAGATTTATATTCCTTGGTTGTAAAACTTCCAGCAGCCTCTCAGTTTCTTAAAACAGAAGAGCCTAGAACAGCTTGTTGAAATTGAGCTCCTTTCCACAGAAGGTGGGAGATAAGATTATGGAATTGTTCAAAGCAAGTTGAGTAAGTTCACCGCTCTTTTCTTAGAGATGCGGATACTAATGCCTATGTTAAAGGTCCAATTTCAAAAGTATAAAAGGGAAAGAATAAGATAAAGATAGAAGCAAAGCTGCTCTGGAGCGTGAAAGCTGCCGTGCCCTACCAGAACTGGAACCTGTAGGTCTTTGTGAGGAAAGAGGAGAGGCGAACAGAGGTGTCCATGTGGTTGAGCACATTGAGTCCCACAGCAGCTGGCTACATGCCTATGGGAGGGGTAGAAGCAAAGCATGAAGCTGGTAATTATTCTCTATGACTCATTGACTTTGTCATCTGGTAACTCAGGTACATTGCCCTTCCATAGGAAGGTTCCACTTTTGGTTACCAGAGTCATCAACAACCCAACGTACTAAAAATAAGCCAATGTTTTTGAAGTTTCCTGTATTCTACATTAAGGTGCTAGTGAAATCAGCGCATAATTCTAGGTTAGATTTTTATACATAGCTAGGAAGAAGGGAGGGGAAAATAAGTGGATATGTTTTGAATTAGTTATTTATGGAGCCTGTTTTGTAGACTATACAATTATCATTCCAATTGGCCAAGAATATCCCTTTGAAGGCTTTATCTGCAGCATTTCCTTATATGCAGCAATGCTCTGCTCGTATCTTTTGCAACGCTAGAAACACAGGTATAAATGAAGGCTGCAACATGACAAAATATATTCACAGAAAATCATAAGAATTTGATTCCAAACCTTTACAGTGTTTTAGGTCAGAAATAGACAATCTCTAGCTCCGTGGTGATGAACCTTAGCACTCCAGGTGTTCTTGCACTTCATTTCCCAGACACCCAAGTTTCTGTGAACCCACACCAATGGGTTTACTCACAGAGACTTGGGCTTCTGGGAATTGAAGTCCAAAAATACCTTGAGTGCCAAGGTTCGCCATCACTGCAATGTTTGAAGTGTCTACTGAGCTGAATAGATCTAGAATTTATACTTGAAAATAGACTCAGAATATTACTGAATTGTCCATTTAAATCTGGATGAATGGGTTTTACTTTATTGAGATATTTTAGGTAGAAAAAGCAGGGAGCTCTGAGATGGGGAAACTATCAGTCATTAGAAGCAAAGAGCAGTAGAGGAGGTGACTGTATGGTTTAGGATGCAATTAGCTTTGCTGCAGATTGAGTCACATAATTATTTTATGATTCTGTTTAGATTATGTGATCAAATAGAGATTGTAGATTATTTTGGTGTCTTTGTCTCTACTGACCCTTCAATCTGATGTGGGTTGATCTTTTCCATAACTCACAGACCCTATTCCTTTGATCTAGGACTCTGCCAGCTGACATGAACTGAGAAAAAGGGAATTTTCAAAAATTCTCCATAATGTGCAAACACATATATTCCATAGAAACATAGCACTCCATTGTAGTTTGTTGGCATTGGTTTCATTTTTTTAAATCAAATTATAATTATATAAAAATTACAAACCTTTTCAAGCCGGGAGCTGGGTCATGCTCTCTCAGTCAGCTTTGAGGGCTGGATGGCCATTTTGCCCTTTCCAACATCTTCAAAGGGGTGGCCATTTTGTTTCTTCAATGCCCTTGGAGGGGTGGGGGCCACATGAAATGGTGCACAGACCAGATCCGGCCCATGGGCCTTAGGTTGGGAACCCCTGATTTATACTTTGTTTGGTCTATGCCGAACTGCTATAACATTAAAATAGTACAGTAGAACCCAGTATAGCGACTTTAATCTGTTCCATGGAGCTGATCGCTATGCGGTTTTCATCGTTGTACAATCTTCCTTATGGGAAAATCTGGACAACGATTTTACCTATGGGGAAAAACTGTACAACAATGTTTGGCACTAAGCGGTTTTTCCCATTGGAAAATTATTGCACGGATTTTCCCATAGGAATGATCGCTATGAGGAACAGCTTTCCCCCCTCCAAGCCTCATCAATATGCGATTTCATCGCTGTATGGGGCAATCATTATACGGGGTTCTAGTGTATATCACTGTATCGATAAGGTGATGTAGTGTTAAATTTGGTAGTCTGTTTAAATCCCTAATGCCAAAAACCACTCTTTGCACATAATAATGTAGAATAAAAAATATTTGGGGTGACTAAAGAAAGATTGCAGCGGTTAATGTTCCCACTGTCCAGAACACGACACCCAGCTTAGTATGTCACCTGAATACTACCCATAGTCATATCCTCTGTCCTTTTGTGGAACATAACAACTCATTATATGGATAAATTTTCATTTGAATCATTCAAAAGAAAAATGAAGCCACCAGCAGCAGAGAAGGAGAAAATACAAAACTCTATATCCTGAGAGAAAAGGTTACGACTGGTTCAAATTGGCCTTTGTGCCTTATGATCCATAAGTAAGCGAGCGAGCGAGCAAGCAGGTGAGTGAATGAATGAGTGTAAGAGAGAATCCTCAATTTTACACCTTCAGCCATTCTCACAATATTCAACCATGTAGTCTCAGCCTAACATATGAAATTTCAGATTTAAAAAATTGAATTAATTGTTTGTTTGTTAGATTTCTATATCATCCATCTGGGATACTTTCCCACTCTGGGTGCTTTACAATAGTTAAAACCGGAAAGCTTCCTTCCATGGGTCAAATAATAAATGAATTATAGACTTAATGGACTCATCTCATCCCATGGGAGGGGGGGGGGAGAGAGAAATTTTGTGTACAACTTATGAGACCAATTGCAGGTTCCCACGTTTGCCTCCTCCTTTTACAATAATTCAAATTTTTTTATGCTACAAAAGAGGACCAAACAGGGATTTAGGAGCCCCTTCAGTTTGGACATCTGCTTACCAGTCTAAATCGCATGTGGTCTTCTTTGTATCAGTTACTGTGGAGGAAAACAGGGGAGAAAAGATATGTAGTAGAGCTACCTCTTGATATACAGGTACTGTATGTGATACGCTCAGTCATCGTCATCGACTGCAACTTGGGGTTCCATACAGTGACTTTATGTGGTCCTTTCCACTGTTACCTTCCAACTTCCAGGGATGGGGAAATGAATTAAACATGATCTTTGCAGCAGCTTAATATGCTGTATATAGGAATTCCTTCAACCCAGCAGTGAGTGAACAGCAGATGGGAATGCAAAGGGCTGACCCAAGGGATTTTGCTGCTCAAGCCAAAGAACAGAATGGCCTCTCCTCCCATTCCATAAATAATTACTGAACCAGCAGCTCATTGTTTTCTTCAACAATGGTGGTAGAGCATTAGCCTCTGTCACACTTGAAGGCTAGCTTAGCAAGTAGATGTAAAGTGAGTGTGAGACAGCATTTTCCTCTACCCAGTAACTGCTGCTTAAGAGCATTACCTCAGCCTACATAATGTTTGGACCAGCCCTGAGAATGTAACATAGAGAAGATGGGAGAAATTAAACCAAGGGTCCCCAAACTATGGCCTGCAGGCTGCATCTGGCCCACAGCGCCAATTAATCTGGCCCATGCTTCCCTCACCGCTTCTGGTGGGAGGAACCAGGTGATCAATGGGATGAACCATGTTTCCAACCCATGGCCTGAAAAGTTTGGGCACCTATGGATTAGACCTAAATTGAAGGAAAAGGGGATCATTTTTGGAAAAGTAATGAATTATATAATTATTTTTTGTTTTGGTAAGTGGGATAAGAAAGTCAAGGAAGACGCTGAAAATAAATGGTAATAAATGTTCAGAAGTTTTGGAACATACTGTTTATGTAGAAAAGACAGAATTTTAAACCTGCTCAAAAATAAATTAGGAAGACTGACAAACTGAACAGCTGTTGCAAGCCATAGTAGACAAAATTGTTAAAGAAGGGACTGTAGATCAATGACAGAGAAACACTTTGAATGTATGAAGTTGACATCCCTATTTCCAGTTTTGGGCATGTTTCCCAACTTTTGAAGAGTTTGGGTGGTAAGGATATTCTTTTTTAAAAATGCCTTTGGAAAAATATCTGGTATGAGATGATGAGAAATAAATCAAGTTGTAGAAATTGGGAAATCCCTCTCTCTCTCCCTGACACTTTTACTGTTGGTAAAATTAAATAATGACAAACTAAGTGCAAGTACAGCCTAATCTGCTATTAAGCACCTCTGGGTCTTTCTGTGAGTTATGTGTACCTTGGTAGCCATCAATGTAGCAATTTCCAAATTCGCAAAATTGTTGCTGCTGTAGTCTTTATATGTTCTCAAGTTGTTTCCTGATAGGATTTTCAAGATATATGTAGATTTTAATAAGAGCATTACCATTCTTTGGTGAATTTCCAAAGCTGAGTAGGGATTTGAACTCAGATACCCTGAGACCTAATCCAATATTATCTGCTTTTCAACAATATTATCTTTGCCAGCTTTAGACCCACAGGTATTGCTAGACTATTTCTCCAGCCAGGTGTACAGTTTGATCATTCTGTGTTCCCTGTTGAAGGTCTCAAAAGATAGGAGTGGGAAATTCAACAATATCTAGGGAGCCAAGTATGGGAATCACTCTTAGCCTGTTGACAGCCCTAGCACATTCCTACTCTGTTACAAACAACAACCAGCCAGCTGTGTCATTACTTACCAATCTGAGAAGTCCCTGGCCTTCCAGGTATCAAAGACCTCAGTAATGTCATCTACAATCTGACCACTTGGTAGTCTTAGGTCATCTGCGAGGTCATGGTTGAAATTCCCACAAGGAGCACACATCTTTCCTGCCAGGCTGTCCGTAACTCTCACAGTCACTTTACCACTGGGTTTGAAAAGAACCTGCATTCTGGAGCTTTGATCTATCAAAATCATGTCCTCAGACTCTGTGATGGAGACAGCTGTGGAGACGTTCTGTGGCAGCCGGACCAGGAGTCCATTGACCTGAAATGAAAACAAGACAGGCTAAAACAGAATAGAGTTAGAGCCTTTGGGGCTGAAATTCATCAACTTCCTGTGAACCATCCAAAAGAAGAAGGAAAAGAAGGGCAGCAGGAAATAAAGAAAGATAAAGTGCATTCTTCCTCATCATCATCTGCCATATCCAACATGGATATTGGCTATAATCATGGCAAATATCGTCAGTGAGTCCATCCCGTTTATACCCCACCCATCTAGGAGGTATTCCTACTCTGGGTGGCTAACAAACACAAACTTGCATATTAAAAACATATTAAAAACACATATTAAAAATACAAAAACCCTATTGGCGGTGGAGAGAGGCAAAATAAGTAACCTAGCGCTGAGTCATTGTCGGCATCTTCTCAAGGGCCTCTTTAAAAAGACACGATTTCTACTGCTTTCTGAATGTAGACAGGGATGGGGTCTGGTACAATTCAACTGGGAGGGAGATCCATAAAGTTGGTGCTGCCACCAAGAAGGCTCTCCTCCGAGACGTGGCCTTCCTTGCCAAGTTTGGGGTCAGCACTTGAAGCTGCATCATCTGGGAGGATCGAGTGATGAATACTATCATCATGAATACTATCTTCATGGATACTCCAACAAAGTGCATGGAATTAGTATAATAATTAGAGGATCAACTATTTTGGAAGAATTGTGGTTTGACACTAAGATTGTTCACATGTAAGACCAGTAGTGTTGTACAGAGACATTTTGCACAGATTATGGAAACACTGATGTTGCTGTGTCAGAACAGAGAACTATTACAGGGAAAGTGATTTTTTGAATGGATGTTAAGAAAGCCTATCTTGTCACTATGCCAGATTACTTCACATCCTCAGGCTGAAAACCACTTACCCAAGTCTCCTTGAAGTTGTTCACTGTGATGAATACATCCCGAAAGAAGACATAAATTGATGTAGCTGCTGGCACCATATCATCATTACATTCATTGACATCTACCACCACTTTGAACCAGAATGGTGAAGTTTCATCACAATAAGAGGCTATCTTGTAAACACCACTAGAGAGGAGTTTCCCTTTTGCACCATCAAAGGAAGTGAACCAGGCTCCTGGTGCGACTGTACAGTGGCCTTCCTGCCTTACGCAGCCACGGACATTGGCTGCTACTGTGCAGGTCTCTCCCACAGCACAACTGGTTTTTTCACAAGTGATCTGGCCAGAAGGTCGACATGTGCATTTTTCTGAGCAGTCATGGGAGAGGATGGTCTCTCCACCCTAGAAGAAATACCAGGAAAGCAAAAAAAACAAAATAAAAAGTCAACTAAATACCAGAACCAATGTCATTAAGTTTTAGAGGAAAATGAAGATAGAAATAAATCAAATAATATTATCCTTCTCAAATTTAGAAAAATGTTTTCACTAATCAAATGACAGAATACATAGTTCAAAGTCCCACATCCAATTTTGAATACTATCGGGTCCATGATTATTTAGAATAACTGGGAAGAACGGAAGAGAGAGAAGGATGCATACCTGTCAAGTTTTGGGAAATTTCTGTCAAACCCCTGTATTTTACACTCTTTCCCGCCATCATCCCATATTAGTTAGACTGCAATTATACTGGAGTTAGACAGGAGGCCAGCACAGGATAAGCATAGCTGTCCATTTTCTCGTTTTGGCCGGGAAATTTCCCTTATTTGACAGAAATTTCCCCAAACTTGACAGGTATGGAAGGATGGTCTAAATTTGCTGAGACATGGCAATTCAGCATGGAAAGGGTTACCACACAATCCTTAGGAGAAGGGAGCTTCTGTTACCATGATTAACATGCTCACATTTTCTGTTTGCTAACCAATCATAAAAAGCCCCTTTCTTCCTGCCTGAAATTTAATTATCTAACCTTAATCTCCTGTCTCTGTTTGTTGACAGCAGTTGACCATTTGTTCTTGAGAGAGATGCAGCCATTTAGAATCTCTCTGTATTTTTTCAGCCACATGACTGTAATGGAAGAAAAACCTCTTCATTTTCTCCTTGTAACCTGCCTAAATCTTCACTCTCTTTGAACAAACATGAAAGCAGCCAGATAATATTTCTTTTACCTTTTAAAAGTTTTATCTGAGTAATTATTTTGAGCTGAGAAGCATGCTGAGCATAACGGGAACTTCGGGGGGGGGGGGACGACCCACAAATAGCTGAGAGCTTAATAATTGCCCTGTTTTCATTGTACAACTACATAACATAACAAAAATAATTTCAACACCTTAGCAGATGAATTTTTGATGCTAATGGTGAACAAATGCAAAACAAGGTGAATACCAGCATAGGTATTTGCCAGGAACTCTATCTGTTGTGGGACTCAGGAACCTTGGGATCTGACCCATTCAGCTATGGAAATGAACTCTGTGAGTGGAACTGGTAAAACCACTACTTAAATTTCTCATTTTCTTTGAAAATCCTGTTAGGGCTACTATAAGTTGGTTATACCCTGAAGTAAGGTAAAGGTAAAGGTCACCTTTGCTCGAAAGCCTGTAGTATCTGACTCTAGGGATCAGTGCTCATCTCTGTTTATAGCCAAAGACCCAGTGCTGTCAGCATTTGCAGACGTTTCTGTGGACGTATGGCAGGCATGCCTAGACACTGAAATGCACGGAACGCTGTTTACCTTCCCACCGAAGTGGTCCCTATTTATCTACTTGCTATTTCTTGCTTTCTAATTGCTAGGTTGGCAGGAGTTGCAACAGAGACAGGAGCTCACTCCATCGTGCAGTACTCGGGTCTCAAACTGCTGATCTGCTGACCTTCCAGTCATCAACTTCATCATCTTAACCACTAAGTCACCACAGTTTCCTACCTTGAAGGTACACAACAACAATAAATAGCAGGAAGACTTAGGCCATTAACTTAGCCATAAAATCAATGAACGCTCAGAATAATCAGTTTCACCTACACTGCATTGTCAAATATAAAAAGTGCACCACACCCACAAAGTTAGCATTACACAAATGTAGACAAAGAGCTAAATCAACACAGATGACCAAATATGCCCACCTGCAGTAACAAACACCTGCAGGGTTAGGTTTCTTCACACTGAATCGTAGTCATCCATCTCAGCTGAATACTACAAAGTCTGTTATATCATCTAGCACTTACCTTGATATAACGCCCATCATAAACACAGCCACAGTTATCTATGGATACACACTCTTCTCCATCAAACACATAACCAGTGTTACACTCGCAACCTTCAAAGCATTTCCTGGTACATTGAGATGGGGCAGACAGGGCAGCACATGTAAAGTCACAGGATTGGGTGCATAGCTCATAATGGCTATTGGCTGGGCAGGAGAGGGCTGATGAGAGAAAAGGAAAAAAAATGCATGGACTAAGAATAGAATTAGTCTCTTTTGACTTTTCTAGATTCTTTTAAGTATCCTCCAGCCTTCCACAGGGATGTGAGTCTGTTAATCCTAGACATACTTACTAAAGGGAAAAAAACCTCATTCATAGAGAGATTGTGAGGTTGAATGTAGTGAGGTGAAGTGCAGTGGAATATAGTAGAATGGAGTGAAGTGGTGTGGATTAAGGACTAGATCAGTGGTGGATGATCTCCAGGGTGCTGATGGTCAATTGTCACTTGGCTGGTTGTTCAAAAGTTTTTAGGAAACAAAAAACTGGAAAATCAGAGGTTCAGTCTCCCATACAATGTCAGCGGTAAAGCTTAACGGTCACTTATCTACCTCAACAACTTGATCTTGACTTTAATCTAACTTAACCTATTTATTGATAATAATAATTTCAAGTCAGAAATTATTCTGGGTTGAAAGGATTTTTGCTGGAGAAACTCTGCTCAGGGGATGCCTGAATGAGGTTCCTTTCATGTCCCCAAGATTTTTCCCCACCGAAGTGGTCCCTATTTATCTACTTGCAATTTCTTGCTTTCGAACTGCTAGGTTGGCAGGAGATGGGACAGACAACAGGCGCTCTGTACCCAGGTCTCGAACTGCCGACTTGCCACAGAACTCTGTGATTCTCTGATTACTAAAGAGTCCCAATGAGTTAAATAATTGGAAATAACAAACAGTTTCCAATGAATGTGGAAGGAAGCCCAATGAAGCCCTCTTCCTGAAAATGTCCATATTAAGTCAATGTGATTAAGGTACAGAACAACAGTTTTAAGCAAAAACAAAAGACGAAGTCTAATTAATAAATTAGTTGAAATATGCACAAAATAGTTGCTGCAAAGCTGGAAAGCTGCATTCTGGTGACTTTATAAAAGATGATAGGTGGGTAGGTATTGCAGAAAATGGCCTAGAGGCCACAGTCTGTCCATGAGCCATATGTTTATTTTTAGAATAACATGTTGGAATATGGCCAGAAATACCCAAGATCAAATCCATTTTTATCTATCCAACACTCTGATCTAAAGCCAATCACTGTTCTCAGCTAGAGTAGACCAACTGAATCAATCAATGGAAACTGCAGCAGGTACAACATCTGTTGAAAGCTTGACCACATCTCCCCAATCCTGTTCTGCATGCATCTTTTGCTTGTTGACTTTCATGCTCCTTTCCAGGTTCTGGCATTAACTTACAAAGCTCTACATGGTTTGGGACCTTGATACCCAGTAGACCCTATTGACCAAAGCAAAGGCAAAACAAAGGGACAAATCAGAGGAAACAGGAAAGATGCTCAACACATTAGATGGACAGAAAGGGATGGGCAGGAAAGGGAGAGGAGAAATACAATATTGCATAGGGACATGGAACGTAAGATCTACGAACCAAGGAAAGCTGGAAGTGGTAAAAAAGGAAATGGAAAGAATAAGTATTGACATCTTGGGAATCAGTGAGCTAAAATGGACAGGTATGGGCGAATTCAGCTCTGGAAACCATCATATCTACTACTGTGGACAGGAAAACCTCAGAAGAAATGGAGTGGCCATAATTGTAAATAAAAGAGTGAGAAAAGCAGTAATGGGATACAATCTCAAAAATGATAGAATGATGTCAGTCAGACTACAAGGCAAACCATTTAATATCACTGTAATCCAAATATATGCACCAACTACTAGTGCAGATCAAGCCACAGTAGACCAGTTCTATGAGGACCTACAACATCTTATAGAACAGACACCAAGAAACGATGTCCACATTATCTTAGGAGACTGGAATGCAAAAATAGGAAATCGAAAAGTGGACGGAATAACAGGCAAGTTTGGTCTGGGAACACAAAACGAAGCAGGGCAAAGACTGATAGAGTTCTGCCAAGATAACACACTAGTCATAGCAAACACCCTTTTCCAGCAACACAAGAGGAGACTCTACACATGGACATCACCAGATGGCCAACATCGAAACCAAATTGACTACATACTCTGCAGCCAAAGATGGAGAACCTCCATACAGTCAGCAAAAACAAGACCTGGAGCGGACTGTGGCTCAGATCACAATCTACTGATTGCAAAATTCAGGCTCAGACTGAAGAAAATAGGGAAAACTAATAGGCCAGATAGATATGATCTAGACAACATACCCAAGGAATACATGGTGGAGGTGAGGACCAGATAGACAGAGTACCAGAAGAATTATGGATAGAATTGAGAGACATTATGCAGGAGGCAGCAAGAAAGCAAAGTGGTTGTCAGATGAGGCTCTTAAAATAGCAGAGGAAAGAAAGAACGCAAAAGGCAAAGGAGAAAGGAAAAAAATAAAACCACTTAAATAAAGAATTTCAAAGAAAAGCAAGGAGAGATAAGGAAAGCTACCTAAATGAACAGTGCAAAGAAATAGAGGAAAACAACACAAGAGGCAGGACTAGAGATCTCTTTAAAAAAATTGGGGAAGTCAAGGGAATGTTCAAAGCAAAAATGACCACAATAAAAGACAAAGATGGCAAAGAGTTAGTGGATGCAGAAGAGATAAAGAAAAGATGGAAAGAGTACACAGAGGAACTTTACAAAAAAGACCTAAACACCCCGGATAATAACAATGAGGGGGGAATTGAACTTGAACCAGACATCCTAGAGAGTGAAGTCAGAAAGGCCCTAAAAAGCACAGCAAATAACAAAGCCAGTGGAGATGATGGTATCCCAGTTGAATTCTTCAAAGCCCTAAAAGATGATGGAATCAAGCTACTACTTGCTATATGCCAGCAGATTTGGAAAACGAAACAGTGGCCACAGGATTGGAAAAGATCAGTATACGTCCCAATCCCAAAAAAGGGCAATGTCAAAGAATGTTCAAATTATCGAACAATTGTGCTCATCCCACAAGCTAGCAAAGTGATGCTCAAGATAATACAGGATAGACTACAGCAGCATGTAGAAAAAGAACTACCAGAGATGCAGGCTGGGTTCAGAAGAGGCAGGGGGACCAGAGATCACATTGCCAACATACGTTGGATCATGGAGAAAACAAAGGAATACCAGAAACAAGCTTACTTCTGTTTCATTGACTACACCAAGGCCTTTGATTGTGTGGACCACAACAAAATGTGGCAAGTAATTAAAGAGATGGGAATACCAGAACACCTCATATGTCTCATGAGAAATCTGTACATGAGTCAAGACGCAACAGTTAGGACAGAGTATGGAATGACGGAGTGGTTTGGAATAGGAAAAGGAGTAAGACAAGGCTGCATTCTGTCACCCTGCTTATTCAATTTATACACAGAGCACATAATGCACAATGCAGGGTTGGAGGAATCACCATATGGGATCAAAATTGCTGGGAGAAACATCAAAAATTTGAGATATGCAGATGATACCACCCTAATGGCAGAAAGTGAAGAAGACCTAAAGAAGCTCCTGATTAGGTTGAAAGAAGAGAGTGCAAAAGCTGCCCTGAGACTCAATATCAAGAAAACCAAGATAATGGCAACAGGCCCTATCAGTCCCTGGAAAATATATGGGGAAGAAGTAGAAGCAGTAACAGATTTTACTTTCTTAGGATCCAAGATCTCTGCAGATGGGGATTGCAGACATGAAATAAAAAGGCGACTGATTCTTGGGAGACAAGCTATGAAAAACCTGGGGAACATAGTGAAAAGTAGAGATATCTCACTGCAAACAAAGGTCCGCATAGTCAAAGCAATGGTATTTCTGGTGGTAATGTATGGCTGTGAGAGCTGCACCATTAGAAAGGCTGAGCGAAGAAAAATAGATGCCTTTGAGATGTGGTGCTGGAGGAGAGTTTTGAGAGTCCCCTGGACAGCGAGGAGAACAAATAGGTCAATATTAGAAGAGATTAGCCCTGAGTGCTCCTTAGAAGGACAAATAACAAAGATGAAGTTGAAGTATTTTGGACATCAAATGAGAAGAGAGGATTCACTTGAGAAGGCCTTGAGGCTGGGGAAGGTGGAGGGCAAAAGAAGAAGGGGACGGCCAAAGATGAGATGGCTAGATGGTATTGTAGACACAATGGGCACGGGGCTGTGTGGACTAAGGAGGATGGTGGAGGACAGAGGTGCCTGGAGAGCGATGGTCCATAGGGTTGCAAAGAGTCGGAATCGACTGTGCGACTGAACAACAAACCCAGTGGAGTGTTTCCTCTGATTAAATTTAGCCTGGCTAGGGTGCCCACATTAAGGGAAACCTGGAAGGTTATGATAAGGAGCCAGGCCTGCTTAGCAGTTATTCCAGTAATCTGGAACGCTGTTTGAGTACATATCCACATGGATCTGCAATGTTTTGATTTTCCCTACCCAGTGCTCATGATATTTGGTTCATATGTGGCCTGCTGTTCCTACTTTTTAATCCCTTATATATCCCATATATCATTGTAATATTTCCTGACTTTTAATTGATTTATATATCTATATGTTTTTCATCTTGTATGTTAACCACCCTATTGGCCAAAAGGGCAGTATGTGTGTGTACAATCATCTAACTCCCATTGCTTTCATAGGTGCATCCCAGTTGGGACTATCTATTGAATTTTGGCAAATGTATTGTATGGCTGAATAGGGATTTCATCAACTGGGTGACCTTGGATCAATTGCCTCCCCTCCTCAACCTTTTTTGGCCATGGCTCCAGAAAAGTGGATGTATTGTAGATTAATTAGCAAACTTACGACAGAAAGTGCTGGTTCTCCAAGCTCCAACCTTAGCTCCGGCTAGTTGGCATGCAACAGCATAGGCTTGTAGACTTCGACAGAGGGTTTCTTCTGCTCCACTGGCCATGCACATGTCAAATTGACAGTTCCTTAAGTAGTTAACAGGGCTCACCAAGGCATGACAGTCTTTGAATGGGCCAGTCTTGGACTGGATCATTCCGCACAAGTTCTCAGCTCCATAAGCTGCTGGCTGTGTTATATTGCAGATAGAACATATCTCACCACAGTCATTAGAGCAAATGACCCCATCCACAGGGACCTTCCAGGAGGCCCCAAATTCCTCTGCATTTTCAACAAGTTCCCCACTGGGCAGCATGAAGTCATCATTCTTATCCCCATTAAAGTTGCCACCTAATCCACACATGTGTCCTTGATAGGTGTTGGGGACAGACATTTGTATGAATGAAGAAGTATCATAAATGACTGTGAAGCCAAAGGATGAATGGACAAGAATATTGTTTCCTTCCTGGGTGATCAAAAGTTTTCCATCAAGTATGTTTACTGGAAGAGTATAGAGTTCTCCATTCACCTGCATAAGTAACAAATAATTATATGGGCGAAGCATGTTAGTTCTAGTCATATGCACACTCAGACAACCATTTGTATCACACGCAAATGCATATACACTGGTGACCAACAGCAACCTCACCCATTCACTCTTTTAATGCAAGAGGGACATACCAGTGCCTTCCATTTTTTCCCCTTTTCAAGAACAATAGAATATCCATGGAACGAGATCACGACTGCTCTGATTAGAGGTAAACGTCCATCATCCAGCTTCTCATTCTCCACCAACACAGAGAACTTTTCAATTTGAGGATCTTTGCTACAGACCTCAGCTAAGGTGTATGTGCAAGAGCCATGGAAATCAAAACTTTGTCCATCAAAGGAAATATAATGAGGGTCACCACTTGCTGTTGTTATGCCATATCCCGCAGGATGGCAGCCTTGGATACCATTCTTCACAGTGCACATCTCATGAGCTCCACATGAGAATTCATGGCACTCTGTGGCTCCATTATCCTTGCACCGGCACTTCTCATGGCAGGAACTGCTGGGATAGAAATCTTCCTCTTTCTTGTAGTATCTGCCCTGGTGCACACAGCCACACTCGGCAACAGGGACACAAAGATCCCCACTGAGAAGAAATCCGGAATCACAGAAGCATCCTTCTGTGCATGAAGCCTCACAGGATTCTGGGGCTGAGTGATCTTTGCATGTGGCAGGGCAACCAGATCCGCAGAGTTCATAGTGGGAATTTGGTGGGCAGGGAATGCCTGGAAGAGAAGAACAGGAGAGAAGGATGCTGACTTTTGCAATTTAAGAGAGCAAGAAGGGTCAGCTCACACATATTCAAGCTATAATGAATGATACTACAGGTGAACACTTGAACAACACAACTCTTGTCATATCCTCAAATGGTCCAAGATGGGGGAGCATGTTTTGACTTATCACGTTGTCATTTTTAATGTTTTTATGGATTTGCTTTTAAGGGTTTTGTGTGAATTATTAAGAGTTATCACTTTTTAAATCATGTAATTTTGTTTCATAGTGTTTTTTTTAAAAAAAATTAAGAATATATTAATAAAAGAGTGTAGTATTTCAACACAAAGTCTGTAAGATACAGAGGTAAGGATATTCTCTGCTCAAACCACATATTCACTAATGGTTAAAGAATATGATGTGCCCTTCCTAGGAAAGTTAAGTGCCCTTTGCTGATGCACATGGTTTCAGTGCAGAGTAGTCAACAGCACAATTGTTTCGAATCAGGGAAAAGTGTAGGTGTGAATGAGGATAATGAATATTTGAAATGCTTACTGCAAAAAGAGGATGATCTCCAGTTCCCAATCTGAATGTCCTGTGTTTGACAGGCAGTCACATAAGCACTGATGGCATTACAGAGAGTATCATGGTGACCCTTATATGCACAGGTGTCAAAGACACAGTCCTCAAAGTAGGGTGTTGGATCGATGGTCCTGTGGCATTGCTCAAGTGGTCCATCCTTTTTGATGAGGATGCCACAGAATGGCTCCCCTTTGTATTTCTTCTTCTCTGCTTCCTTGCACACTGGGCAGTCAGTAGTGCAGCCTTCTGAGCAACCTGGGACCTCCCTCAGCTTCCAGCTGTTGGCAAACTGGATTCCATCACTTGCTTGAGTTCCACCTTGCATGGTGAAATCATCGCCGGGATCTTGATTGGCATTGCCACAGAGCCCACAGATGGCATTGGCATAAGCATTGGGAAGAATGACCCTGGCATAGCTGTACCAGTCAAAGCTGACTCTCAGATCAAAGTCTGTCTTGATGAAGCCATGGACCCCACTGATGTAGATCTTCAGCTTGTTTTCATAGGAAAAAGGCAGGTCCACAAATTCTCCATTGACCTTGAAAAAATTGTGGAAGAAACAGACGGGGTTTAAAATGAATATAGGAAAAACATAAATGTCCATTTAACTGAGCTGAAACAGATAACCAGATTTCCAGTCTACATGTTACTCCCTAATATTCACCCATCTCTGTATTTTGGTCTGGTTGCTGGTATAGCCATCTGAATTAATAAAGCAATAAAGCTTTGATGGGAAAAAATTAAATGTGACTCTTCTTAATATTATTCACCAGGATTTCTAGAGTTCCTGAACCTAGCTTATCAAACCAACATGTTTCATACGCTCCTTGAAGAAACTATAATTTGATATCATAGTTGCTCAAACATCTATTATGGCCCATATTTAGCGATTGATGCAAATTTAACAGAGAGTAAGCAACACAAAACAACAATAAAGACAAAAAAAAGTTGTGGCACATTAAAGACTAACTCCTGCATTTGAATGTGTGCTTTTGTGGATTAAGTCCACTTCATCAGACGTAAGAGTAAAACCTAATGGCATGAAACTTAATGTTCTGTCTTAGACCATGGAAGGAATCACTCATCAGAGCAGAAAGACTATATGAATCTGTTGTTTGGTTATCCAGAATTCCCATGAGGCAAGTGGTGTGCAAAAAATTAAGATGCTGTTTAATCCTAATGAATGGATACATAAATAGGATTCAGCAAAGCAAACAAGCTGGAGGTTCAAATCTTCAAAACTGGAATCCCATTTATACATTTTGGGGAATAATAGCCAACCTATAGCTTCCATATTTCAAAGCCGTGCATAGCCTTTTTATACCTGAATCTTGCGTGGATACGCTTGGCTCAAGCTGATGGTCATATTGTAGACCTCCAGAGTCACCGTCTTGGTAAAGGAGACTGCTTTGCTGCCCCGATTGTTATTTTCTACTGTGACCAAAAATGGAGTGAGGCTGGGGTCCTCAGAGCAGACCCCTGCCATTTGGTAAATGCAGGTCCCTTGGAAGTCATACTTCCTCCCATCAAAGGTGGTATAATGGGGGTCCCCAGTTCCTATGCATGTGGAATAAGCTGTCCCCTTGCAGCGACGCACTCCGTTCACCATGGCACATTTCTCATTGGCTTTGCAGCTCGCCTTCCAACAAGTGACTCCTGCCAACTTGGGATCACATATGCATCGAGAGTGGCAATCCTCATCTTCCCAAAATTCCTCTCCAGGCTTGTAATGGAGGCCATTGTAGGTGCAACCGCAGTTCTCGACTAGGACACAAGTCTTGTCCTGGAGGACATAGCCTTCATTGCACTGGCAGATGGGGGCACAGGTGTCAGGGCATGAGAGGGGTGCCTTAGGGTCAGAGCAAGTGGCTGGGCAGGCATTTCCACAGGCCTCATAGTGGCTGTTCTGAGGGCAGTCATGGGCTACTGGCGAGAAAGGAAAGAACAGGTTAGAATTTACTTGTGGTTTATTCAGTTTTTATTTATTTATTTATATTTGTATGGCTGCCCACTCAACGAAGTGACTCCGGGCGACTCACAATACAATTGCACATCACTTTGCATAAAAGACCCACATACTATTAAAAACCTTACATAAAACATATTATAAAATATTCACAGCAAACAGAAAAATAGACAGATAAAACCTAAAAACCTGGGTGGCGATTAGCATGTTTATATCAGCCATCGGAGTGGGGTGTGTGTATGTGGGGGCAGCTGTTCCTCTATCACCTCCCCACACCTGCTGAGCTCCACCATAGCCAATTGCATAGCTGTTGCAACAAGTTTCTTTTCTTCAAATTGATAAAGGTAAAGGACACCATTGCTCAAAAGCCAGTCATATCTAATTCTAGGGTTTGGTGCTCATCTCTGTTTATAGCCAAAGAACCAGTACTGTCTGCATTTGCAGATATTTCCATGGACAGGTGGCAGGCATGACTAGATACTGGAGTACATAAAACACTGTTTACCTTCCCACCTAAGTGGTACCTATATATCTACTTGCAGTTTCTTGCTTTTGAACTGCTAAGTTGGCAGGAGCTGCGACAGAGTCAGCCATATGCAGAACTCTGTTCTTGAACTGCTGACCTGTTGAGGTTCCAGTCATCAAGTTCAGCATCTTAACCACTAAGCCACCTCAGTCCCTCCTGCAAACTGGTGCATAGACGTCATTCTGTGATGCCAGAATGGTTGTGTTATCTGTTGCACTCTGTCTGGCCTTTGGCTGTCATAATAAAGATTTGAACTGGTGCATAGCTCAATTCCATGCGACAGTTTCCAGCTTGCAAACAAGGGCTTAGATCTGTGCAGGGCAATTAAAGTTTAAATACCCTGTTATGTCTGATGAGTCAAGGATCTGTGGACCAAATGGGGAACTCTCATGGCTATCTTTGTCCTGTGGGCTGAAAGCTTCCCATCCCCGCTCTGACTGGAGTAGAACATTACTTTTTTAGATGTTGCCATTCCCATTGTCCCTGTCTGCCTGTGGCTGTGCTGGTTAGAAGGCAGATGAGAGTTGCCGTCCATAAACATCTGGAGAGCAAAGTTTCCCTCAGTTGTTCATACAACTCTTTGTTCCCTGGAATTCATCCTCTCCACCCCAAGCTAGTAAAACAACCTCCTTCCCTTTTCTACATGCAGTGTTATTCTGTTCTTATGTCCATTAGCTCACTGCTGATAATTTCCCAGCGATTATACCTTCATCAAGTGTTTTATTTTCCTGGTTATCAGGCTGAACTGGTCCACATCCAGATGTTGTTTTCCAGCCATCAACAGTGATGCCCTGTTCTTCACAGGCAGTGGCATATGCCTCCATTGCTTTACAGAGCACATTGTTGTCTCCATTGTTTAGACACATGTTGTTGACACAGTCATTGAAGTAGCTGGTGGGGCTCAAGGTGGGATGACAGACTCCAAAGTGTTCTCCTGAAGCTTTGCTGATAATTCCACAATGCTCTTCTCCACCATACAGCTTCTTCTGTCTGTCATCACAGGTCTTACAGTTTCCTTGGCAGGAATCTGAGCAGGCTGGATCCTGATCATTGACTTTCCAGCTGCCAGCCCAATCCATAATGGAAGAGGCTGGATTGCCATCCGGATGGGTCATGTCATCTTCTGCATCCTCATTGAAGTTGCCACATAGTCCACACATGGTTCCATAGTAACTGCTGGGAAGAGTCACCACCATATCCCAGTCACTGCCATATGCCACCCGAAGGCCAAAATCTGTTTCAATGATAGGCTGTTCATTTTTCATGGAGATTTTGATTCTTCCATCCTGCAGTGTTGCTGGGATGCTGGCCACTGCTCCATTCACCTAAGACAACAGAAACAACACATTATGGAGCTATCTGACATACAGTAAAACCCTGGCATACGACTGCCCTGGGTTATGTTTGCTGTGGCTTACGACCGCATATTTAGTTTAAAAAAAAATCCCGGGTTATGACTGATTTCCAGGATATGATCATCCCCCACCCCCACAAAACCAAAGGAGTAATTTCCCTACCTTTTCCATGCTGTTTGGGGACCTTATGCGATAATGATGATGGGGCCATCGGCCATTTTATTGTTCAGGACTACATTTCCCAGAAATCTTTGCAGAACAAAATGGCCAATGCCACCACTTTTGGACATATGGCTGACTTCCACCCCACCTGAACTCAGAATGCAGTGTTTACTGCTCGTCAGATAAGGTCCCCAGATAGCATGGAAATGATTGGGATATTGCGCCATTGGTTTTGTGGGGGTAGGGGACAATCGCATCTGGCATTTTTAAAAAATACTTTTTGTGCTTTTGTATTTTTTAAATATTTTTTTCTGGTCGGTTTTTTTATTATTATATTCAATGCATTCCAATGGGAAATCATGATCTGGTTTATGACCATTTCAAGTTAGGATGGAGGCTGAATAGACCTCCATCGTAACCTAAGGTTTTACTGTATATTGTTCCTACTATAAAAATCACTATTTGCTATTTCTTAATTGCTTTAAAAGGAGATGACAAAGTCCTGGGGTATATGTCATACAAAATTATGTATGTTTTCATAGTGACCAATTATAAATAATTTCCATGATCATAGCCAGTATCATCTGCATCATAATCTCTGCTACTGCTACTAGTGGAGGCTGGTGGTACTAATTTAAGTGGTGTGGTGTGTTGACATTTCTGTATGAGTGCTTGTGGTTCTTGTCTGATTCCTTCAGCCTTATGTTTTTATTACAAAATCTTCTGAGCAAATTGCTGAGTTATTTGAGCAATCACTCTGAGGATGAGTGAGATGGTGAATTATGTTTTTGTAAGGTACACGAGGTACTCAGCTCATAAATAGGAACTGATATCTCTTGAGTTTTCTGGCTAAATGATCCCTTCTGGTTGCTCCAACATATGCCTGAGCTACCACAGTTACAAATTAAGTCCATGTTTGATTCCTATTAACCTATCATAAAACAGAGCAAACTCATTTGGGCATCACATAAATATTAAATTAAATTAAATTAAATTAAAAAATATGGAGGCGAGAAATCCTAAGCTAGGACAGCCAGGTGTCTTTTGCCACTCTAGAAAGTTCAGCTTTTAAACATGATACAGTACGTATTATTTCATGCAGATTGGCATTAGATACCCCCACACCCAATTATTATACCAACTTTCATCCTCTCTCACTGCACTCGCAGTTTTAAGCCCCTTTCTGCATTTCATTTTGAATGAAAAGATATCAAATGAGTGAACTCAAATTCCTACCATGAGTTGGACATCTTCTCCCTTATTAATGGTGATGCTGTGACCATACACTTTGACATGGGTTAGCTGCACCTTGGAGGAGGACTGGCTATCTGTATCACTGTTCTTCTCTTCAATCGAGAAGGGCACAAGCTTGAGATCAGTGCCACAGTATTTAACTACAGTGTATGTACAAGAGTCATTGAAGTCTACTAAAAAGCCATCAAAAGTCTGGAAATACTGATTTGTGGAACCCTGACAGGTTCCTATATATTCATGGATACAACGAGCTTGGCCATTCTGCATTTCACATATCTCTTTCATCCGACATTGGAGATTTTTGCAGGGATCTGTGAAAAGGAAAAGAGAATGAAGAAACACTAAGTACCCATAGGCAATGGTTTGGATTCTAAGGCAAATTAACTTAAGGAAGTTGATGGAAAAAATGTTTCCATTCCCTCTCTCCCATTGCAACTATCTGTGTCTCTAGAAAATTCTCTTTGGATTTTGAAAGACCTATTCAAGCAATGACTGAAGTTCAGTTATGCAGTTATGCAAGAGGCATAATTTTAGTATTGAATTGAGGTAAGAAATCTATAAAAGCATTATCTGCTTACATAGTTATTGCTGGGTCATTATCTATACCTCATTATGCAACAGGTGATGGAGATTTCTTAACTTGTGGCAACTCACCACTAAAAGTTACACTTTTTCCATAGTTGCATATCAGAATTTTGGCCAATGTGAGGAAGATTAGACAGGTTTTCCAGCTCATCTATAAATATAATCTATGTAATGATTTCTCAGTTTTCCATAGTAATCAATTTAGAGTTTCTCTCTGTTGAATCAAAATAAAGGTTGACTTAGGCCAGTATCAGTTTTCTAACAATAGTCAGGGTGAGCAAGATATCTCTGATATACCCCAAAAAATGTGGCAACGCAGGATATGGCTCTTTAAGTGGTTGACACTATTGCATTGTGTTACATTGATTTTGAATCTATGTTACTGATGATACTATGATACTGAAGGTGCACCTTGATAATATCCTCAAGGCTGCGGTGTTAAATCCTGCATGTCTCATTTCATATGTGCCGCAGGAGATGGCTCCAAGATCATAGTGTGTGACTCACTTCATGGCAAACTGGGATCCACCTTAAACAAATTCATGCCAGTGGCATTTTTCCTAAACTAAGTAAAATCTATACTCGGATCCAACTTCCAGTTGACGATGACAGATGAAAGCAGAGGAGAGAGTTTTTAAAAATCATGTCAGAAGCACACAAAGTGGTTTTGGGTTGAAAAGATTTTTTTCTGGAGGAACTCCACTCAGGGGATGCCTGAATGAGGTTCCTTTCATGTCACCAACATCTTTTCCCACTGAAGTGGTCCCTATTTATCTACTTGCAATGTCTTGCTTTCGAACTGCTAGGTTGGCAGGAGCTGGGACAGAAACTTGCAGACCTTTCTTAACCACTGAGTCATTGGTGAAAGAATATAAAATTTATTTTTACCATCTGCACAAACAGCAGGAGACCCATAAGATCTCTCATTTCCAATGCCAACACTCAGCAGACCAAATGGCGTACTAGGATGCTCTATTATGTGGACTGTGTGTCCTTGGCCCAACCGATGGGAAGCACAAGAGTATTCAGTTCCAGAAACTGGATTCCACTGAAGACTATGCAGTGGCCTCTTGTCTAAAGTGATTCCGGAGGTCTCTGATGATTTGGCAATGATCAGTGCATAGTTGACAAATTGCTCATGTCCATAGATATAGTAGGCCTGGCAGTAGCTAGAGATGTCAGGGATTGCCATGAAGAAAGGGTCGTATCTGATGTTCTGATAGGTTCCACCATCATTGAAGAACATGACTTGAACACCAGAATCAGCTGTGAGGAACAGGGCAGTCATACCCTGAATGCCATAGAGTGCTGCCCGGGCAGCAGGTAAATTCCGGTTGCTCTTGCTTTGTCCAGTCTGAGCATTAACATTGGTGTTTTGGAAAGTGGAGACATAGATAATGTCATGCTCTGTATTAAAGGGTAATGCGGGAATGATGAAGTTGGTGCCCCAGCTGGAAACAGGTAAAAGCTGCTCAAAAACATGGTCACACTGGACTTGCCGAGAGACACATGTGTGTCCACTGTAGACAGCCACTGGTTTATTGGAGACGATCTTAGTGCCAGAGAGATCCACCTGACTGTGTAGCTGGACGGCTTGATAAGGTTGAAGTGTGATGGTCAACTTGCTTCCTCGGATGTAGATTTTTCTTTGGAATGTCACTGTACCTTTTAGATGGACTTCAACATCTGTGGGTTCTTCCCAGGCTATGATGGCCACTTGTCTGTACCGATCTGTGCCTACGCTAGGGGTAACAACATAATACTCATTGCCCAAGCTTGCCATGGGGTAGACAATAGTTGTGTCAGCTGTGTTTGGTTTGTAATTAAGAGAGATAATGGAAATGTCTTTGTCAGCTCGGATGGTGAGGGTATTGTCAAAAATACCACTTCCGTACATCTCTGCCTCGGGTGGGATTTTTACTGTCAGCGTCTGGCCAGCATTCACATTGACCACTACCCGCAACGCAGGTCGCTTCATGGAAATTTTAATTGACGTCGCAGGAACATGGCCTGTGATCAGTAGCTTAAAGTCACTCTGGGACATCCGTGATAAACCATTCTGCATGAAAGCTGTGATGAACTCTCTTCCTAATGGGCCTGAGGAAGTAGTGATGGGGAGAACATTTAAGATAATCCAGGCAGAATAATTTAGAATTCCTAAACAGGGAGGTGAAAAATAAATAAGAGAAACTGATGAAACATTCTATTGATTTTAAGGAAGTAGGCACATCATTCTGTTTTAGCATGTATATGACAAAAGAACAAATTAGAAATTTTAAAAATACTTTTGCAGTACTAACAATATTTTACTTAAGAAAGATAGATTTACCTGAGTAAAAAAAGTGTCTGAGCAAGTGGATTGTATCAATAAAAGCTCATTGACTTACTATGCTAATTTACTTTAACAGTTCGCTATGGCAAAGCAAGTTAGAGATTGAATAGGCCCATTTGAATCAATGGAACTTAACGAGGTATTGACTCACGAAATCTCAATTGCATATTTTACTTCCCCTTCTGGTGGGAGGAACCACATGACTGGCCCGCGGCGCAAAAAGTTTGGATGCCCCTGCTCTAGAGCATGGTTAACAACCTTTTTTTGGTCATGCCCCACCTAAGCATTTCTAAAATCCTGACACCCCTCCCCAACATATAATTTTTACTATTCAAAAAGTGAACTCCTATTCACATGGAGGAAGCATAGAAGACTATTAATTGTCAGAGCATAGAAGACTGGCAGTTGGAGAATGTTGTAAAGGAGGCATCCAGGAAGGGAAGCCTGGTTATAATGGGGGACTTCAATTACCCTCACATAGACTGGGTGAACTGTTGTTCAGCACATGATAAAGAGATAAAGTTCCTAGATATGCTCAATGATTGTTCCCTGGGACAGATGGTTGAAGACCCAACTAGAGGTGCAAGAATCCTTGACTTGATCCTGAGTAATACTCAGGATCTGGTGCAAGATGTTAATGTGACTGATCCAATAGGGAACAGTGACCACAACTCAATTATGTTTAACTTGATCATAGACCGCAAGTCACTGATAAAATCTAACACAGAGACCTTAAATTTTCAAAAAGGAAATTTCCCAAAGATGAGGAAACTAGTAAAAAAGAAACTGAAAGGGAAAATTGAGAGAGTCCAAACACTCCAAGAGGCATGGAGGCTGTTTACAAAAACAATAACAGAGGCTCAATTGGAATGCATACCCAAAAGGAAAAAGGGCACTGCCAGGTCCAAGAGGACTCCGATGTGGCTTACAGGAGCTGTTCGGGAAGTGATCAAGAGCAAGAAAAGCTCATTTAGAAGATGGAAGGCTTGTCCAAATGAGGACAGCAGGCAGAAACATAAATTCTGGCAGAACAAATGCAAGGCAACAATCAGGAAAGCAAAGCAAGACTTTGAGGAGCGTATAGCTAAAAATACTCAGAGAAATAACAAAGACTTCTTTAAGTACATTAGAAGTAAGAACCCAACTAGGAAGGCCATTGGACCATTAGATGACAATGGAAGGCAAGGGGTTATTAAAGAGGAAACAGAGATTGCAGAGAGACTCAATGAATTCTTTGCTTCAGTATTCACTGAAGAAGACAGAGACCACATGCCCAAAACAGAGTCTATCTTCGTAGGGAGGGAAACCGAAGAATTAAGCAAGATAGAAATAACCAGGGAGGAGGTCCTTGCATGTCTTGTTAAGTTAAACACTAACAAATCCCCAGGACCAGATGGCATCCATCCACGAGTTCTCAGGGAACTTAAAGATGAAATTGCTGATATCCTAGCCAAAATATATAATCTTTCCCTCAAATCAGGCTTTGTGCCTGATGACTGGAAGGTAGCGAATGTAACACCAATTTTCAAAAAAGGATCCAGGGGTGATCCAGGAAATTACCGGCCTGTCAGTTTGACATGTGTCCCAGGTAAAGTGATGGAAACCATCCTAAAAGATAGAATTAATAGGCACATAGAAGAGAAGGCGCTGCTAAAGGAGAGCCAACATGGCTTTTGCAAGGGCAAATCATGCCTCACTAATCTGTTGGAATTTTTTGAGAGTGTCAACAAGCATGTGGATAAGGGGGATCCAGTTGACATTGTTTATCTGGACTTTCAGAAGGCTTTTGACAAGGTCCCACACCAAAGGCTCTTGAATAAACTTAGCAGTCATGGAATAAAGGGACAGGTCTTGTCCTGGATCAGCAACTGGCTAAGGGACAGGAAACAGAGGGTAGCACTAAATGGACACTTCTCCAAGTGGAGGGAAGTAAAGAGTGGGGTCCCCCAAGGTTCAGTACTGGGACCCCTGCTTTTCAACCTCTTCATAAATGATCTAGAGGTAGGAGTAAAAAGCAAGGTAGCCAAATTTGCTGACGACACTAAATTATACAGGGTAGTGAAAACTGTGAGAGATTGTGAAGAGCTCCAGAGGGATCTCTTGACACTGGGGGAGTGGGCAAAACAGTGGCAAATGAGCTTCAACATCAGTAAGTGCAGAGTGATGCATGTTGGGGCAAAAAACCCCAATTACATTTATAAACTGATGGGGTCTGAACTCTCTGCGACAAACCAGGAAAGGGACCTTGGTGTCCTGGTGGACAGCTCAATGAAGGTGTCAACCCAGTGTGCCTCAGCAGTGAAAAAAGCAAACTCAATGTTAGGGATCATTAGGAAGGGTATAGAAAATAAGTCAGCAAGTGTCATTTTGCCTCTTTATAAATCTATGGTGAGGCCCCATCTGGAATATTGTGTACAGTTCTGGTCGCCATACCTCCAGAAGGATATTATGGAGTTGGAGAAAGTACAGAGGAGGGCAACCAGAATGATTAGGGGACTGGAACACCTTCCTTACCATCTGAGGCTGCAACGGTTGGGCCTTTTCACTCTTGAACGACGGCGTCTAAGAGGTGACCTGATTGAAGTTTATAAAATCATGCACGGTGTGGACAAAGTAGATAAGGAAAAACTGTTTTCCCTATCGCACAACACTAGAACTAGGGGACACTCCATGAAACTTTTGGGTACTAGTTCTCAAACAAATAAGAGAAAGTACTTTTTCACCCAGAGGATTACTGGTCTATGGAACTCCCTGCCAGAAGAAGTGGTGACAGCTGTCAGTCTTGACAGCTTTAAGAAAGGATTAGACAAGTTCATGGAGGACAAGGCTATCAATGGCTATAATTATGGCTACCTAAGGACAACCTCCGGGTTGGAGAGATAGGCAGGATATCTCTCAATGCCATTTCCAGGGAATCCTAAGCCGGTGAAGGCATCTGCTTGGGAATACCCTGAAGGAAATGGTGAGCCACTGTGTGAGACAGAATGCTGGACTGGATGGGCTGTGGCCTGTTCCAGCAAGGCTGTTCTTATGTTCTTATGTTCTTATGTTAATAACTCGTTCTTGAATTGCCCCCTTTAAAAATCAAATTGCTCCCATGTCTGGGTGTGTGTACGAACTCTAGAGTCTCACTGGTTTGTGAAATTTTGATTTGGCAAGAATGCTATATATACATAGCCATGATTATTTTCCTCTTAAATCTTGGAGCCTTGACAGTATATCACAGGGGACTGAAGTTTTAAGATAACCTTCTGGTCCAACATTATTCTCTGTAAAGATATCAATGAACACCAGTGATGTCACTGAATATACAGTACTTACCCCATAGCACCCCAAAGTTGGCCCATAGGTTGACCATCTCTGCGATTTATGATGTACTAAAGAAAGCTGGAAAATAAGTGTTGAATTAGAGTGAAACACTTTGTCCTTTCACTGTCTGGCAGTAGCAAACAGTTGAATGTTTCCACCACACAAGTCATCAGCTCAAACTGTGTTTGAGAACAAGTGAGCCAAGTTCAATTGCAGTTGGTATGATGTAATAGCTGTAGACCCTCAAAAATGTGGATCAAGGTGTGTGTGTGGTGTTTGTTTGTTTGTATAGTGGAACGTGTATCTCAGAAATTAATTACCTGTTTCATCCATTCCTTTCAATCCAAGCTGCTGAAAATGGCCACACAGAGGAAGGGGGGAAAGGTGTCAATAAGGAATTGAACTTCTTTGGTGTTGGCCTCCAGTTTTTGGAATAAGTTACCAAGGAAGATATACCAGACACCCTCTCTCCTAATTGTTAGGAAATTGGTGAAATCAAATAAAACCAAACCAACAAATATTAAGTGACAAATAATTTCACTCAAAACACTATATTCTCTTATATTTCAGGTATCGTATATTTATTGTCTATAGGAATGTGTCTGAAACCATTCTATTTTTCACTTTGTAACCCTTGTTTAGATGTCTGGCTGGGCAGATTTTTTTTTAAAAAAAACAGTGGACAATTCACATCAGCATAAATATGTCTTTGATTTAGTGCTTCCACTTTCAATTCCATTGTACTATTTCACTTTAGGAATAGGTAGATCAAAAGCAAAATGAACTGAATGAAAGCTGAATGAATGAATAAACAATTTTTGGATGCTTAGAGCATTTTATCTCTCTTGTTCTACTGTGACATAAATACAGAGATCTCAAGCTAGTCCACTATGACAGATGTCCCTACATACATGTAGGTATCTATTTCTCCTTTTTTGTTTTTGTATCATAGATTACTCTGGGTCGGAAGGATTTTTGCAGGGGACACCCGAATAATGCTCCTTCCATGTCTCCCATCATGCAGCCCATTTCTCCTGGGATCCACACAAGACACAATAGAGATACATGAGTAATATCTTTAGTCAATCCAACTTAAATTATTTTTCCAGGTTGTTAGGAGTTACGACCTGGAAAAAAAGATGATGAAATATTTGTAAGCCTAGTTGAACATGCCAGGATGTTGACTCAGTTTGACTTCAACATGGAAAATATGATTCTGTGACTGGTCGTGCATTGGGGTAGGATGGCTGCCCATTAAATTGGCTTTTTGCCTTCTAAATGTGTGGCAAATTGTTCTGGAATGTAGTCTGTCTGTCCATTATTCTTTGCCTGTGGATGCTGAGAGAAAAAGCGAAACAGAGATACAGTTTTCCATAAGTATCTGGCAATGATGAGTGATCCTGTCTGAAACGACCTTCTGTAAGATGCCTGGGGAAGAGTCCCTTCTAGTCCTTAAGAATGGAATCAGGAACAGGATGGATAAGGGAGTTTAGAAACAGAACAATCAAGAGAAAGCCAAGACCTTTATTAGTTCCTGATCGCCTTTCAAACCATAGTTTAAACAGAGACTGCATACTGGTACAAGCTAGCCAATTGCTTGTTGTTGCAAATACAAGCAAACATGCCATGGTCCTTCCATCTTTCATTTAATACTTTAGCAGACCATATTATTCTTTCGCCTGACAAGGTAGAGAAATAACAAGGGTTCCTAGAGTGGTAACAATGTGTTTGGACCCCTACAGTGCTGCCTGTATTTCACAGGCTACATGTAGCCAATGCTACAATGAACCATGAACATAATGTTTTGTCTTTGTCTAGCCACCCACGCTTGTTGTGGGAATAATTGGCAGGGTATACCATCACTCTGCTTGTAAATGATCTTGTCCATGGGCCTCATCTTATCAAGGCAACTGAACTGTATCTATCTGAGGTGCTGAGAGTACACCTAAGCCTTTAGAAGATGTATGAAACTGAAGTGGATTGGGAGAGACATCCAGACAGTTCCGAGGTTGAATTCAAATCTAAAGCAGTGACTCTGGTCTGACTAACAAAAGGATAGGAGACCATTAGAGAATTCCAGAGATCTCCGGTACCAGGTAAGAAAAAAATCCATCATAAAATCCTGAGAAGCTGCTACTGCCAGTCTAGCTGACCAATGCTGTACTGGCCTAGATGGTCCCAAGGTCTATACATATAATGGAGGTTTGTAAGTTCATTTCTGCATACTATGGATACCTTAGAGTTGTTATTTGGTGAAGAGAACACACAATGGTAGACATCTCTGCGACAACATTTCATATATGCAAATGGACCTGAGAAATCGTCCATCTGTGTGTGTTTTTTTTAAGCCATTTGGATAGGTGGACCATGAGGTTTGCCCTCTGTTTCTGCATACAAGCTTCAAATTGTAAATTGCAAGGCATGTTTGAGTAATTTGGTAAGTGGATTTACCTAATTCGCATCTCTCAGACTAACATGCAGTTTTCAAACAAGTCCACCTTGAAATCAACAGTCCTATGCAAGTTGGTTGGACAAACTCATGCAAACTTTTCATTTTATTTCCTTCACTGTGATACCCATTGCAGTTCTTACTCCAAGAGTACAAAATATCAAAACTGAATACAGTACTCATATCTCTGCTCTGATTTGAAGCTGTCCATGCTCCAATGATCTTCCAGATTCAAGGATCCTTTCACAATAGTCCAGTTTAGAAGCTAGCAGACAGTACCTAGCAGCCAACTGAAACTTAACACATACCATACAACTATTAGTATTAATACAGATTTAAATACAAATAAACAGGTATGGGGCCTGGATTGGGAATGTGCTTCTAAACCTGCCAGCTTCTTGCTAAGGTAGTTTTCAGGCCTCAAAGTATTGGTTAACAGATGGGAGTGGGCAAGTAAACTGTAATTTCCAATAAAAAACAGCACACAAACAAAAAGTTGGTGGAATACCTCAATTTGGAGATGACAGCTGCACTCCCATATCAGTTTCAAAAACCAGGAACAGCATAACACATGTAGAAACTTCTAAAGAGGGTAGACACAGCAGTCTGTTGTGAAAATGAACCTGGGACTACTTCAAGTCTAAGAAGTTGGATTTTCTGCAAGCTCCACATACTTTAGTCTATTTTAACTACACAGACATTTGTGCACATATGGTTGTGTGTGTGTGTGTGCGCGCGTGTGTGCGTGCGTGTGTGTGTGCGCGTGCGCGTGTGTAAAATATACCTGCAGAAGTTACCAGCCTGGGGAATGGTCTTAACAACGACCATTAATAGCTGCTTATGGTCTATACTTTTTATCTCTGTAGATTACTTTTAATTGATCCTTACTATTAAGAACATCAGCAAGCTGATAATGTTTACATTTGTATTATGCTTTATGCACAAACACTTGCATTCACACACACACTCATCACCACAAACAAACATGTACTTAAGCCTTTTACCTGTAGAGTTTGATAGAAAAGAAGTGTGTAGAAAATGGAGCAGATACAGCTTGCTTTGGGGACGCTAATAAAAGGAACACTATACAGAGCTACAGACTGAGTTATCTCTTCTTCTGGGGTATATTTGGGCAGGCTCCTGTGTCTGAAGATGCAGAGGTTCGAAGAATAAAATTTCCTCACTACTGGATCTCCATGCCAGACAGAATGGCATGGAATTCCTGATTCCTCTGCAACTTTTCATGCTTTCATATAGGTGGTAAATTCTTTGGAAAGTTGGAAATAAATGGAACAAAGAATCCTAGGGGAAGCATAGCAGCCCTAGATTATAAAATATAAATGCATTTTCCCCTATTTTGTCAAGAGTACATGATTTTGCATTAAACTGACTGTTGAAAAATACTTTTAGTAATTAACAGCTAAGATTGCATGCTGGAAGTTTTATTAAGTCTGTGAATGTGAAGAGTTGGCACAGCGAGTTTATGCAGTTATGTGTGAAGGTTACACTGCTGAAAAGGCATGTGAAAAATCATCCATTCCAACACCAGAAAACAAAAACTTATAAGGCCTTTACCTGGAATGTTGATCCTACAAGACTGAGGAGAAAGAAACGAATGAATGCTAAGTTTCTTACCTTTGGCCTCCTTGAATTTCTGATGAATTTGAATCTGGAAGAGAGGAAGATGTTGCAGTTGTAGCTCTTCCTCTGAGTTTTCCTCTTTTTAAGACATCCTTTTTATAGGAACAGAGTGCCAGTTCCAGGAACTCCCTTAGTGGGAGTATGGCTTCTTTTTTGTTCCCTGTTTTTGTTTCTCATTCACCAGACAAAACTAAAATGGGGTGTGGAAATAAAAAACCAATTTGGGATTTGAGATTCCTGGACTAGCTTTTCTCCAATGAGTTTGCAGACATTTCTTTGGTTTGAATCATTTGGCCACTGGAAGCTCTACGGTGATTAGCTGGAATAAATGCTTTAAAATTGTGGGATTTCCCAATCCCAGCCGTCACCTGATTACTATTGACACCCACCACATCTAGCTACTTATCTCAGCTGACATACGTTATGTATTGGGTGTCAGGCTATGGTAGTCTATTATACAAATCTGGTTTAACAATCAAGCCTTTCCCACAGGGTCACTAGAAATCTTATCCATAGACCTAAAGGCGAAGTTGACTCAAAAGTGTCTTTCTGGATTGGCAGAAGAACAACTCTTGTGAGATCCTTGCCAAGTTAAGACATCAAGTGCATAGAGGCCAAATTTCATGTGTTTGTCTGAAAGCAGAGTCAGGATACCCCTGATCTGTCGCCCGATTAGGAGACTGAGATCTGTGCTGGTTATTAGAGGATTAAGAGCCAACATTTCTTCATCATTGTTTGTAAAGAGGAAAGTGGAACCAGATGGTGCCCTGAGGGAACAGTGTTACTAACAAATATTGATATTATTTTAGAAAAACAACTTGGAAGGACCATAGAAATGAAAGGAAAATGTGAGTAAAGGGAACTAAATGAATCAAGAATGAACAAGCATTTTTGAGTTTTACAAAGGGATGCCTTAGATTGTCTGCATTAATTTTAGGGTGTGCTTCTGGTTCTCAGGAATCCAGATTGGTCTAATTTAAACAGATGTCTGAGTTCTGAAGTAAAATAGCAGAAGGCATGTAAATAGAAAATATAATTTTTTCATGTGCTGAAGGCAATTGATTATCACAGGTAATGGAATATCCTTCATATATCATGGTCATTAATAGAAGTATTTTCCATGCTGTAGTGCAGGTGGCCAGGGCGGGCTTGGCCCACCCTGAGTTAGCAGTTTGCCCACCCTGGCAAAGCAACATTTCCCATAGGAATGCATTGAAAAGAGGGTTTGTTGCCCACCCTGCAAAAATATCCAGGCACCCACATCTAGAATCCTGGCTATGGCCCTGCAGTATGGTGGTAGCTTTGTGAGACTAAGGTGTTTTGTCATTTGATAAGCATAATTCTTGGTGGAATAGACTTTCAGGGTTGCTCAACCTTGGGCCCCAGATGTTCTTGGACTTCAGTTACCAGAAGCCTTGATCAGCAGGTGTACTATTGGGGCTGCAGGGGTACTGTGGTTAAGAAGTTTGCCTTGTTAGCTGGAAGGTCGACAAGTTGGCGGTTTGAGACCCAGGTACTGCATGATGGATTGAGCACCCATCTCTGGCATTGCAGAGCCAAGCTTTTGGGGATGTGAATGGAGCCTCATTCGGGCATCACCTGAGCTTAGTTTGTCCCACAAAAATCCTTTCAACCCAGAATAATTTCTGACATGAAATTATTATTAGCAGATGTACTGACTTGGGTTTCTAGGAACTGAAGTTCAAGAACACCTGGGGGCCCAAGGTTGAGGAACACTGGACTACAGTACTTGAATTGTTATAATTATTATTTAGTGCAAGTTGACATTTTCCTAACAGGAGCTATATGTTCAAAGAGCAGATGTACGCCACAGGAATTAGGCTTGTTGATGACCCAGCACCTTCCGAATAATCCAACCATAGAGCTCAGCTGATTTATCTGGCAGGGGCAGCAGTGGCTGAGTGGTGAAGAAGCTTGCCTTGTTAGCTGCAAGGCTGGCAAGTTGGCAGTTCTAGACCAGGGTACTGCATGATGGATTGAGCGCCTGTCTCTGTACCATCTCTTGGGGACATGAAAGGATTCTCTTTTGGGCATTCCCTGAGCAGAGTTTCTTCCACAAAAAACCTTTCAACCCAGAACAATATCTCACACAACATTTATATTATTTATCTCATACCAAGGTAGTGTCGAATGCACCCGTAATTGTCTTTGAGTGGCATTGCAGAGCCAAGAGAATCTCAGGCCATGATGATGTTATTGAATAGCTCCTACTTTTTCTAACTGGGTTATCACTTTCATTCTCCTATCATTATAAAAGGGGCTTGAGATTGACTATGTAGCTGCCTACCATGAAGTGCCAAGCTGGGAACTCAAAAAAATCTCACAAAGCAGTGGCAGGGTGAGCGATCAAGTAAGAGCTAAAACCTCCTCAGTTGCTGCGATTCTGTGCTGAGGTGAGGTAAAATGCATTTACCTCTTTGCCTATTTCTCAGGAGGAAGGCACAATTTCCATTTGGAAAATATTTAGAAAGCATGAAGTTAAATATAAATAGTTACATAAGAACATAAGAACATAAGAACAGCCTTGCTGGAACAGGCCACAGCCCATCCAGTCCAGCATTCTGTCTCACACAGTGGCTCACCATTTCCTTCAGGGTATTCCCAAGGAGATGCCTTCACCTGCTTAGGATTCCCTGGAAATGGCATTGAGAGATATCCTGCCTATCTCTCCAACCCAGAGGTTGTCCTTAAGTATCCATAATTATAGCCATTGATACCCTTGTCCTCCATGAACTTGTCTAATCCTTTCTTAAAGCTGTCAAGACTGACAGCTGTCACCACTTCTTCTGGCAGGGAGTTCCATAGACCAGTAATCCTCTGGGTGAAAAAGTACTTTCTCTTATTTGTTTGAGAACTAGTACCCAAAAAGTTTCATCGAGTGTCCCCTAGTTCTATTGTTGTGCGATAGGGAAAACAGTTTTTCCTTATCTACTTTGTCCACACCATGCATGATTTTATAAATCTCAATCAGGTCACCTCTTAGACGCCGTCGTTCAAGAGTGAAAAGGCCCAACCGTTGCAGCCTCAGATGGTAAGGAAGGTGTTCCAGTCCCCTAATCATTCTGGTTGCCCTCCTCTGTACTTTTTCCAACTCCATAATATCCTTCTGGAGGTATGGCGACCAGAAATGTACACAGTATTCCAGATGGGGCCTCACCATAGATTTATAAAGAGGCAAAATGACACTTGCTGACTTATTTTCTATACCCTTCCTAATGATCCCTAGCATTGAGTTTGCTTTTTTCACTGCTGAGGCATACTGGGTTGACACCTTCATTGAGCTGTCCACCAGGACACCAAGGTCCCTTTCCTGGTTTGTCGCAGAGAGTTCAGACCCCATCAGTTTATAAATGTAATTGGGGTTTTTTGCCCCAACATGCATCACTCTGCACTTACTAATGTTGAAGCTCATTTGCCACTGCTTTGCCCACTCCCCCAGTGTCAAGAGATCCCTCTGGAGCTCCTCACAATCTCTCACAGTTTTCACTACCCTGTATAGTTTAGTGTCGTCAGCAAATTTGGCTACCTTGCTTTTTACTCCTACTTCTAGATCATTTATGAAGAGGTTGAAAAGCAGGGGTCCCAGTACTGAACCTTGGGTGTCCATTTAGTGCTACCCTCTGTTTCCTGTCCCTTAGCCAGTTGCTGATCCAGGACAAGACCTGTCCCTTTATTCCATGACTGGCAAGTTTATTCAAAAGCCTTTGGTGTGGGACCTTGTCAAAAGCCTTCTGAAAGTCCAGATAAACAATGTCAACTGGATCCCCCTTATCCACATGCTTGTTGACACTCTCAAAAAATTCCAACAGATTAGTGAGGCATGATTTGCCCTTGTAAAAGCCATGTTGGCTCTCCTTTAGCAGCACCTTCTCTTCTATGTGCCTATTAATTCTATCTTTTAGGATGGTTTCCATCACTTTACCTGGGACACATGTCAAACTGACAGGTCGGTAATTTCCTGGATCACCCCTGGATCCTTTTTTGAAAATTGGTGTTACATTCGCTACCTTCCAGTCATCAGGCACAAAGCCTGATTTGAGGGAAAGATTATATATTTTGGCTAGGAGATCAGCAATTTCATCTTTGAGTTCCCTGAGAACTCGTGGATGGATGCCATCTGGTCCTGGTGATTTGTTAGTGTTTAGCTTCACAAGACATGCAAGGACCTCCTCCCTGGTTATTTCTATCTTGCTTAATTCTTCGGTTTCCCTCCCTACGAAGACAGGCTCTGTTTTGGGCATGTGGTCTCTGTCTTCTTCAGTGAATACTGAAGCAAATAATTCATTGAGTCTCTCTGCAATCTCTGTTTCCTCTTTAATAACCCCTTGCCTTCCATTGTCATCTAATGGTCCAATGGCCTTCCTAGTTGGGTTCTTACTTCTAATGTACTTAAAGAAGTCTTTGTTATTTCTCTGAGTATTTTTAGCTATACGCTCCTCAAAGTCTTGCTTTGCTTTCCTGATTGTTGCCTTGCATTTGTTCTGCCAGAATTTATGTTTCTGCCTGCTGTCCTCATTCGGACAAGCCTTCCATCTTCTAAATGAGCTTCTCTTGCTCTTGATCACTTTCCGAACAGCTCCTGTAAGCCACATCGGAGTCCTCTTGGACCTGGCAGTGCCCTTTTTCCTTTTGGGTATGCATTCCAATTGAGCCTCTGTTATTGTTTTTGTAAACAGCCTCCATGCCTCTTGGAGTGTTTGGACTCTCTCAATTTTCCCTTTCAGCTTCTTTTTTACTAGTTTCCTCATCTTTGGGAAATTTCCTTTTTGAAAATTTTAGGTCTCTGTGTTAGATTTTATCAGTGACTTGCGGTCTATGATCAAGTTAAACATAATTGAGTTGTGGTCACTGTTCCCTATTGGGTCAGTCACATTAACATCTTGCACCAGATCCTGAGTATTACTCAGGAGCAAGTCAAGGATTCTTGTACCTCTAGTTGGGTCTTCAACCATCTGTCCCAGGGAACAATCATTTAGCATATCTAGGAACTTTATCTCTTTATCATGTGCTGAACAACAGTTCACCCAGTCTATGTGAGGGTAATTGAAGTCCCCCATTATAACCAGGCTTCCCTTCTTGGATGCCTCCTTTACAACATTCTCCAACTGCCAGTCTCCCTCAAGAGTTTGGGTCGGAGGCCGATAGTATATGCCTACTGTTAGACCATCCTTGTGGCCTGGTACTCTTACCCACAGAGCTTCTAATGGTGACTCTAAATCACCTAGATATTCCAATTCATACGATTTTATCACTTCTTTGACATACAAGGCTACACCACCTCCCGTTTGCCCCTTCCTATCCTTCCTGTACAGTTTGTAGCCTGGGATAACTGTATCCCATTGGTTATTATCCGTCCACCAGGTTTCAGTGATACCAATAATATCAATATTCTTATCTATTGCTAAGTATTCCAGCTCCCCTATTTTGTTCCGGAGGCTTCTGGTATTTGTATACAAGCATTTATATATGCTTTCCTGATACAGTCCTTTGAGTCCAATTGCATTGTTAGACTGCCTCTTGCATCCTTCTGCTAGAGTGCTGGTGACTAGCTCCTTGCTCTGCTCTGCTTAGTTGTATACTGTATATGCTACAAGGGTAGTATTTCTTTAGATAATTTATTCCCTCATGGGTTGGACAACAGATTGATATATTAAAGCTCAATAGGTAAGGATATCATAACAAACTTTATAACTAGATTGTGGCCGCATGACAATTTACATCATTAGAGTTTCACTGAACCCTTCTCATGAATTTTTTTCATTCCCCAGCAGAGATATGCCATGCTGCATTAGAAAATTTGGGAGCCGAAAAACAAAAACCCAAGTCTACGCACCTCAATCTCCTGGTCTTTTTCTTTCTGATTTTCCATCCCCAGGCTTATGGCCCAGGAACACTTTAATGGCATATACCAGGTGGTGAACCTATGGCACATGTGCCAGAGGGGGCACACAGAGCCCTCTCTGTTAGCACACATGCTTATTTATTTATTTTTCTAATTTGTATTGCCGCCCAAGTCTGAATACTCTGGGCGGCTCACAGAAAATAAAACCAATGGCAAATCTTAAAAAGCAATAAAAAACTCAATAAAAAACTACTGACAAAATTTTTAAAAAGATAAAAAGCTTAAAAGAGAGAGAGAGTGTGTGTTTTACTTAATTAGCCATCAGGCTGGGGTTACTATATCACTGGTGCCCCACACCTGCCCTGCTAGCCAGGTTTTTAACCCTTTTGTGAAGGGCAGCAACTCTGTCTACTGTTGCCCCAGCACAGATTTTGCCCTGTCCCTCTACCCAGCAGCCTAATGGGAACGCTTCTTCCCTCCCCCAGCACAGAGTTCACCCCACCCTTCTGCCCAGCAGCCCAATGGGAGTGTATCCTCCCTCCCCCAGCACAGAATTCACCCGCCCCTCTGCCTAGCTCAGCAGCCCAATGGGGGTGCTTCCTCCCCCATCCCAGCACAGAGTTTGCCCTGTGTTGTGTTCTGTACTGTACCTTTTACAATGTATCCATTCACGTGTATCCAATGTAACCATGCTTGTGTAACATTATAACCAGCAGCTGCTTAATTGTAGCCCTTGCAATAGGACGCGAGCTAATGACCACCTGGTGGCAATAGCGAGCGTTCAAGCTCTCCTGGCCCAGACTCACCAGCAAACAACAGCACGGGAAGATTCCCGCCATCACCTACACCTGGACAAGAAGGGCGTGACCGTCCGTGACGTCACGCGGACAGTAACCAATAGACTGTCGAGGAGCCACATTCAAATGTATAGCCACTGTATATATTGAGCTACCCATCCGCCATTACCTCATGTTCCCCTGGATCATCATGCAATAAACCTGTGTTAAGCCAACCTTTTCGGCTGTTCATTGTCTTTGGTCCCATACCCTAAATTGGCAATGAAGGTGGGATATGGCTGCCCACGGGACCAAGACATGCGCCGGTTTCGAAATCAGGAGACCGGCAGACTGGGACATCTTCGAGATGGACTTCCAGGGAGCCCTGGTGGAATCCGAAGTCACGGATGAGGCAAAGAAAAGGGCCATCTTCACCCGGATGCTGGGGCCAGACACCAAGAGGGTCTTGGTGGACCTGATCGCGCCGAGGAGGGCGAGTGAATTCAAGGTGAAAGAGCTCATGCACATGCTGCGTGAGTACTTCCGGCCCTCGACGGCGATGTTCCCCGCTCGGAGCGCGTTTTGGAGGCGAGTCCAAGCGCCCGGGGAGACGGTCGCCGACTTCGCAGCGGCCCTGCGACTGGCGGCCGGCCCATGCAAATGGGAGAACGCAGAAATCACATGAAGAGACTGCGTGCTGTGCGGCCTGAGCGATGCCGAAACTCAGCGCACATTGATGAACCGCGAGCCACCCCCCACATTGCAGGAGGTCCTGAAGGAGGCACAAGCCGCGGAAGCTACGAAGGCCGGGGTCCAGGAGCTCCAGGACTGGCGGCCAAAGACGGGCAAGGCAGAGACTTCGGTGCACGTTTCGGTGCACGCGGCCCGGCGAGTTTCGAAGTCGTCCGCGGAGAGCAGCGACGACGAGGACGTCCGGAAGGTCCGGAAAGAAGGCTGGCGTTGCGACGGCTGCGGAGCGAACCACGACCGCGCCAAATGTCCCTTCAGAAAGGCCGAGTGTCACAACTGCGGCCGCCGCGGGCACATCGCCAAGGTCTGCAGGAAACGGCGCGAGGCCCGGAAGAGCTCGAGAGACCGCGCGACGAGACCCAAGGACGGCACCCAGGCCACGAGGAAGCGAGACGGCGTGGGCCACATCGCCGACGACAGCGAGGACGACGCACCGGTGTTCAGCGTGTCTGCGGGACACCCCCGTTATTTTGTTGAGGTACTAGTACAAGGGGCCCCCATTAGGATGGAAATTGACTCGGGTTCCTCATATTCCATCATTCCCCAGAAGGAGTTTCTGAAAATTGCCCCCCACGTGCAGCCCAAACTCAAAGCTTTGAGGTCCACGCTACGGGACGTGCAAGGGAACTGCATTCCGGTGTTGGGGGTTGGGAATTTTCAGGTCCAATTTAAGAAACACGCCGCGACTCTCCCCCTAGTTGTTCTCAAAGGGGGGAATTGCAGCCTCCTCGGGACTCAATGGTTCCAGCCCCTGGGTTTGTTCATTGGGGGGGTGCACGCCGTTGCCGTTGGGACTGACCCGATTCAGGAGGTGTGCGACGCGCACCCCGAAGTCTTCAAAAAGGGACTTGGGAAATATAAGGGACCCCCAGTAGCATTCGACCTAGACCCTGAGGTCCGCCCAATAAGACTCAAACCGCGCCGGGTGCCATTCGCGCTCAAGGACAAAATAGAGGCGGAACTGGACAAATTGGTGGGCCAGGGGATTCTTGTTCCTGTTGATTCTGCGGAGTGGGAAACTCCAATTGTAACAGCACTAAAGGCCAACGGGGAGGTGCGCATATGCGCTGATTACAAGTGCACCATCAACAAGGCCATTCGCCCTAATGCGTATCCGGTGCCGGTAGTCAGCCATTTGCTGGCCAGGTTACATGGGGGGAAAGTGTTTCGCTAAGCTCGACTTAGCACAAGCCTACCAGCAGCTCTCGGTGACCCCAGCTGCCGCTGCTGCACAAACTATAGTCACCCATAAGGGGGCGTTCCAGGTGACGCGCCTCCAATTCGGCGTAAACTCGGCGCCTGGAATTTTCCAGTCACTCGTGGAACGCCTCCTGAAGGGGCTCGAGGGGGTGTTGCCTTATTTTGATGACGTATTGATAACCGGGGGGAGTCAGGCTGAATTGGCAAAGAGGTTGGGCAAGGTCCTGGCGATATTCGAAAAGGCGGGGTTGAGACTGCGAAAAGACAAATGCGTCTTCTTCGCGACCGAGGTAGAATTCCTAGGGTTCCGGGTCACTCCCGAGGGAATAAGGCCGTCCAAGTCTAAGGTAGCCGCCATCAAGCAACCCCCTCGCCCCACCTCCAAGCCCGAGTTGCAGTCGTTCCTAGGGCTGCTGAACTTTTATCACTCCTTCCTTCCCCGGAAAGCAGCCGTGGCTGAGCCGTTGCACAGACTGCTGAAAAAGGATGAGGCATGGAAGTGGGGCGACCAGCAAGAGAGGGCATTTAGTGAGCTAAAGCAGCTTCTGGCGTCTGACGCCATCCTCACCCATTTCAACCCCAAGCGGCCAGTGGTCCTGATCTGTGATGCATCCCCGGTGGGGGTGGGGGTGGTGCTGTGCCACGTGCTGGAAAACGGGAGGGAGGCCCCGATAGCGTTCTATTCCAGGTCCCTGTCCCAAGCGGAGAGAAACTACGCCCAGACAGACAGGGAAGCATTAGCGATAATTGCGGGAACAAAAATGTTCCACGACTTCCTGTATGGCCGCCCCTTCACAATCGTAACTGATCACAAGCCCCTGCTAGGCATCTTTACCGCAGATAGGCCCACGCCACAGATCCTGTCCCCTAGGATGCTTAGGTGGGCCATTTTTCTCAACGCGTATCAGCACGCGTTAGTGTACAGGCCCGGGAGGGAGATCAGCCATGCGGACGCTCTATCGAGGTCCCCCCTTCCCCAAGAGAATGGCCACGTGGGCGGGGAGGAGCCAGACCATCAGGTGCTGATGATAGAAGTCCTCGACTCGCCCCCAATACTGCCCGCCGACATCGCCAAGGCGACCGGCAAGGACAACATTTTAGCAAGGGTTAGCTCCTGGGTGCAGAAAGGGTGGCCAGCGTCCTCCCCGGCAGCGGAGTTCGACCCATTTTTCCGAAAGAAGTTAGAGTTGTCCCTTGAGAGGGGGTGCTTTCTGTGGGGCCAGCGAGTAGTGATCCCGGCGTCCTTACGGCCGAGGGTACTCAAACTCCTGCACGTCAGTCACCCTGGGATTGTGCGCTCCAAAGCCCTGGCACGGAGCTATTTCTGGTGGCCCCAGCTAGACGCCGACATCGAGCACATGGCCGGCACTTGTGAGCCCTGCCAAAGTTCCAGGCCAGAAGAAGCCCGCCTGCCTCACAGGGAGTGGGACGCGGCGAAGGGGCCGTGGTCCCGAGTTCATGTAGACTTTGCTGGCCCGTTCCGTGGGATGCTGTTTCTCCTTGTGGTGGATGCTTTCTCCAAGTGGTTGGAGGTCATTCCGGTTACAAGCACGTCCACGGCCACAACCATAAAGCATTTGCGGAGGGTCTTTTCCACGTTCGGTTTACCCGACACCCTCGTAAGCGACAACGCAAGTTGTTTCACGTCCTCGGAGTTCAGGGCATTCACAGAAATCAACGCCATTCGGCACATCACCTCCGCTCCTTTTCACCCTGCCACAAACGGCCAAGTAGAGCGCCTTGTGCGCACCACCAAGGACGCGCTGCGGCGCATGGGGCCCGGGGACCTAAACCATCAAGTGTGCCAGTTTCTGCTAGGCTACCGAGTGACTCCCCTAGCGTCAGGATACTCCCCCGCAGAGCTGCTGATGCGCAGGAAGCTGACCACCATACTAACTAGGCTAGACCCCACGAGAGTAGAGGACAAGGGGAAGAACATTGGGATGGAGGACACAAAGAGTTTCGACGTGGGTGCCCCCGTGTATTGCAGGAATTATGCCAGCGCGGGTCCGGCCTGGGTACCGGGCGTCATCCTAGAGCGGACCGGCCCCGTCTCGTACCGCGTCGAGACCGGCACAGGTCTACTCTGGAGGCGGCACGCAGACCAGCTCCGGCGCAGGATCCCCGGCGAACAGGGCACGGACCGCGGGACACAAGACTCAGCGTTAGGGTTCTCCCCCACCCGTTCAGCCCAAGGGGGAGGAAAGGGGGGCCATGGGTCCCCACCAAGGGGGGAGGAAAGGGAATCTGTCCTCGTAGATATCTTGCGGGATCGGTCAGCAGAGAGAAGGGAAGCCGATCTCATAGATGCCATCACTGGCCATTTTATGCCATTTTCATAAAATTACCCTCTTTTTTGTCTACAAAAACTCTGCTCCTATGTGGTAACAACAGTCTCCACAAATTGGGCTGAAATCATGTTGCTTTAACTTATGCTACATATGGCTCGTGATGTCATCAGCTGACATGCTTGTTCAGAAATTAAATTTTCTGCCCCCCCCCCCAAAAAAAAGGGGTCCCAGGGCTCACTTTTGTTGTTGGGAAGTGGTTGTCAGACATGGGATGCATGAGGAATTTTTAATTTCCAAAATCATTACTATTAGGATCATTCATAGCCAAAGTTTTAAGTATTCACACCACTGATTAAACAGGCAACTCAACTAGTCTTGTTTTATCCCACTCTGGAAGTTTTAAAAACTCAATTTCTTGTAGGAGGATATTCGGAAATCCTTCCCTACATCTGAGTTCAATGTTCTTTCTCCAGGTTATACTGCTCCCTGGCATTTTTACTTGTGTGTAGCCACTGCAAACTTGCATGTCTTTTATTTTCACATATTAATAGAACCCAAAACATACAGAAATAGTAGTGCAATGTCAGAAAAGGTTTCAAATATTGATATATTGCTAAAAGGGCTATGAGTTATTCGACAAGCAGCATCTATATGATAAGAAGTTGAAATGCATGGAATGTGAGATAAGGAAATATTCTGCTGAGAAGAATTGTGCTTCAGATCTTAAATATGAATAGCCACCATCAATGGTGAGTAGCACATGGAGATGTCTGCAGTGATTCAGGCCGCCTTCAGACAATGCTGAAAGAAAAAAGAAAAAGGAAGAAGGTGTTATGAAATCACTTAAGTCATCTTTTTTGCTTTCTCTTTTACCCTATTGTGTGTTGAGGGACAAGTCTTACTGCATGTTTCCAAATACAGTAAAACCCCAATTTACATATGCCTTGAGTTACATAAAATTCGACTTACGTTTTTGTGCTAAAACCATGTCCCGATTTGCACGATTTCCTATGGGTTTGCTTCGAGTTATGTAAAAATTCATTTCCCTATGGGTTTGCTTCGATTTACTTGAAAATTTCATTTTTCCTATGGGTTTGTTTCAAGTTACAAAAAAAAATCAATTTAAGCAAAAGCCTATGGAATGGACTTTTTCATAAGTAGGGGTTTTACTGTACTTCTCCAGATCACTGCATAATTTAATTGCAAATGCAGTTGCTTAGTTTATGAATCTTTCACTCTCAACGTGTATTTATTTAGCTTTGCATGGTCTGCAATTTTTAAAAATCAATTTTAATTCAAGTGCTCAATTTGTCCTGCATTCTTCCAGGACAAACCTCACTTTTCAAACTACTCACCATCCAGAGAAATCCAGGGCCTTCCAGGCATCAATGACTTCTGCAATATTTCCTGCTATCTCCCCATTGGGCAGCTTTAGGTCATCCACACGATTTCCATTGAAGTTCCCACAGGAAGCACACAGTTTTCCTTCCAAGCTTCCACCAACTTCCACCTTCACTTCCCCACAAGGTCTGAGGAGAACTTTGACTTCAGAGGCCAAATCAATCACAACCCCATCTTGAGATAAGCTTACAGACACATCTCCGGGTCCTGATGCTGGGAGGGATATGCGATGCCCATTTATCTGAAACGAAGCATAAAAGGTATTGAATCTGTGTTACATCAGAGACTGTGGTGACTCAGTGCTTAAGAAGCTCACCTTGTTAGCTGGAAGATTGGTAAATCAGCAGTTCAAGACCTGAGTACTGCATGATGCAATGATCACCCATCTCTGTCCCTGCTCCTGCCAACCTAGCAGTTCAGAAGCAAGACACTGCAAGTAGATAAATAGGGAGCACTTTGGTGAAAAAAGATCTAGGTATCATGAAAGAAACCTCATTCCTTTCATTAGGAATGAAGTATAGATCATTAGGAAGGGTATAGAAAATAAAAATCAACAAGTGTCATTTTGCCTCTTTATAAATCTATGGTGAGGCCCCACCTGGAATACTGTGTACAGTTCTGGTCGCCATACCTCCAGAAGGATATTATGGAGCTGGAAAAAGTGCAGAGGAGGGCAACCAGAATGATTAGGGGACTGGAACACCTTCCTTACCATCTAAGGATGCAACGGTTGGGCCTCTTCACTCTTGAACGACGGCGTCTAAGAGATGACCTGATTGAAGTTTATAAAATCATGCACGGTGTGGAAAAAGTAGATAAGAAAAAACTGTTTTCCCTATCGCACAACACTAGAACTAGGGGACACTCCATGAAACTTTTGGGTACTAGTTCTCAAAGAAATAAGAGAAAGTACTTTTTCACTCAGAGGATCACTGGTCTATGGAACTCCCTGCCAGAAGAAGTGGTGACAGCTGTCAGTTTTGACAGCTTTAAGAAAGGATTAGACAAGTTCATGGAGGACAAGGCTATCAATGGCTATAATTATGGAGACCTAAGGACAACCTCTGGGTTGGAGAGATAGGCAGGATATCTCTCAATGCCATTTCCAGGGAATCCTAAGCAGGTGAAGGCATCTCCTTGGGAATAATACCCTGAAGCAAATGGTGAGCCACTGTGTGAGCCAGAATGTTGGACTGGATGGGCTGTGGCCTGTTCCAGCAAGGCTGTTCTTATGTTCTTACTAGCAGAGATTGCCCGGCGTTGCCGGGCTGTTTTAAATTGTGTTGGAAGGTTAAATTGTGTTAATGTTTTTTAAAAATTGCTTAGTCTGTAATTTTAATTTTTAAAATGTTTATTTATGTACATTTTTTTGGCTTGGCTGTTATTAACTGTGATCTGCTTTTTTGGTGTTTTTTTTTGAGGATTAATAAAAGAACAAAGTATTATATAATTTTTTCAAATTGTTTTATGGAAGTGAATAATGTTTTAGTTTTTTGAATTTTTTTAATTAGTTGTACCGTAGGTAATAATTTTAATAATGTAAAAGTAAATGTTTTTTACATTCAATGTTTTTAAAATGTGTTTAGATGTTTTGGGTTTTAATTTGAGTTAAAACTCAGCACAGGATTTTTAAAAGTTTATATTGTATTTTATTGACATATGTTTGTGATTTGTGTTAAAGTGTGTTTTAGTGTAATTTTTTTGATTTGTTTTTATTGGTGTGACCTTTTGTGTAAAATTTTGAATTTGTGTTATTTTTTGATTTGTTTTTACTCTTGTGGCTTTTTGTTTGGGGCTGTTTTGTGTTTTTGAATTGTTTTTACTATTGTGGCCAGCAGGTGGTGCTGGTAGAGGTTATTGTATTTTGACTATTTTTTTCTCCTGGCCTCTGGGTGGAGCTTCTTCTGGTAAGTAGTCTCTTTCTTTATTAATTTCTTTTCCGGTCCTCATGGAGGTAGGACATCTTTTGGTAAGTTTGCTTGTTTTCTTTCTTTTGTGTGTGTGGGGGTGTGTGGGGGTGGGGATGTTGGAATTTGTATTTTTGTCTGTTTGTTTTTGATTGTGTTTTTGTTTACTTCATATTGTTTTGGTGTTTTTGTTTGTTTTTGTGTATTTTTGGATGTTTTTGACTATGTTTTTAGTAATTTTTTAAAAAATTATTTATTTATTTGGTGGTGGGGAGGGGGGCGTGGTCGTTGGGGGTTAGGAAGGGTGGGCTAGGTGGTGGGGAGGGGGACATGGTCATTGGGGGTTAGGAAGGGTGGGCTAGGTGGTGGGGAGGGGGCATTGTCGGTGGGGGTTAGGAAGGATGGGCTAGGTGGTGTGGAGGGGGGCGTGGTGGGTGGGGGTTAGGAAGGGTGGGCTTGATGGTGGGGAGGGGGCGTGGTCATTGGGGGTTAGGAAGGGTGGGCTAGGTGGTGGGGAGGGGTGTGTGGTCGGTGGGGGTTAGGAAGGGTGGGCTAGGTGGTGGGGAGGGGGGCTTTATTGTGTTATGGTGCTTTGATTGTGTGGAGTCGTAAGAGTAGATTGGGGTTTCCCCTTTAATATCAGTGGGTGGGGGGTTTGCGACCCCCCTCTCCGCTGGCTCCCCTGGGTTTGGGAGGTTTGGGGGGGACAAAAGGAATATGCCCCCCCAACCCTTCTGGACCCAGGAGACCAGGGGGAGTGGATCAATTTTTCCTCCCCTCCTTAAAACAACTCCGTTTTTAAAGAGAAAAAACCGCTTGGTTTCTTCTCTTTAAAGATGGAGTTTTTTTAGGAGGGGGGGAATCGATCCACTCTACCTGCTCTCCTGGGTCCAGAAGGGTTGGGGGGACATACCCCTTTTGTCCCCACAAACCTCCCAACCCCAGGGTAGCCAGCAGAGAGGGGGGGTCGCAACCCCCCACCCACTGATATTAAAGGGGAAACTCCAGTCGGGACCTTCAGGTGCCGTTGGTGAGGGAAAGAAAGCCGGCTGGTGTTTGCTTGGCTGTGAGGTGGTGAGTTGTTTTTCTTTTTAATTTTTCGGGCGCCAGGTTCCTCAGCGTCATGCATGCTCATGTTGCGCAGGACTCTGGGGCTTGTAGTTATGGGTTTGTGATTTGTGGTTGTGGTGCGTTTTTTTTCTGTGGCTCGATTTTGATTGGCCGCGGCGTGTTTCTCAATGTTCTTTGTGGTCGCGCCTCTCAGCCTGATTGGCTGTGGTGCGGCGCGGCGCAAAGAACATTGGGATATGAAGTTGTTTCCCTTTTTTTCACATTTGTGGGGCTCTTGCCCCACTGGCGCATTTCTCAATCTTGCGTTTACCTGCGTACCCAGTTCGGGCATGTGCACGAATGGTGAGTGCAGGCTAGTAGGGCCTGGCTAAGGAGCCTATGCAAAGTTCCAACTGTTAACCCTCGATTTTATAGGTTAAGATTCAGGCGTCCCCTGAGTGGAATTCATCCAGCAAAAATCCTTTCAACCCAGAAAAGCACCTTTGTGTGCTTCTGACACAATAAAAAAGTGTTACATTAAAGAAGATCAATCCAGTGAGGGCTTGCATATCTCCCCATCCACCTCCAAAAAATTTGAGGTTGAGATGCAGTTTCATTTAAGCACTTCTATCTAATTTACAGCACAATGACTTGGCCTGGCCTTGAGATGTGTTTTTGAAACTCACAATTCCATTTCTGCCAAACCCATAAAAGCTACATTTTCTAACTTACTCTAAAGCTGCACTTTCTCGACGGAATTTTGGTGAAGGGATGCCAGTTAAGTAACACACTTTTTGTATTGGGGTTGGTTTTAAACATCCTGCGACCAATACATATATAAAGTATATGTTATGTATGAATGTTTTTACATTGGCTAATAACTGAAACTGTGGATACTGATCCCGTGGATATAGGGGGCAACCTGTATAGTGGAGTTCTACCAGTAAAATGCACATTTTCATTTCCCCACTTTCCTAATATATTGAAAGCGCGGCGCCAAAATGGCCGCCGCGCTCTTTGCGCCCCCCCCACCCGGACTCAGACACCCGGGTGAGTTAGGGGGCGTGGCCACCCCTCTATAAAAGGGGTGGCCACGAGGCAGCCGAGCTGCCATTTTAAAAGAGCGACGGAGAGGAGAAGTTTTCTCCGTCGCTGTTTTTTCCCCCCTTGGTCCTTCCCGGCTGGGAAGGAAGGATTTCGCACGGAGCCTTTGGCTTGCTGGCTCCTCTGTGCCTTTTTGTGCTCTTTGATCCCTGGAAAGGGATCCTGCTCCTTCCGATATGCCTCCCAAATGGCGGGCCTCGGCGACGGGGAGGACTTTTGGCCATGCGCAAAGGCTGCGCCCACGCACCAGGGCTCTACCCCCACCGATACTGGTGGGGCGATGCAGGCTGCTTGGCCCTCGGCCGGTCAGCCTTCGTCTGGCCCTTCTGGGGCTTCAGCCCTCGGCCCGCAGATACCGGCCGTGGGCCCGGGCAGCGGGGGTGGGCCCGGTGCTGGTGCGCAGCACGTTCCACCTCCGGCCCCTCATGGGCCGGAGTTTTGGGCATGGCCCTATTCGGGCCCGGGCTCTCATGCCGGGGTTCCTGGTCTAATGCCTGGTGGGCCGTCCGGCCCACCCGGCCCACTCTATACTGGGGGATCTGTGGCAGTCGATGCATTGCTAACACGTTTAGCTGAGCTTGATGCATCCTTAGGGATGGCACACAACCCAGTGCCTGGTGGCCCTTCATTTGCTGCGGGGGGCCCTTTGGGTCCTCCGCCTACCTCAATGGCCGCCACACTGCAGCAAGCGGCCAGCCGGGTTGAGCTGCTGGAGACGCTCCGGGCTACCCCGGCCAGTGTCTCGCAGCTCCCTGTTCGGCCAGAGCTACAGCAGGAGAGTGGTGAGGTGCGGCCCCAGAGCTCGATTCCGGTCGCGAGCTCCGACGCCCGCCGTGGGCTGGAACCCCCAGTGGGGGCGGCTCATGGGGGTGCAACTAGTGAGTATCAGGTTCAAGTTAATGCACCCACATCACAGTCCACTTCCAACGGTGGGGTTCAGTGGCCATGGCCTCGTAATGTCGAGGCGAGTGGGCATCAGTTGCCACCATATCCCAGTGCCCCTTGGTTTCATACTGGTGCAACGTTGGGGGTGGGGGTTTCCGCCCCCGGGCCTGTGCCGGGCATCGCAGGGACTGTCCAGGTTCCGCTGCATATGCCCCGGGTACCTAATGTGCCGGTGACAGCTTTGCCGACGGCTGGTTATTCGTTGCCCCTTGGTGATCATTTGTCCCAGGTCACGAGGGAAAAGATTTGGCGGGGGGAGTACATGGATATATTCTCCCTATTGAACCGAGTGCCCACTAAGGAGGAGAGAGAGGGACAGGATGACAAAGATAAAGAGCTGTCCCGCCGTCGTAAGCCACCACGCACCTGGGCCAACTGGTTGCCCGCATATCTTATTTATATGGCGGTGTATCTCAGGGCCCGGCCAGACCTGGCCATTCCTATGGTCCAATATTTGGGCAATATTTACAGGGCGATGGTGGATTTTCCTGGCCCATCGTGGTTGGCTTACGGTGAGGAATTCAGAATGAGGGTGCCCTTGCACCCGGAGATGAGATGGGATGAGCCCTATCAGAAATTGTGGCTATTGTACATGACCCCCACGCGTCCGGCGCCTGGGGATAGGTACCATTGTGGCCATGCCGTTCAGCGAGCTGCTCCAACGCAGGCTTCCCACCAGCTGGCGGGGCAGGGGGTTCCAGCCCGCTTGCTGTGTTGGAACTTCTCGGCCAGCGGTGTGTGCAATAAGCGGCAGTGCCGATACAAACATGAGTGTCCCTCTTGCGCTGGCCCTCACGCCGCCGCCGTGTGTCCGTGGGCCGGCGGGTCACTGGGCAGAGGTAGAGGTGGACAGAGAGCGGGCAGAGCAGCTGCTGAGGGAGCTAGCCAGGCAAAAGGCCCCCTCCCCAGTTAATGTGTATATGTTGGAGCGATGGCTCTCAACTTATCCAAGGAGAGAGGATGCGAAGTACCTCCTTGAGGGTTTCCAGTGGGGCTTCCGAATCCCATTCAAAGGAGTGCGGGGACCCCAAGATGCACCCAATTTACTGTCCCTGAAGGGTAGAGAGGAGGTGGCTGCCCTGAGTATTGCTAAGGAGGTTGGGGCCAAGAGGGTGCCAGGCCCCTTTTCTGTGCCACCCTTTACCAACCTGAAGGTCTCCCCTCTGGGGTTGGTACCCAAGAAGGCCCCGGGGGAATTTCGTTTAATCCACCATTTATCGTACCCGGCGGGTTATTCTGTCAATGATGCTATCCCTGATGACCTTTGTTCGGTCAGGTATACGTCCTCTGACCAAGCCCTGCGAATGGTGCGCTCTTGTGGTCCTGGTGCCCTCTTGGCGAAATGCGACATCAAATCGGCATTCCGATTGTTGCCAGTGCACCCTGAGGACTTTGAGCTATTGGGTTTTAGATTCCAAGGGAAGTTCTATGTAAATAAGGCCATGCCTTTTGGCTGCTCTATATCCTGTTCAGCATTTGAACGTTTTAGCACCTTCCTTCAGTGGGCCTTTGTTCGCAGGTCCGGGTCTCGGTCTGTAGCCCATTACCTCGATGACTTTTTGTTCGGGGGTGAACGGGGCTTGGACACGTGCACGCGTCTCCTCACCACATTTCAGATGCTAATGCAGGAACTGGGTGTCCCTTTAGCGCCCGGAAAGACCGAGGGCCCATCCACTACCCTCACATTTCTGGGTATCGAAATTGACACGGTCGCACAGGCATCCCGGTTACCCATTGACAAGGTTACCCGGATCTCTGCGATGATTTTGGCCTTGCTGGCCAAACGTAAGGTGTCACTTAGGGAGCTTCAGGTACTGCATGGCCATCTTAACTTTGCCTGCAGGGTGGTTACGCCTGGCAGGGCATTTGCTCGGCGCCTGTGTGATGCCATGTCTGGCCTGACAAGGCACCATTATAGGGTCCGACTAACCAGGGGCATGCGGGCTGACCTTTTGGTTTGGCTCTCATTCCTGCGGGACTTCAACGGGGTATCCTTTTGGAGGTCCGACCTTTTAGTTTCACCTAGGTTTCAAGTCCAGTCGGATGCCTCCGGCTCCCTGGGATATGGGATTTACTTCCAGGGGAGGTGGGCTTATGGCCAATGGCCTCCAGCATGGCGGGGCACGGATCGCCTCCGCGATCTTACATTCCTTGAGTTTTTTCCAATCCTGGGAGCTTTGATGCTATGGGGCAAGGAGTGGGCCGACTCTGTGGTCCATTTTTGGTGTGACAATGCTGCAGTAGTGCACATTGTCAATGCTCAGACATCTAAATCACCCAAGGTGATGGCTTTAGTTCGCCAATTCGTGTTACGTAGCCTATGCCTCAATGTGCTTTTCAGGGCCAGACATGTACCAGGCATTGATAATGATATTGCTGATGCTTTATCCTGCCTGCAGATCCCCCGGTTCCGCGCCTTGGCTCTGGACGCAGAGGAATTCCCCTCGCTACTTCCGGCCGAGATTTGGACATTTGGCAAGGAGAGGTGAACCGGGCGATTGGCATGTCCTTGGCGCCCCGCACGCGTAAGGCGTATAATCATGCTTTCGTTCAATTTAATAGCTTTCGTGTGCAACTTCAGTTGCCAGAGGTGTGGCCAATTCCAGTGGAACAGGTTTTACAATTCATGGTTTATTTACACAGTCAGGGCCTCGCTCCCCGCACTATAGCATCAAGGCTGTCAGCATTGGCATTTATTGCCAAGGTGGGGGGTTTTGCTGACAGCATGAATGATTTTCGCATACGGCATGTTTTGGAGGGGTGGACACAGGAACGTGGCTGCCGCCCGGACACTCGGCACCCAATTTCCCCAGGGGTGCTCACACACCTTGCACGAGGCTGGCCTAACCTATGTTTTGACAGGTATGAGGCAGCTCTTTTTCATGCGGCTACCACGGTGGCCTTCTTTGGAGCGCTCCGCATTAGTGAGTTGGTACTACTGTCTAAGGCGGATGCGACTCGTAGGGCACTGGAACTCGACGATGTCTATGTTTCTAATGAGTGGGCTCAGTTGAGGATACGGTCCTCAAAAGTTGATCAGCATGGCGTAGGCAGTGGAGTTAGACTGCTACGATGTTCCATTGCAGACATCTGTCTGGTTGGTGCCCTACAGGAGTTCTTGGCAGTGCGTGGCACGCACCCTGGCCCATTTTTCTGCCACCAGGATGGGTCTCCCCTTACTAAATTTCAATTTTGGAAGGTGACCAGTATGGCACTTTCCAGTGTTGGCCTCCCTGGGGCTCGTTACGGCACCCATTCGTTTAGAATAGGTGCTGCTTCAACTGCAGCTGCATTTGGGTACTCTGAGGCTGATATACGCTGTATGGGAAGATGGGGATCTATGCGTTTTGCATTATATGTTTGTCCTCTTCAGACAAGAGTACCATTTAAGTCACTGTTCCCTTTTTTCTCTTACAGACCCTGTGTGTCCCCGCACACCGGTGGCAGTATGGCTGGTGGGCCACAGTTACGTGCACTGGGCAGCTCAGTATGCTGCGGCGACAGAGTGGGGACCCCAGCTTGGACTGCGTGCGGCCGCATGCATACGTTGGTACAGTAAGCGTGGAATGAGATGGCGGGAACTGTTGCCATTCCTTTTCTCCATTAGGCATGCTGAACCGCCTGATGTCCTTGTACTGCACCTCGGGGGCAATGACCTCGGCCAGGTCACTGGCCTTTCTTTAAAATTCGCGATTTGCAGAGACCTAGCTTATTTGCACTATGTGTGGCCTTCACCAGGCTGCTATGGTCGGACATCATACCACGTCACGCTTACAGGGGAGGTATTGACCTCCATGCCCTTGACCGCGCTCGTCGCTCGGTGAACAGGGCAGTTGCCCGGTTCATGGCAGACAAGGGTTTGGGGATGGTCGTCCGACACCCCACCATTAGTTTACAAAATTACGATCTGTATGCAGGGGATGGGGTCCACCTGTCGGATAGAGGTATGAACCTCTTTTTGGAAGATTTGCAAGCAGGCCTGTTGACCGAGCTGACGGTCTGGGGGGGGGGGGCGGTGAGTCTTCATTGAAGCCTCCCCGTGTGGCGGGTAGCACTGGTAAGGTAAAGATTTATGACCCATAGGTATCCGGCAGGTTCGCAATTGACTGGCCAACACTTAGACAGGTACAGGTGTAATAACGTTGACCGGTCAACGACGAACCAGGCAAGGGGTGATGGCACGAGCTTTTCAGCATGCATCACCCCGTGATTTGACGGATACACGTCAGAGGGTGGAGTCAGTAGATAGTTTATTGACTACGGTCAACAATTTGTTTGTGTCAACAAACAAATTGATACAAAATGGATACATTGTAGCCAATTGCCGTTGGCAATTTTGGGAGGAACCTTACCAGTGTTACTGCGGCCTGCTTGCCTTAAAGAATTATAATTGGATGAGTACCAATTGAAAGTTATAATTCGGACTAGGGCATTATTCAATAAAAGTGGCCCAATGCCTTTATCCATATACCGGTGTCTGAGTCTTTCTTTGGGGGGTGCGCCTGCAAAGCTTCTTGCTTATGTTATTTCCAATGCCAATATTGATCAGAGTTTTGAAGCAGATATTTTTAGAGAGCAAATATTTCTGCCTTCCTGGTTCCTCCATGAACCAACTAATCAGATTCTCCTTATTCTTCTTCAGGTACTCACCCATGTTTCCTTGTTTGTCTTCACTGTGATGAAGACCCCTTGGAAAAAGACATGTATTGTTGACACAGCTGGCAAATCCCAGCCATTGCATTCCTGAACCATGGCTATAATTCGGAACCAAAAAGGGTCGTTTTCATCACAGAGGGAAGCAATTTCGTACACTCCATTGTAGAGGATTTCTCCAGAGGTACCGTCAAAAGAGATCAGCCATGCTCCAGGGGTGATTATACACTCGCCTTTTGGCCCCATGCAACCATGCACACTATTATGGAGGGAGCATATGTCTCCCACCCGACAGCTGGTTTCTTCACAGACTAGCTGGCTTGAGGTATGACAGGTGCAGTTGTTCAAGCAGCCTTCCAAGAGAACACTTTCTCCAGCCTGCAATATTTATATAAAACAGTCATTGTCAACACCTATTAAATATTAAAATACTAATATTTGATTGCAAAGCCTCAAGAAGGGACAAAAAAAATCCCTTACATAAATAGTTCAAAGTAAAAAAAGAGTTTTCCAAATGTCTTCATGGGTCAATTTCAATATACAGTACTATATTGTATGAAATGACACACATGCAAACCTGAAAACAGTTCCATGGATTGATGAGCTCCCCACTTATTTCCTTTTCCATTTGTAACTGATCTGTTCAAGTTAATTTCCAGAATATTATCATGGACATCTGACTTTCTTGCAGTCTTTGGTCTTCCTAGCCTAGAAGAAACCCTTTCCATCACTCATATAGTGTGCTCTGCAGGGCAAAAGTGTTCTCACCCAATTTGAGAAGAACTTTATTGAGTACTGTAGTTTCATGTGCGTATATATTTTACAGACATTATTAAAAGTATGGCAGCCTGCCAAGTTGCTATACCTCTTTGAGCCCAAAGTGGCCGTTGCCATCCCAAGAATCAGCTAGGGGACAACACAGTTCAGGGTAGGTAGTGCCTGAATCCCATGCAGTCATAGCTCCATCCAAGACAACTCAAACCTTGAGAGATTGTACACATCATTCTGACTTATTTTTTCAAATCCAAAATGGGCCACAATCTCTCCCTACTCTCAAATACAATGGACTGATTCTGCTAGTGATTCTTGTGTGCCCAGCATGTTCTGATGAGAAATTTCACTTTATCACAGGAGCAGTGCAGAAGGGGCTTGTAAGAAGTATTGTTTACCAGCTTCAATGGTGAATGTATAGCTTAAATTCCTCACAATATCAGCTGGGAATTGATCTTGTCATTTAGTAAGAGAGTTTAATCCTCACTAAGTGCCATGGTGGCTTAGTGGTTACGTTGCTGAGCTTTAAGGCCAGAAGGCCAGTGGTTTGAGACCCAGGTTTTGCACAACAGAGTGAGCTCCCATCATATGCCCCAACTCCTGCCAAGCTAGCAGTTCGAAATCAAGACATTGCAAGTAGATAAATAGGTACCAGTCATGTACACCAGAGTGCACAGAATGCTATTAACTTTCCCACCAAAACAGTACCTATAAGTCTACTTGCAATTTCTTGCTTTCAAATTGCTAGGTTGGCAGGAGTTGGGACAAATGATGGGAGACTAGAAATATTCACATTGTTGCACAGCACTGGGGTCTTGAACTGCCGACCTGCCAACCTTTTGGTCATCAAAATTAGCATCTTAACTACTAAACCACTAAACCTAAACCTAAATAAATCCATCACAGCAGTTATTTCACTGACCTTGATGTAGCGTCCGTCATGCACACAGCCACAGTTCTCCACTGGCACACATCTGCCACCATCAAATAGATAGTTACTGTCACACTGGCAGCCTTCAAAGCATTGGCTGGTACATTGCGCTGGAGAGGACAAGCTGGCACAGGCGAAATCACAGGTTCTTGTGCACAACTCGTAATGGCTATTAGGAGGGCAGGTGAGAGCTGGAGAGAGAATAAAGTGGTAAGACTAGGCAGGACAGGGAAATTATAAGAAATATTAGACACATATTTTGGGGGAAAACCTCATTCATATTCATCTATGTATATAGAATATAGCTAAAATATAATTTATATTCAGCAAAAGATGTGAATGCCAATTATGTTTTTATCTGTGTTGGAACCACATTGATCAGGGGTGCCCAAGCTTTTTGGGCTGTGGGCTGGTCACATGGTTCAGGGGGCTGGTCACTATGGCCCGGGTGCTGGATCCGGCCCCCGACACCAATTTATCTGGCCCACGAAGTCCTCTTCACTCCCGTAACTGGAAGTGGAAGAAAAGTAGAAGTGGAAGTGCAAGGGAAGTGGAACTTGTGCTTCCAGGAGCAATGAGGGCTTCATGGGCCGGATGAATTGGTGTCATGGGCCGGATCCATTCCCCCGGCTGTAGTTTAGGCACCCTGATGTAGATGAACATAGATGAATTTCTTTTAATTCAATAAAATAGCTACACTTGTAAGAAATGAACAAAGCTATTAATGATAGGATCTCCTGAAGGTCACTGGTTCATAGGTCACTTATTTATAAGGTTAGTTGGCTAGATATTCTGTGAGTTAGGTATCTAGCGGCAGAGTTCACTGAGATGTTTAGAAAAGCCAGTCTGTGTGGCTTTCAGCAAACTGCACAAACCTAGGAAACAGAGAACCCTGTAGGACATAGAGTGCTGAACTGTCTAAATCAGCCCCCCCCCCCCAACTAAAGCCCATGGGTCAGATCCAGCCCATGGCATCAAATCATCTGTCCCATGCCCTCGCTTTGCTCGCCACCATCATCATAATCCTTGTCCCCTTCACTTGGCTTGGTGGGGGGAAAAGAGGGGGGCTCAGGGTGGTCAGCGGTAGCAGGACCACCAGTCCAGTCCCTCAACAGTCTGAGGGGCTATGAACCAGTCCCCAGCTTTAAAAGTTTGGGGACCCCTGTTCTAAATGCTAGAGTTCCTTGCTAACATTACCAATGTGCATTTACATTGTTACCAAAACTAGCAGTCCTCAAAATGCAAATAATTATTATTTTTACCTTTAAAGAATAGCTCGTGTTCTCTGAAATCTAATTCAAATGTTGGAATTCTGCCTGTTTTATCAATAATTGTAAATAGATTGGCCATTCCATATTTCTTTTAATTACATCTGGGGGGTATTAAATCAAATCCTGCTGCCTTGCGAGACCTCAGTTTACCTATCAGGATTTTCGTCTCTGAGATTGAAACAGGGGGCCAGAGAGGTATGATCTAGTGGAGGTCCTACCAGTGATTGAATACTAACTCTGGCAGAACACAGTACCTTCTATGTGGCCAGACCCCAATTATAGAACAATTAGTTTTAATGATGTCAGTTGTATTTTTACTGGTTGTCACAGCTGCACCGAACTGGATATTCCTTTATTTTAATTGTGTTGTGTTCTTAATACTATGCCTTTGCAACAATGTAATACCTATCAACTGTAACACTGTAACCTTCTGTATTAGGACGCAAGCTAGCAACCGCTAGGTGGCAATAGCGAGCGTCCAGCTCATATGGTCCCAATTATGCAATAACTCCAGCGCGGGAAGATTCCCACCACTACCTCACCTGGACAAGAAGGGCGTGACCAGGGATGGCGTCACGCGGGCGATAGCCAACGGGCTATCGTGGAGCCACATTCAAATGTATAGCCACTGTATATATTGAGCTGTTCATCCACCATTACCACATGTTCCCCCCCCGGACCACCATGCAATAAAGATGTGTTAAGCCAATCCTTCGGCTGTTCCTTTGTCTTGGTTCTCATACACCAAATTGGCGACGAGGATGGGATATGGCTTCCCACGAGACCAAGACACATGCCGGTTTCGACATCAACAAACCGGAAGACTGGGAGCTCTTTGAAATGGACTTCCAAGATACGCTGGTGGTGTCCGACATTACGGACGAGGGAAAGAAGAGGGCCATACTCACTCGGATGCTGGGAAATGCCGCCAAATGAGTATTGGTGGACCTAGTATCACCGAAGAAAGTGAGCGAGCTAACGGCCAAACAGCTTCTGAAGGTGATGCGCGACCATTTCCAGCCCACGGTTTCGATGTTTTCGGCTCGAGACGCGTTTTGGAAGAGAGTTCAAGCATCTGGTGAGTCCATCGCCGCTTTTGCAGTGGCCCTGCGGTTGGCCGCCGGCCCATGCAAGTGGGAAAATCTGGAAATCACCCTCAGGGACCGCTTGCTATGCGGCCTGTGGGATGAAGAGGTCCAGCGGAAACTGATGAACCAGGAGCCGCCCCCGACGCTACGCGAGGTAGTGAAGGCGGCCCAGGCTGCGGAGGCCACGAGGGCCGGAGTCAAGGGGTTCAGAGAAAGGCCCCCACAGCCCGACAAGGCAGCGGGCTCGGTACAGGCAGCCAGGCGCACGCCGAAATCGTCCACGGAGAGCAGCGACGATGAGGACGTCCGGAAGGTGCAGAAGGACGGCCGACGCTGCGACAGCTGTGGAGCAGCCCATGACCGCATCAAGTGCCCGTTCCGGAAGGCCGAGTGCCACAACTGCGGACGCCGGGGACACATCGCCAAGGTCTGCAGACAGCGGCGCAGAGACCAGAAAGGCCCGTCAGACCGGCCGCCGAAGACCAAGGAGGGCGCCCGGCCCGCGAGGAAGCCGGACGGCATGGGCCACATCTCCAACGACAGCAGCGACGAGGCCCCCGTGTACAGCGTGTCCTTGGGACACCCACGTTATTTTGTCGAGGTACTGGTGCAAGGGGCCCCTGTTAGGATGGAGATAGACTCGGGTTCTTCCTACTCAATTATGTCCCAGCGGGAGTTCTTGGGAATTTCCCCCCACGTGCGCCCTAAGCTCAAAGCGTTGAGGTCCACGCTGCGGGACGTACAGGGAAATAGCATTCTGGTGTTGGGGGTTGGAAAATTCAAGGTCCAATACAAGCAACACGCCGCGGAACTTCCCCTGGTTGTTCTCAAGGGGGGAAGTTGCAGCCTCCTCGGGACTCAATGGTTTAAGCCCCTGGGTTTGTTCATTGGGGGGGTGCATGCCGTCGGGACTGACCCAATACAGGAGGTGTGTGACGCGCACCCCGAAGTTTTCAAGAAAGGACTCGGAAAATTCAAGGGACCCCCAGTAGCGTTCGACCTGGACCCGGAGGTCCGCCCTATCAGACTCAAGCCGCGCAGGGTGCCTTTCGCACTAAAGGACAAGATAGAGGCGGAACTGGACAAATTGGTGGGCCAGGGGATTCTTGTTCCTGTTGATTCCGCGGAGTGGGAAACTCCGATTGTAACTGTGCTAAAGGCCAACGGGGAGGTTCGCATTTGCGCTGATTATAAGTGCACCATTAATAAGGCGATCCGCCCAAATGCGTATCCGGTGCCGGTAGTCAGCCACCTGTTGGCCAGGTTACATGGGGGAAAGTGTTTCGCCAAACTTGACCTAGCGCAAGCCTATCAGCAACTCTCCGTAACCCCAGCTGCAGCTGCTGCGCAAACGATAGTCACTCATAAGGGGGTGTTCCAGGTGACGCGCCTACAGTTCGGCGTGAACTCGGCGCCGGGTATTTTCCAGTCGCTTGTGGAACGCCTCTTAAAGGGACTGGAGGGGGTCTTGCCATACTTTGATGACGTGTTGATAATGGGGGGGAGCGAGGTGGAGTTGGCTGAAAGGCTGGACAAAGTGCTGGCGGTGTTCGAAAAGGCGGGGTTGAGGTTGCGGAGAGACAAATGCGTTTTCTTCGCCAAAGAGGTTGAGTTCTTAGGTTTCTGGGTGACCCCCGAGGGAATCAAACCCTCCAAATCAAAGGTAGCCGCCATTCGAAATGCCCCTCGCCCCACCTCCAAGCCCGAATTGCAGTCGTTCCTAGGGCTCTTAAACTTTTACCACTCCTTCCTGCCGCGGAAGGCATCGGTAGCAGAGCCACTTCACAAGCTACTTAAGAAGGACGAGGCGTGGAAGTGGGGTGAGAGCCAGGAGAAGGCATTCAGTGACCTGAAACAACTCCTAGCGTCTGACGCCATTCTCACCCATTTTGACCCCAAGAGACCGGTGATTCTGATATGTGATGCATCCCCAGTGGGGGTGGGGGCGGTGCTGTGCCACGTGTTGGAGAACGGGAGAGAGGCCCCGGTAGCATTCTACTCCAGATCCCTGTCCCAAGCGGAACGAAACTACGCTCAAACAGACAGGGAAGCGCTAGCAATAATCGCGGGGACCAAAAAGTTCCACGATTTCCACTATGGCCGCCCTTTCACCATAGTGACCGACCACAAGCCCCTGCTAGACATTTTCACTGCAGACAAACCCACCCCTCAAATCCTGTCCCCTAGGATGTTAAGGTGGGCCATCTTCTTAAACGCGTATCAGCACGCGTTAGTGTACCGACCGGGAAAAGAGATAAGCCACGCGGACGCCCTGTTGAGGTCTCCCCTCCCCAGTGCTAGCAGCATCATGGGCGAGGAAGAACGAGACCGCCCGGTGCTCCTGATAGAGGTCTTAGATTCGCCTCCCATTGTACCCGCAGACATCGCCAAGGCGACCGGCAAGGACAAAACGCTTGCTCTAGTCAGCTCCTGGGTGCAGAAAGGGTGGCCAGCGTCCTCCCCGGCGGCAGAGTTCGCCCCTTTTTTCAGGAAGAGGCTAGAGTTGTCCATAGAGAGGGGGTGCCTTCTGTGGGGCCAGCGGGTGGTAGTCCCCGAATCCCTGAGGCCTAGGGTGCTCAAACTGCTGCACGTCAGCCACCCTGGGATTGTGCGCTCCAAGGCTCTGGCCAGGAGCTATTTCTGGTGGCCCCAATTAGATGCCGACATCGAGCACATGGTGGGCGTTTGCGAGAGATGCCAATGCTCCCGACCCGAAGAGGCGCGTCTGCCGCACAGGGAATGGGACGCGGCAAAGGGGCCATGGTTGCGTGTGCACATCGACTTTGCGGGGCCATTTAGAGGGACACTTTTTCTCCTCGTGGTGGATGCTTACTCCAAGTGGTTGGAGGTAATTCCAGTTATGAGGACCTCTTCAGCAACAACAGTAAAGCATTTGCGGAGGGTCTTTAGCACGTTCGGTATACCCGACACCCTCATTAGCGATAACGCTAGTTGCTTCACGTCCGCCGAGTTCAGGGCTTTCACCGAGATCAACGCCATTCGGCACATCACCTCCGCTCCCTTCCACCCGGCGACAAACGGCCAGGTAGAGCGCCTCGTGCGCACCACCAAAGACGCGCTGAGGCGCATGGGCCCCGGGGATCTCAACCTACAAGTGTGTCAGTTCCTGCTGGGATACAGGGTGACCCCCCTAGCTTCAGGGTACTCGCCCGCAGAGCTCTTAATGCGTAGGAAGCTGACCACGATTCTGACCAGGCTAGACCCAACGAGGGTGGAGGACACAGGGAAGAACATTGGGTTAGCGGCCACGAAGAGTTTCGAAATAGGTGCCCTGGTGCATTGCAGGAACTACGCTAGCGCGGGGCCAGCCTGGGTCCCGGGCGTCATCGTTGGGCAGACGGGTCCCGTGTCGTATTGTGTGGAGACCAGTGCGGGTCTACTGTGGAGGCGGCACGCAGACCAGCTCCGGCGCCGGGTTCCGGACGACCAACGTGCGGATGGCGCGGAAAAGGATTCAACGTTAGGGTTCTCCCCCACCCGTTCAGCCCAAGGGGGAGGAGAGGGGGGCCGGTGGTCCCCACCTAGGGGGGAGGGAAAGGAGTCCGAAGCGGTCCTCGTAGATATCCTGCGGAATCCTTCTAATGACACCCTAGGGGATAATTCTGATTTTCATTTACAAAACCGGGGGGGGGGTTTCCGGAGTGGTCCCCCACCCATCCAAGCGAGAAGTGGGGTTTTTTGTTAGTCCCCAGTGCCCCCGGTTTTTCCGTTCCTTCCCCAAAAGCCGCAGAGCCGCGGCAAGTCACTAATGAGTCTCCCTCTCCCGTTGCAGGACAAGAGGCCAGGGGACAGAGAAGCAGTAGCACCCCCGGGACAAGCCAGCCTGCAGAACGCCCGAAACGCGTTTGCAATAAGCCATATTGGATGAGAGACTTCGTCTCATCCTAGGGGGGAGGGATGTTGTGTTCTTAATACTATGCCTTTGCAACAATGTAATACCTATCAACTGTAACACTGTAACCTTCTGTATTAGGACGCAAGCTAGCAACCGCTAGGTGGCAATAGCGAGCGTCCAGCTCATATGGTCCCAATTACGCAATAACTCCAGCGCGGGAAGATTCCCACCACTACCTCACCTGGACAAGAAGGGCGTGACCAGGGATGGCGTCACGCGGGCGATAGCCAACGGGCTATCGTGGAGCCACATTCAAATGTATAGCCACTGTATATATTGAGCTGTTCATCCACTATTACCACATGTTCCCCCCCGGACCACCATGCAATAAAGATGTGTTAAGCCAATCCTTCGGCTGTTCCTTTGTCTTGGTTCTCATACACCAAAAATTGAGAGTCTTGTTTTCTTGTGACATGGCACATTTCATCCACTCTAAGTGATATATAAGCGTGGAAGCATGTGGTATAATTTTACAGACAAATAATATTTTTGTACTACTACCGATCTAACACAATCTTTCTGATTGGTAGTGATGGCAGGAGTCAATGTTCAATACATGGGAAGAGTTGGGGGGGGGGGTATCTGACTCAACATGGCAGGATAAATATGGGAAACACCAGTGGAGTAGGGAATAAAGATAAGAAAAGGAACTGCCAGATTCCTATGCAAACTTACGACAGAAGATTTTGGTTCTCCAGGCTTCAACTACAATGCCAGCCTGTTGGCATGCAGCCACATAGGCCTGAATGCTCTGGCAGAGCGTGTCTCCTGAACCATTGGCCGCACACATATCATACAGACAGTGGTTGAAATACTCAGCAGGGTTCACCACAGAATGGCAGTCTTTGAATGGACCTGAAGTGGCCTGGATCATTCCGCAGGAACTCTCAGGGAAGTATGGCTCTGTCTTGGCTGTATCGCAGATGGGACATTGTTCTTCACAGCCATCATTGCAACTTATACAATCAAAGGGAACTTTCCATGAAGCCCCAAATTCCTCAACATTCTGGGTGCTTTGCCCACTGGGTAGAAGGAACTCATCCGTCTTGTTATTGTTAAAATTACCACAGAGACCACTGACGTGCCCTTGGTAAGTTTTGGGCACAGAAACCAGGACGAAAGAGGTGACATCATAAAGGACTTGGAGGCCAAAGTCAGACTGGATGATGATATTGTTCCCTTCCTGGTTGGCCCAGAGTGTCCCATCAGTTGTACTCATTGGCAATGTGAAGAGTTCCCCATCTACCTACATTAATAACAACAAAATGTAAATATGGGTAACTGCAGTTGGTTTCATGTCCATGTCTACAAGTTCCTTTCAGGTCCTCCCCCCTTCCAAAGTAAGCCATCTTCAGAGAGAGGAAAGAACTCTTTTCCAGGCACATTAAATAAAGCATGGGAAGAAGAAAGCAGAGGGAATTTTCCCCTCCCTTCTTCCTACTACTCTCCATCCCCTACTATACTTCTTAACAATGTGACAGGGCCCAAAATACTAAGGAGGTGAAGTTATCTGTAGAACTTTTACAATTCTAGGCATTGTGCTAGCACAGTGGTGGCAAACCTTGGCACTCCAGCTGTCCTTGAAATTCAATTCCCAGAAGCCCTGATCAGCAGGAGTCTGGGAACTAAAGTCCAAAAACACTTGGAGTGTCAAGGTTCTCCATCACTGTGCTAACATCTCTGATACGAGACTTGGAAGAAGATTTACCTTAATTCTCCAACTGATTGACCTCTCAATGACAACAGAGTGGCCATGGAAGAAGACCAACACCGTCTTTATCAGCGACATCTCATTCTCCACCAGAACAGAGAAGTTTGCTGGTGCTTGAGGACCGTTTCCATCTGCTTTAGTTAAAACATAAATGCAAGTGCCCTGGAAGTTATAACCCAAACCATCAAGAGTCAAGTAGTGGGAACCAGCAGCCACACTGCATTGTCCAGTACCCACAGGATGGCAACCTTGGATGCCATTCTCCACTTTGCATTCCTCATGGGCTCCACATGGGGCATTGTGGCATTCAACAACTCCATTGCTGGCACAGTGGCATCGCTTTTGGCAGGAAGGATCTGGGTAGAAAACCTCCCCTTGCTTGTAGTACATGCCCTGGTACAGACAGCCGCAGTCACCGACAGGAACACACTGGTCCCCACTAAGCAAAAACCAAACATCACAATAGCATCCTTCTTTGCATGATGGCTCACAGCCATATGGAGCCGAGAGACCATGACATGTTTCAGGGCATCCATGCCCACAGAGTTCATAATGAAAGTTAGGTGGGCAGGCAGGGCCTAGAAGAAAAATACAAAAAAAAAAGAAGAAGCATGGTGAATTTGAAATTCACATATTGGATAGATTATTTTAGAGAAGTTAGTTTGCAAAAGAATTGTTCTACACTACTCCATTCTTTCTCTTTTGCAATGACACCTGCTGGTCAGAATTGGGTTTTAGCTGTAAACTGTAAACTGAGCCACTTCTTGTTTATTAATGAGATCATTTCATTTTCGGAATGGAAGTATCTTGTGGCAACTACTTTAATTGTGTTTTTTTAAAAAATAAATGTCTTCCAATTGCTAAATAAATGCAAATCAATTACAGTATAGCTATAACACCACCTCCTTTAACATCTAGGTGGAAAAGACTTTTAAAAAGGTCCACCTCAGCTGGATTCTTCTTCTTGTGCCGTATGATTCTGAATATTGACGATCCTCATGGCAATCAGTCATGAAGACTGTCCTGCAAATACAATGCTGTGGCCCTTCATCTGCCTTCTGAATCACAGCATGACCCCCATACCACTGATCCAGCTCCACGATTCACTTTCTATTCCCAAGCCATTTTAGCATGCAACGTCCTCCTTGGCCCCAGGCCAGTATTGATGAAGCTGCTGCCCTCCATCAATATGGATTCAAATGGGATTTAATCTACTTGGGGACCATCACCCTTCCCTGTGGACTTCGCCAAGGATGCTAGTCCTCAAGGTTGTCACTTTAGTCAACCACTGCCTGATGCTCGGCATTGAGTCACTGGCAGTATGGCCTACTCCAGAGGTTTACAATGTTTTCCCACCAGGGGCTGGACCCGCCCCCGACACTCCCTGCCGGGGGCCAGAGGCATAGTTGCTCCCTGGATTTACATTTTTTATGTCAGCAGTCATGGCGGTGGGAATCACATGTTTTTTCCAGGGTTTTGGACAGCCTCCGCTGCTCCCCACAGCAGCAGGAGGACTTTTGGCGTACGGTTGCTCCTTTTGGATAATTTTCTGATGCTTCCCCACTCCATTTTGGCTGCTCAAATATGCCACTGGGCAACTTCCTGGTTCTGCCCAGAGAACCAACCCACTGATACAAGCTCTGCCTGGCACCGGAAGTTGCCCACTGGCACATTCAAGTAGCTGAAATGAAGTGGAGAAGCATCAGATAATTATCCAAACAGAGCAAAATTGCTCCGAAAAGCCTCCTGCCACCATGTGGAGCAGTGGAGGCTGCCCAAAACCCTGGAAAAACTATGTGATTCCTGCCGCCAACCACAGTAAGCGATGTATTGAGAGACCTCCGGTGGTGCGGTGCGGGTGGGTCTAGAGGTGCCTGGGTTCTCACCAAGGGCTGGATTAATGAGATGCTGGGCCAGATTAGGCCCACAGGCCTAGGTTTCGGTAGCCGTAGCCCTGGTCTACTCTATTCAGCTTAATATCAGTTGGATAGTTTGGTGGTTTAGGTATCTTGGGAGTTCAGTTCCCCCACTGTGCCTCCCAGAAGAAGAGCAAACTGCACAATATCAGGCTGTCTGAAAAGAAAAGAATGGTAAACCACTTCTGTGTATTATCTACCTAGAAAACCATACTAAGAGTCACCATATATCAGAATTGAATTGATGGTGCACATACACATCTCTACCAATCATGATTTAGTAACAAACAGATATGAACTCAGCTGCATGGGTTTTTTGAGGTGAAATGAAATCAACCCATCTCACTTCAACATTGTAAGTAGTCTTTGATGTTAAATTAGTATGCTTTTTCCTCTTAAATTATAAGAATGGCACTTACTGCAGAAGGAGTCTGATCTCCATTCTCCAACTGGAATGCCCAGAGCTTGGCAGGCTGCTACATAAATGCTGATGGCATTACACAGAGTGTCATGCTGACCCTGATATTGGCAGGTGTCAAACACACAATCGTTAAAGTAGGGTGTTGGGTCAATGGTCTCATGACACTGCTTGAATGGACTGTTGGTTTTGATGAGGATCCCACAATACTGGTCACCCTTGTAGATTTCTTCCTGTGCCTTTCCACATACCGGACAATCACTAGTACAGCCACCTGTGCAACCTGGCACATCTGCCACCTTCCAGCTTTCTGCAAACTGGGTTATGTTGGATGTTTGGTTCCCATCTTTCTGGGTCAGATCATCATCAGGGTTCAAATTGTTGTTACCACAGAGGCCACATAGAGCATTGGCATAGGTAGTTGGAACAGTGACTTTGACATAGCTGTTCCAGTCAAAGGTTACTGTGAGGTCATTGTCAGTCTTGATGAAAGCCTCGTTTCCACGGATGTAAGCCTGTATTTTGTCTTCATGGTAGAAAGGCAGGTTTACAAAGACTTCATCAACCTGGAATGTGGTGAAAGAAAAATAAACTGTAATTGATATGTGCTCTCTTTAGTTCTTGGGTATTAGAATATATTAATCTATTTAAATTTTAATATAATAATGTAAAAGAGAGACTCATTCTACCTGAAGAACATACTGGCTAGAATCCAGCTGCTTAGTATAGTTGGTCAGAACTAGAGTAGATCCATTGAATTAGTGACTATTTGGTGAGTCAACTCCTCCATAAATTCCAATGGGCCAACTCTAGTTGTGATTTATATGCTCCAGTGATGGCTAAGCTTGGCACTCTAGCTGTTCTGGAACTTCAATTCCCAGAAGCTCTGTTCAACAAGACTGCTGACTTGGGCTTCTGGTATTTGAAGTCCAAGAAGCTGGAGTGCCAAGCTTAGCCACCAGGGTGCTAAGCAATAAGATTTTGGCCACAATTTGGTTCAAGTCTCCATTTCCTAAAGATTTTAGAACACTAGTATGGTGATGGAAGGAAAATAAAATATGTGGATCACTGCAGGCTGAAAACACTGGATCAGAAACTCTTGATTTGAAGGATTTGACTTGCTTGTTATTCTAATGCAAAGAAAGAACCACAGAGACAGACCAAACAGCCTTCCTGCTGTGAATAGAACAGAGTGGGTTAGACAAAAACCCTGACCTGTATAAAAGAGTCTGGGTTCAGATTTGCTAACCTGAGTAACTAGAAGTCCTGCTAGGACTGCTTTTTTACATAGACCTATCCTGTGGAGTGACATCTAAGGCCACTCAATTGGCCATCAAATGCACATATTCCATGAAGAGTCCTCACTGACGCTGTGTAAACTGTTATATCAGTTACATAATGAACTAAACTAACCTTGTGGTCAATTTGGAGGGGCTGATTAACTTAGTAGAAGGATCACCTAAGGACTTTCTTGCAGATTACCAAACCTGAGCCCCTCATCTCTGCTATAATGGAGGGACTCTTGGTAAGTGTCTTCAGATATGGATATCAATCATGCCTGTATCAGTACCTTAATCTTACGTGGATGCTCCTGATTCAGCACAATGGTTATGTTGTGAACCTCCAAGGTCACCACTTTGGTGTAGGACACCTTTTTGTTCCCTCGGTTGTTGTTCTCCACGTTGACAAAGAAAGGCGTGAGTGTTGGGTCGTCAGAGCAATATCCTGTCAGTTGGTAGATACAGGTGCCCATGAAATCATATCTCTTCCCATCATAGGTGGTGTAGTGAGGATCCCCCGATGCTGAGCAAGTGGCAAAGTTGATGGGATGACAGCCTCGGATTCCACTCTCCACTGTGCACTTCTCATTTTCTTTGCAACCTGCTGGTTTACACACCACCATCCCCAGGATGGAATCGCACATGCAGTGGAAGCTACAGGTCTCATCAGCCCAGAATTCTTCCCCAGGTTTGTAGTAGAAGCCGTCGTACGTACAGCCACAGCTTCCGACCGGCACACACTTGTCAACACTGAGGACATAGCCCTCATTGCACTGGCAGGTTTCCACACATGGGTCACTGCAGGAGGAGGGAGCAGCGTGGTCTGAACAAGTGGCTGGGCAGGCATTGCCACAGAATTCGTAGTGGCTATTTTCTGAGCATGGCAGTACTGAAAAAGAAGAATAGGGAGTGTGTAAGAGAAGCGAAAACTTTACAACTGATTAAAAGTATGCCAAATCTTAAATTAGGATATCATGAACCACAAAAACAGGTAAGAACTGTGAACTTTCATAGATGCTTCATCTTCACGGACTTTATCTCAGGGGTGGCGAACCTATGGCACGCGTGCCAGAGATGGCACTCAGAGCCCTCTCTGTGGGCACCCATGCAGTCACCCCAGCACAGAGTTTACCCCACCCCTCTGCCCAGCATCCCAATGGGAGCACTTCCTCGCTCCACCAGCACTGAGTTTGCCCCACCCCTCTGCCCAGAAGCCCAATGGGAGCACTTCCTCCCTCCCCCAGCACTGAGTTTGCCCCACCCCCCTGCCCAGCATCCCAATGGGAGCACTTCCTCCTCCCCCAGCACTGGGTTTGCCCCACCCCTCTGCCCAGAAGCCCAATGGGAGCACTTCCTCTCTCTCCCCAGCAAAGTTTGCCCCACCCCTCTGCCCAGCAATCCAATGGGAGCACTTCCTCTCTCCCCCCAGCCCAGAGTATGCCCCGCCCCTCAGCCCAGCAGCCCAATGGGAGCATTTCCTTCCTCCTCTGTTGCTGTAGTGACACTTTGTGATAAATAGTTGGGTTTGGGGTTGCAGTTTGGGCACTCAGTCTCTAAAAGGTTCATCATCACTGCTTTATCTATTAGTCAGAAGGAAGAGAGAACATGGTTAAATATTGGGTGCCTCAGGGTTCAGTGCTCTCTCCTTTCCTATTTAGCATCTACATGAAGCCGTTGGGTAAGATCATCTGTTCCCATGACGTGCGGTACCACCAGTATGCGGATGAAACTCAATTGTACATCTCGGCCCATGGGGACCCCAGTGATGCTGTCAAAGTCCTTTCCAGGTGCCTGGAAGCTGTTGGGGTCTGGATGGGGGCCAATGGGTTACAACTGAATCCTAGCAAGACTGAGTTGCTGTGGATAAGGGCCCCCACGCCAATCTAGGAGCTACCATCTTTGGTTCTGGATGGGGCTATTTTGCCCCAGACAGACCCGGTGCGCAACTTGGGGGTCCTCCTGGACTCGCGGCTCCTGCTAGAAAAACAGGTGGTGGCTGTGGCCAGGAGGGCTTTTGCCCTACTTCGGGTGATTCGCCAGTTGCGACTGCTCCTGGACCGGGACACCTTGTTCATGGTCACTCATGCTCTGGTGACCTCCAGACTAGATTATTGTAATGCGCTCTACATGGAGCTGCACTTGATGACCATTTGGAGGCTGCAGCTGGTCCAGAATGTGGCTGCCTTGGTGGTGATGCAGTGTGGACATTATGCCCGCACTTCGCCGCTACTTCGGGAGCTGCACTGGTTACCAGTTTGCCTCCGGATGCAATTGAAGGTGCTGGTTTTGACCTGTAAAGCTCTATATGGTAGTGGGCCAGGATACCTAAGAGACCGCATCGCCTCAAGAGTGTCTGCCCGCCCAACCAGAGTGGACCGGAGGCTCTAGTTGTGCAATCAGCTAGAGGGGGCCATCTCTCTAGCACTCAAAGGAAGGCCTTCTCCGTGTCCACACCAGCCCTCTAGAACCGCCTGCCAACAGAGCTTAGATTACAAACAGAATGCTGCCCTTTAGAAAAGGCTTGAAAACCTGGCTGGCAGGGCAGGTGTGGGGCCCTAATGGGAATATGGCCCCCACTTGCTGGCTCACACCAAGATAGAAATCAGGAGCCTTTCTCTTTTATGTACAGGGTGGAGTGGGTGGGATTGTGGGGTTTTATGTGTTTATATGTTTTTAAATATGATGTAAGCCGCCCTGAGTCGGGTTCGCCTGAGTGGGCGGAGTAGAAATTTGAAAAATTTAATTAAATTAATTAAATTAATTAAATGATCTGTTTCACTACAAGAAAACTCACCACAGCCAGATGGTGTCCTCCAATCATATATCGTGGCACCTGCTGTCCTACAGATTGTAGCATAGGCCTCTAAGGCTTGGCAGAGTATAGTTGTGGCTCCTCCATTCAGGCACACATCATAAATACAGCTGTCAAATAAGTCATCTGGATTCACGATAGCATGACATTCCCTGAAGGGACCTCCTGAGGTTTTGTTAATCAACCCACAGTAGTCTTCATTTCCATACAGCTCCTTCTTGTTCTCATCACATGTCGGGCAATTTCCTCGGCAGTAATCCCAGCAAAAAGGGTCCCGGTCCTGAACTCTCCAGCTGCTGGCCCAGCTTACAATGGAGGGTGGGTGGGTCCCATTGAAGAAGACAAGGTCATCTTTCGGGTTTTGGTTGAAGTTTCCACAAAGCCCACACATGGCTCCATAGTAGCTGCTAGGGACAGTGATGCCCAGGTTTGAGTTCCAATCATATGTTACTTCGAGGCCAAAATCCGTGTGCAGAACAGCTTTGAGGCCACTCTGGTAAATTGTGATCTTGCCATCTTTGAGAGTCAATGGAAGGCTGATGATGGTATCATTTAGCTAGAGAGAAGATGGCAAAAAAAAAAATATCAAATCAAGAAGGACTACTAGAAATTCTCTGCAGTGGTTCCTGCCAGAGATTTGTCAGGCTTTCAGGCAGGGGTGTGCTGAGCACCTTGGGAGGGCAGTGGATAGGAAGTGATGGGGGTGCCTATTAGGGGGGTGAGGGAGAAATCCCATACATTCCCATTACCTCTGTCTGCCTCTGGGGGGTGCCAGTCACTGGGGTGCACCGGGATGTGTCCCTGTATCCCTATGGGCCAGCACACCACTGCTTTCAGACATTATGAAGCTACTAGAAACAGAGTTTTTCAGAGAAGCTTTCAGAGAAGTCCTCTCCAGACATGGGGATCAAACTAAAGCTTAGTAGTAGCTGTTTGTCACCTCCATTTGCGTTTTTTGCCTGTGTTATTCTACCAAATTTATTCTGTTTTTTGTAATTGAATTTGCCTTTGTTCTTTGTGTTTGTATTTCATGGTATGTTATTTTGCAAACTACTCAGAGTAGTTATTTGTTAGGTGGGTGGTACAGGTGACTTCCCATATTGTCAGGTTCAGCATCCCCAATTTCAGTTATCCACAGGTCTAAAAATATTCAACTAAATTCCTGAAATGCATAATATATGTGTATTTCTATGGCACATTACCAGAACTTGCCAATAGAGGCCACTATCTGCAATGTAAAATAAGGGTTTGCTGTTATCAGTGGTTTCAGGTATCCATGGCAGGTCTCAAAAGGTATCCTCTAAGGATACAGGAGGTGACCTGTATATACATTTAAACAACCAACCAACCAACCAACCAACCAACCCTTTGATTTTCTAAGTATTGTCAACTTTTGGCACAATTTCATGCCCTCATACTTCAGGAATGGCTAAAGTTAAACCAAGACTAGAGCAAGCGGAACTGTGTCAAGGAGGAATTGTCTGCTTTTGCTGGTAGAGTTTAGATACAGTATTAGCAGGAAACAAGGACTGAGAGCAAATGGGAGTTTGAATGGATCCAGATCTCCCAATTCCTTTGACTGATTGCAAAAAAAGCTAAAGTTGGCTGTTATTTGTAAGTTATATCCAACAGCTGTTTTTCTGTAAGAAACAAAAAATCTTTTCATAATGTTAAACTGTTCGGTAAACTCTGGCAATCCACGTCTGGTGTAAAGAATTGAATACTTAATCACTTCACAATTTGGAGTCCTGTGATCCTAAAGCTCAGTTAGGCTCCAGTTCAAATACATATTGAGCTGCAGATAAATAAAGAGCCCCTAAAGAGACTGCAGTGGCTGAAGTGGTTAAGACACTGACTGGAAGGCGGCGGGTTAGCAGTTCAGAACCCAAGTACTGCACCCATCTCTGCCCCAGCTCCTGCCAACTTAGCAGTTCTAATCTAAAGCAAGAAATTGCAAGTAGATAAATAGGGACTACTTCAGTGGGAAGGTAAACAGCGTTCCGTGCATTTCAGTGTCTAGGCATGTCTGCCACTTGTCCACAGAAACGTTTGCAAATGCAGACAGCGCTGGCTCTTCGGCTATAATCAGAGATGAGCAATGAACCCTAGAGTCAGATACAACTGGCTTTCGAGCAAGGGTGACCTTTACCTTTAAATAATCAGGGCTTTTAGTAAGCAGAAATAAAATGAAGAGTATTTGTTCAGAGACCAATAGAAATGTTGACTTCACAAAGGGCAAGTGTAATAATCAGCCTATTGCTTGATACTGTATATTTATTTTCACTCTATATAGCTCAATGTTGACTTGCCAATGACTATATATCATTGCGTACACATCCCTCCCAACTATTTGACTTACCCTGACTCTTCCTGTTTCTTGCTTGTATATGGAGATCTTGTAACCATAGACGTAGATGTTGGCAAGACGCACATAAGACACAGCCTGATTGCCCCTGTTATCATTCTTCTCCTCTACAGAGAAAGGTACCAGTGTAGAGTCATTTCCACAGTATTTGGCAATGATGTATGTACAGGTGCCTTGGAAATCAAAGTTCACCCTATCAAAAGTGCGGTAATGTGGGTCCCCCCATCCCCAACAAGTTCCTGTAAAGTCTGGGGTGCATGTGGCTTGGTCGTTCTCGATTTGACATGTTTCTTTTTCTCGACATGTCAATACTTTACATGGATCTGTAACAAAAAGGAGAAACTGATTCAGTAAAGAGACCATTCAGGATGAACCTGTGGGTGAGGCAAAGGGTGAGGTCAAGGGATAGGTACAGCTAAAGCAATGAAAAGAAAACTAAACATTTATTTCTGTACCTATTTTACTATGTTGATCTATCGACTTGATTGCACATACCATATAAAGGGTGGGAAAAGTGACTTATAGCAGCAATAAACAAGAAAAAACATTTTACTGGCATATCTTGATGGGACAAGCAGCTGTCCATTCCTGGAAGGAGTCACCCACACAGTAATTGTTCTCAACAGGAAATGCTGGTGATGTATCAGCAAAGTGACAGGAGGTTGTACAGGAGTTACAAAATGTGAGATAAAGTGAAAATGTGAAATAAAGGGAATTCAAAGCAAATGCCTTTTTTTACACCTCAAACCTAAATTTTTATTTTTTTCATTGCATAGACCAGTGATGGTGAACCTTGGCACTGTTCTTGAACTTCAATTCCCAGAAGCTCTGATCAGCAGGAGTGCTGACTTGGGCTTCTGGTAATCGATGTCCAAGAACAGCTGACATGCCAAGTTTTGCCATTATGGGCATAGACTAAAAGTAATGAACTTGAATTCATTAAAAATGTGATACCAAGAAGAATCTTAATGTTTGTTGTTCCTTAGAGCAGTGGTTTCCAGTCTTGGGGTTTCAGATGTTGTTGGGCTGTGCTGGCCAAGATTTCTAGGAGCTGTGGTCCAAGAACAACTGGTGCCTCAAGATTGGTAACCAGTGCCTTAAAGCACAGATATCACTGTGGTGGAGATAATTATGTGCAAAAATAACTAGCAAACTCTCCCCTCATTTAAAAATCTTTAACAAGGGTCATTGTCACTCAGAAGTTCAGGAGCAAGTTACTTGCTTCCTTTTGGTGGCAAATGATTAGGAGAGATAACACAAGGAAACTTTCAATCATCTGAGCTCAACTTCCACAACTTATTTGGAAACCCTTTCTGCTCAAAGGAGTTTCTGCTTACCCTTATTGATGCAGTCCATGACTCCATCTTCAATTTTACAAGTCTCATCATCAGCACAGCTGTGGGGCTGACAGATTACTCCTTGGGTTGGAATGCAGATACAGATCTCTTGGCAGCCATTGAGCAGAACATTCTCATTGAGCTGGCGGGAGAGTGGAATATAATATGTTTTAATAGCCATTATATTACAACTGAACGAATTCTACAGCAGTGGTATTTAGAAACATATGCTCTTTTGATCCACCTGGTTGTGGCAAGGGAAAGTCATGGATAAGGTGGCTCAAGTGGTTAAGTCACTGAACTCGCCGGCTGGAAAGTCGGAGTTTGATTCCTGGGTACTGCAGGATGGAATGAGCTCCCATCTTTGTCCCAGCTCCTGCCAACCTAACAGTTCGAAAGCAAGAAATTGCAAGTAGATAAATAGGGACCACTTAGGTCGGAAGGTAATAAAATCTTTATTGTTACAGCCAAAGGCCGATAGAGTGCAAACACCATAGTTTTAGTTTTGGAGTAATCTCCAGTTGGTTTTGGTGACAGTAATTGGCAAAGGTGCGAAGAACCCTACACATCCCAATTTGTGACCTGGAAAGTACAACCGCATTGTCAGGTGGGAAGGTAAACAGCATTCCGTCTTGAGGCATGCCTGCCATGTCCACAGAAACGTCTGCAGATGCAGGCAGAGATGAGCACTGAACCCTAGAGTTGGATACGACTGGCTTTCGAGCAAGGGTGACCTTTACCTTTGCATTTCATCTATTGAGACAGTTTAAGAAAAAGGTGCCTTTTTATATATATAAAAAAAGGACTTGAGAGAAATGTAAGGTTCGACAGCCTGGAACTGAACAACCCTGGACAGAAAATCACATAACTAGAACTGAATCTATAACAAGTGACTAAAAGGGTGGGGGAGACAAATACTGTAAGTTTCTAAAAACCATCTTACTTTGTAATAGGTTCCATTCTTGAAGCACCCACAGTTCTGAGCTCGAACACAGCCAAAACCATCAAAGAAGAACCCGCTGTCACACTGGCAACCTTCAGCACAGGTCTCTGGACATGGTGCAGGGTCTGTAATGCTGGCACAACTGGTGGAACAAATGTTGGCACAGACCTCGTAGTGACTATTAGCTGGGCAGCTCAAAGCTAGAGGAGATAAAAACAGAAAGATTAGAAGATGGATTGAAGTGAAAGTTGATCATAGATAAACGTAAGCAAGTTGGCATAGATCTCATCGTCAACTGAGGAGCTCAGAGCTAACGGAATCTCCAGAAAATATCAAAGACATCCCTAGCTCTCTGAACAGATTTATGTTCTTAAAGTGCTCCTATCCTCTTACAGTAAAGTCTATAGACTTATGTTATAGTCTTATGCTATAAGAGGATAGGATTGTGGTCGGCAAATTACATTTAGCACTTCCTGGAGGCTTATCTGATGCCATAAGCCTTATCTGATCAGGCTTTGTGCCTGATGACTGGAAGGTAGCGAATGTAACACCAATTTTCAAAAAAGGATCCAGGGGTGATCCAGAAAATTACCGACCTGTCAGTTTGACATGTGTCCCAGGTAAAGTGATGGAAACCATCCTAAAATATAGAATTAATAGGCACATAGAAGAGAAGGAGCTGCTAAAGAAGAGCCAACATGGCTTTTGCAAGGGCAAATCATGCCACACTAATCTGCTGGAATTTTTTGAGAGTGTCAACAAGCATGTGGATAAGGGGGATCCAGTTGACATTGTTTATCTGGACTTTCAGAAGGCTTTTGACAAGGTCTCGCACCAAAGGCTCTTGAATAAACTTGCCAGTCATGGAATAAAGTGACAGGTCTTGTTCTGGATCAGCAACTGGCTAAGGGACAGGAAACAGAGGGTAGCACTCAATGGACACTTCTCCAAGTGGAGGGAAATAAAGAGTGGGGTCCCCCAAGGTTCAGTACTGGGACCCCTGCTTTTCAACCTCTTCATAAATGATCTAGAGGTAGGAGTAAATAGCAAGGTAGCCAAATTTGCTGACGACACTAAATTATACAGGGTAGTGAAAATTGTGAGAGATTGTGAGGAGCTCCAGAGGGATCTCTTGACACCGGGGGAGTGGGCAAAACAGTGGCAAATGAGCTTCAACATTAGTTAGTGCAGAGTGATGCATGTTGGGGCAAAAAAACCCAATTACATTTATAAACTGATGGGGTCTGAACTCTCTGCGACAAACCAGGAAAGGGACCTTGGTGTCCTGGTGGACAGCTCAATGAAGGTGTCAACCCAGTGTGCCTCAGCAGTGAAAAAAGCAAACTCAATGCTAGGGATCATTAGGAAGGATATAGAAAATAAGTCAGCAAGTGTCATTTTGCCTCTTTATAAATCTATGGTGAGGCCCCATCTGGAATACTGTGTACAGTTCTGATCGCCATACCTCCAGAAGGATATTATGGAGTTGGAAAAAGTGCAGAGGAGGGCATCCAAAATGATTAGGGGACTGGAACACCTTCCTTACCATCTGAGGCTGCAACAGTTGGGCCTTTTCACTCTTGAACAATGGCGTCTAAGAGGTGACCTGATTGAGGTTTATAAAATCATGCACGGTGTGGACAAAATAGATAAGGAAAAACTGTTTTCCCTATCGCACAACACTAGAACTAGGGGACACTCCATGAAACTTTTGGGTACTAGTTCTCAAACAAATAAGAGAAAGTACTTTTTCACCCAGAGGATTACTGGTCTATGGAACTCCCTGCCAGAAGAAGTGGTGACAGCTGTCAGTCTTGACAGCTTTAAGAAAGTATTAGACAAGTTCATGGAGGACAAGGATATCAATGGCTATAATTATGGATACTTAAGGACAACCTCCGGGTTGGAGAGATAGGCAGGATATCTCTCAATGCCATTTCCAGGGAATCCTAAGCAGGTAAGAACATAAGAACATAAGAACATAAGAACAGCCTTGCTGGAACAGGCCACAGCCCATCCAGTCCAGCATTCTGTCTCACACAGTGGCTCACCATTTCCTTCAGGGTATTCCCAAGGAGATGCCTTCACCTGCTTAGGATTCCCTGGAAATGGCATTGAGAGATATCCTGCCTATCTCTCCAACCTGGAGGTTGTCCACCACAATTCAATTATGTTTAACTTGATCATAGACCGCAAGTCACTGATAAAATCTAAAACAGAGACCTTAAATTTCCAAAAAGGAAATTTCCCAAAGATGAGGAAACTAGTAAAAAAGAAGCTGAAAGGGAAAATTGAGAGAGTCCAAACACTCCAAGAGGCATGGAGGTTGTTTACAAAAACAATAACAGAGGCCCAATTGGAATGCATACCCAAAAGGAAAAAGGGCACTGCCAGGTCCAAGAGGACTCCGATGTGGCTTACAGGAGCTGTTCGGGAAGTGATCAAGAGCAAGAGAAGCTCATTTAGAAGATGGAAGGCTTGTCCGAATGAGGACAGCAGGCAGAAACATAAATTCTGGCAGAACAAATGCAAGGCAACAATCAGGAAAGCAAAGCAAAACTTTGAGGAGCGTATAGCTAAAAATACTCAGAGAAATAACAAAGACTTCTTTAAGTACATTAGAAGTAAGAACCCAACTAGGAAGGCCATTGGACCATTAGATGACAATGGAAGGCAAGGGGTTATTAAAGAGGAAACAGAGATTGCAGAGAGACTCAATGAATTCTTTGCTTCAGTATTCACTGAAGAAGACAGAGACCACATGCCCAAAACAGAGCCTATCTTCGTAGGGAGGGAAACCGAAGAATTAAGCAAGATAGAAATAACCAGGGAGGAGGTCCTTGCATGTCTTGTTAAGCTAAACACTAACAAATCACCAGGACCAGATGGCATCCATCCACGAGTTCTCAAGGAACTTAAAGACAAAATTGCTGATCTCCTAGCCAAAATATATAATCTTTCCCTCAAATCAGGCTTTGTGCCTGATGACTGGAAGGTAGCGAATGTAACTGGAAGGTAGCGAAGGCATCTCCTTGGGAATACCCTGAAGGAAATGGTGAGCCACTGTGTGAGACAGAATGCTGGACTGGATGGGCTGTGGCCTGTTCCAGCAAGGCTGTTCTTATGTTCTTATGTTCATATGATCGAGGAAAAATCTCTGAAAACTGTTGAAGTAATTTCCCCATGAGCTCTATAGCCTAGTAGTGTTAGGATTTTAGTGAATATATCATATCCAGTAGAACTAGAACTAGATGAAGAATCAAGTTTGGATCATGGCTTTTACTTAAGTGTTGAAACCTCGAGATCCCATTGATTCATTAGATACACTCTAAATGGAACCAACAGTAGGACTTAACTTTGGATAGATACTGTTCCTATATCACTTCTCAATTAATGTATCCCCCAACAGCCATTTGTTAGTACTCACGACAGAAGGATGGACTCCTCCAGGGCTCAACAGAGCCCCCAGCTTCTTGGCAGGCAGACACATAACTTTGGATGCTCTGGCACAAGACTGGCCTATCCCCATTGCCCAGGCACAGATCGTAAATGCAGTAATTAAAGTACAAACTGGCGTCAACCTTGTTGTGGCAAGCTCTAAAGGGACCATTGGAGGCAGTGAGGATCCCACAGTAGCTGTACTCTTTGAAAACCTCTGCCTTCCTTTCATCACAGACTAGACAGTTGCTCCCAGAGCACCCATCTGAGCAGGATCCATCTGCCCCAGGGACTGGCAGTTTCCAAGCAGCACCGAATGCTGCGACATCAGAGGCTGTCGTTCCATCAGGGAGGAAGAAGTCATCATTCTTCTGTCCACTGTATTTCCCACACAAGCCTTGCATCTGGCCCTGGTAACTGCTTGGGACGGTGACCCTCACATGATACACCAAATCATAGGTCACAGTGAGGCCAAAGTCAGTTTCTATTATGACTTTAGTGCCATGTTGATAGGCCCTTAGCTGCCCAGAAAAAAAGGTGACAGGGAGGGGCTGGAAGACACCATTCACCTGTGGGGTAAAAATAAATATATTTCATTCCTCCAGCTCATTTACTGGTCTGCAAATTACTACCAGAAACATGTACCAATGAAGATTTGATTTTGACCGACAACAAAGCTAAGAAAGTGGCTTCATTTTGGCAGTCCAAAGATTGATCTGGAAGGAGGAGGAGGAGAAGCAAGGAAAAGTGAGAAGGAGGAGAGAGAAGAACAAGAAGAGAGAAGAAGCAAGAAGAGAGGAGGAGGAGGAGAATGACCACTATGGATTCCGCGAGCGCAATTGGCATAACGCGGCGGCTGGCAGAGGCCACTCCGGTCGAGAAGGCTGTCGTTACTTGATCAGTCTCCTCCGGGACCTCACGGCCGTCCAGCGGCCCCGATCCTACAGACCACCATGGATGACACTTTGTGCAGCTACACAGGTAGTTTCCAGTGCCAATTTGGCCTTCCAATAATTACACGAAGATCATTCCTCATTACATAAATGTTAAAAGGATTTATATAAAACAGGTGCCTACTTGTCATTCATGCAGGAACCCCCATTTACTTGGCTAAAAGGAGAAACGCTCAATTTTGTTTATTTGACTATTGATTATCTTCCTTAGCTGAAGGGATGAACTTGGGCCAAATGACCGGCATTGCTGCGTAGTAGAGAGTACCTACCTTCACTTGCCCCTGATTGTTCTGCAGTAATGTCAGTGTGTTCCCATAGATCTCAATAGACACCACCTTGGTGACAGACACCTTCCCATTTCCCCAGGGCTCATTTTCCATGCTGACAAAGAAGGGAGTCAGAGTCTCATTGCTGATGCTGGATTGAGCAAGGATATATGTGCAAGTGCCCTGGAAATCAAAGGCCAGTCCATCAAAGGAAAGGTAATGAGGGTCTCCAGAGGCGGAACAGGTGGCACTGCCAACTGGGTGGCATTTAAGGATGCCTCCTGAGAGTCTGCACTCCTCATGGGGCCCACAGGAGTATGCCCAGCACTTCACAATTCCACCATCTTGGCACACACAGCGTTCCTGACATGAAGGATAGAAAGTCTCTCCTGCAGAATAATAGTGGCTTTGATAGAAACATCCACACTGGGACACAGGCACACACTGGTCACCACTCAGGACAAAGTTGTCATCACACACACAGCTTTCTTGGCACTGGGTTGGACAAAGGACTGGGATGTAGAGGTTGGCGCAGGTCTGGACAGAGCCTTGAGAGCAGATTTCATAGTGGCTGTTTGGACCACATGAAGGACCTGCCAGTTTGAAAAAGAGAAATAAAAAAGGGAGAGGTATTAGAGGCTAGTTTAAATGTGGGCAATGTGAAGGCAGATTCTAGTGTATGAGCTGCTTTCTGATAAGCGATTTGCACCTGGGAAATCTGGCTGGATAGCTCAGTGGTTTAGATATCTGGTTGTGGAGCCAGAGGTTGGGAATTCAAATCCCCACTGTGCCTTCAGGGAGAAGAGTCAGCATGTGCAGACATGGGCAAACTGCAAAGTCCCAAAACACCCCCAGAAGAAGGGAATAGTAAACCCCTTCTGTGTACATTCTACCAACGAAACCTGCAAAGGGTTGCCATGAGTTGAAATTGACTTGACAGCATGCACTTTATTATTATTATACACTGTGATAATCTACTTACTCTCAAGTAGGACTCGGACTTCCTCCGGCGTCCTGGCAATGGGATTGCGCCTGATCCTGCTTCCCTGGTCCAGTTCAGAACCAGCAGTTCAGGCTTTTCCTAAAAGTGTGCCCAGTCACCCCTGAACGAAATCCAGGTAGTGAGCAAAGGGAGCACATGAAACTACTGTAGATTCAGGTAACGTGTGCCAAATAATCATTCCAAGTCTCTTCAGGTATTTTTAGAAATATTATATATTGGAATCAAAGCAAGGTACAGAATAAAGCTAATCAGAAGCTTAGAAAGTTTAGAAAGCATTTCAAAACAAAGAAATAAAGAAAGTTGGTTAGCCCATGCCCCCCTTCTTTCTCAAACCTCTGCATTTTTGCAGTTACAATCCAAGAGAGTGTCTGTCTTTGACCCCCACCTTCTAGGCTATATTTCCTCCCACAGGGACCACCTTCCAGCAATTCTCCTAACGGATTGCAACCAATGATATTACAGCAAGACATGTCCATCACATGTTAGGTTTCATTTCCTACATACCAAGACCTACACACCAAATTCTCCATCTTGGATGAAGCTAAAGCATAGGGCATAATTCATTTCGTTACATACACCCTACTGGATTTCTGTTCCACCAAATATGGAATCTTTGGTTCTAAAACTTGTTTTTCCACTGCAAACAAATGGACTTGATTTCCCAGGTCCATTTGCATCTGCAGAATGTCATTGCGGATACGTCTCCCAATGCATGGACTCCATGCTGAGTAACAACTCCAAGGGATCCAAGGGACACAAGGGATGAATGCCTCCCTTGGAGAGCAAGGGTGCTCCTACAGAAGCAGTTTCGAGGTGGGCAACATGGTTTAGGAGATTTATCTAAAAGATGACGCAAAGAGCCTACCACTTTCCTTTTCTTCTTTTTTTTAAACCAGTGCATTTGCCACCTCTCTCACCCAGAAAGATTATGGGAGATATACTTACTGCAGAAAACGTCAGATCTCCAGGGATAGATGGTCACTCCAGTTGCCTGGCAGTCAGCTGCATAGCTTGCAATTACTTGGCAGGTCACAGTTTGTTGACCATCAAAGAAGCAGTAATCATACACACAATCTTGGAAGTATCCCTCTGGATCAATTCTGCTATGACACTCTCGGAAAGGCCCATTCTCAGCGAGGATGATGCCGCATTGACTGTTGTGTTGCCGTTGATGGCTCTCAATGGCTGACAACTCAGAACATTCACCATTGTCTGCCTCACTACAGCCTGGGACATCTCGTTCTTTCCAGCTGTGACCAAACGCTGATGGATTCGCAGCCACTTGGCCATTTTGCATGGTCATGTCATCTTGTTTGTTGCCGTTGTAGTTCCCACAGAGGCCACAAAGGGCACCAGCATAAATGCTAGGCACCTTCACTGTGACACGGCTTTGCCAGTCAAAGGTAACAGTCAGCTGGAAGCCTGTTTGGACAACTGCATCTTTCCCTCTGTTATACAGGAAGATGCTGTTATACGCAATGCTGTGTGGGAGGTTGATCAGCAACCCATTGACCTAAGACCATGGGAAAAGGGATACATGGATATTTCAGCAAGTGTTGTAGCACATACATCTCGAAGACATACACACTCACAAATGTAAAGCTTTTCAACACATTTTCCAAGACATTCATTTTGTGTCAAGGCTCTAATCCAGGGGTTCCCAACCTTTTCAAGCCAGGGGCAGGGTCACACTGTCAATCAACTTTGAGGGCCGGATTGCCATTTTGCACTGCCTGCATTATGGGGGTGTCCATTTTGTCCCAACAGCTTTAAAGGGGCAGCCATTTTGTTTCTCAAATGCCCTTGGAGGGGTGAGGGGCCACATGAAATAGCACCGAGGGCTGGATCTGGCCCATGGGCCTTAGGTTGGGAACCCCTGCTCTAATCAAAGACACCCATGTATTAACTTAGTGTCATTTCTTGCTGTGTCATTCTATGTGACATAAAAGCTGATAGCTTTTCCTACTTTGCTTCTCTTGTTGAACCACATCAAAGCTCTACATACTAAATCAGTGAGGAATTGTTCAACTGCTGATGTGTTTGATCAGAGTTGTGATAAAAAGTAACTGTTTTAAAAAATATTGAAAAATAGGATACAGCATAAAGCAAGACTCATAACCTTTTAGATCAGGGGTGCCCAAACATTTCGGGCTGTGGGCCGGGCATGCCCAAACTACAGCCCGTGGGCTGGATCCAGCCCCCAATGCCAATTCATCTTGCCTGTGCCACCCTCATCGATCCCAGAAGTGGAAGTAAAATGCACATTTTACTTCTGCTTCTGGGAGCGATGAGGGCAGCGTGGTGCGAATGAATTGGCATTGGGGCTGGATCTGGCCCACAGGCCATAGTCTGGGCACCCCTGCTTTAGATGAAGTCAAGAAGAAGAAGGAAAGCAATAATCCCTAAATACTTTAAATGTAAGGATCCAGTCCACTTAAGATGCCTAGCTAAGGGAGGGAAATTCAGATACAGTATATGTAGATGCTCTTAGGCGGGCATCTAGCTAGTAACAGACAGTAATTGTTGTTGAAATGAAGGAATAATGCAGAAGATACAATATTAACCACAGGGGGTCGGGAGAATATCAGCCATGAAAAAGAAGCAAAAAGAGAATCAAAAGGAAATATTTAAAAAATGTGGCACTTTAAAGACTAAACTGGTATATTGTAATGCAAGCTTTCACGGATGAAGTCTACTGGCTTAAACATAAGAACTGGATCCACAAGTTCATTTTCCTGTTTTCTTTTTACTTCTGTTTTATTTCTTGTTTGATATGTCTGCACAGAATTAAATGAATGAATGAATGAATGAATATCCAATCAACTCACCATGACTTTTGCAGGGTTTCCTCTGCTAATGACAATGGTTGTCGCATAAACATGGATCTCCACACTCCGAGTAAAGGATACAGCCTGGCTGCCCCTGTTTTCATTTTGGACCAGAACCTGGAAAGGATCCAGATCTGTTCTGTTCGGGCACAGCCCTGCAAACTGATAGACACAGGTGCCCTGGAAGTCAAACCTATGTCCATCAAAGGTAAGGTAGTGGGGATCACCTGAAGCAGAGCAGGTAGCATAACCGATGGGGTAGCAGTCCAGGATGCCTTCCTCCACCCTACATTCCTCCCCACTCTTGCAGCTGGCAGCCTGGCAGATCACATCTTTGGTTTCTGGGTCACATAGGCAGCGTTTGGTACATGTGCTGTCTTCCCAGAACTGCTCACCAAGGGAGAAGAGCTTCCCTTCAAACACACACCCACAGGCGACTTTGGGGATGCACTTCCCAGCATCTAGCACAAAACCTTCATTGCACTCGCAGTCTGGCAAACATTGCAATGAGGAACAATTCTTGGGACCCGCAGGATCATTGCACGTGGCAGGGCAGGGCTTTGCACAAGGTTTGTACTGGCTGTTCTCAGGGCAGGGTAGAGCTGTCAGAGAGAAGAGATGCAAAAGAACCATGGAAGATCCAGAGACACTGAGTCCTTACCGTACATTAAGTAAGCCACATTTTGCTATATTAGCATTATGGACCAAGTGTAGTCCTTTAGTCAAGCAGTTGGGAGGTCTACTCTACCCTCCAAGAGCATAGGGTGGATAAAGTAGGAAATGGACCCACTACAGATAGAAGCAAACTGGCCCATTTACCTTCTGAACCACATACCTGTAATGCCACATCCTTTTGGATTAATCAAGAGACTGCTTATCTTCACCTGCCCAAATATTTTGCTCAAGACCTCTTGCAATTTGCTGTGTTGATATAGTTGATTTAAGTTGTAAGACAAAACATTTGGAATGCTGATGTTTCTCCTACCCTGATGTATGGCATGTTTGTTAAGGCAGGGCATGCATCATATACAGTACTTTTGCAGATACAAAACCCCTGTAAGGTGTTTCAGTATTGTCTTCATACTGATGCAGTGCTCTGCTCTTATCTTTCATTCTGGTTCCTCTTACATTCATCTTCACTGGAACTGTGAGGAAAAGAACTTTGTATAACAAGGAAAGCTATTCTTTTTGTCAGAATTTACTTCGATGCTTTGTTCCGGGTGGAAGTCACATGGTTATGCCTGCAGGGGACAAAGTCATCAGACTAGACAAGGGGTGCCCAAACTTTTTGGGCCAATGGGCCTGCCATGTGGTTCAGTGGGTCGGTCACGTGGTTCCTCCCAATGGAAGTGGAAGTAAAACGTGCCTTGCAACTGTTTTGCAACAGGATGAGAAAGACAGCTGCCATTTTATCTGCTTAAACCAGGAGTGCCTAAACTATGGCTTGCAGGTCAGATCTGGCCCCTGATGCCAATTCATCTGGCCCACACCACCCTCATTGCTCCCGGAAGTGAAAATAAAACATGCCTATACAGGCGTGTTTTACTTCCGCTTCCAGGAGCGACGAAGGTGGAGTGGGCTGGATGAATTGTCATTGAGGGCCGGATCCAGCCCACGAGCCATAGTTTGGGCACCCTTGGGCTAGACCTTATGAATCTCATGAAGTCTGGGATTTGCATTTTAAATAAAATTGGCTCCCCTTTGTTCAATCCCCAAGACCACTCACGGCAATCGGTGGGCGTCCTCCAGTCAGAGACAACAACTCCTTCTCTCTGGCACGTTTCTGCATAGCTCTTGAGTGCCTCACACAGCATATCTTTGAGGCCATCATTTAAACAGAGATCGTAGACACAGTTCTGCAGAAAGATCTCTGGATCGACCACAGAATGGCACTGACTGAAAGGGCCATTCTCCTCTTTGCGGATCCAGCCACAGAATGGTTCTGCTTCGTACTTGCTAACCATTTCTGGTGAGCATGCTTTGCATTCCCCATGGCAGTCGTGCCAGCAAAACCTGTCACCGTCCTCTACCTTCCAGCTTTGCCCAAACCCCACAGGATCGGAGGCCAAGGCCCCTTCAGGGGTTGTGAAGTCGTCCTTAGGATCTCCATTGTAGTTCCCACAAAGGCCACAGAGGCTCTCTGAGAAGCTGCTGGAAATCTTCACCACTAAGTAGCTGTTCCAGTCATAAGAGACCCTCAATGAGATGTCAGTATTAATCACAACAGAGCTTCCTCTTTGATAGATATGGAGTTTTCCATCAATCAAGGAGATGGGTAGCCGACTTTGTTGGTTATTTACCTGTAAGACAGTAATTAGATGCATAAGGACTTTTGGTTGTTGTTTTTCTTACTCCTTGATGAAGAAGCTGAGTTCAGGGTCAAAACAATGGTAATATCATTCCTGTAGACAAGGAGCAATGAAAACAACAGCAGGGGTATGCTCAACATCTCTAATAAACTTCATCAGCCTCAGCAAATTTAATTCATAATTAGAGTTCATTCATTGCACAATACAATGGTACCTCGCTTAAAAAGCATAATGCGTTCCACAGGATTGCTCTTTGAGTGAGTTTGCTCTTTAAGCAAAACACCATTGTAAGTGACCAATTGTGACTTCTGCCCGGGGGGCAGGGGGGAGATTGCAAACCCCGATTTAGTTGTTAAGCGAGTTTTTTGGTTGGTTTTAGTTGTTAAGCGAGGTGACCATTCAGAGAAAATTCTGCTCTTTAAGCAAGTTAATCTCTAAGCAAAGCGCTCTTTAAGTGAGGTTTTACTGTATTCTGAAAAGAAATATTTCAGTTTGAATTATATGAGAGACATGGAATTTAAGTTTGTCATTCAGGAGCCCAGTAGGTGTTTTTCAAAGAATGTGATTAATAGAACTGGTAATTTCTTTTCATTGCATGTGCTGAGAACACAAAAGTGGAAGCTTCCATTATGTGTCTTAAAGGTCATCCCTTCCCCTCAAATAATAATGGCCTAAATATAATGGCATTCTAAGGCATTTTTGAAGAAAAACAGCTTCTGTCCCACAGACATACACATAAACACACATCTTTATTCCTGATGGTCAATCCATGTCCCTTTACCCTTTATAGCAGGAGTGCCCAAACTACTCTCCACAGGCCAAATCTGACCCCTGACACCAATTCATCTGGCCTGCGCCACCCCCATCACTCCTGGAATTGGAAGTAAAACAGATTGCAAGGTGTGTTTTACTTCTGCTTCCAGTGGGAGGAACCACATGACCAGCCAATGGCCCAAAAAGTTTGGAAAGCCCTGTTCTGTAGCATCAGAGTTATATTTCTGCCATAGATATTGGAAAATAGCCAATAGCCTTCAAGAGGAGCCACTTGGTTATGGTAAGAACTCTGTTGAGTATGGAATAATATGGAATGTAACTGCTACGCTGTGCCTTTAAGTTAAATGTAACCGGTTCTACAGGAAATGGACACTTAAGCCATTTGTAAAGATACATTGTATTCAGCTGCTATTGGAATGCGAGCTTACTACAATGAAAGCTGATGACCCATGGCCACGACCTGACGTTCCAAGAGGTCCTAAAGGAAGCACAGGCGGCTGAAGCCACGAGGGTTGGAGTCAAGCTGTTCAAGGCAAGGGCCCCACCAACTGATGGGGCATTGACTCCAGTACAGGCGGCCTAGCGGGACCATCGATCACCAGCATCATACTCCTCCTCCTCCTCGGAAGTCAGCAAGGATGAGGGCATCTGAAAGGTGCGGAAGGCGGTGACTGAGAAGCATGGCAAGGAGAGTCGCCATTGAGATGGTTGCGGGGCGCCCCACGACCGATGCAAGTGCCCGTTCTGGAAGGCCGAGTGCCACAACTGTGGATGGAAGGGCCACATCGCCAAAGTATGCAGACAATGGTGAGGAGAGTACAAGGGCCCAACGGAATGTCCCCCGAGGAGACCGGATGGCATCGGCAGAGTTTCCGACGACAGCGACCCAGAAGTGCATCGAGTGTACCGGCGGGTTTGCAGTGACAGCTTTGGGACTCCCCTCTTATTTTGTTGAGGTACTGTTGCAAGGGGTCCCAGTTAGGATGGAAATAGACTCGGGGTCTTCCTACTCCATTATATCCCAGCAGGAGTTCCTGCGTATTCCCCCAATGAGCGACCCAAGCTCAAGGCCCTAAAGACCCAATTGCGGGACATTCAAGGGGTCGGGATCCCAGTGTTGGGGGTGGGGGAATTCAAGGTGAAATTCAAACACCTCAGGGAGAAGCTGCCCTTAGTAGTTCTGAAAGAGGGGGGGGGGTTGCTGTCTCCTGGGAACACAGTGGTTCCAGCCCCTGGGAATTTCAATAGAGGGTATCCATGCCGTTGGGTCTGACCCCATCCAGGACGTTTGTAATGCACACCCGGCGGTATTCGAGAAGGGGCTCAGGAAATTCAAGGGGCCCCCAGTTTCATTTGACCTGGACCCAGAAATCTGGCCCATTCGGCTCAAGCCAAGAAGGGTCCCATTTGCCCTCAAGGACAAAATAGAGGCAGAACTGGCCAAACTTGTGGGCCAGGGGATTTTGGTTCCAGTGGACTCTGCAAAGTGGGAAACTCCTATTGTGACTGCTTTGAAACCTAACGGGGAGGTTAGGATTTACACAGATTATAAATGTACGATAAATAAGGCAATCTGCCCAAATGCATACCCGGTGCCAGTCGTTAGCCACCTATTAGCCACGTTGCACTGGGGAAAGTTTTTTTGCTAAATTGGATTTGGCGCAGTCGTACCAACAGCTGACCATAACTCCAGCTGCCACCAATGCGCAAACAATTGTAACCCACAAAGGGGCTTTTAAGGTCACGCGCCTGCAGTTCGGCGTAAATTCGGCCCCTGGGATTTTCCAGTCCCTCGTGGAACATTTGTTAAAGGAGCTCCCCGGGGTTCTCCCATATTTTGATGACATACTGATAACAGGGGGGAGTGTGTCGGAACTGGCCAAGAGGTTGGACAAGGTTCTGTCGATTTTCGAAAAAACGGGGTTGAGGTTGAAAAAGAGCAAGTGTGTGTTCCTAGTGAGGGAGGTTGAGTTCCTGGGGTTTAAAATATTGCATCTATCGTCTTGCTTCCCTGAACACCAAAAACTCTCTAAGCATTCAGTTAGATAACCTCAACAACTCTTCTATCTTTGCCCACTGTGATAAAATCCCAGCCTCAAATCATGATCTCTTACTCACAGGATTTTGTTCAACTAAGGGTCACCCTGCTTGACAAAATTCCTCTTTGCTTTTCCCAGCATCAAGTAAGTTAAAACACATCAGAAGGTGAAACCCATGAATTGGACACTCTTTCTGCAATTGTACCACAAAGAAAGATTTCATTTGGTGAAAAGGTATATGAATCAGTTTCCAAATCAGTGGGAAAGGGAATAGTGTTGGTGTTAATGCTTCTATCAGATCTCTCATGCAGCTAGAAAGGGAATAGTGTTGGTGTTAATGCTTCTATCAGATCTCTCATGTAGCTAGAGCAGAGGTTCCCAACCTTTCCAAGCCAGGGGCCGAGTCACGCTCTCTCAGTCAGCTTCGAGGGCTGGATGGCCATTTTGCCCTGCCAGCAGAATGGGGATGACCATTTTGTTCCAACAGCTGTTAAAGGGGTGGCCATTTTGTTTCTTGAATGCCCTTGGAGAGGTGGGGGCACATGAAATGGCACTGTGGGCCAGATCTGGCCCATAGGCCATAGGTTGGAAACCTCTGCACTAGAGGATATAAGGGCCATTTTGAGAATCTTGGGGAGATGATATAAAAATCCTAATGGTCATGACTCTTGTGTCATATGAAAGCTTTGTTGACTCTTCAGCCTTCCACATGTGCCAAAGTGGAATTAGCTTTGTGAAATCTGAAAAGAAAGATAGTTCTGAAATAAACACACAGCTAGTAGAAATGTTTGAAGTGGTACCTGTAGTCCAGGGGTGCCCAAACTATGGCCCCGGGGGCTGGATCTGGCCCCCAATGCCAATTCATCTGGCCCGCAAAGCCCTTATTGCTCCCGGAAGCAGAAGTAAAACGTGCCCATATGGGCACATTTTACTTCCACTTCCGGGAGTGATGAGGGCTTCGCGGGCCAGATGAATTGCCATCAGGGGCTGAATCCAGCCCCCAGGCCATAGTGACTGGCCCACTGAACCACGTGACCAGCCCATGGCCTGAAATGTTAGGCCACCCCTGCCATAGTCTGTGAAAGCATATCAGAGAGTTTTGTTTTGATTATTCTCCGATACACAGCTAGTAAAAAATGAAACAGCAGAAAGAAACGTTTGTCTGCTAGACTTACCCTCACAAGTCCAACTTCATGTCTGACCACAGAGATGGTGAAATTATAGACCATCACTGTCACAGAACCAACGTAAGAAACATGAGTATTGCCTCTGTTTTCGTTCTTGGCTTCAACATTGAAGGAAGGAAGATCTGTATCTTGGCCACATGTTTTGGCAATGGTGTAGGTACAGGTGCCCATGAAGTCAAAATTTCTCCCATCAAAGGTGTGATAATGGGGGTCTCCCTGGGCCCAGCAGGTAGATTCAGATTCTGCTACACACACTGGTTGTTCATCTATGATCTCACACCTCTCCTTCTTCCGACACTGGATCTCGCTGCAGGATGAAACTGGTTTACCTAGAGCAGATGAATCCCAGTGTCAGTGTAAAATCAAAATAGTATCTAAGAGAGGAAATGCCTGTGGATAATAGTGATGAATCTGAAAGTCTAAATCAAAGGATCCCTACCTTTTTATGCCGCGGGCCTGACCACACACCCCGGAAGCAGAAGCAAGTGCATTTAAGGCTGTTGTAAATGTGTTTACGACAGCCATAAATGTGCCTGCTTCCATGTTTACAACAGCTGTGGGCACATTTACAACTGATGTAACCATGTTTATGACAGCCGTGGGAATATTTACGGCTGACGTAAACACATCTGCTTCTACTTCTGGGTTCAGCAGCAGCAGTGGCAGGCCACATGAAATGGTGCCATGGGCCAGACCTGGCCTGCAGACCGTAGGCTAGGAACTCCTGGTCTAAATACTTATAGTGTGTGCATTTGCTCAAAATGTTAAAGCCATCTTTAAGCATTGATTTTTTTCCCACACACATGCATACATTTTAGAAGTTGTGGTCCTGGGCAGTGGGGCACCAGGATACTCATTTTGTTCTCTAAGCACTGTATAACTGTATATAGTGCCACCTCGGTTTACGAATGTCTTGGTTAATGTAATTTTCAGTTTATGAATGAAAATCCTTTGAAAATAATGCCTCGATTTACAAAATAAAATTCCACAATACAAAGCAAGTTTCCCCAAAATGTGTTGTGTTTGGGAGGTTTATAGCAAAACAGATTAATTGTGTTTCATTTTACTTATTTTTTGCAATACAAAACATCTCAGAAAATGCATTAAATTAATAAACCGAGGTACCACTGTATTTGTTTTTTGAATGGTCATTGTTCCTAGCATAACAACATGCTTCATTTGCAAGTCCTGCTTCTTAACCAAAGGAATGATCTCTTTGGGTTTCCCTTGATTTTCATGTTTCACATAGCCCAGCTTGTACTCTTAAAGCATAGATTCTCAACCTGTGGCCGAAGGGCCGAATGTGTCCCATGCATACCTGTCAAGTTTCAGGAATTTTCTGTCAAATAAGGGAAATTTCCCGGCCAAAACAGGAAAATGGACAGCTATGCTTATCCTGTGCTGGCCTCCAGTCTAACTCCAGTCTAATTGCGATCTAATATGGGATGACAGCGGGAAAGAATGTAAAATACTGGGGTTTGACAGAAATTTCCCGAAACTTGATAGGTATGGTCCCGTGGCACCATCTCATGTGGGGCCCCCACCGCCGCCACCACCACACTGGGAAGTGCCATGTGGATGTGGTGGAGGAAGGGCAAAATGGCTGTCAATCCCCTGAAGTTGTCTGAGGGAGCGTGACCCAGTCTCTGGCTTAAAAATGTTGAGAACTCCTGTCCTAAAGCAAATCTCTGGCCCTAAGTGGAGTCTTCTGCCTCCCTGCTACTGTTCAAATGAGCTTAAGTGACCTACAGAAGTTTGATTTCATCTTCCCAAAATGGGGATAGTGCTCTCTGGCCTAGTTGTTAAAATCCTAATTTTCTCCAAAAATTGAGTGAATGGACAATAAGGATTACTATGAGATAAGTCCACCATGATGGCACCCAAGAACGGACATATTATCATACATTGAAAGCTTAAATATACACATTAAGGAATAGATACTTACTGTAGCAATATGGGGCCACAGAACCATAGCAATCATATTGTGCGAGTCCAAGGATGTAGAGCCCAAAAGGAGATTTCGGATGCTGTAGAGAATGGACACTATCTTCTGTGCCCAATTTATATTCACTCCATGAATACTGTGTACCTGGGATCAGTTTCCACTGGATGTTTTCAATGGCTTTGTTCTCTAAAGTGATCCCACTGAATTCGGATGTGTTGGCTATGAGGAGAGCATAATTATAATAGTGTGCCATTCCCCTAATGTAATAGGATGTGTAATAGCTGGATATGGGTGGGATATTGATAAGAAACGGATCATAGGATTGGATTCCAAATGATGCACCAGTAAAGAAGAAAAGGACTTGGATCCCGGCATTGGCAGAGAAGTAGATTGGGTGAGAAGGCTGCACATCAATCTCAATAACTTGCCCGGCCACCACATTGTAAGAGCCTTCTCTATACCCAGATTGATATTTGATGCATGTGACTTGGGAGGCAGTGACATACACAAGGTCAAGTCTGGATTGGAAGGAAAGTGGAGGGACAATAAAGGTGGTACCCCAACTGGAAATGGGGAGAAGTTGTTCAACAACATGATCACAGCTGGTGAGTTTGATTGCACAGCTATGTCCACTCAAGACAGCCACTGAGGCATTTGACATGACCTTGGTGCCAGATAAATCATATTCGCTCTGTAACTGGATTGTTTGGAATACATCTAGGTCAACAATGAGCCTGCTTCCTGCTTCATATACCCTTCTTTTGAATACTACTGCTCCTTTTAGGAGAATATCAACCCTGGTGGGAAATTGATAGGCTACAACTGCAAATTCCTTGAATGTGTTTGCTATTGCACCCATTGGAGTTACCACATAATACTGTGTGCCAAGTTGCTTGACTGGGTATACCACCGTGGCTCCACTTGTGAAGGCCTTATGACTGTGGGAGAAAACCGAGATATCCTTGTCAGCTTGGATCAGCACAGTCTCGTCAAAGATGTCTGTCCCAGTCATCTCTATGGAGGTTGGGAGAACAACGGACGCCGACTCTCCTGTATTGACAGAGATCGTTTTCTGGAAGAGAGACTTATTCACTGTCACTGTGACGGTGGTTGTGGGGTGGTATCCTGTGATCAGCAGTTGAAGTTTAGGTGAGGTTGTCAAATGGTTCTGCATAAAGGCTGTGATAAATTCCTTCCCACAGGAACTGGTTCCATAAGCACCTGAAAGAAAGAAAGAAAAAGAAAGAAAGAAAGAAAGGGGCATATCATAATGAGGTCTTACAGCAGGGATTCTCAACCTGCAGCGCATGGGCCAGATGCAGCCTGTGGCACCATTTCATGTGGGGGCCCCACCACCTACACCACACTAGGAAGTGCCATGTGGCATAATCAGTGGTGGGATTCAAAAAAAAATACTACCTACTCTGTGAGCATGCTATGGTGGGCATGGTCAGGGGGATAGCCCTGAATTGCACCCGAATTAGGACTACTTTATTTCAAAACCAGCCAGAATTTCTGCTACCGGTTCTGGCAAACCAGTGCAAACTTGCTGAATCCCACCACTGGGCAAAATGGCCGTCCAGCCCCCAAAGCTGTCTGAGCTCACCTGCGCCCGCCGCCGCCCCCTCTGAGCCACGCCTGGCTGGAGAGGTGAAAAGAGCCGCCGCCGCTGCACAGAGAGGCCCACGCTCGCCCCCACAGCCACACCATCGCTCGGGGAATGAGCTCACCTCCGCCCACCACCGCCCCCTCCTCGCCTCCTCACGGCTGCCTCTCCCTGGCCCCCTTCACCGGCCAAGGGGATCTGAGGCACCTGGGCTGCTGTCCTCCGACCCCCACCTCCACGGGGATAAAGAAGATGATGCGCCCGATGCCTGTGGGACCTTGCGGCTGCCTCTCCCTGGCTCCGTAACCACCTGGCTGTTTAGATTGAGGGGTCCCGAGCTCTCCCCTGAGACGCTCCATCGCTCAGGGGATGGGAGCCTCCTGCAAGCCGCTTGTCGCTATGCTAAAGGACTCCGTCTCTCAGACTCTATTTTTTATGTAAGCGTGGGTTCTTCTCTTACTTAATTGTGTATTTGGGGCTCTTGACTATATGTATTTTGAACATTGTATTTTGTATTTGATTATGCTTTTATTGTATTGTGTTCTGATGTAATTTCTATATCTCTATTATTGTATACTTTTCTGCTGTGTCTGCCTTTCAGACAGCATGCACCTATGTAAACCGCTCTGAGTCACCTTCGGGCAGAGTAGAGCGGTATACAAAAATAAAGTGGAATGGAATGGAATGGACCTGGCCCCTGGCTTTAAAAGGTTGAGAACTGTTTTACAAATCTATGGTGAGATTTAGAGGACAATTGGAATACTTTATACTGTTCTGGTTGCCTACTCTCCAAAAGAATTTAAAACTAGACAGAAATGGCAGCTAACATGACCAGAAAACTGGAACACTTTACCTGTGAGAAAAGGTGAGCACATTAGAGAATTGATGTTCAACTCTTAGAGGGCACCCCTATTTGTACCTTCAGTTCTCTTTTCCACACATGGACCAAACTCACATTGCTTAGTGCAATCAACCACATTACAGCAGGTCCAAACTCACAATGGATGGGGGCAAGAATTGCCACATTTTATGGATGGTCCACAAGAGAATTCAAAGTAAAATGGGTAGCAAAAACGATACAGCAAGAAATAGCATTTCTAACAAGAGCTTCTTTATGCTCTTAATGAGCAAACTCACCACATAGGACTGTCAACCAGGCCCAGAACTGCAGCCATCTTGTTGCCATGGCTAAAAGAAGCAGAAGAAAGAGGCTCAGATAATCCGAGTTGATCTCCCCTCATTAAGTTCTTGAATCTTCCACATAAAATATTTACTGATTAAACAATTTGATCATAACTGATGGGATTTGATATATCCTGCAAAATGTAAGATACAGAGATATTCAAGTCCCCTCCAAGCCCATTTCAAGAACTATCCCTACACTCTTTCTCTTTGGCTTCATATCCGGCATTGGCTGTGGGGAAGTTGAGCTCACCTGGGCTCCCGGATGTCATGGACTTTTAAAAAACTGCCTTTAGCACCACCTCGCTCAGCTCCTTCTCCGGATGGCATTTGCCGCAGGGGAAGTTGAGCATTTTTCGGTTGCTACATTGTACCTCTGATCTGTAATTTGTATTTTATATTTTTATTGTTTTGATTGTAATTTGTAACTTGTCCCTGTAATTCTTTATTGTGTTTTTTTTAAGATTGCTTTGGGTTGTCGGAAGACAAGGAAGGCAGTATATAAATACCTTAAATAAATAAATAAATAAATAAACTCAACCCGTGTTCAGATACAACCCCTTGCCTCTGAATTCAGTAACAAAACTACTCAAGACAGGAAAACTTCATTTAGCAGATCTTATATGGGCAAAATGGGGGTTGCAATAGCTTAGTTGTTAAGACACTGAACTTGACGACTGAAAGTTGGCATGTCAGCAGTTCAAGACCTGAGTGCTGCACTGGGGTCTCAAACTGTGTGAGCTCCCGTCTCTGTCCCAGATCCTACCAAACTAGCAGTTCAAAAGCAAGAAATTTCAAGTAGATAAATAGGGACCACTTCGGTGGGAAGGGAAACAATGTTCTATGTCTAGTCATGCCTGCCACATGCCCATGGAAATGTCTGCAGATGCAGACAATGCTGGCTCTTTGGTTGTAAATGTAGATGAGCTCCAAACCCTAGAGTTGGATTCGACTGACTTTCAAGCAAGGGAGACTGTTGAGTCTTGGAAGAAGTAGTAGCCTAACCAGCAATATCAGGTTAACTCAGTGATTTCTTTATTCAGCTTTGTAACTCAACTGGAACTATGTACACGGATGGGTACAGTATTTATTGGAGAATTATTGACATCATGGAAGAACAGCCCTTCAGACCAGGAGATATAACAGGAGATCTAGAATCAACAGGACTGATGGTAGCTGCATTTTCTCTACATGCAAATACTTTCTCTTCTCCCTTTTTTCATCTTGATAGGCCAAATGATGCCAATTATCTCTAGATCATTACCATGTTTTCAAATTATAAAGTTCAAACAGTAGCTGTGCCTTACCTGTACAGCTGTTCTCGGAGCTATATAGTAGATGGATTATTTTCTAAATCTTATGACTATGTGTCTATCAACATGTCAGGTCAGTTACTTATTATCTCTCCCTCAGCTGAAGCTTTGATAGGTCAACAACAAGGAAAAGTAACAGGTACACTTACCTCCAGGAGGCATCTGGCGAGTTCCCTACCTGGAGTGACTGGCCTTATATAGTAGATTGTCCCTGATTGCTCCTCCCATTGCTCAAGGGACTAAGGGAAAGATTACTATGATTTCCTAGCATGACGATCTCATAACATTAAGGAATTGGCAGCCTTACAACAACAGGTGATGGTGATGGTGAAGAAGACAACGACAATGACGATGCAGTAAAATTGATATTTAAAATATCAGGAGCCTCATTGTGCTTCCACCCTATTTCTATCAATATATTCCTTTTGGAATATAGTTTTTGGAATTTTGGAATTGACAGATCCTTACAATGTAATGACCTAAAAGCCCTGAGGAGAAGGGAATAGCAAAAACATTTCTGCATATTTTCTACCAAGGAACCTCTGGAAATGGTTGATGGCATGCAGCTGTTGGTATTGTAAAAATTTGAAAGCATTATCTTGCCTCTGGCAAGCCCCTTTCTAATATATAGTAAAACCCCGTATAATGATTTTAATTCATTCCATGGGTCGGGTCGCTATGCGATTTTGTCATTGTACAATTTTTCCTACGGAAAAAAATTCACAATGATTTTTTTCGCTAAGCTGTTTTCCCATTTAAAATTCATTGTACAGTTTTTTCCATAGGAAAAATCATTATTTATTTATTTATTTATTTTTCACGCTTATATACCGCCCACTCAGGTACAACCCAACTCAGGGCAGTTTACATAGCGGACAGTAAATACATAAAAGACACATGATAAAAAAGTTAAAAGTTAAAAGTTAAATAAAAAAAAACCCCACCCCTAAAAGGTGCGCAAGAACCGAAGGGACCTTGGGGGAAGGCACACTTCTCTATAATTATGTGGGGTGCCACTTTCTTTAAAAGCCTATTCGTTATGCGATTTAGTTGCTACAGGGGGCATTTGTTATACGAGGTTCCACTGTACCTAAAAAGGTAAAGGTTTCCCTTGCTCATAAGCCAGTCGTATCTGACTCTAGGGTGCAGTGCTCATCTCTGTTTCAAAGCCAAAGAACCAGCGCTGTTTCCGTGGTCATGTGGCAGGCATGGCTAGACACAGAACACTGTTTCCATTCCCACCAAAGTGGTCCCTATTTATCCACTTGCAATTTCTTGCTTTCAAACTGCTAGGTTGGCAGGAGCTGGGACAAAGAGGGGAGCTAAGGGGAGAGAAAATATGGCAAGGCACACAAGACACAGACACACACACATGCAGGAAGTGCAGCACATGTGAGAATGGGCTTCTTCTTCTTCTTTTTCATGTACTGATTAAACTTTGGACTGCCAAAATAAAGCCACCTTCTTGGCTTTGTCATTGGCCAAACTTTAGTCCTCATCGGTACATGTTTTGATAGTAATCAGCAAACTAACAAATGAACCAGATTCTTCATCTCTCCACATTCACACAGCATGTTGTTGTCCACCAGGTGCCCACACTTAAGCATGTTGGTCTTACATTTAGGCAGTCTGGCCCTCAGCCTGTTCAGGGTTCTCCAAGTTATCAAGTAGCTCAGCCATATCCTCCTTTAATGTTATTCCTTGCCCAGTGAGCTCCTTCTGTCATCTTCTAATTTGGTTTTGCTCTTGTGAACCCTCAATAATGTTTGTTCTTGCCATTAAAGCTCTTTCTGGATCTGAGCTGGTGGACTTTTGGCACATATCCATTCAGAGGATGTTGAGGGTCATTCTCTTATTTTGTTCTCTCAGTGCCCACTGCTATTTCTCTATAATGCGTTCAAGTTATAGGAAACCAGATATAGGCTGAATATCAGGAAAAAATAACTGCTATTGTAGTAAGATGGACCCAATGACATCAGGAACTGGTACACACTCCAACATGGGAGGAATTCAAGAGAAAATTGGACAACCATATGCTTTGATTTGGATTCTTGTATTGAGCTTGTATTGGGGTTGCACTCAGCAGCCTCATGGCCCCCTTCCAACTCAATTATTCTATGATTCTGTTATTAGTTAGTAGAGATAAAGGTTACCTTTGGGGCCATCCAACAATTACGTGACCCATTTTTTTTTTTTTTTTGGAAAAACCGACCCCCTCCTCCCCATGTAATTCGAGTGTAATTTTCGCTTCTAACACCCCCTCCCTTTAAAATTACATAATTTTTAGAGCTTTTCGCTATTGGTACCTAATGCATCACACCCTTTGTGAAGAGATTTTTTTTTGCAGGGAGGAATGCAGATGTCAGGTAAGTTCCGATAGATCATTTTTAAACTTAAAAAAGCGCCATGTTTCAAAACCACAACAGCTCCAAATGGATTATGTAATCTTTGACATGACCCCACCCCACCCCCACATACTTTTCCATAATTCAGATGGCAGACCCCCTCCCCCCTCAAGGATCACGTAATTGTTGAATGGCCCCCTTGCTCAAAAGCCATTCATACTTGGCTCTAGATTACGGTATTCACCTCCATTTACAGCCAAAGAGCTGGCGCTGTCTGCATCTGCAGAAGTTTCTGTGGACATGTGGTAGGCATGACTAGACACCGAAGTACATGGAATGCTGTTACCTTCCCCACCAAAGTGGTATCTGTTTATCTACTTTCAATTTCTTCCTTTTGAACTGCTAGTTTGGCAGGAGCTGGGGCAGAGGCAGGTTCTCACTGTGTCGTGCAGCACTCAGATCTCGAACTGCTGACCTGTTGATCTTCCCATTGTCAAGCTCAGTGTCTTAACCACTAAGCAACCACAGTCCATATGCTATCAGTTATGTATGGGGAAATGTGCTGCGGCTGGACCCCAATCCATCCCCAGGATGGGTCTTTTCAGTCCTGCTCCTACTGTACTTTTTGAACCTGGGCTGGACTGATACTTTGACAAGTGGAAGGGTCACTTTAAGAGAGATCACTCCCTAGTATAAAGCAATAAGGTGTGTACTTTTGCAGACCTTTGATTGCATCTTTAGAGAGCAGGACTGCATCTCAGTGAACTCATAGGGACTTGCTTTTGAATAGATATGTATAATAGCTATTTTACAAACTCTGCTTGGCTGTAGCTTATGGTATATGGAAACCACCCACACTAAGAAGATTACTAAGAAGAGTACACTAGCCCCACCCTTCCCATTCTATCTCTAATCTTAGAAATACAATTGTTTGGAGAAAGGGTGTTCCTGTATCTGGAATATATGTGAGCCAAAGTCCCAACTTGCGAGGGTGGATGGTCATGTGGACCTGGCTATAGCAGACTCCTCTTCTTCAAACGGTTGCTTTTCTAGGATGGGGGTGATGATGGTGAAAGTCATGGCTGGTAAATTCTCCTCCATGTGCTTGGTTTCTACATGCTTTTTAAACACAACTAAAAGATCTGTATGTGCTCAGGAGGCCTGGGTTTGAATCCCAGCTCAGCCCTGAAAACTCACTAGGGCAGGGGTTTCCAACCTTTTCAAGCCGGGGGCTGGATCATGCTCTCTCAGTCAGCTTCGAAGGGCGGATGACCATTTTGCCCTGCCTGCATGATGGGGAAAGCCATTTTGTCCCAACAGCTTCAAGGGGTGGTGGTGGCCATTTTGTTTCTGAGACATCACTTCTTGTCTCATTCAAGAAATATGATGATAACACAAATATTTGTGCAGATAAGATTTCCCCATTTAGGAGGTACTTAACATATATAGTTGATCCTTAATGGATGTTGACAGAGACTTTGCAAATGGGGCAGAGATATTTTCACCAAAGTGACCCGTTCTAGTTGCTCAAGATTGCATTTGAACTCAGTTATGCAAAAGCAACATCTGGAAAGTTACCCAGGAATGATATAATGATATGTAGATTGCCATTTATGTTTGATAAGCAGTAAAAGAATGATTTGGAACACAAGGCGTTATATTCCTCTAAATGCTGTATAAGAATTGATTGCTTTGGTGTGGTCTTATATAGTAACTAGCAGAGTGTGCCCGGCGTTGCCGGGCTGTTTTAAATTGTGTTGGAAGGTGTGTGTTTTTTTGGTAATGTTTGTAAAAAAGAGGTTAGTCTGTAATTGTTCTTGTTAAAATTTTTATTTATGCAAAAATTCCTTATTGTTGTCATTTGTTAAATAGATTGTATTGTTTTGATACTGTAAAGTAATAACAACTTGTATTTTGCTATTTTTCTAATGTATTTTTGAATATTTGTTTTAACATATATGTTAATTTTTGTTACGATGCCGGGCTATTATAAACTGTGATTAGTTTTTTTTGGTGTTTTTCTTTTTTGTGGATTAAAAAAAAGAACAAAGGATGATAGAATTTTTAATAATTTTTTTATTTAACCAAATAATGTTTTAGTATGTGACTTTTATTTTAATAGTTGTACCGTAGGTAATAGTTTTAAAAATGTGAAAGTACATGTTTTTTACATTCAATATTTTTAAACTGTGTTTAGATGTTTTCGGTTTTTATTTGTGTTAAAACTCAACACAGGATTTTAGAAATGTTTTTATTTTATTTTTTTGACACATGTTTGTGCTTTGTGTACATTTGTGATTGATTTTTATGTTTTTGACATGTTTTTACTGTTGTGGCCTCTGGGTGGAGCTGTTGAGTCTTTTTGAGTTGTTTTTACTATTGTGCCCTGCAGGTGGGGCTGCTAGGGGTTTTGGTGTCATTTAACATGTTTTTTCTCTCCTGGCCTCTGGGTGGAGCTTCTTCCGGTAAGTAGTCTCTTTGTTTCTTCATTTCTGTTCCGGTCGTCGTGGAGGAAGGTCGTGATGGTGAGTTGTCTGTTTTTTTTTTCTTCTGGGGTTTTTCTTTGTTTTGCTTTTGTGGTGGTAAGCTGGGAGGTGTTTCTGTTTGTTAGTTTTTGTTTTGGTTTAGTTTTAGGTAGGTTTAATTGGTTTTATTTTTTTCTGGTTGTGTTTAATTTTTATTTCATTGTTTGTTTCTGTAACTTGTGGTTTTTTGGTGTTGTAGTTAGGTGTTTTGTTTGTGGTTTTGTGGTGTTGTGAAAGTTTTTGTTTGTGTATTTTGTGGTTTATTTCTTTTTGTTTATTAATGTTTTTTAATTATTGATTTATTTTTGTTTTATTATTTTGCAATAGTTTTGGTGTTACTTTTTGTGTATGTTGTTGTTTAGGGGTTGTTTTGGTGTGCGCGCACACACACACTGGGCAGTTTTGAAATGTCCAGCCCAGTAGGTGTGTGCTGCAGTTGAGTTCGGAGGCTGCGCCCGGGTGAGGAGCTCTGGGAGGCGAAGGCAACGACCGGAGGCCCATTCGCTACCTTTGCTTCCCGGAGAATTGGTTTGCTTTCAACAGGGGGGGAAGGACTGGTGCATCCCCCCTCCTTGAAAGCAAAACACTTCCTCAGGAAGTAAAGACAATGACCAGAGCCTCGTTTGCTGCCTTTGCTTCCTGGGGAATTGGTTTGCTTTCAAGGGGGGGGCAAATGCATCAGTACCTTCCCCCTTCCTTGATCCCCCCCTCTGTTTTTTGGTGTTTTTTTCCACCCCGGCTCAATGTTTCTTGAGGCCGGTGGTGATCTCACTGTGTCTTCGGTGGGGTAGCGTGGAGGAGAGGGAGTCCCTCTTCTTCCTGTTGCTCCTGGAAAGAAGGACGGTGGGTATCTCATGATGCCATTTTTTTGCTTTTTATTTTGCGTGGCTATGAGGCACTGTGTCCCCCTGCGGCAGACTTGCACTCCCATTGTATTTTGTATTTTTATTTTTTGCACGCCAGCTTTCTCAGCGTTTTGCACGCTTATGGCACGCAGGACACTGGGGCTTGTAGTTCTGCATTTGTGGTTTCCGTTTGTGCAGCGTTTTTTTTCCTGCAGCTCGATTTTGATTGGCCACGCCGCGTTTCCCAACGTTCTTTTTGCTCACGCCTCTCAGCCTGATTGGCTGTGGCACAGTGCAGCGCAAGGAATGTTGGGAATTGAAGTCCTTTCTTTTTGTTTGCGTTCAGGGGGCTCCTGCCCCACTGGCGCATTTTTCATCCCGACAGTTACCTCCAAACCGGGTTCAGGCAAGTGCAGGAGGCTCGGTACATGCTAGTATGGCCGGGTGCAGGATCCTTTGTCACATTCCAACAGTTAACGCTTGGATTTATAGGTATAGATAGCAATTACACTTATATACCATGTCATAGTGATTAGTGCACTATCTTGATGGTTCACAAGTTTGGACTGCTAGTTCTAAGTATACATACATACATACATACATACATACATACATACATACATACATACATAAGTATACACACACACGTTATTTCTAATATACATTCTTTTTGTATTCATTTATTTAAAATTCAAATCTGCACATTATGTCTAGGATAGGTTTAAAGCACAAAACAGATGTGCAGTACTTGATTAGCAATAATTTGTTGGCAAGGCCAGCTGTCTGTAGAACAATTTATTCATGTTAGAAGTCCTCGGCCTTCCAGGCATGAAGGATCTCAGAAATGTTCTCTTCCGTCTTCCCATTGGGTGGCTTCAGGTCATCAGAACTGTCCCCATTAAAGTTTCCACATGGGGCACATAGTTTCTCTGCCAGGGCCTCATTGATTTTCACTGTTACCTCTCCTGTAGAATGGAGCTGAACATGCAGCTGAGAAGCCAGGTCAACCACTATCCCATCCTGAACTGTAGTCACAGTCATAGCATCTTTCCTATATGGCACTTTTACTACCCGTCCATTTACCTGAAACATACAAGCAATGGGTTAGAGGGATGTGCTTTACATGAAAGCTTAGATACTTTCAAGACCTTAAAATAATTTGAAACCTCTATGACAGACAGGCTGAATGAAATGAGACAAAGTTCTATCAGCTATCAAGATATAGGCCAAACAATACTTTAATTCAGGGGTTCCCAACCTGAGGCCCATGGATCCAGCCTGTGGCACCATTTCATGTGCCCCCATCCCTCCAAGGGCATTCGAGAAACAAAATGGCCACCCCTCTGAAGCTGTTAGGACAAAATGGCCACCCCATCATGCAGGCAGGGCAAAATGGCCATCCGGCCCTCAAAGCTGAGTGAGAGAGCGTGACGTGGCCCCCAGCTAGAAAAGTTTGGGAACCCCTACTTTAATACATGTAAAATATTTTTGGATTTACAAACTAAAGTTACATTTTCTGTAAACTGTTACTATGAAAACCAATCCATCAATATTTGAGCAGTCCTGATTTCCAAGAATTGTCAACTTAAATTAGGGTCAGGAACCATTTTTCTTCCAGTTGTTTTAGACTACAACTATCTAGCTGAAATCACCCAGAGAATCTAAACTTTCCCCATTTGGGCTTTAAATAGACTGTTAGTTCTAAGTAAGTATAAAAAACCGATTTAAGCAAAAGCCTACGGAATTGACTTTTTGCATAAGTAGGGGTTTTACTGTAATCACATTATGATTGAGGTAGCACTCTCTTGCATCTTGAGAATTCAAAAAGATGTTCAGGATGCATATCTAACCCTGCCCTAAGGTTAGAAATGGGCATGCTAACCGTGAAGGCCAGATTATTAACATGCGCCGCTATGTATTGGGTGAAACTTCTGTTTTCTCCAGTGGGTCTACTTACATTAATGATGGCAGATAATGTAACTTCCCCTTGGATTTCTCGTATAAAAGCAGGTTTGACATCATATGGACTTTCTAAAACTCACCTTGTTTCCCTGGGACCAAATCGAGCCAGGGAGGAAATTAGACAAAGGGTAACTGATATATACCGCCAAACAGATCTAACCAGAGTTACCTCTTCCTTGTTTGAGTGGACGCAAATAATGTGCTTAAACCGTTGTCCTATCTTTCCTCTTTAAATAACCGAGACCACAGACGCTCTTTTAGTCTCATTAATACAATATGCTTCCCTCGGCATTTAGGGATGGGCTTTTAAAGAAAATCCCAGTTTGTGAACGTATATGTGCTTGTCACACCAACAAGATAGAAAATTCTGAGCACATTCTTTTGGAGTGTCCCTTTTATGAAGATCTCAGAAAAGAGCTCTTTTTAGCAGTTCCGTACTTGGCCTCCAGCGATAATAGAAACTTGAGCGTATTACTATCTGACAGTTCCAAAGCAACGACGGCCGTTGTCACCAGGTTTGCATGGAAATCATCCTGCATTCGCAAAAGTATGGTGATTCATTTCTTTTGACCCCAATAGTGCTCAGTAAATAGTGAGCCTCCAGTGTTAAAATTCGTGAATGTGAACTCGGGACAGTCAGGATTCTCAAACAAATTTTTATTTTTTAATATTCTACTGTATATGCTCGGTGTGTCGGAAATCCTTTTATTCTATATGTGATGCCGGAATGGTTGTGTTATCTGGTGCACTCTGTCTAGCCTTTGGCTGTAATAATAAAGATTTAGATTTGAGTTTGGGATGTTCAGGATGGATTTTGATGACATTATAAACAAGTTAGATTTCATCGCAACCCAGAGTATTCCCTGTTTGACCTCCCCAGTTTCATGTATTTCTCCATATCTTTACTCATTCATTTTCTAACATTTTCACTATTGTAGCATTATTTAATAGTCTTAAATCCATCTTAAATCCATCCTCCATCTTTTAGCCATATGGATATCATGTCACCTGCTGGCTGGGTGGATCCTCCGATACAAATATATAATTTATTCTAGAACGTGAATCATAAACATGTGAGTAATATGTATATATATTTTTTGTCCTTTTAATTCTCTCCATACATCTTTTAACAGCAGATTGTCAACCCATTTCTCTAAACAATTACTTTTTTTAATCAATCAAAATTTATTCAAAACTCATACATTTCTTTGAACTTTCACTTGAGTTTTGCAGCAGCTCCAGATTATTCTCTTTGATTATATAAGCCACACTTGGACAAGTGGTGGCCTACAGATACAACTGGGTTACAACTCCCATCATACTTTATTTCTAGTTATGGTTGCCAGAGCAGCACAAGAAAATTGTGGTCAAACAGCATCTCATCTACCTCTGACATAAAAAAAAACCCCAACAAAGAAGCTGCAGGGTTTAAAGACAGATTAAGCCTTCACTAGGACATAAATTGAAGCGTTACTGGTTTTCAATTCCTGACTTACCCATGTTTTATTGTCCTTCTTCACAGTGATGAATGTATCCTGAAAGAAAATATGGATCGCTTTCCCAACATCCAAGCTGTTGTCGCTGCCTGTTCCAATGTTCACCAACACCCGGAACCAGAAAGTGGTGCTTTCATCGCATGACATAGCCAGATCATAAACCCCACTCCAGAGGAAGTTTGCTGAGGCTCCATCAAAAGACATGAGCTGGCCTTCTTGGCTGACTTTGCACTCTCCAGATGGCCTGATGGCTTCTTCACAGGTGAGGTGGCTGGAACCTCTACTGCAGGTACATTTCTTTGTACAGTTGTTTGAGAATATGGTTTCTCCAGCCTGTTGGGTAAGAGAAAGAATTTAATAACCATTTTGTGTACCTGTCTCCCTCCCTCAAAAAATATTGCAAATCTGTGAAGACCAAACATTTTAGGGAGGCTTTCCATGATTTTCTGCATCCCCGCCCCCACCAATGCTTATGATTTGTTTAGGGTCCATCGTATCTCTTCACTGTTTGTTTTTAACCAGTCTATTATCTTTATTTATGATTTGGGGTAAAAAGAAAGAGCCTCCTCGAAGATTGTGGTATTTTTGAACCACAATCAGGTGTACCCTGTTATCAACAACCTTGTGTTGCTGGTTAATATTTTTCACACTGAATCAAGGCAAAAGGAACTGCAAAATGAACTCACCAAAAGGTGCCTTCATTTTGGCAGTTTCACATCTGGCCTAGACACAGACGATTTATTATTTATATGGTTATTTTCATCTGCTTGTTCACTGCCATAAACGTTGTCATGGACCAAAAGGGCAGCATATAAATGTTACCAAACAGCCAACTAACTACATCAGGGTTTCTCAACCTTAGGCTCCTAAATGTTCTTGGACTTCAATTCCCAGAATCCCTGATCATCAGGTGTGTTGATTTGGATTTCTGGTAATTGAAGTCCAAGAGCATCTGGAGGCCCAAGGTTGAGAAACCCTGAACTACATAGTTAGCTTCCTATGTGCTGATAGATAGGTAGGTAGGCAGGTTATGTAGAATAGCTTGTATGTAATGACCACTTTCTCTTTTAAGGAGGGATTTTGAGGTGTAATTTTATTACAAATGTTGATTCTGTTCTTTCAATATTTTCAGAGCAGTTTGTGTAAGAATAAATCAATATAGGTTTTGAATCCATAATATAAACCCTCTAAAGCAAAAATGGAAACAAAATATGTAGGACACAAAAATAAACCTTGAGGTAGATTCCATCATCGACACACCCACATTGGTCTATAGGTACACAGCTATCTCCATCCAAAAAGTAGCCCTCATTGCACTGGCAGCCTTCATAGCAATTTGATGCCCACTGGACAGATGTTGACAAGCTGGCACAGCTGAAATCAGAAGGGGTACTGCAGGGCTCATAGTAGCTGTTGTTTGGGCAGGTTAGAGCTGCAGAGAAGAAAATCAAAGGAGAGTTACTTCATAAACATCTTCCTTTCTGTGAAATGAGAATAATTCAACCTAGACACAAAAATGGAACATTTGCCTCCTGCCTTGTTTCTATAGTGTATGCAGCGATGCACTGCAAAACAAATTACTACCTACTCTGTAGGCTGGCCAAATCTGTGGGTAGAGCCAAATCTGTGGACGTGGCAAAACATCCTGCATTATGGACTATGGAGGTGGGCGTGGGCAACCAAGTGGGCATGGCCTGGGGGAATTTCCACTACCGGTTCTGCAGAACCTGACAGAACCTGCTGCAGTGCATCACTGAATGTATGTTTGTAGTATAGGCCAGCTGAACTTACATGTTCATAAATAATTCGGCTGTTCAGATAATGTTGTTGTTGTTACATGTCATCAGGTCATCTCCTAAGTATGTTGACCTATTAATTAGAGACCTCTGGAGAGTCCTGTCTTTCAACAGCCCCATTCAACTACTGCAAGTTAAGGCCTGTGGCTTTCCTCAGGAGATACTAATATCAGAATGCTTCTATGGGAGGGAGAATTTGATTTAAGAGGTTAAAACAGTGTAGCAGTCATTCTGAAGACTAGGAAGAACTTGTGAGAGGTGAAACAACTAACAGTCAGACTCAGGAAGCTCAGAGGCATGATAGCCAAGATAATGGGCATATGGTTCACAGATTGGTGGAGAGAAAGCATCAAGGAAATGGGTGGGTGAGCAAGTAAGCTGATAGCATCATTGCTGGCAGGTTTCAAGCAATAATTCACCATGGACACTACATTTGGAGAGATTCATTATGAGGAGAGTATGAAAGAAAAGGGCTCCCTTGCAAACTTACGACAAAAAGTGGTGGTTCTCCAAGATCCAAGGTTTGCTCCAGCTATTTGACATGCAGCAACATAGGCTTGGAGGCTTTCACAGAGGGATTCTGGTTTCCCATTGGTCACACACATTGTGTAGAGGCAGTGCTGATAATACTCCCTGGAAGTTGGTACCATCAAGAGGCAGTTTCTGAATGGGCCGTATTTGTCCATAATCATTCCACATGACTTCTTGTTCTTGTATGGCTCCATCTGGGCTGTAGTACAGGTGGGACATCCCTCACTACAGCCATCAGAGCAATTGACCCCAGCCACATGGACCTTCCAAAAAGCCCCAAATGTCTCTGCATTTTGAGCAAGTTCTCCATTGGGTAGCATAAAGTCATCACTCTTATCCCCATTGAAGTTGCCACCCAGACCACACATGACTTCTTGGTACTTGCTAGGGACAGACACATGGACCAATGAAGAGGTATCATAGAGGACTTTGATGCCAAAGGATGAATGGACAATGATATTGTTTCCTTGCTGTGTGATCCAAAGTTTCCCATCATCTCTGCTCATTGGCAAAGTATAGGACTTTCCGTCTACCTGTATCAATATAGCAAAGAATACCAGTTAAAATATCATTTTTGGTCACATGCAAAGATCATTTCTGGCATTTTACATATCAGTACTATGCAGCTTTGAATTAGCATCTAGAATTAGGTACATACCATAGCCTTCCCTTTCATTCCTCTTTCCAGAACGATGGTATATCCATGAATGGAGACCACAATGGCCTTTATTAGTACCAAAGCACCATCATCATGTTTTTCTTTCTTCACTGACACAGAGAAATCAATAAGCACAGGGTGCATAATGCAAACTTTGGCTAAGATATAGGTGCAAGAACCAGGGAACCTAAAATACCGTCCATCAAAGGAAAGGTAATAAAGGCCACCCAGTGCTATGGCTGTGCCATGCCCAACAGAATGGCAGCCTTGGACCCCATCCTGCACAGTGCACACTTCATGAGCTCCACAAGAATGGCGGCTGCAGTGGAGGGCTCCATTGCCCCTGCATTGACAGATCTCCTCACAAGAGTTGGTGGTGTAGAATTCTTCTCGCTTCTTATAGTACCTGCCTTGATAAACACAACCACATTCGGAGGAAGGGACACATTTACCCCCACTGAGGATGAATCCAGAATCACAGAAACAACCTTCTACACAATGAGCCTCACATGTTTCCAGGGCAGTGAAGTTGAGGCACGTAGCAGGGCAGGCAGTTCCGCAGAACTCATAGTGGGAGTTTTGTGGACAGAGAATACCTGGAAGAAGAGAAAGAAGAAGGGTTTACTGATATCTGGGAGATAATTAGATTGTGTTGAAATTCCACCTAGTTGAAAAGAATTTTGAGGATTATGGGATGCAAAATATCCCTTTGAATTCTATATGCAAAATACTTTGAAATAGTTTTTTTCTTTTAATCATCATCGGTTTCATGTATTGGCAACATTAAAAGTTGCAGGGCCAAAATATTGTGGCAATTTAAAGATGAATAGATTTCTTTCGATGAGAGATTTCACGAGTTTCACAACTGTGGGTGAAGCCACACAGTGGCACAAAACTGCAAGATGGTGTTCACATCAATGGAAGAGCAATGATTGAACACACCTATAGTCTGCTGGTTCAGCATGTGTCTATATAGTGACCAACCAGTTGCCCAGGAGAAGCCTAGACTGACGACACAAATTGCCTAGTCACAAATTGCCAATGTCCAGAAGGCCAAGGGAGCATAGCCAATATTATGGCCGCTATAGCACAAATGAAAACCCTCCATCTTTGCCTTTCCCTATACTCAAACATTAAGTAGACTTCTTAGAGCAGTGGACTCAGTTTTTCCCTTCATTCTCTCACCCCATGTATTGTGTTTACCTTTTTAAAGATCATAGAACCATAGAATAACTGAGGTGAAAGGGGCCTTTTCGGCCATCCAGTCCACCCCCATGCTTAATGCTGGAATTGAAATCAAATCAGATATGAAAGATGGTTGTCCATTTCTCTCTTGAATACTTCCAGCGTTGGGGTGCTCACTGCCTCTCAAGGCAGTTTTTTCCACTGTTATACTTGCTCTAACCATTTTAAGATAAACTTCTTGCCATTGAAACATAAGGCTTCAATAATTGGCCACTAAGTTAAGCTGATAAGTTTGGGGGAAAATAGATGGTTGGATGATGAATTATTCACAACTGTAATTATTTTCAAATTGCTTATCCAAATATGGAGATCTGTACTACTGTAGAATGGCCATTTACAAAAACAGAAACGGCTTCTTAAGATAATCCGAAAACAAGTCACACTTATTTAGGATAATTTCTTCCCTGGCAAATTAAAGTATTAATGAGAACAATTTCTACATTGTCCTTCAACAGAAATTCCCAGGACAATTTTAAACAAACTAGCACAAAGTACGTGTATTTGTTGTATTAGCTTTTAATATTTCACATAAATAGCTAAGTACTAGCAAGGGTTGCCCGGCGTTGCCGGGCTCCCCCCCCATGTGTTTTAATTAAAAATGAACCAATTTTATTTTTGCAGTAGTTTTACATTGTGTTGGAAGGTTAAATTGTGTTAATTTTTTTTAAAAATTGCTTAGTCTGTAATTTTAATTTTTTAAATGTTTATTTATGTAATTTTTTTTTGGCTTGGCTGTTATTAACTGTGATCTGCTTTTTTGGGTTTTTTTGAGGATTAATAAAAGAAGAAAGTATGATATAATTTTTTCAAATTGTTTTATGTAAGCGAATAATGTTTTAGTTTTTTGAATTTTTTTAATTAGTTGTACCGTAGGTAATAATTTTAATAATTTAAAAGTAAATGTTTTTTACATTCAATGTTTTTAAAATGTGTTTAGATGTTTTGAGTTTAAATTTGAGTTATAACTCAGCACAGGATTTTTAAAAGTTTCTATTGTATTTTATTGACATATATTTGTGATTTGTGTTAAAGTGTGTTTAGTGTTATTTTTTTACTTGTTTTTATTGGTGTGACCTTTTGTGTAAAATTGTGAATTTGTGTTATGTTTTTGATTTGTTTTTACTCTTCTGGCCTTTTGTTTGGGGCTGTTGTGTGTTTTTGAATTGTTTTTACTATTGTGGCCAGCAGGTGGTGCTGGTAGGGGTTATTGTATTTTGACTTTTTTTTCTCTCCTGGCCTCTGGGTGGAGCTTCTTCTGGTAAGTAGTGTCTTTCTTTATTCATTTCTTTTCCAGTCCTGGTGGAGGTAGCACCTCGTTTGGTAAGTTTGCTTGTTTTCTTTCTTTTGTGTGTGTGTGTGGGCGGGGGGAGGGGGGTTGGAGTTTGTGTTTTTTTGTCTGTTTGTTTTGTTTTTGATTGTGTCTTTGTTTACTTCGTATTGTTTTTGGTGTTTTTGTTTTTGTGTATTTTTGGATGTGTTTGAGTGTTTTTAGTAATTTTTAAAAAATTATTTATTTGGTGGTGGGGAAGGTACGTGGTCATTGGGGGTTAGGAAGGGTGGGCTAGGTGGTGGGGAGGGGGCATGGTCATTGGGGTTAGGAAGGGTGGGCTAGGTGGTGGGGAGGGGGCATGGTCGTTGGGGTTAGGAAGGGTGGGCTAGGTGGTGGGGAGGGGGCATGGTTGTTGGGGTTAGGAAGGGTGGGCTAGGTGGTGGGGAGGGGGCATGGTCATTGGGGTTAGGAAGGGTGGGCTAGGTGTTGGGGAGGGGGCATGGTCGTTGGGGTTAGGAAGGGTGGGCTAGGTGGTGGGGAGGGGGCATGGTCGTTGGGGTTAGGAAGGGTGGGCTAGGTGGTGGGGAGGGGGCATGGTTGTTGGGGTTAGGAAGGGTGGGCTAGATGGTGGGGAGGGGGCATGGTCGTTGGGGTTAGGAAGGGTGGGCTAGGTGGTGGGGAGGGGGCATGGTCGTTGGGGTTAGGAAGGGTGGGCTAGGTGGTGGGGAGGGGCCATGGTCGTTGGGGTTAGGAAGGGTGGGCTAGGTGGTGGGGAGGGGGGCTTTAGTGTGTTATGGTGCTTTGTGTGGAGACGTGAAAGTAGATCGGGTTTCCCCTTTAATATCAGTGGGTGAGCGGAGCGATTCCTTCCCCCCCTCCTTAAAACAACTCCGTTTTTAAAGAGAAGAAAAGACGGAGTTGTTTTAAGGAGGGGGGTGGGAATCGATCCCCTCTCCCTGGTGTCCTGAGTCCAGAAGGGTTTGGGAAACATACCCCTTTTGTTCCCACAAACCTCCCAACCCTAGGGGAGACAGGGGAGAGGGGGATCGCAACCCCCACCCACTGATATTAAAGGGGAAACTCCAGTCGGGACCTTCAGGCGCCGCGGGTGAGGGAAAGAAAGCCAGCTGGTGTTTGCTTGGCTGTTAGTTGTTTTTCTTTTTAATTTTTCGGGCGCCGGTTTCCTCAGCGTTCTGCGCGGGCGCGCAGGACGCTGGGGCTTGTAGTTATGGGTTGGTGCTTTGTGTTTTTGCTGCGTTTTTTTAAAATGCTTTTCTTTTGATTGGCTGCGGCGCATTTCCGAACGCTGCGCCATGCAAGAGCCTCTCAGCCTGATTGGCTCTGGCGCGGCGCGGCGCAAGGAATGTTGGGAAGTGAAGTTGTTTCCCTTTCTTCGCGTTTGTGGGGCTGTTGCCCCACTGCCGGTTTTCTAAATCCTTCGTTGACCTGCGTACCCAGGTCAGCCGTGTGCACGAAGGGTGAGTGCAGGCAAGTAGGGCGAGGCATAGCAACCTATAGCCAGTTCCAACGGTTAACCCTTGGATTTATAGGTTAAGATTCTTTTCTTGGACCTCCGGATGTTTAGATTGATGGAACTCACCTACTCATTCCTCCATAGTCACTGGCAAGTGATATGAGTATTGTAGTATGAAACATTTTTTTTTTGGCGGGGAAACAAATATTCCCCATTCCTCCTTTACTTTATTGATATGAGTTATTAAAATGGCCTATTAACCACTTAGTGAGTGTTAGTGTGGAGGAGAAAAAATAAAAATACATTCTCCATCAATGTGTGAAAATCCCACATAACCACAGAGTCATGGGAAGTGTTAATTGCCAATAAAGACTTTCTTTTCAGATTCATGTACCACTTCTAATAATGTTGTTTGTTTGTTTCTCCTACTGTGGCATTTTAGATTGAAGTACTTATTAAAATAAGACAACAAGGTCTAGTACTGTAAGAATTATTGCACTGGGAACTTTTACAGACATTAGACACTATTTTTTGTATAGTTGAACCCCTCTGTACAGCAGTTCAAATGTCATATTTTACATAGTACAGTAAGATCCTTCTGAAATGAATCTTATTTCTTAAAACACGCTAAGGTTGGATTGAGATCAGTTTCATGCTGAAACTAAACTCCTGCTCAGAAAACAACACTTACCACAGAAAGAATCTGATCTCCATTGTTCCATCTGAATGCCCTGAGCTTGACAAGCTGTCACATAAGCACTGATGGCATTACAGAGAGTATCATGGTGACCCTTATATGCACAGGTGTCAAAGACACAATCCTCAAAGTAGGGTGTTGGCTCTATGGTCCCATGGCATTGCCTAAGTGGCCCATCACTTTTGATGAGGATGCCACAGAATTGATCCCCCTCATATTTCTTCTTGTCCTCCTCCTTGCACACTGGACAGTTGGTACTGCAGCCATCAGAACATCCTGGGACTTCCTTCAGCTTCCAGCTATTGGCAAACTGTACTTCATCACTTGCTTGAGTTCCATCTTTCATGGTGAAGTCGTCGTCAGGATCTTGATTGGCATTGCCACAGAGCCCACAAATGGCATTGGCATATGCAATGGGAATAATAACCCTGGCATAGCTGTACCAATCAAATGTGACCCCCAGATCAAAATCTGTCTGGATGAAGCCATGGACTCCTCTGAGGAAGACCTTCAGTTTGTTTTCATAGGAGAACGGTAGGTCCACAAAGACTTTATTGACCTAATAAACACATAGAAGAGAAGATTACAGATCATCAGATGAAGGCTAACATTAAAATATAACAGTCAATCTTCAAAATGCTACAATATGGTTTGTTTGTTTTTTGTTTATTCTCTGATATGCTCTAAATAATTGAAATCATCCACCAGAGGGCAGCTGTTGTCTTATGCAAGCAGTAGGCATGTTTCAGAAAGAAAGTGCACCCAATCTAGATTTTGTATGCTTTGTTTTGTTTTGTTTACTCTCTGATATGCTTCCACAGATCAACATGGCTACCACTTCAAAAAATTCTAGTGACTATATAAATTACTAGAGTAGGTCAATCAGTTTTAAAGATAGGGTGTGGTTGTCCAAAAATGCTGTGATGTGTGTTTTAGCAAAACTAGCGCTTGGTATTTTTGTTTTCTGTTGGTCTTTCTAAATAAACTCTCATTGTAGATTGATACTTCTCAGCTGATTGCTCATATGTACATTAGACAACTTCTATCTTTTCCATTTTTGATAGCACTCTTGCCTCCCATCCTTAAGCATATTTAACCTGAGATTTGTATTATATGCTTTCCCCCCGATTTCCTATTTCTTCTGCTCCCTCCAAGTTATTTTCTGTCTATCCAGCTCTTGCCCAATGTCCCTCTCATACATCCCATGGTCAAATCAGAATCTGATCATCTATTTTCTTAGCCTGTTCCCATTTTGCTTTTTCTATCTTGCATTCTCATGAGATCTTGCTCCTTTGTTGGAACTGGAATTCTCAGAGTGGTTGAAGCGAAGACTCCTTAATGACATGTCAAGATAGACTTATGACCATAGATGACACATTGGACAGATTTCTTCACATCATACATTACAGTAATCTTTGCTTTAAAAAAAAAGGGAGATGATAGCACAAAAGTATTTATATTCTTGGAATATATAAGTTCGTCTATAAACATCTACATATGTGAATGTGTGCTGGACTAGTGAGTTTGTATGTACACCTACATTTCCCCCCTATATACAGTACATCTGAATGCTTGTCCCTGCTGTATATATAAATGTGGAAGAAATATGACTGCCTTCCCTAATCCAAAGGATCCTTGTTCTTTGAATTCACATAAACACAAAACATAATCTTGAATTCCAAGGTACACAACTGTCCTTTGTGTTTGGCAAAGAATCACATGCAGTGGCCCTCTGGAACTTCCCAGTATATTAACTTGCATGCCTGCAGCTCAATGACCTAACTTGAAACAACTACTTCTCCATCTTCTCTACTGCATATCATTCATACCTGAATCTTTTGTGGATACTCTTGACTCAAGCTGATGGTCATGTTGTAGACCTCCAGAGTTACCACCTTGGTGAAGGACACTGCTTTGTTGCCTCGGTGGTTATTCTCCACGCTGACCAAAAATGGAGTGAGGGTTGGGTCCTGCAAGCACAGCCCTGCCATCTGATAAACACAGCTACCCATGAAATTATATTTCCGGTTATCAAAGGTAGTGTAGTGAGGATCTCCAGTAGCTATACAGGTGAAGTATTTGGGGGGATGGCAGCCACGGACACCATTCACCACTCTACATATTTTATTACCCTTGCACGCATCTTCTCTGCACACAACCTCGCCTAGCTGGGGGTCACACATGCAGTGTTTGTGGCAACCTTCATCCGCCCAAAACTCCTCCCCTGCCTTGTACTCCACACCATTGTACTGACAGTTGCAGCTCTCCACTGGGACACAGTTGTCTCCATTCCAGATGTAGCCCTCATTACACTGGCAGATGTTGGCACAGGTATCATCACACGTTGATGGAGCTGTTCTATTGGAACAAGTAGCTTGGCAAGCACTTCCACAGGCCTCAAAGTGGCTGTTCTCTGGGCAGGATAATGGGGCTGGTATGATATCAGAACAAAAGCACATACAAAGCTGGTTAGGTGAATTTTGTAGCTTATTCAGAGCTGTTCCTTATTAAGATATAAGGTCAAACTTCACACTCTTGCATTGGGTTGCAGAATTTGTTTTGGACTATAACACACAGTATACAAAAGCATATTTGGTAAACTTTATCAACCCAGCAATTCCTAGTAGCTTAACTGCATAGGCAATAGACTAGAAATTACCAAGAACAGTCAGCATATCTTCCATTATCAGCATCCGTAACTTTTTTCTGTTTAGTTATTCAGGTTAGTGATGTGGGAATATTTGAGGAAATGCTTCATGCACTTCTGGATTTGATTCTGAGTTGCACAATTTAACATCCAGAGGTGTGAGCCTAGTGCTGTTTCCCCCATGACAATAGAAGATGTTTAGAAAGTGTTTATGAGATGGGTATGGCCCCTATTCCTCTGGAGGACATTTATTCCTAATTTAAGGTAATAATTCTGTCTCTTAAAAATTTACCTAAAATGAGATGGAATAAAATGTTGTCAAGCTTTCCTTTAAAAATGTGGATTTTATGATTTTATAGGATTTAATTCTTCTCTAAATTCTGTCAGTTATGGATGATATTGGACAGTACGTGCAGTCTTGTCATTCCATGCCAATAAATGGTATAAGGAGAGATAAGGTTATTGCTTTGACCACCAACTAAAAAATGCAATCATTAAAAAATGCATCACATGTGCACATTGTTAGGATTCTTGGAAATAAGTTTCAAGGTGAGCAGTCTAGTGCCTTTCACTTACTTTGAATGATAACTCCCAGAATCCCAACCATTGTTCATGTTGGATGAGGTTGGCAGAAATTGAATCCCAAACTGCCTGGAGGTCACCAGCTGATCTATCATTACTTTAGACTTGATTTGAGAACTGTCTTTGGACAAGTTGACTCCATTAGTTGTTTATGGGATTCTCTGGGCAGCTACCAGGAAGAGCAAAGAGGATCTGGTCACCCCAGAGGGGAAAGCTACAACCCATGGATCCATTGGGTTCCATCCAGCAGTTGAGAAGTCCATCTTCATTCGGTTTTTAGCCATTTGGATATCACGTCACCCGCTGACTAGGCAGACCATGACATTTTAAATCCTATTTTATCTAATGTATTTTATCACATTTTAACCTGATATGGTCAGTTGACTAATCAGTTAGTAAAGGATACTGGATATTTGGAAACATACAAATATCATCACAGACCTTGACAAGGATTGGGTTAGAGTGTTACCAAAAGGGCAGAAGAAATGGGGCTCTATTTATTATTTATTAATTTATTTAATCTTATTTCTAATGCTGCCCCCTCGCCAAGGCAACCCCAGCCGGCTTACAAGTAAAACATTAAAAACACAAAACATTAAAAATTCAACTTATTTAAGTGAAAATTCAAGGTGCTGGTTTTGACCTTTAAAGCCCTATATGGTAGTGGGTCAGGATACCTAAGAGACCGCAACGCCCTAAGGATGTCTGCCCATCCAACGAGAGTGGACCGGAGAGGCTCTCTGATTGTACCATTCGCTAGAGGGGCTCGCCTCTCTAGCGCAAGGAGGAGGGCCTTCTCCATGTCCACACTGGCCCTCTGGAACCTCCTGCCAACAGAGCTACGTCTCCAGGTGGAATTGCTGCTCTTCAAGAAAGAACTCAAAGCCTGGCTGGCAGGCCAAGTATGGGCTACAGGTGGAAGGGTTGCCTCCATGGGGTGGTTGGTTTAGTGGAAAACCTCTCCCCTTCGGTCCCTGCACCCTTTTTTAGGGGGTGGGTGGTTTTAATTAGTTTTAACTATGTCATTTTTATATATGATTGTAAACGGCTGAGTGGGCGGTGAAGAAAACTAACTAATAAATAAATAAATAAATTTAAAATTTCTTATAAAAGTCTCTTTTTAAAAAATCCCACCAGTGCCACATCCCGGACTTCAAGAAACCAACTGCTCAGACAAGCCAGCCCAAGGTGGCTATCTCCCCAGCCCCCACCCCCACCCCACCCCAAACACCTGCTGTGCAAGCCAGGTCTTCACACCCCTGCGAAAGGGTAATAAAGGCTCTGCCTGGAGATGAAGTTCAGTTGGCATGAGGTTCCACAGGGCCGGAGCAGACACAGAGAAGGCCCTCTTTCTTGTGCTGGAGAGGCGAGCCTCTCTAGCCGATGGAACTATGAAAGAGCCCCTCCGGTCCGCTCTAGTGGGACGGGCAGATATCCTTGGGATGATGCAGTCTCTTAAGCATCCGTAAGTATCCTTTTGCTCTTATTGGGGCATGGGCTGAGGTACACAAAGCAAGCCCCCTTGATGATTGCATTTCATTGTATTCCTTTTATCTACTGTATTATACACTATGTAATGTGAGATTGCTTTCTTTTGCTTGAAAGAGCTTTCTCCTTTTATGCTGTTAGCCGCTCTGGGTGGCACCTGCGCCAGAAGAGCAGGATATAAATAACTCAATAACTCAATAACTCAATAAATAAAATTGAGGTACAATATTTCTGAATTGCAATTGGGCATATCCTGGTAAAGACAACCTTGTGTTGCTGGCTAATCTTTCTCACACTAGGTCAGGTGAAAGGAACTGCAGAATGGTCTCACCAAAAGGTGTCTTCATTTTGACAGTTTCACGTGTGGCCAGGTCATGGAAGAAGAATGCAAGCCCGGCGCCAAAATGGCCGCCGCGCTCTTTGCGCCCCCCCCCCCACCGGACGAAGGCATCCGGGTAGTTAGGGGGCGTGGCCAGCACCCTTATAAAAGGGGCGGCCACGAGGCAGCCGAGCTGCCATTTTGCGAAGCGAACGGAGACGAGAAGATTTTTCCCTTGGCTCCGTTGCTCTTACCTATCGCCGGGAAGCCTCTTTGGCGCAGCAGTTTTTCCTCCTTCTTCTTTGGCTTCCCAGCAAATTGAAGCGATGCCCTCTAAGAAGAAGGCAACGGCGAACGCAGTTCGCGCTGCTTGGAGGCGGCAGCCGGGTCGGAGGACCACGACTGCGCCTCCCCAGCAGCCTCGCTTGCCGGGAGAGCCCACCGAGACCGGTGGGATGGGGTCGATTGCCCCTTGGCCCGAGCCGGGGCGGCCGCGTACTGGCCCGGCAGGGGCCACGGCCCCCAGCCCGCAATCAATGGCTGCTGCCCCTGGCCTGGTTCATACTGCGGGGCCTTCACCCCTTGGTCCGCAGCTTCCTGCGGTGGGCTTCAGCCATGGGGGGTGGTTGGGTCCTCTTCCCTGGCAGGGCATGCCTCCGGCCCCCCAAGGGCCGGGACTGGGCTTGTGGCCGTATTCGGGCCCCACGGCCCAGATACCTGGACCGGCGCCTGCCACCAGTGGGCCGGCTGGCTCTTTGCCCCCCCTTAGCGTTGGGGGCTATGTGAATGTGGATGCCCTTCTGGCCCACGTAGCGGCCCTCGAGGCATCACTCAGGACGGTCAACCCCTCAGGGGCGCCTTTTGGATCCCAGGTCGACGCATCGTCTGCCGGGCAGCGGCAGGCGGCAGGACGGGTCGAGCTGCCTGAGGCGCGTGGGCCGGCGTCGGCCACTGCCTCGCAGCTCCCCATACAACAGGCGTCGCAGCCGGGTGCTGACCAGGCCCCATCGACGAGCTCACTTCCGATCGTGAGCTCCGACGCCCACAGTGGGCCGGAACCCCCGGTGGGGGCGGCCCATGGGGGTGCAGCGCGTGAGTATACGGTTCAATCTAGTGCACCCACACCATTAACTACATTGGGGGGAGCATTCCAGTGGCCGTGGCCTCGCACGGGTGGTGTGGCTTTTCAGACGCCGCCGGCCCACCCGGTGACCGCACCTCTAACCCAGGGCCCTACTTGGGGTGGGGCCTCCTCTTCTGTTGGGAACTTGCTGGGGGTTACGGGGTTGGTTCAGGCTCCTTTTACTATGCCCACCATTCCCACCGTGCCGGTGTCGGCATTGCCGACAGCGGGGTATTCTTTGCCCCTTGGGGATCATTTGGCCCAGTCTACCAAAGAGAAGATCTGGCGGGGGGAGTATGTGGACATCTTCTCCCTTCTGAACAGAGAGCCCACCAAGGAGGAGAGGGAGGGGCAGGATGAGAAGGATAAGGAACAGGCACGTCGTCGTAAGCCGCCACGCACGTGGGCCAACTGGTTGCCAGCGTACCTCATATACATGGCGGTTTACCTCAGGGCCCGGCCGGATCTGGCCATCCCGATGGCCCAGTATTTGGACAACATCTACCGGGTGATGGTTGACTTCCCGGGCCCGTCGTGGTTGGCTTACGACGAAGAATTCTGTATGCGAGTGCCCCTGCACCCAGAGATGAGGTAGGACGAGCCCTGCCAGAAGCTGTGGCTTCTGTACATGACCCCCACGCGCCACGCGCCTGGGGAGAGATACCATTGTGGACATGCAGTCCAGCGAGCTGCTCCAGCACAGGCACCCCGCCAGGTGGCGGGGCAGGGGGTTCCAGCCCGCCTGCTGTGCTGGACCTTCTCGTCCAATGGTTCCTGCAGTAGGAAGAATTGCCGGTACAAGCATGAGTGTCCCTCTTGCACTGGCCCCCATGCCGCCTCCACCTGTCCCAGGCCGGGGGGAATGCGGGGCCGAGGTAGGGGTGGACAAGGGGCCGGCAAGACTGCTGCGGAGGGAGCTGGTCCAGCGAAAGGCCCCCTCCCCAATTAATGTGGACATGTTGGAGCGTTGGCTCACATTGTACCTGAGGAGGGCGGAGGCAGCTTACCTGCTTCAAGGTTTTCAAATGGGTTTTCGCATTCCTTTCATGGGGGACAGGTCTCCCCAAGATGCACCCAACCTTTTGTCACTCAGGGGACGGGAGGAGGTGGCTGCCGTGAGCATTACTAAGGAGGTTGATGCGGGCAGGGTCGCCGGCCCTTTCCCTGCACCCCCATTCCCCAATCTTAAAGTTTCCCCCTTGGGCTTAGTGTCCAAGAAGTCACCGGGCGAGTTTCGCCTAATACATCACTTGTCCTACCCAGCCGGCCGATCGGTCAATGATGCTATCCCTGATGACCTTTGCTCGGTTAGGTATACGTCTTTTGACCAGGCGCTGCGCATGGTGGGCTCATGTGGCCCGGGTGCGCTGTTAGCTAAGTGCGACATTAAGTCCGCCTTCCGTCTCCTGCCGGTGCACCCGGATGACTTTGAGTTGCTGGGTTTCAAGTTCCGGGGTGCATATTATTTCGATAAAGCCATGCCTTTTGGTTGTTCCATCTCATGCTCGGCCTTCGAGCGTTTCAGTACCTTCCTGCAGTGGGCTTTTGTTCGCAGGTCAGGCTCTCGGTCTGTAGCCCATTACCTGGATGATTTCTTATTCGGGGGTGAACGAGGCTGGGACACGTGCACACGTCTCCTCCGCACATTTCAGACGCTAATGGAGGAACTTGGTGTCCCTTTAGCGCCCGAAAAGACCAAGGGCCCATCTACTAAGCTCACATTCCTGGGGGTGGAGATTGACACGGTAGCGCAAGCATCTAGGTTGCCGGGGGATAAGGTGTCGCGGATCGTGGCCCTCATATCGGACTTGCTTGCTAAACGCAAGGCGTCCCTTCGTGAGCTGCAGGTGCTGCATGGTCACCTCAATTTCGCTTGCAGGGTGGTCGCACCTGGCAGGGCATTTGCTCGGCGCTTGTGCGACGCCATGACAGGCTTGTCCAGACCCCACCATAGGGTAAGACTCACCGGGGGCATTAGGGCAGATATGCTTATCTGGCTCCAGTTCCTGAGAGAGTTCAATGGGGTATCATTTTGGAGGTCCGACCTTCTGGCTTCTCCACGTTTCCAGATACAGTCTGATGCATCTGGGTCCCTGGGTTATGGGATGTACTTCAATGGGAAGTGGGCCTACGGTGGGTGGCTGCCAGCCTGGTCGGGCACAGGTCGCCTGCGCGATCTCATGTATCTGGAATTTTTCCCATTCTGGGGGCTTTGATGCTATGGGGTGAGGAGTGGGCCAATTCGGTGGTACATTTCTGGTGTGACAATGCGGCTGTTGTCCACATTGTCAACTCACAGACGTCTAAATCTCCCAGGGTCATGGACCTGGTGTGCCAGTTCGTTTTGCGCAGCCTGCGCCTCAATGTCCTCTTCAGGGCCAGGCATGTCCCAGGTATCAATAATGATATTGCTGACGCTTTGTCCCGCCTGCAGATCTCCCGGTTCCGCGCCTTGGCCCCAGATGCGGAGGAATTTCCCTCGCCACTCCCGGACGAGATATGGATGCTTGGCAAGGAGAGGTGAACCGGGCGATCGGCATGTCGCTGGTGCCGCGCACTCGTAAGGCGTATCACCACGCATTCATTTCCTTCCAGGTCTTCTGTGCCCGATTTCGGCTACCCGAGACCTGGCCTATCCCAGTTGCCCACGTCCTCCAATTCATGGTTTACCTGCATGCACAGGGCCTTGCACCTCGCACCATAGCATCCAGGCTGTCAGCGCTGGCATTTATGGCCAAAGTGGGTGGTTATGCGGACAGTACTACTGATTTCCGTGTGAGACATGTTTTGGAAGGGTGGGCGCAGGAGCGCGGGCGTAGCCCGGACGACCGCCACCCAATTTCCCCAGGGGTACTCACCCACCTGGCACGGGGCTGGCATGACCTCTGTTTTGACAGGTATGAGGCAGCCCTGTTTCATGCGGCTACCACGGTGGCCTTTTTTGGAGCGCTCCGCATCAGCGAGCTTGTGATGCTGTCTAAGGCAGATGCAAGTCGTAGGGCACTGGAACTCGACGATGTCTATGTCTGCAATGATTGGGCTCAGTTGAGGATTCGCTCCTCTAAAACGGATCAGCATGGTGTAGGCAGTGGAGTAAGACTGCTACGATGTTCATTGGCAGACATATGTCCGGTTGGTGCCCTACAGGAATTCCTTGCACTGCGTGGCACGCACCATGGCCCGTTTTTCTGCCACCAAGATGGGTCTCCCCTTACTAAGTTTCAATTTTGGAAGGTGACCGGTAAGGCATTGGCCAGTGTTGGCCTCCCCGGGGCCCGTTACGGCACCCATTCCTTCAGGATAGGGGCGGCTTCTACTGCGGCTGCCTTTGGGTACTCCGGGGCTGAAATACGCCATATGGGGAGGTGGGGATCACAATGTTTTCAGTTTTATGTCCGCCCTCTTCCGCCGTGAGTACCAGTTTAGTCACCGCACCTTTTCTCCCCTTTTTTCCCTGACAGACCCTGGGTGTCGTTTCACACCGGTGGCAGTATGGCTGGTGGGCCATAGCTACGTGCACAGGGCAGCGCGTTACGCTGCGGCGACAGAGTGGGGACCCCGACTGGGACTGGGTGCATACGCAAGTCTCACATGGTATGGTAAGCCCGGTATGTTATGGCGGGAACTGTTGCCGTTCCTTTTCTCAGGCAGGAATGCCGACCCGCCTGATATTCTGATCATACACCTTGGGGGCAATGATTTAGGACAGGTCACTGGCCTTTCGCTGAAGCACGCGATTTGCGGTGACCTCGCCTACTTACATTATGTGTGGCCTGCCACGACCCTCGTTTGGTCAGACATGGTACCACGGCACGCTTACAGAGGAGGGTTCGACCTCCAGGCCCTTGACCGTGCTCGGCGCATGGTGAACAGGGCTGTTGCCCGGTTCCTTATCGACAAGGGCTGGGGGCGCGTCATTCGGCACCCCACCATCAGTTTGCAAAATTATGAGCTTTATTCAGGGGATGGGGTCCATCTGTCGCGGGGAGGTATGGACCTCCTGTTAGGAGATTGGCGAGCAGGCCTGTTGACCGAGCTGACGGTCTGGGGGGGGGGGCGTCGAGCCTTTATTGAAGCCTCTCCGTGTGGCGGGTAGCACTGGTAAGGTAAACATTTATGACCCACAGGTATCCGGCAGGTTCGCAATTGACTGGACAACACTAGACAGGCATAAGTTGGTTAAACGTTGTCCGGTCAACGACGAACCAGGCGACGGGGTGATGGCAAGAGCTAGACAGCATGCATCACCCTGTGATTTTACGGATACGCGTCAGAGGGTGGGGTCATTAGTTAGATATTGACTACGGTCAACAATTTGTTTTTTGTCAACAAACAAATTGATACAAATAGATACATTGTAACAATTGCCGTTGGCAATTTTGGGTGGTACCTTACCAGTGTTACATCGGCCTGCTTGCCTTAAGAATTATAATTGGTCAAATACCAATAGAAATTTATAATTCGGACTAGGGCATGAATCAATAAATGTGGCCCAATGCCGTTATCCACTTTTACCAGTGTCTGAGTCCTTTATTGGGGGGTGCGCCTGCAATGCAAGCGCGGTGCCAAAATGGCCGCCGCGCTCTTTGCGCCCCCCCCACCGGACGAAGGCATCCGGGTAGTTAGGGGGCGTGGCCAGCACCCTTATAAAAGGGGCGGCCACGAGGCAGCTGAGCTGCCATTTTGTGAAGCGAACGGAGACGAGAAGTTTTTTCCCTCCACCCCCTCCCTAGTTAACAGTGTAATATTTGGTCGCTTCGGGGCCGGGTGGGAATTTTTGGTTGGGACTCACAATTGGCTCTTGGGTCCTGGCTTTTTTGCCCATCCCACACTGTTGCTATGGTTTGATATAGGGGTTCTTTCTGCTGCTGTTGACTTTGCTCACATGGGCGGGTAGCACTGGTAAGGTAAACATTTATGACCCACAGGTATCCGGCAGGTTCGCAATTGACTGGACAACACTAGACAGGCATAAGTTGGTTAAACGTTGTCCGGTCAATGACGAACCAGGCGACGGGGTGATGGCAAGAGCTAGACAGCATGCATAACCCCGTGATTTTACGGATACGCGTCAGAGGGTGGGGTCATTAGTTAGATATTGACTACGGTCAACAATTTGTTTGTTGTCAACAAACAAATTGATACAAATAGATACATTGTAACAATTGCCGTTGGCAATTTTGGGTGGTACCTTACCAGTGTTACTTCGGCCTGCTTGCCTTAAGAATTATAATTGGTCAAATACCAATAGAAATTTATAATTCGGACTAGGGCATGAATCAATAAATGTGGCCCAATGCCGTTATCCACTTTTACCAGTGTCTGAGTCCTTTATTGGGGGGTGCGCCTGCAAAGGGCATGGACTGTTTTAGGAGCTGTTGAACATGTCTACTTTAGACTCCACATAAATATTCAGCCCTTAAAAGCCAACATATTGCCTTTTCCTTCTTTCTGCTTGCACAACTGTGCTTTCTGTGTCCAAATGGGATTTCAAGAGCCAACTGAAGTGCATATTCACTACTTCTTGAAGTAAGCAAGACCACCCCCACCCTTGATTTTAACAGTCCAAACTCTGGTGTTATGTGCCACTCATCCCCACATTCTAAAATACAAGGATAATAATACGTACGAGGAGAGCACAGGCCCACAAAACCATAGCCATTGTGGTAGGAAAGTCCAAAGACCAAAAGTCCAAAAGGCGTATCGGGATGTTCTAGGATGTTGGTGCTGTTTTCCATTCCCAAGGTGTATTTAGCCCAAGAATATTCCGTGCCTAATATTGATCTCCATTTGATGTTTCTAATGGCCTTTCCCCTGAGCATGATTCCACCAGATTTTGATGTTTTAGCGATGACAAAAGCATAATTGTTAAACTGACTGATCCCATTGAAGTGGTACAATCTGCAATAGCTTTCCACAGCTGGAATATTTATGAGGAACGGGTCGTACACATTGCTTCCTCTTGTGACCCCAGTGAAAAAGAAATGGACTTGGATCCCATGGTTTGCTGAGATGTAAAGTGGGTCAGATGGCTGAATATAGAGCTTGATAACTTCTCCAGCCTCCTTGAGATGGTTACCTTGGATGGACTCAGATTTGTAGGTAACCACTGTGTCTTGGGAAGTAGTTATGTATGCAATGTCATATTGCCTCTGGATGGTCAATGAAGGGACAATGAAGGTGGTTCCCCAACTGGGAACAGGAAGGAGTTGTTCCACAATATGGTCACAGTGTGTGTTTACCTTAACACAACTATGCCCACTCAAGACAGCCACTAGTTCATCTGATTCAACTTTGGTGCCTGATAAATCATTGTCACTCTGCAACTGAATTGCCTGGAAGGCCCTAAGATTGACAACAATTGTACTCCCGGAAAGATAAACATTCCCTTTGAATTTCACAGACCCTTTCAGGTGAATATCAACTCTAGTGGGAGTTTGATAAGCCACAACTGCAAACTCCTTGAAAGTATCTGTGATCTTGCCCTCTGGGGTGACCACGTAGTACAATGTGCCCAACTGCTGGACAGGGTACACAACTGTGACCCCTGTTGTGGTGTCCTTGTGGTTGCGGGAGTAAACAGAGATCTCTTTATCCGCTTGGATCAAAACTGTTTTATCAAAAATGTCTGTGTCTGACAGCTGGAGGGAGTTTGGAAGCTCCACCAGCAATGTTTGCCCTTGATCAAGATAAATGTTTTGTTGGAACATGATGCCTTTTGCTGTCACTGTAGCGGTAGTTGAAGCATGATACGCAGTGAGGACCACCTCAAGTTTAGCTCTGCTCTGATCTTGGTTAAGGTTGTAGAGAAAGGCTGTGACAAATGTCTTCCCAAAGGAATTTGCTGAGCATTGCCCTGGAATAAAAAGAAAGGAAAACAGGAAAAGGGAAAGTAAAGGAGAGGAGATCATAGATAGAGTTTCTTAGTTTTCTATATATCTTTATTGTGGTATAGAAGTAGAAGGAATAATCTCTACCACTGAAAGCAACTTTATACTGTTTGGACAAGAGTGGTTGACATTTGATTACTTGTACTGTGGAACAGGGACTGTAGTGGCTTAGTGGTTAAGATGCTAAACTTGACAACTGGACATACCTGTCAACTGCTGATCCGGCCAATCCGGGACCTGCGCAGAACCGTTCTGCACAGGTCGCCTTCTACGCATGTGTAGAAGGATTTTACGCTTGCATAGCCCCCTTCTATGCATGTGTAGCCTTCTACGCATGCGTAGAAGGGTTCTACGCAAGCGCAAAACCTTTCTATGCATGCATAGAAGGTGACCTGAGCAGAAGGGCTGCACAGTACCTCCTTTCCCCCGCTGCCAAATTCTGAGGTTTCGGCAGCGCGGGGCGGGAAATGGTGCAAATCGGCACCGAAAACCGGGAAATCCCGGCCAATCCAGGAAGGTTGACAGGTATGCATCTGGAAGGTCAGCAGGTCAGAAATTCAAGACCCGATGCTGCATGACAGAGTGAGCTCCCATTTCTTTCCCTGTTCCTGTCAACCTGGCAGTTTGAAAGCAAAAAAATTGCAAGTAGATAAATAGGTACCACTTTGGTGGGAAAGATAACAACATTTCATGTGATTAGGCATCTAGTCATTCCTGCCACATGACCGCGGAAACATCTGCAGATGCAGACAGCGCCTTGCTGTTTGGCTATAAATAGAGTTGAGCACCAAATCGTAGAGTTGGACATGACTGGCTTTTGAGCAAGGGCAACCCTTTACCTGTACCTTTACTGTGGAACAGACATTGCTAAGCTGACTGGATAGCTCAGTGGTTCAGATATCTGGCTGCACAGCCAGAGGTTTGGAGTTGGATTCCCCACCGTGCCTCCTGGGGGAGAAGAACCCCTGCACAGTTATCGGCAAGTTGCACAGTTCGAAGGTGCCCCTGAGAGAAGGGAATGGTATGGTCACGTGAACTGATACAGAAAAGCAGTCATACCAGCACACACTCATAAAAATGAGTGCAAGCAAATTTTCTCTGTGTTGGCAAGTCTTTTCTTACTTTTGGACCTACTTAAGATTTTTTTTTAAAAAAGTAGGAAACACAATGAGGAAGCTTATTAGGGAGTTGCCATGTAACTGTACCTCCGACAGGATTACAACCAAGCTGTAAGCAAGTCTTTCCTCCTCTCTTGCAGTGTGGCCAATTAATATGACAGACCCGGTGACACCCAATTTCCATGGTATCACTAGGAAATATGCTACTGAATATGAGTGAATTCACATTTCCCTTGCTGTGTAACTGAACCTTTATTCCAGAGAAAAATCCTGGTAGGGTTCCAACCTATTTAACTAAATAACTTCATTAGGATATAGATAAACTGAAGGGACATCTTTCTGGGCAGTACAGAGTAACAGGAGATTCTTCTCTCCCCGCCCCAAATTGAAAGAAGTAACATGCTCAATGGAGTGTACAACTCTAGTAAACTTCCAACATAGTTTACTCACCAGTCCACAGGGCCAAACCACTCAAGAGGAACAGAAAACTTCTTTTTGCCATGCCTGCAATGAAATAAATAGTTTCTTGAAGGAGTGTTGTTTTTAAAACATTCGTCAAAAGTTACATTCCAGATAGAGTCTGTTCCTATGGAGGAATTTTTGTGTGAAGATGAGTTTACAAATGTTGTTGTTTTTGTTGTTGATTTTGTCTTGTTGTTGCACTTATACCCCACCTCTCTAGGGAGAATGAATCCCTACACGAGGTGGCTAACAACATAAAATCCCCATACAACAAACAGACATTTTAAAAGCCCCCCCGCCCGAATAAAATTATGATAAAAGTAAACTACAATAAAACCAACAGTAAACATGCCATAAAATTGGGCCAAAATATAGCAGACCCATGTCCTAAGCCGCTGAACTGGGAAAGTATAACTGGGTCCCAGTCTAAAAGCCAGGGATAGGTGAAACATTTACAAAGGCCTCCTCAAAAAGCATAATCTTCAATTGCTTTTTAAAAGACTGGAGCGAGGAAGCCTGGCGCAGCTCGAGTGGAATAGCATTCCAAAACATTGGTGCCACCACCAAGAAGGCTCTTCTCCTCATCCCAGTCCTCCTAGCCAATCTCACGGATGGCACCTGAAGCTGTGCCTATGAAGTGGAGTGAGTGATGTGGGCTACAGACCTGAGGGGAAGATTTTCCGTGAGGTAAGAAGGTCCCAAGCCATATATTACATGAGCCAAAAAGAGAGCAGATAAAATATACAAAGACTCCACACATCCCAGCAATAATCTGCTCCAGCTTCTACCGTCAAAACGACGTTTCAGAGCACTACATACTAGAACAACCAGATACAAGGACAGTTTATTTCCAAATGCTATCAATTTGCTGAATAACTAAATTGTGTGTTTTATTGCATTTTATCATTAGGGGGAGCATATGTACCAAAGACAAATTGCTGGTGTGTTATAGCACACTTGACCAATAAAGGATTCTATTCTATTCTATTCTACAGGGCTTTAAAAGTTAACACTAATACCTTGTACCAATTGCAGAAAAGCATGGGTAGCAGAGCAGACCTGCCTGGGGAGATATGATCAGATTTTCTCAAACTCATGATCTTGTTTCCTCTCTTTATTTATTTTGGGTAGAATTTGTTAGACCACATCTAGAGTACTACGTCCAATTCTGGACACTGCACTTTAAGAAAGTTGCAAACAAATTAGAGCAGATATAAAGAAAGGCAACAAGGATGATCAGAAGATTAAAAACCAAGCCATATGAGGAAAAACTGAAGGAATTGGGCATGTTTCACCTCAAGAAAAGGAGACTGAGAAGGGATTCTTCAAATACCTAAATGATAATCATAAAGAGGAAGGGCAGGGTCTCTATCATACCAGAGTGCAGGATGCGTAATAAGGGGCCCAAGCTAAAGCAAGCCAGATAGAGGCTGAATATGAGGTGAAACTTCTTAACTGTTAGAGCGGCACAACAGAAACACCATCTTTCACATCTGCTTTGATTTGGATCCCTGCATAGAGCAGGGAACATAAGAACATAAGAACATAAGAACAGCCTTGCTGGAACAGGCCACAGCCCATCCAGTCCAGCATTCTGTCTCACACAGTGGCTAACCATTTCCTTCAGGGTATTCCCAAGCAGATGCCTTCACCTGCTTAGGATTCCCTGGAAATGGCATTGAGAGATATCCTGCCTATCTCTCCAACCCGGAGGTTGTCCTTAAGCATCCATAATTATAGCCATTTATACTCTTGTCCTCCATGAACTTGTCTAATCCTTTCTTAAAGCTGTCAAGACTGACAGCTGTCACCACTTCTTCTGGCAGGGAGTTCCATAGACCAGTAATCCTCTGGGTGAAAAAGTACTTTCTCTTATTTGTTTGAGAACTAGTACCCAAAAGTTTCATCGAGTGTCCCCTAGTTCTAGTGATGTGCGATAGGGAAAACAGTTTTTCCTTATCTACTTTGTCCACACCGTGCATGATTTTATAAACTTCAATCAGGTCACCTCTTAGACGTCGTCGTTCAAGAGTGAAGAGGCCCAACCGTTGCAGCCTCAGATGGTATGGAAGGTGTTCCAGTCCCCTAATCATTCTGGTTGCCCTCCTCTGCACTTTTTCCAGCTCCATAATATCCTTCTGGAGGTATGGCGACCAGAACTGTACACAGTATTCCAGATGGGTCCTCACCATAGATTTATAAAGAGGCAAAATGACACTTGCTGACTTATTTTCTATACCCTTCCTAATGATCCCTAGCATTGAGTTTGCTTTTTTCACTGCTGAGGCACACTGGGTTGACATCTTCATTGAGTTGTCCACCAGGACACCAAGGTCCCTTTCCTGGTTTGTCGCAGAGAGTTCAGACCCCATCAGTTTATAAATGTAATTGGGGTTCTTTGCCCCAACATGCATCACTCTGCACTTACTAATGTTGAAGCTCATTTGCCACTGTTTTGCCCACTCCCCCAGTGTCAAGAGATCCCTCTGGAGCTCCTCACAATCTCTCACAGTTTTCACTACCCTGTATAATTTAGTGTCGTCAGCAAATTTGGCTACCTTGCTTTTTACTCCTACCTTGGGGGACCCCACTCTTTACTTCCCTCCACTTGGAGAAGTGTCCATTTAGTGCTACCCTCTGTTTCCTGTCCCTTAACCAGTTGCTGATCCAGGACAAGACCTGTCCCTTTATTCCATGACTGGCAAGTTTATTCAAGAGCCTTTGGTGTGGGACCTTGTCAAAAGCCTTCTGAAAGTCCAGATAAACAATGTCAACTGGATCCCCCTTATCCACATGCTTGTTGACACTCTCAAAAAATTCCAAGAGATTAGTGAGGCATGATTTGCCCTTGTAAAAGCCATGTTGGCTCTCCTTTAGCAGAGCCTTCTCTTCTATGTGCCTATTAATTCTATCTTTTAGGATGGTTTCCATCACTTTACCTGGGACACACGTCAAACTGACAGGTCGTTAATTTCCTGGATCACCCCTGGATCCTTTTTTGAACATTGGTGTTACATTCACTACCTTCCAGTCATCAGGCACAAAGCCTGATTTGAGGGAAAGATTATATATTTTGGCTAGGAGATCAGCAATTTCATCTTTAAGTTCCCTGAGAACTCGTGGATGGATGCCATCTGGTCCTGGTGATTTGTTAGTGTTTAGTTTAACAAGACATGCAAGGACCTCCTCCCTGGTTATTTCTATCTGGCTTAATTCTTCGGTTTCCCTCCCTACGAAGATAGGCTCTGTTTTGGGCATGTGGCCTCTGTCTTCTTCAGTGAATACTGAAGCAAAGAATTCATTGAGTCTCTCTGCAATCTCTGTTTCCTCTTTAATAACCCCTTTCCTTCCATTGTCATCTAATGGTCCAATGGCCTTCCTAGTTGGGTTCTTACTTCTAATGTACTTAAAGAAGTCTTTGTTATTTCTCTGAGTATTTTTAGCTATACGCTCCTCAAAGTCTTGCTTTCCTTTCCTGATTGTTGCCTTGCATTTGTTCTGCCAGAATTTATGTTTCTGCCTGCTGTCCTCATTCGGACAAGCCTTCCATCTTCTAAATGAGCTTTTCTTGCTCTTGATCACTTCCCGAACAGCTCCTGTAAGCCACATTGGAGTCCTCTTGGACCTGGCAGTGCCCTTTTTCCTTTTGGGTATGCATTCCAATTGAGCCTCTGTTATTGTTTTTGTAAACAGCCTCCATGCCTCTTGGAGTGCTTGGACTCTCTCAATTTTCCCTTTCAGCTTCTTTTTTACTAGTTTCCTCATCTTTGGGAAATTTCCTTTTTGAAAATTTAAGGTCTCTGTGTTAGATTTTATCAGTGACTTGCGGTCTATGATCAAGTTAAACATAATTGAGTTGTGGTCACTGTTCCCTATTGGATCAGTCACATTAACATCTTGCACCAGATCCTGAGTATTACTCAGGATCAAGTCAAGGATTCTTGTACCTCTAGTTGGGTCTTCAACCATCTGTCCCAGGGAACAATCATTTAGCATATCTAGGAACTTTATCTCTTTATCATGTGCTGAACAACAGTTCACCCAGTCTATGTGAGGGTAATTGAAGTCCCCCATTATAACCAGGCTTCCCTTCTTGGATGCCTCCTTTACAACATTCTCCAACTTCCAGTCTCCCTCAAGAGTTTGGGTCGGAGGCCGATAGTATATGCCTACTGTTAGACCATCCTTGTGGCCTGGTACTCTTACCCACAGAGCTTCTAATGGTGACTCCAAATCACCTAGATGTTCCACTTCATACGATTTTATCACTTCTTTGACATACAAGGCTACACCACCTCCCGTTTGCCCCTTCCTCTCTTTCCTGTACAGTTTGTAGCCTGGGATAACTGTATCCCACTGGTTATCATCCGTCCACCAGGTTTCAGTGATACCAATAATATCAATATTCTTATCTATTGCTAAGTATTCCAGCTCCCCTATTTTGTTCCGGAGGCTTCTGGCATTTGTATACAAGCATTTATATATGCTTTCCTGATACAGTCTTTTCAGTCCAGTTGCATTGTTAGACTGCCTCTTGCATCCTTCTGCTAGAGTGCTGGTGACTAGCTCCTTGCTCTGCTCAGTAATTTTTGCATCCCCCTCACTACTCAAGTATACACTTTCCCGAACTGGATGCTGCCCAGCTCCTGTCGGCTTTCCCCCAGTTATCAGTTTAAAAGCTGCTCTGCAGCCTTTTTGATGTTGAGTGCCAGCAATCTGGTCCCATCATGGTTCAAATGCAACCCATCCCTCCTGAACAGATTTGGCTTGTCCCAAAATGTTCTCCAGTTCCTGACAAATCTGAAACCCTCCTCTCGACACCACCGCCTCATCCACGCATTGAGGCTTCTGAGCTCTGCCTGCCTGGTAGGTCCTGCGCGAAGGACAGGCAGCACTTCTGAAAATGCTACCTTGGAAGTCCGGGACTTCAATCTTCTTCCTAACAACCTGAATTTGGCTTCCAGGACAGACCGCTTGGCCTTCCCAACATCATTGGTACCAAAGTGTACCATGACAACTGGCTTGTTCCCAGTTCTCTCTAACAATCTATCTAGATTTCTTGTGATGTCTGCAACTTTTGCACCTGGCAGGCAAGTCACCATATGGTTATCATGTGCATCACAAATCCATTTCTCTGTATTTCTAATTATTGAATCGCCTAGTACAAGGAGCCTCTCTCCTGCAATCTGTTCATCTACATGCACCTCATCAACCATATTAAGGGAGAGAACCTCAGTTTGTTCCTGTTGTTTATCTTCCTGGATCTCATCAAGTGTGATGAAGGAGAGATCATCAGGTGGAACCAGTTGTTCTCTGTGTGTTCCTCATCAGGTGTGATGAGGGAAAGAGCCTCAAATTTATTCTGTAAATTCAGACTCTCAGAGTGATCCCCTACTCTTCTCCTCCTTTGAGTCACATTCCTCCAAACATCTCCCTCCTGAGTTAGTGAAGGGCCTTCTCCCTCAGAACTGTGCCCTGTCTCTTCTTTGTCCAGCATAGTCTGCTCCGCTCCGTCCAAGAACAGCTCAAGCTCCTTAATTTGTTGATGGTTAGATATGCGGGCCTCTAGCTGCTGGACCTTCTCTTCTAGTAGTGCAACCAGTTTGCACTTGCTGCAAGTGTAGTTCTCCATATGCTTTGGCAAGAACACAAACATGGCACAAGTATTGCAGGTAACTACAGCTGTTCCCTCAGAATCCATTTTAACAAGTGCAGTATTCTGGGCCTCAAAATGTACATGCTTACTACCTTTCAACCTAGTAAGACTATATTCTTCCTTTGTTACTAGTTTGCAATCTAAAGCAGCTGTACTCCAACTGCAAAACTTACCAGTGCTCACTTCCTTTGTTTGGCTCTCCTCAGCAGCAGCTCTGCTTAAGAGCACATGCAGAGTCAAAAGGCCAAAAGGCCACATGCAGAGTCAAAAGGGATTTGATTTGATGATTCTGACAGTGATTCTGTCATTCTACTGTATGATTCATGGCCTGTTCCTTGAATGTAAGAAGAAAAGACAGAGGCAAGCAGACAGGAAAACCACGTTTCTTGGGAAGAGGTCACATTGCTGAGTGTGATCTTCTTTAAAGTGCAAATTTAATCCAGTCTTATTTGTTCTAGTCCATCTAAAAAAAGACAAAGAGAGCCCTGCCAGTGGACCAAAAAAACTGGAACAAAAATTCTTAGACTGGGCATAGAGCCAGGTAGAGCTGATTTGTGGTTTCTATACATTATCCGGTCTTCCAAAAAAGACAGCATACCGCAACTTGCCAAAAGCACCCCAACCATAACCTATATTACAGTACTATCATTTAATACCCAAGTGTGGTTATTTGCAGAGAGACTCAATGAATTCTTTGCTTCAGTATTCACTGAAGAAGACTATTATGTATGTTAACTGTGTTTAACCGTCAAGGCAATTCAAACTGCCATGTTCCCACACTTTCCCTAGCTGTCAAACAGCGTCCCTGTTTGACAGCTACGAAATCTCGCCAGACAGTGTAGTCTCACAAGATTTCGATATGGCTCAAATTAGAATCTGACAGGAGTGGAATATATCTTTTCTCATGTATCTATTCTTATGCAAATAAGTGGATTGAAAAATGTGCACACTCTGTTAGCCAATAGGCTTGTTGTATTATTGTTACTGTTACTGTTTATAAGTCTGAGTTTTGCCCCATCCAAACTGTGTTCAAACCCCACTAATAAAGAGCTGAATTTCACTACTTCATTCATCTGCTTCTTCATTCCTTGAACACTAAAAAGACAGAGACCACATGCCCCAAACAGAGCCTATCTTCATAGGGAGGGAAACCGAAGAATTAAGCCAGATAGAAATAAGTTTTAAAGAGACCCTGGATTAGTTGATACAAAATTACTACATGGTTGCTGTAGTGCCAACTTTGTTTCTCTGGATAAGGAGAATATGACTCTTTTTGTTTTTTCTCTGGCCTGAATTTACAGTACTGATTTTCACTGTGTGGCATTTTTATGATGGACAAGATGGCGATTTAAGACCCCGGCGTAGTTATTTTTAACATTGCTTACCATTCTTTTTCGGACACTCTTCCATGCCCAATTCATTTTTAAGGTCGTACAGACAACATAGAATAGACAGTGATTATTTTGAAATCCTATTGAAGATCTATTCCGAAGGCTTTTAAACTAGTCTTTTTTCTCTTTTCTTTTTCTTTCTTTTCTTTTTCATTTTATCTTATTGTGTTTTGTTTTCTTTGCTATTTTTATATTATTGTTTTAATTCTTTTTTTTAAAGGTGGAATTGAATTAGTTGCAATTTTAATGCATATTGGCTTTTTATGTGTTTTTATTTTTTCAATATAAAATACTGAAATTTAAATTTTATAAAAACAACAACAATAACAACAACAACAACAACAAAATATTAAGATTGTGAGGTTTCTGAACATAATTTGATGAGATAAATTTTATTCTTTATCTGTGCTTGTATCTGTGTGCGTATAGGTATATGGGTGTGTATACATATATATACATATATACTGATTCTTATTTAATGTGGGTATATTTGAATTGAGTTTTTAAAGCATATGATACATACTGTTTATGATCTGTAATTGGAAGTGTAAGTGGATGAGTCGCCAGGGAAGAGGTAAAGAAAAGGAAAAGAAACCAGGTTGGTTGAGAGATAGAGAAACATCATCTGACAGGAGTTATCAAAGACTTGTTCGGTTAGAAGTGGAGAGTGATGCAATGAAGAAGACTTTAAAGCAGGAGGTGATTGACGTGGAAGAACAAGAGAGAGTCAGGAAAATATTACAGCAACAACAGCAAAAACAACAACAAGGAGCCACTCCTAAAACAACAGCAATAGCTTCAACAACAATGGCAATGATGTCTACAACAGCAGCAACAACAGCAGCCGTAACTATTGCCAAATCATCAGCTATGGCCCCAATAACAATAGCAACAACAATAACAACTGTCGCTTCAACAGCAGTAACAACTACAATTGCATCATCACCAATAACAATGATTACAACAACAGCATCGAAAATACCTACAGTAGTAACACCAAAGATATTAACAACAATCACCTCACCAAAAATACCAACCGCAGCAGTGTTGAAAGTTACATCAGCATCAACAACATCGTTAACCTCAATTCCTGCTGCGGTGACAGTGGCATCAGGGATAGGAGCAACTGCTGTACCAACTATGAAAACACAAGTGTCAGGTCCCAAGAGTGATTTTGAAAGGATGTTTGAATGTTTTGAAAATATGGAAGCCAAATTGACGGCAGGGCAATCAAATTTACAAGACAAGATCTCAGATATGTCGAGAGATTCTAACAAAGGATTTGATGAATTAAAGAAAGGACAGGCTGAATTAAAAAAAGAGCAGGATGAAATTAAAAGAGAGCAGAGCGAACTTAAAGGGGAAGTGAAAAAGATGAAAGAAAAAGATAAGGAGTGAGATCTTAAGGTAGGATCATTGGAAATAGAGTCGAAATGTTGGAAGAACAGCTAAGACGCCCAAATATCATGATTCGAAATTTCCCTGAGAAGACACCAGATTCACTAAAAGATAGATTGTTGGGGTGGTTGAATGCTCTTGAGATGGAATACAGCTTTGTTCCCAAGGAAATTGTAAGCATATATCGTCTTGGACAGAAGAGGGGTAGAGCTGGTCCTAGGAATGTATTGGTGAATTTTGCAAATGTGGCAGATAAGACAAGACTAATGACCCCTTGCTGATGTCGAGATGTACAATGACATTGCCGTGGAGGAGAGAATGTGGCGACAAGCAATGAAACCGGTGGCAAAAATTTTGATTGTCAAGGGCATTAAGTATAATTGGAAGTTTCCAAGGCAACTAATTTTTTGGTATTTGGGGAGAAGATTTTTAATGAGAGAGGGTATTTATGTTTTGGACATTTTGGTAGAGGCAAAGCTACTGGAGAACAGTACTAAGGAATGGGAGGCACTAAAGGAGGAACTGATAATTTCTGAAGGGTTGCATTTTGGAAGAAATATGGATGAAGAAGAAGACAATATGCCCAGGGGTGCTGAAGGTGGATCATAAATTAGATTGTATCTGTGGGGAGTCCTTACTGATCACGCCATTTTTGATGCGCTTTCCCCCTCTCCCCCCCTTTGTTTTTCAGAGGCCACTTCTAGTAGTAAGTGGGGAGAGTAGATAATGATTTTTTAAAATTTTTTTTGTTTTTCTCTCTGTGTTTTTATGTTAATGTGGATATGTTATAGTTTGGGATATTTTGGATTGGGTTTGTGCACACCCTTGGGGGGATGCGGCAGTCACAGGTTTAGGGAGGCAATTGGGAAAAGAAATGAAGAATATTAAGGTAGTTTCGTGGAATGTGAAAGGTACTAGATGTCAAGTCAAGAGAAGAAGGATAGAGGCTGCTCTCAGAAAAGATAAATCTGATATAGTTTTTTTACAAGAAACACATCAAAAATCAGCAGAGGTGAATCGACTATTTTTAGGTTGGACTCAGATTTATGAGAAAGCCTATGGTTCTTCAAAGTCAAGGGGGGTAGCAATTTTATATCATCTAGATTAGGCTTTGTAATTACTAAAAGTATAGTTGATCCAGAGGGAAGATATTTGATTGTTAACAGGAAAATAGATGAAGAAGAAATATCATTGGTAAACATCTATGCACCAAATGAACATCAAGAGGAGTTTCTAGATAAGATGTATGGCATTTTGGAAAGTGAAAGATGTGCAAAGATGATTGTTGCAGGAGACTTCAATTTAATAAGATCATCCTTAGATTGCACTAATGTTGATAGGGGTGATAAAAAAATGAAAGTTCCAATTTTGGATAATTGGATGATGTCTCTAGGGTTGAAAGATACTTGGAAAGAACTGCGTGGAATGGAAAGGGGCTATACTTTTTTTCACAAGTGCACAATACATATTCAAGAATTGATTATATTATGGTATCAGAGAATATGATGAGGAATTTGGATGAGGTTGAACCTGGCATATTTAAAGAGTCAGATCACATGATGGTGATTTTAGATTTGAAAATTGAAAGTGAAATTGGTGCAAAAAAGACATGGAGATATGATACTAATTTATTTAAAGATATAAAAATTAAAGACCAAATCTCTCGGAAATGGGAAGAAAGTTGGACTTGGAATGATAATGGAGAGGTGAGTTATAATATGGTGTAGGATGCCATGAAGTCAGTGTTTAGAGGGGAATGCATCAAAATGGCTAGTATAAAATATAAGCAAGCGAAGGCAAAACAAGATGAAATTGAATAAGAAATTAAGCAATTACAGGAGGAACATGCAAGGACCAAGAGTAGGAAAGTTTATGATAATTGGCAGAAATTGAGAATGGAATTATTGGGGAAGGATATAGAAAAAGTAAAGAGAAATTTGATATATTTAAAGAGGGACTATTTTGAAAATAGTAATAAAAACTCAAAGCTATTAGCAAGGGGAGTTAAAGGAAAGAGAGATAAAAGAGAGATAGGAGTTTTAATTTCTAAAATAGGGACAAGATGTAACAAGACTAAAGATAAAATTAAAATAGTTAAGGAATTTTATCAGGAGCTATATTCAGAGAAGGATGTTAATTTAAATAAATTAAGGTTTTTTTGGGGGGAATTATATTGGACTTAAAGTAAGTAAAGAACACAAGGATAAAATGGAAGAGAAAATAACAGGAAAGGAAATAAGAGATGTTATTGTAAAACTTAAAAATGATAAGTCACCAGGAGAGGATGGTCTATCAGCAGAATTTTATAAGGAATTTTCAGATGTCGTGATTCCGAGATTGATAAAATTGTTTAATTATTTGTTAGATGGTGGACAAATTCCGACTTCATGGTACAGATCAATAATAGTATTAATTCCTAAACCTGGGAAAGATTTAGAAAAAATAGAATCATATAGACCCATATCCTTAATTAATCAGGATGCAAAGATTTTTACGTCAATATTGGCAAATAGGTTGAATAGCTTTATGGGGAATTATATAGGTACCGATCAAGCCGGTTTTTTAAAGGGAAGACACATGTCGGATTTAACAAGGAGGGTTTTAGATTTGGTGGATAACATCGTTCAAAAAAAGATCAAGGCTGATTTACTATCATTAGATATATTTAAGGCATTTGACTCGCTTCAATGGATAACTATTAATGAAATAGTAGCAGGATATGGATTCGGAGAAAGGTTTAAAAAATTATAGAACAATTATATAAACAGGGGAGTGCAAGTGTTAAGATGAATAGTGTATACACAGAAGATATAAAGTTGGAAGCTGGCACTAGACAAGGATGCCCGTTATCCCCAATATTATTTATAATGGCAATGGAGATATTGGCAAATGTTATTAGAAAAGACACAAGTATTGAGGGAATTCTAGGCAATAAAATAAGCTTATATGCAGATGATACATTGGTAATTATGAAGGACCCAAGGAAGGCATTAGAAAGAATTCAGGTACATTTGAAAGATTTTGAGGAAATTACAGGATTAAGGATTAATTGGGAAAAATCTGAAATGATTATGCATTGTGTAGATAAATTGGAGCAACAAAGAATTTTGGATAAATACAAAATTCAAATTAAAGAAAGTTTGAGATATTTGGGGGATAATATCACAGACAAGTGGGAAAATATTAAGAAATTGAATTAGGGGGCGTGTCAAGATGGAGGGCTGAGAGGGGCAAACTTTTTTCTGCTCGGAATGGAGAGAAATGAAAGTGACGTTTAAAAGTGAAAATAGCTCCTGAAATTGGCAAAAAAATGGATTAGAAAAAATAGAAGGAAAAATAGATACGGAAAATACTTTGGAGGCTCCAAAGCAGCGCTGGGAAAGGGAGATAAATTAGAGTTTCGATCTTGGAGAGAGCGGGGGGAGGGGCGACCTATAATGGCGACGAGTCCCCGGAGCTCTTAAAAGAAAAACGGATAGATTGGAAACAAGAGGAGATCGTCGTCCCGGTGAAATTGATTAAAAGTCCGGGCAAAGAGGATAAGCGGACGATCGGATCGAAAAGGGCAACCTCGGCGGGGTGTGAAAGAGGTAAGCTGAAGCGGACCTCGCCCGCCCCCGCCACCTCCTCGATCGGAGACGGCCGGAGCTTTGCGGAGCTGGATAAGAATAAAGGGGAGAAGTGGAGAAAGCAAGACGGTGAGCATTTTTGCAAAGACTTTCAAAGAGGTTAAGGGGAAGAAAAGAGACTGAGACTTTCCGTATTGAGTTTTGCCGGTGGGAGCTGATAAAGCAGCGGCTAAGTAAAGAGAACAATAGAGCTACTTCCTGCTTTTCTTTTTTCTTATTCCCTTTTTTCTTTTTGCTCCCCTCTCTTTGTCGTTATGTATGCTGTGGACTTGGAGTATTGGCTTTTAAAGAAAAAGGAGCGGGTTTAAGTGTGCCCCTACATATATTTTTTTTTGGAGATATAAAGTGAGGCAAGATGGTGCTGTGGCCTAGAGCCTAAGGAAATAAACTGCCGTTAATCTGAAACTTTGGAGAGCAGGAACCTGAATCCGTCAGTGTTTTTTACTTTTGTACTTATTCCATAACAGCAAGATAAAGTGGGTTCTTCTTCCAATTATTTTTTGAGTTAAAGTCTGAAGACACTTTCTAACTGCTTTTGTTTCAACTCCCCTCTTTTATGCTTGTGGGAAATTTTTATATTTTTCATTATTAAAAATTTTTACTTTTTTTTTCTTTCTCTTTTAAATATAAATATAATTTTTCTTTTTGGTCTTTTTTGTTTTACCATCCCCCTTTTTATTTTTATCTCCCCCCTTTTTTTTCTTTTCTGTTTTAAATATTAAAATATTTAAAATATCTAAAATTTAAGAGGGAAATTAATGAGGCCTAAATTGGGATACTGACCTTTTTCCCGCCATCACCCTCATATAGAGTGAGATCTGGGTGATTACCTGTGTGTGCATGTGTGTGTATATGTGTGTGTAAATACACACACATATATATCACAGGGAGGGAGGGGGAGGGGGAGGAGAGGATAAGGGTTAAGTATTATACTTTGAAATAAATATATTGAAATTGGTTAGATTTAAAATATAGGGTGAATTTTGAATGACAAATTGTTTATGTAAACTGATAAAAGCGAAGCAGTTAGAAATACATTTGGATGAAACGGCAGGGGAGAGGGAAAGAGAAGGAGAAGAAATTGGCTTGGACAAGAGGGCAAAGACCAACGTCCTCAGATAGGAGCTTCAGAAGGCTTACAAGGTTGGACGAGGAGGAAGAGGAGATGAAGAAAACAATGCAACAGGAAATAAAGGACTTGGAGGAACAGGAGACAGTGAAGAAGATGGCACAGCAATTACAACAACAACAGAAGACAATAACATCGCCAACTACTGTTGCTACATCTGCGGTAAAATCAATTGTGATAACAACAGCAAAAGTTACAACAACAACAATAGCTACAACAACTGTAACAACTACAGCGGCAACAGCAGGGATAGCACCAACAACGATAGTAACCACAGCCACAGCAACAACACCAACAACATCGGCAGTGGGGGGGGGCAAGGATTTAAATCTGAATTTGAAAGCTTAAATGAGAAATTTGATAACCTGGGGAACAATATTGGAAAAATGATTGCTCAAATTAAATTAGATCTGAAACAAGAATTGCAAGATATGTTAGGAAATATCGCGAAGGGAATTGACGACATGAAGGAGGATATAAATAACCTCAAGAAAGAACAAGAAGGTATCAAAAAAGAACAGACAACGATTAAAGTAGAGGTTATGGATTTGAGAAAGAGAGAAAAGGAGAGAGAAAATAAGGTTGGAGATCATGAAAAGAGATTAGAAAATGTGGAAGAACAATTAAGACGAGCAAACGTCATAATTCGAAAATTTCCAGAGAATTCCCCAGATAAATTAAAAGAAAGAATAGTGAAATGGCTTGATGAGATTATGGAAGATGGTTTCATGCCGGAGGAGGTTGTAAATGTATTCAGATTGGGATCAAGAAGAGGTAAAACTGGATCAAGGAATGTCATGTTAAAATTTGCTAATGTGTCTGATAAATTGCAATTAATGGCGCTTATACGGGGAAAAGGAACAGAGGTTCTAAAAGTGGAAGGTCATGAAATTGAAGTGTATAATGACATTCCAATTGAGGATCGATTTTGGAGACAATCGATGAAGCCAATTACAAAACGATTTCAGGAAAAGGGAATAAGGTATAATTGGAAATTTCCACGACAATTAAGTTTTTTTCATTTGGGAAGACGATATTTAATTAGTGAGGGTCCTAATGTCTTGGATGCAATGACAGATGCTAAGTTAGTGGAAGCAGGAACCAAAGAATGGTTTGATTTGAAGGAAGAATTGATTATATCTGGTGGTTATAGAAGACGAGATAGTAATGGAAATGAGAACATGCCTAAAGGGGCGGAAGGAGGAATTGATCCGGGTGGGGAGTAGTTTCTGATCTCTCCCAAGCTCCTATGATTGATCGCACCCCCCCTCCCCTCTCTGAACCCCAGAGGCCATTTGTTAAAAGAAAATGGGGAGGGATAGTAGTAGATTGTTCAATGTAATTTTTTTAGATGTTTTCTTTTTTCTTTTCTTTTTTACTTATTTGTATAAGGTGAAGGAAATGTTATATGTTAATCACAGGTCCGTAGGAGGAAGTGGGAAGTGTAAAAAATGGTGGGAGAAGCATAATAAATGAGGAATGTAAAAGTAATGACATGGAATGTGAAAGGTACTGGCTGTCAAGTGAAGAGAAGGAGGTTGGAAGCGGCGCTTAGGAAAGATAGACCGGATATAATCTTTCTTCAGGAGACCCATCAGAATTCGGAAAAATCTAATAAGCTATTTCTAGGATGGACTCAAGTTTATGAAAAAGCATACGGTTCTTCAAAGGCCAGGGGGGTCGCAACTTTGATATCAAATAGATTGGGATTTGAGATGATAAAAAGTATATCAGACCCAGAAGGTAGATATCTAATAATAAAGGGAAAAATAGAGGAAGAAGAAATAACGTTGGCGAACCTGTATGTACCAAATGAACACCAAAATAGTTTCTTAAATAAGGTATACCGAATATTAGAGAAGGAAAAAACAATAAAAATGATTGTCGCGGGAGATTTTAATTTAATAGGATCAAATATAGATAGTACAAATACAACGAGATGCGTGGGTGGAAATAAAATGCATGTGTTAAACAATTGGTTGAAATCCCTGGGGTTGAAAGATACATGGAGGGTACTTAAAGGATTGGAAAGAGCCTATACATACTTTTCACAAGTGTATAATACATATTCCAGAATAGACTATATATTTGTTACGGATAATTTGATAAGTAATTTAGATGGTATAGAAATAGGAATTTTCAAAGAATCGGATCATGCAAAAGTTTTGTTGGAAATGAAGATAGATGCTATAAAGCGCATGAAAAATTGGAGATACGATGTTAGATTGTTTAGAGATAAAAAGTACAAAGATCAAATGGTAGAAAAATGGGAAGAAAACTGGAAATGGAACGATACAGGGGAAGTAGGAATAGGCATAGTATGGGATACAATGAAAGCAATATTTAGGGGTGAAAGTATTAAGATGGCAAGCATTAAAAATAAACAATTAAAAATTAAACAAGAAGAAACTGAAAAAGAGATTAAAAGGCTACAGGAGGAACATGCAAGAACTAAGGATAGAAAGGCTTACAAAAGGATGCAGGGACTAAGGAAGGAACTAATAGGAAATGACATGGAAAAGGTGAAAAGAGATTTAATATATTTAAAAAGAGAATATTTTGAATATAGTAATAAAAATTCAAAATTATTGGCAAGAGCGGCTAAAGAAAAAAGAAGTAGAAGGGAAATAGGGATTTTGGTAGATAAGGAAGGTATAAGATATAATAAGACTAAAGACAAATGTAAACTGATTAGAGAATTTTATCAAGATTTATACTCAAAAAAGAAGATAAATATAGATAAATTAAAGGATAGATTGGAAATGCAAATCAAGAATAAAATTAGTCAGGAGCATAAACAAAGAATGGAAGAATTAATAACTGAAAAAGAGATAAAAAAAGGTAATAAACAAATTGAAATCAGATAAATCACCCGGAGAAGATGGATTACCCGCTGAATTTTATAAAGAGTTTAAGGATATAGTAATCCCGAAATTGTTAAACTTGTATAATGGTATTCTTAATGGGGAACAGTTACCTGTATCATGGTATAGAACAATAATTGTCTTATTACCAAAACCGGGAAAGGATCTAGAAAAAGTAGAATCATATAGACCCATCTCCCTGATAAACCAAGATGCTAAGATTTTTACTGCAATATTGGCAAACAGATTAAATAGTTTCATGGATAAATATATAAATAAAGACCAGGCCGGATTCGTGAAAGGGAGACATATGGCGGATTTAGTAAGGCGAGTATTAGATTTAATAGACGTGGCAAGACAAAATAAAGAGAAAGTAGGTTTATTATCACTAGATATCTTTAAAGCTTTTGATTCTTTACAATGGGTAACAATTAACGAGATAATTAAGAGTTATGGATTTGGTAACAGGTTTGTAAAAACAATAGAACAATTATACCAACAAGGATACGCTAAAATTAGGGTCAATGATGGCCTTACAGAGGAATTGAGACTAGAGGCAGGAACAAGGCAAGGGTGTCCCCTATCTCCAATACTATTTATTATGGCAATGGAAATATTAGCTAATACAATAAGGGAAGATAAAAATATAGAAGGAATAATGGAAAATAAAATTAGTCTATACGCAGATGATACTTTATTAATTATGAAACAACTTAGAAGAACCATGGAAAGGATTCAAAAACATTTAAAGAACTTTGAACAAATTACAGGTCTGAAGGTAAATTGGGAAAAATCTGAATTGATTCTAAGTAATATTGAAAGGGAAGAACAAAAGAAAATTAGAGATGAATTTAAATTGCAGATTAAAGCGAACTTGAAATATCTAGGGATAATTATTTCCGATAAGTTAGAGGATTTGAAAAGATTAAATTATGATAAACAAAAGAAGGAACTTAAGGTTAAAATTTTACAGTATCAAAAACTGAAGTTGTCTTGGTTCGGCAGAATAGCATTGACTAAAATGATGTTATTACCAAAACTAAATTTTTTATTTGATGCCTTACCAATTCAACTGACGGATAAAGATATTGAGGAATTCCAAAAATTATTTAATAATTATTGTAATGGGGGACGTAGAGTTAGAATTTTAAAGAAAATGTGGTATTTATCTCAAAAAGAAGGGGGCTTAGGAATACCTAGCCTAAAGAATTATTACAAAGCATTCCAGATAAAGAACGTAGTTAAGATTTTGATGAAGGAGTCGGTTATTTGGGAAGAAATTGAAATGAAGGAAATAAAAGAAGAGGGTAAGAGCCTCTTTTTAGATAAGAAAACAGGGAAAATATTGGTTAAAAATAGAATGATGAAATCAATGTTGGGAGTATGGAAGAAAACTAAAATGAAACTGGCCCCAAATATTTCACCGATTATTGAATTAGAAGATTTGAAAAAGTTCCCAATAAGAATGGATAATGAGATGAAAGAAATACTGTGGACAAATAAGGTTCTCCTGTTGAAAGATTGGATACGAGTCTGCAAGGATGATGAGAAGAAAAGAGAGCTATATACCCGGATGAAGTTGAATTGGTTTCAGATAGCAATGTTGAATAAGTGGAATAATAAATATTGGAGGGAACGGAGTTTGGAAAGAGATAGGACGGAATTTGAGGAACTAGTATGGAAAATAAGGAAGGAGGAAATCGGAATTAAAGGGTTGGTTAGTAAAATTTATAAAATAATAAATGTAGAAGGTAAACCACAAGAAATATTAAGAAACACATGGGAACAGGATCTGAATTTGAAGATAACGGAAAAGGAGTGGCAAAACAAATGGAGAAAAAGAATTATGAGATCCCTGTCGGTTAGAATAAAGGAGCATAATTTTAAAATGTTATGGAGGTGGTACCTGACCCCTATGAAATTACATCAGATAGATAAGAAGAAGAATAAAATGTGTTGGAGGTGTAAAAACACCGTGGGTACATATGTTCATATGTGGTATGATTGTAAAGTGGTAGAAAACTTTTGGCTAAAAATTGAGATCGAGATTGGAAAAATCTTGGAACTGTGTCTTAAATTGGGGCCAGGCACCACCCTATTGACCGATGTTTATAATGTCAATATAGACAAAGATAAGAAAGAGTTGTTGTCAATGATGCTTGTAATGGCAAGAATGTGTATTGCAAAAAATTGGAAAAGTGAAGTAACGTTAAAAGTGGAAGATTGGTACGGGAAGATGTGGGATCTCGCACTGAATGAAAAACTAACATGGGAGTTAAACTTTAAGAAAGGTATAGTAAAAGAAAATAGATTCTGGAATATATGGCGAAAATTTGTTGAATATTCATTGACGAGAGAAGGAACACATAAATTGACACCAGACCAAATGAAATTTTGGGAACAATAGAAATGAATGAGGGATCCCACAACCTCCTAGGACAATGTATATAGCACTGGGTGATTAAGTATGTAATTGTATGCAATATATAGTCTGTATTTTTTTTTCTTTTTTATGAACGTAATGCTGTTTTTCTCTTCTGGGTGAAGTATTCAATGTATATTTGCTCATTTGTTTTTTTTATGTATTGTAATGTATTGTATTGTAATGTATGAATGTTTTAATTTTGTAACTTGTTTCAAAAATTAATAAAAATTATAAAAAAAAGAAAAAAAGAAATTGAATTATGATAAACAAAGGACATGGATTAAAGAAAAAATTCAGCAATATAAGAAACTGAATTTGTCATGGTTTGGTAGGGCCGCTCTATGTAAAATGATGTTGTTACCGAAAATAATTTTTTTATTTGACGCCCTACCAATCCAAATTACAGATAAAGAGATTAAGAAAGTGCAGAATTTGCTTAATGATTATTGTAATGGGGGGATTGGATTTAGGATCCCAAAAAGTCTGTGGTATCTTCCTCAAAGTCAGGGTGGTTTAGGAATCCCAGACCTTAAAAATTATTATAGGGCATTTCCTATTAAAAATATTGTGAAGCTTTTGATGAAAGAAAAGGTGATTTGGGAGGATATAGAGATAGAAGAATTAGGTCAAATAGGTAAAGCAGCATTTCTTGATAAGGATGTAGGGAAAATTAGTATTGGAAATAAAATGTTAAAGTCAATGTGGGAAGTTTGGAAAAAGGTGGAAAAAATATTGGCTCCGGATGTATCTCCAATTATTGAATTAGAGGAGATGACAAACTTTCCAATTAAAATTGATAAAAGAGTGAGAGATGTGTTAAATAAAAATGATTTGCTTCTGCTGAGAGATTGGATAAGAGTATGTGCTGATGAACTTAAAAGGAAGGAATTATTTGTAGAATTGAGATTGAACTGGTTGCAGATTGCAACGGTGAATAAATGGAATGGTAAATATCTGAGGGAGCCAGGTTTGAAAAGGAACAAGATGGTATTTGAAGTAATACTATGGAAGGTTAGAAAAGGAGAAATAGGGGTGAAGGGTTTGGTAAGTAAGAACTATAAATTATTAAACATTGAAGATGATGCACAAGATAAATTAAGAATAAAGTGGGAGCAAGATCTAAATACAAAAATTTTAGGTATAAATTGGAAATCAATATGGAAGAGAAGAAGCATGAAAACAATGTCTGTTAGAATTAAGGAACATAATTATAAGGTGTTGTGGAGGTGGTATTTGACCCTGGTGAGATTGAATCAAATTGATAGAACTAAGAACAATTTATGTTGGAGATATAAGAAAACTGCTGGGACTTATTTACATGTGTGGTGGCATTGTGAGATAATAAAGGGGTTTTGGCATGATATTGAAAAGAATTGGCGGGAATATTTGAAGAGGAAATTAAGTTGGGTTCGAGTACCATCATGCTAATAAATATGGAAGAAGTTAATTTGGATAAAGATAAAAAGGATTTGTTATTAAATATACAATAGGGAGATTGTGCATTGCAAGGAAGTGGAAGAATGATGTGAGCATTAAGCTGGAGGAATGGTATAAAGAAATATGGCAATTGGCTCTCAATGATAAATTAACATGGGAAATGAAGGAAAAGAAAGGGTTAATTAAAGAAAATAGATTTTGGAAAATCTGGAAACCGTTTGTGGAGTATGTGCTTACAAAAGGAGATGGCAGTCATCCAGTACCAGATCAAAGGAAATTTTGGATGAAATAAATTATGTCTGCAATGTGCCACACCCCCCAGGGCTTTGTATATATCACAGGGTGGAGTTAATTGCGATATTTTTTGTTATAAAAGATGTATGCTTCAAGTATTATAGATATATTGAATGAAGTTTAGAATATATTATTTTAAAAATGGGGAAGTTAATATAACAAGGTCGAGCTTATTAAAAATATCTTTTTCTATCTTTATTTTCCTTCCCCAATGAAAAAGAACATTGTATCATTATAACGTGGATAATAATTGTTGGATGAGGTTATATGTCTTTTACACGTTTTTCTTCTTTTTTGTATCTATGTATTTTTCATTTTAGATTTTTGTGTATGCATTGTTTTATATGTTTATTTTTTGCAAAGTTTAATAAAAGTACATATGTAAAAAAGAAGAAGTAGGAGTAAATAGCAAGGTAGCCAAATTTGCTGACGACACTAAATTATAGAGGGTAGTGAAAACTGAGAGAGATTGTGAGGAGCTCCAGAGAGATCTCTTGACACTGGGGGAGTGGACAGAACAGTGGCAAATGAGCTTCAACACTAGTAAGTGCAGCGTGATGCACATTGGGGCAAAAAAACCCAATTACATTTATAAACTGATGGGGTCTGAACTCTCTGCGACATACCAGGAAAGAGACCTTGGTGTCCTGGTTGACAGCTCAATGAAGGTGTCAACCCAGTGTGCCTCAGCAGTGAAAAAAGCAAACTCAATGCTAGGGATCATTAGGAAGGGTATAGAAAATAAGTCAGCAAGTGTCATTTTGCCTCTTTATAAATCTATGGTGAGGACCCATCTGGAATACTGTGTACAGTTCTGGTCGCCATACCTCCAGAAGGATATTATGCAGCTGGAAAAAGTGCAGAGGAGGGCAACCAGAAGGATTAGGGGACTGGAACCCCTTCCTTATCATCTGAGGCTGCAACGGTTGTGCCTCTTCACTCTTGAACAACGGTGTTTAAGAGGTAACCTGACTGAAGTTTATAAAATCATGCATGGTGTGGACAAAGTAGATAAGGAAAAACTGTTTTCCCTATCACACAACACTAGAACTAGGGGGCACTCCATGAAATTTTTGGATACTAGTTCTCAAACAAATAAGAGAAAGTACTTTTTCACCCAGAGGATCACTGGTCTATGGAACTCCCTGCCAGAAGAAGTGGTGACAGTTGTCAGTCTTGACAGATTTAAGAAAGGATTAGACAAGTTCATGGAGGACAAGGGTATCAATGGCTATAATTATGGATACCTAAGGACAACCTCTGGGTTGGAGAGATAGGAAGGATGCCTCTCAATGCCATTTCCAGGAAATCCTAGGCAGGTGAAGGCATCTGCTTGGGAATATCCTGAAGCAAATGGTGAACCACTGTGTGAGACAGAATGCTGGACTGATGGACTGTGCCCTGTTCTAGCAAGGCAGTTCTTATGTTCTTATGTCACATCGGAGGGGGACATTTTGTTGCAACAGATTCAAAGGGGGAGCCATTTTGTTTCTCAAATGCCCTTGGAGGGGTGGGGTGCCACATGAAATGGCACCTTGGGCTGTATGCATCCCACAGGCCTTAGGCTGAGCACCCCTGATATAAGCACTTATAGGTAATTACATCTATTTGGTTAGTACAGTTAAAAAAAAGACCTCTATGAACAGCAAACCAAATTACTGTCCATATTCTTATTTACTGAAGGAATGGTGGAAGTTAAATTTTAACACTATCCAGAAGGGCACACTTTGCCCAGTCCTGATTTAGACCATTAAAAGGTCTCTTCTCTGACTTTGGTATTGGTTAGTTCTGTTGGACTACAATTCCCATCACTCCCAGGTCACATGTTAGCTGGGAAAGGTGAAGACTGCAGTCTGGTACAATATGTGTCCTCCTATTAGCCTCATTAACCCAAAAGTTATCATTTTCTTCTGCTGCCAAAGATTCTGAACACTTTCCAAAAGGTATGAGGACCATGTGATAATATTCTGATAAAGAATGTAGCAAAACAAACACAATAAAATGAAATAAATTAAAATGACAATGACAATGGACCAGTGCTTGACCATCCAAAGAGGATTTAATGAGAAAATGAACTTCTTTCATGTCCCTATCAAACCCTGGATTGCCAAAATGAAGCCACTTCCTTCACTTTGTTGTTGCAGAAAATGAACGAAATATTGTAAATGAAACTAAAGGATAGCAGCTTAGGAGTTTAGAGTGCTTGACGATGCAGTTAAGCTACTAGGCTGAGTTCACCTTTTTAGACCCTCATGGTACCTCTTAGAAGATGGTTCAGTGAAGATCATTTGGAATGTGTGAGGCTATACACCCTGCTGCTTGTGCAAGCTGCACTGTTCCAGGGTGACACCCAAAAAATGGATTGGTAAACTGCTCCTGGCAATTGTATGAAAGTTTAGGAAGGTCCACCATAAGTTGGAGCTAAATTGACAGTACATATTAGCAAAGGTGGATCCAATACAAGTATCCAGACTATGCGCCTTATCCTTTGGAAGTGTGTATGTAGTATACAATTCTACACTTGGTTCCTTTGGAGAAAGCCACAATGAACTCACTAGAACAGGGCTTCTCAATGTTTCTGCACCACAGGCCGGGCCACATCCGATCAGACAGCTGAGCGGGCCAGACATGTGGGTTCCCCCTGTCGTAAATTCAGCTGTAAACCACCGCGGGTGCATTTGCGCGTGCACATTTACAGCTGTCGTAAACACATTCCTTCTGCTTCTGGCGGTTGTCGCCGCAGGCCAGACGGTTTGCCACCGGGAGGGGGGGGGCTGGCCCACAGGCCATAGGGTGTGAATCCCTGCACTAGAATATGCTTTTGGCAGACACTGCTGTGCATTAATAATAACAGTATTACTCAAACTCCCTACATTACAAATATAACTCAACTGGATGACATGAAAGGCAGCAGATCATTTTTCAGTGCAAAGCAGACATTAGAGAGAACAGAGCAGAAGAACTAAGAAACTTATCTGCTCCTACAAGTGGTTAGTACATAAGCATATGTACTCATCCACTGCAGCCATATTTACATGGCATGTCGTCTACTTTATATCATCAACAGCACTGAAAAATAGAGAATTGTAGACTTACTGAAACAATCTCCCCTAACCTGGTAGCCTCGAGATGTCCCCCCCCCCCCTATGATCTACTGTCTGGCACAAATAGGACTTATAGTTCAAAATATTTGGCAGGAAATCCATTGGGCAAAGATGTCCAAGATACATCCTTTTTTTGGCTCCAGAATGGAAAAGATCACCTAGATATCATAGCCAGTTGACACCAGCTTGCTGGCATGGAGGTTTTCAGATCTCAGCCCATTAAGTAACTTTAAATGAAATGGGTTAAATAAGTATGAAATAAGATTAAGCAAATGATAATTTTTCCAAGCTCTGGTTACATAGCACCATTCAAAGCATTCTCTTACCTTCAATAAAGAAGAACTGGATTGGTTAAAAAGAGCTTTGCTTAATGATTTCCTTTGTCTTAGTTCAGATGCTTCCACTTTCATAGATTAAGTGAGCAAACAGTTATTGCCTAATGAACTTCTGAAGGAAAAAACATAGCTCTCCAAATGGGCTGGGTTTACTGTCAGGAACAGCGTCAGAGCCAAGTAGCACGAAATATCATGAGCCTAACAGATCACAAGCCTTGTTTTAACGAAGTAGTTGCTCTGGCTTGACAATATCTCTGCTTATCACGCATAGAAGTGCTGACCATTATTTAAAACAAGTTTCAAAAGTACGCTGAAAAACCTGGAACGAAACATACATTTCCAAAAATGAAACCAGGTTGAATGCTAATTCTATCAATTGCTGTTTTTGATGCTCTGGTAGAAACACGAAGCAGCTGGCATAACAGGGCTAAACCGTTTATTAGATAGTCAGTACATGGAGAACAGTGGCTCAGCACTGCTCATTATATACACTCAGAAATGGATACATTTGGGCGGGAAGAGGCAGGAAGGGAGAGGGGTAACTTGGAGGTTATCAGACCGGAGTGAAAACTGTACAACTACATAGTTTAGGTGGGAACGCAGTCCCACAATATTTACAAGACCAAGAAGAAGGAGGATCATAATGATCCTAAGTAGTTCACAAACGTTACAGCATAAATTGTACTCAAACACAACATTCGTTTCCCGCCCCCTAGGATGGGACGAAGTCCCTCAGCCATTTTGGTGGTTTACAAACCCTTTTGGGTCACACTTGTACCTGGCTAAACTCGGATGTCTGAGGTATACTTGGTTCCATAGAGGGATACCCTGTGCTGGGGACTTGACCTGACCCATTCGCATTAAGGGAGCATTGACCCGCCTCAGAGTTGGAGCCAGGAGGGGGATGAACTAAATCAAAACTCTGTTTGAATGGAGCAGGAGCAGGGGATCGCTCGAAATTAAAACTAGAATCAGGAGGGGTAAAACACAACAAAAAGTCCCACCTTTGAGAATCATGAGTAGGGGGCGACTCAACAAAACCTTGCTTCATTTGGGTGGGAGTTGAGGTAGACTCAAATGTAGAAGGATGGAGGGTTCCCTGGGAGAACTCAAAGCCCTGCTTTTCACTTGGATGAGTGGGGGAACACTCTGTAAACTCCCTCCGATCCTGTAATTCAAAAGATACATTTCCACGTTCTGGGCTTACTGACGGCCTTGCATCCCCCTGGGCGTAACTGGGTGGGTGACGACCCTAACATGGAATTACCATAAAAAGAGTCATCTGATACATCTGAAAACTCCATGACTATGTGTCTGAGCTGGTTGGCTTGGCGCCACCAAAGCAAACCAGTACCCGTTTTAACATGAAAGGACACTGGCCCTGTTTGTTCCACAACAATGCCCAGAATCCAAGCTGGACCTGCGGCCACATAGTTCCGGCAGTGCACTGGATCCCCAGCAGAGAAAACCTTTTTGTGTGCAATTTCAACATTTACACCCCTATACTCCACCCTGGATGGATCTAACTGTTCGAGCAATGTGACCGGCCTCCTGCGCATTAAGAGTTCGGCTGGCGACAGCCCTGATGCCAGGGGCGTTGTCTGGTAGCACACTAGGAATTGGCAAAATTGTACCTCTATGTCCCCTTGACCCATGCGGTGAAGTGCCTCTTTAGTAGTGCAAACTTGCCGTTCCACTTGACTGTTGTTGGCAGGGTGGAAAGGGGTGGAAGTTACATGCCGAATGGCGTTCCTCTCCAGAAAGGCCTGGAATTCAGCAGAGGTGAACGTTGTTGCGTTATCGGATACTAGCTCGTCCAGTAACCTGAAACAGCTGAACAATCTCCAGAGCTGTTTGATAGTGACTGCAGAAGAGGTACTAGGCATAGGAATTACCTCCAGCCATTTAGAAAATGAGTCGACCACCAGTAGGAACAGCGTGCCTTGAAAAGGGCCTGCAAAATCGACATGGATCCATGACCACGGATCATGGGCAGTGTCCCATTCCATGTTGGGAAGCCGGGACTCCTCGGGACAGGAACTCTGGCAGCTCCGACAAGTGCCTACCAATTGCTCAATGTCATGGTCTACCTGGGGCTATCAGAAAAAACTCTTGGCCAAAGCCTTTGAGCATACTAGACCAGGGTGACTAATATGTAGAAGCCTCAGTACCTTAGAGCATAGTTCAGTAGGGATGACCACCCTTTGACCCCATAGAAGGCAACCTCTCTCGAGCGTGAGCTCGAACCATCTCCTAAAGAACACTTTAAACTCCTCCCCAAGAGGGGATGTGGGCCAGTCTTCCCTAACCCAGGAGATTACCTGGGATAGGAGTTTGTCTCATGCAGTTGCATGTAGGAAGGTACAATGGGGGGGGGGTGTGAGTCAAGAGACTCTATTAACAGCACTTGAACATCCTGCTCAATTTCGCAATCTGCCTCCCCCAGCTCTGGCAATGGAGACCATGACAACGCGTCAGCGTGGCTGATATCCTTACCCGGACGGTGCACCAGGGTATACTGATAAGCGTTGAAGAAAATGGCCCAACGTAACATGTGGGGGGAAATAATCTGGGGAGTTGGTTTGGAAGTTACAAAAATCCCCAGTAAAGGCTTGTGGTCCATTACAATGGTGAATTCCCTCCTGTAGAGGAAGTCGTGGAACTTCTTCATTCCAGCAACAATGGCCAGAGCCTTCCTATTGGTCTGGGCATAGTTGTACTCAGCTTTAGATAAGGACTTTGAATAGAATGCAATTGGGGCTTCTTTCTTGTTCTCTAAGACATGACACAGGACAGCCCCCACCCCCACCAGTGATGCATCACATACAAGAACCACAGGTTTCCTGGGATCGAAATGAGTTAAGACCACCTCAGATGAAAGAACCACTGTTCTCCATGTTCTGACTGCCTAATAAACTGTTTAGCCCTGTTATGCTGGCTGTTTCATCTTTCGACCAGAACATCAAATTGGCGACGAAGGTGGGATAATGGCTTCCCATACACCTACCCTCTCTTCCTTCAATGTGACTGCTCCTAAGAAATGGCTCCTGTATGAGCGGCAGTTCCTCCACGCCATGGCGGCTCAGGACATCGCAGATGAGGCTAAGAAGCGCTCCTGCTTCTTGTCACAGTGCGGCCTGGCCACTCTTGAACTGGCCACGCACCTCGTCCTGCCCAGGGACATTGACACCGTCCCACTGGCTGAAATCTTGGCGCCGCTTCGGACGCATTTCCAGCCGAAGGTGTCCATCTTTCTGGCCTGGGTGGCGCTCCACAGAAGGGATCAACACCCCGGGGAGTCTGTGGCTGACTATGCCACAGCGCTAAGGCTGGCTGCCGCCCCATGCCAGTGGGACAACCTGGAGGAGGCATTGCGGGATTGCCTCTTGGCCGGCATGCAAGATGAGGAGATGCAATGCCGGCTAATGTTCAGAGACATCCTGACCTTCAAGTCAGTCATCCAGGAGGTGTTGGCATCTGAGGCTGCAAGGTTGGGCATCAAGTCCTTTAAGCATAGGCCTGCTGCCTCCGGGGATTCAGAGTCCACCATGCAGGCTCATCGTTGCTCTTCTCCCTGCTCCTCTGCGTCTTCAGTGTCGCCGGCGTCTTCCTCCACGTCCTGGTCTGGGTCCAGCGATGAGGATGGCGACGTCCAGAAGGTCCGAAAGAAGTTGTCGGGCAAGCGCACCATTGAGAGGGCCCAGCACAGATGCGTTGGCTGCGGAGCAAGGCACAACCACTGTGAGTGCCCCTTTAGGAACGCCGACTGCCATCACTGTGGCAAGAAGGGCCACATCACCAAGGTTTGCCAGCAGTGACAGAAGCAAGCCCCGGAGCCACCCAGCCGCTCGAGCCGGAAGGGTGCACAGGCATCAAAAATCTCACCCAGGGAGCCATCCATCCACTGGGTGTCCAGCATCGCCAACTGTTTCTTCGTGGAGGTCCAGCTGCACTGAGTTCCGGTCAGAATGGAGGTAGACTCGGGGACATCTTACACTCATCCTCCCTCAGAGGGAATTTTTGAGAGTCTCCCCAAAGCTTCGCCCGAAACTTCAGGCTCTGAAAACATCTCTCCGAGATGTGGAAGGTTGTCCTGGGGGTGGAGGATTTCTCAGTTGCTTTCAAAAACATTATAACTGAACTTCCCCTTGTAGTGGTCAAATGCAACACGAACTGCTTGCTTGGGGTGCAGTGGTTTGAGCCATTAGGGATTTAACTGTCCGGCATCAAAGCCACCCACGCTGACCAGGTGCAGGACATCTGTAACTCACACCCGGCAGTCCTTAAAAAGGGTCAAGGACAATACAGAGGTCCCCCAGTGTCCTTCAATCTTGATCCATTCATGCGGCCAATCCACCTCAAACCTCGTAGAGTGCCATTTGCTTTAAAGGACAAAATTGAGGCCGAACTGGACAAACTGGTGTGCCAGGGGATTTTGGTCCCAGTGGACTCCGCAGAGTGGGAGACCCCTATCGTGACTGCGATCAAATCCAATCAGGATGTGAGATTTGCGCAGATTATAAATGCACCATTAACAAGGCTATAAGGCCTAATGCTTATCCGGTGCCGGTGGTTAGCCATCTATTGGCTGCTCTACATGGGGGCAAATGCTTTGCCAAATTAAACCTAGCTCAAGCCTATCAACAACTATCAGTCATACTTGCTGCTACGGCAGCACAAACCATTGTTATACATAAGGGGGATTTCAAAGTAACGCGCCTTCAATTTGGGGTGAATGCAGCCCCGGGTATTTTTCAGTCACTTGTCAAGCGTTTACTGAAGGGTCTCCCTGGGGTCCACCCATACTTTGATGAAGTCCTTATAACCGCTGGGAGTGAGTCTGAACTCACCAACAGGTTAGATCAGGTGTTGCAGGTTTTTGAAAATGCAGGGTTACGTCTTAGGAGGGACAAATGTGTTTTTCATGCAAGGGAAGTGGAATTCCTCGGGTTTAAGGTCACTCCTGAGGGAGTTAAACCCTCTGATTCAAAGGTTGCTGCTGTCCGCAACGCCCCCCCCCCCCCCGCCCCCCGTCCACCCACAAAGTCTGAGTTGCAGTCCTTCCTGGATCTGCTCAACTTTTATCATTCATTCCTGTTAAGGAAGGCTTCCGTGGCGGAGCCGCTCTACTGGTTGCTTAAAAAAGATGCTGCCTGGCAGTGGGGGTAGGCGTTTAGTGAGTTAAAAGAGCTTCTGTTACAGCATAAAATGTATTCAAACACAACAAAGGGTCAGATGATTTTCTGGCCTTGTCTGTAGATAGAAAGAAATGAGATTAGTTGCAGGTTTCATTGCCAAGCAAACTCATCATTATCAGATTCCCAGAATATTACTTTGGGGATTTTTCTGTTTAAATAGAAAGTTAAAATAGGCATAAATCTCTTCTGTTGAAGCTAGCTGAGTTGTTCCAAAGGACAAGCAAATATCCAAATGGAATACAGTATATAATAACATTTTGTGTTCCATCCTCATGGAAAATGTAACCTTTAAATATAGTGCTTCAATATCTAGAAATCTTAATATTTTTGTAAACTACTCATGCAGAAATGTGTTCCTATGGAAGGATCACACAATTATTTATTCTTCTTTCACAGTTCTTTTAAATCATGTTTTCTCAACATTTTCATGGAGTACATTTTTCTTTCGCTTCTGGGAGCAGCAAGGGTGTTGGGGGCTATGTTTGCCCCATGGGACGTAGGTTGAGAATGTCTGTTTAAAATATTTGCTCATTTACTCTCACTTTATTGCATAAAACCTCTCTTTATTACTTTCCATATATCTTCATTGTGAAAGCAAAACATGTTATTTTCAGAATTAATTTATTATGTCATTTTTGGAGCTATTTTATTAACTAAATAGATTAATGCTGATCAAGTCACTAGATTGACATTCATGATCAGTGTTGCTTGCTTCACTAGTCTAGCCAGGTGATCCTCCTCTGGTAATAGAGTTGACCATACTGGCTGTGACGCAACGTCGGTCACCAAGCGGCAGTTAACTAACTTGACAAATATGAGGACTAACAGCCTTGGGTTGCAAAGTCCGCAGGGAAGGGTGATGGTTCACCAAGTGTATTCAACCCCACTTGATGGAGGGCAGCAGCTTCATAAATACTGGCCTGGGACAGATGAGGACATACCTGTCAAGTATCCTGCATTGGCCTGGATTTCCCATAATTTTGCACCGGTTTTGCTCCTTTCCCACCCGGTGCCGCCACCATCCCACAATTTGGCGGCAGGGGAAAAGTACTTACTGTGCATCCCCTTCTGCGCAGGTCCCTTCTATGCATGCATAGAAGGGTTCTGCGCAGAAGGGGATGCCATATTGCCCCGTATTGTCCGGAGTTGCGCTTGAAAGGGCTCAGGATCAGAAAGTGACTTGTGGAACTGGGTTAGTGGTACAGGTGTCATGCTGTGATGCAGAAGGCAAATGGAAGACCATTGCATTATATTGCTCCCAGGAAAATCTTCATGGCTGATCGTCATGAGGATAACCAATATTCCGAATCGGATGCAGCACTTGGAGAAGAAAGAAGTTGCTTGGTTCAGCTAGGTATTATAGCCCTATTGACAACAGCATTGATTTCTTAGTAAGCAAATTATTAGTGATAGATTATTTTTATTGAAAATATGCATGGTAGCTGAAGCTCGCTAGGGCCTCTGGGTAAGAGTGAAAAATAGAAGCAATTTCAGATATTTGCAGAGTTGTTTCTCATTTTGTATGGATGTTGTCTGAAGGTAATTATTGACCTTTTGTTGTATGAAGACAAGAAAAGCTACTTTTAAAGAGAGAGAATGCTCCAGGGATTACAGTACAATATTTGCTTTGAGACAAACAGTCAGTTATATTAAACAACTAAGGATGAGAAAGAAATTCATGGTAACCTTAAAAACACAAGCAAATAAAAATCAGTTAACTTGTGGCCTGCAAGGAAATTATATACATATCACCATGTTTTCGCTCTTTGGGAAGAAACCTCCAGAGGCAGATTCTTTTTTTTCATTCATGCATTATCTTTCTGAATGATATGCTAATAAAAGCACACAGTTCAAAATGCATTTCTTTTTTTAAAAAAAATGTTAATGCAAAGTGAAAGCAAAAGGGAATCACACTTATATACCACCCCATTGCACTTAGTGCACTCTCTGGGTGGTTCACAAGTTAGTTAGCATTTTGCCCCCAACATTGCTGTAAATGAAGCCAAGCGTAAAGTGACAGGATGCCTCAAACCTGAACCAGTTGAGAAAATGTACCCTCTTGTTGGTATTGTTCCACCTAAGAGCAGGAGAGAAGTAGCAGCATTAAAGGAGGATACAGATGTTTTTGGACGAAAACTCTCCAAAGCCTTCGCCAGCTTGGCAGTACAGGCTGAAGATCTCAACCTCCCCTACGCTGTTTCGAGTCCCTAAATGCAAGACCAACATGCTGGAGTAGCAACTGCTGTCAGACAACAACAACACAGTGAGAATGTGGAGATACACAGAACCTGGCTCATTTATTGGTCTGCTGATTGCCGCCAGAGACATGAGGACTTGGGTTTGGGCAATGACAAAACAAAGAAAGTGGCTTCATTTTGGCAGTACATGGATATACATTAGTGTTTTGAGTGCCAGTTACTCATTATTCAGTGTGCCAAATGAATTCAGTCTCTATCTCTCTTGTGGTGTGTGTTTGTGGGTGGGTGGGTACTACAACTCTGTGCTTCAACAGAAGACAAAAGGAAAACACAGATTGGCAATCCAACCTATACAGCATGAATGCTCAACCTGTGGCCCATGGACCGGATGTGGCCCATGGTGCCATTTTATATGGCCCACCACCACCTCTACCACACCAGGAAGTGCCATGTGGTGGAGGAAGGGCAAAATGGCTGTCCAACCACCAAATCTGTCTGAGGGAGTATGATTTTGTAAACGTTTTCTGGGTGGGCCCAAGAAGAGGGAGGGTGGTTCAAAGAAATGTGTTGGTTAAATTTGCGAATTGGGCAGATAAGTTAAAAGTAATGGCCCATCTGAAACGAGTTGGTTCTGATGCGTTGAAATTTGATGGCTCAGATGTGGAAGTCTATAATGATATCTCATTAAAAGAAAGAACTTGGAGGTATAAGATGAGGCCTATCACTAAATTATTGATGAGTAAAAATATAAGGTATAATTGGAGATTTAAAACAGTTGAGAATTCCTGCTATACAGGGAGAGAGAATGGCAATTTATTCCTGTGTTGCCTTGGGAGAAACTGGGTGCAACAAATTTAGAGTCTCCATCTTGGGACATTATTTTAATCCAGATCATGACCCTGAAACATGTGGTCAGGATCATTTTGGGACTTTTCTATTATTCCCACACATTATTAAGCTCTGAAATCCTTAGTTTAAAGAAGAGTTCTGCTGGATTGGATGTTGAAAGCTTGCCTGTTTTTAACATTGCGGTAGTACAATAAAGGATTGTTCACCCTTGTTTCTGGATTCTGTTAAAAAATAATTACACTACTTTTCTTTTCTTCTTCTTTTTTTTAAAGCCCATGTCAAAGAAAATGTTAAAAAAGAATGAAGCTGTAGTTTTGCTTTTGCATTTTTAGGTTGTTGTTTAAGAAAAAGCTGCTGACTTGGCAAATTAGGTAGAAAACAAACACTTCCTCACATTTAATTACATGCTCAGAGAGATTTAAGGAGAATGAAAGGCCAAGGGGTCATAGCATTTCCTGGCCTTGTCTGTAGATAGGAAGAAAGGACCTTAGAAAGGACAACTTCCTAATTTTAGAAGTCTTTAGCCCTCCAGGCATGGAGAACCTCAGCAGTATTCAATGAGAAGTCCCCATTCGGCAGCTTTAGGTCATCAGAACTGTTTCCATTGAAATTTCCACACGGTGCACACAGCTTCTCTGCAAATGTATCCTTGACTTTCACTGTCACTTGTCCATCAGGATGAAGATGAACCTGCAGCTTAGAGGCTTGGTCAACCAGGAGGCCATCCTGAAGCCGTCTCACGGATATGTCTCTGGAGACATTGTATGGTAGCTTTACAGAGCGTCCATTCACCTGGAACATAAAAAAGGTTGGGGCATGTGGAATAAAGACGACAAAACAAGTGGGGATCTCAGAAAGGTATGTCAGATGATCTAGCTCCATGATCTAGCTTCATAAGCTGCTCCATAAAACAAATAAAAGCAGCATATGGTTGGATAGAGTCCTACTAACTAGAGCTTTTGTAAGGCTTTCATAACTTGCAACAGTTATTTGTGACTAATTGACAAGGTGCAGGGTGCATCTCAGTTATGTGTCTAGTCATACACCTGATCATGCAAGTGAAATATTGCCTTGCACTTACTTCCTCAGTTAGCCACAATTAGCCATGACAAGTTATATAAACCTTATGAGAACACAACCAGGGGCCTGACATCATATGGAATATATCAGAGGCTATCTAAGTTTGCTTTAGCATCTTTCTAGATCAGGTCTGCTATAAGAAACCCTAAAAAAGTAGAACACCTTGAACTTGACCATCAGGGTTAGCACCTTAGGTAACAGAATAAGCAGGAAAGCACATGAGAGACTGGGTTACAGTCCTTTCAGCAAAGGTGAAATTTACTGAATGTACACCTAAATGGCAACAATGGTTTCTATATTTCCATCTATATTCCAAATATGGGGCCTAAGAATTTCTTAGATTGCAGCTCCCAAAAGTCTTGGCCATTAGCTATATTGGCTAGGATTTAGTGTTGTATAAGCTTAGAACTGCAGAGCCAGAAGGGACCCTTTGGATCATTGTATCCTGCTCCCAACAAGAAAACACCATGGGGAATCAAACTCCCAGCCTCTGACTTTGCAGCCAGATTCCTAAACCACTGAGCTATCCAGCAGTTCTTCTGGCAGCTGTGGTCTAAGGGCATAATGAACCTTAAATTTGGAACATTAGGATCTATGCAAAAATGCTCACATCATGAGTGTACATTTTATGCAAATCTATGTTGTTTTTCTGGTGGAAAGAGGGACTAACTCTTTCCTGGCTTCTTCACTTTCCATTTGCAGTGATCTATATTGGGCTAGGGTCTCCAGGTATTTTGAACTTTTCCCACCAGTTGTAGAAGCCAAAAGATGACCAACGGCAGTGGGATCTGGTGGGAGCACACACATCTAGGGGACAGTACTTTGCTTTGTCTCAACCTAAACTTCCTGGAGTAGTAGTTTCCTCTATATGGGTGGTATATAAATTTAATAAATAAATCAATATAAATAAAGTACTTAAGGAAATGTTAAAAGGTGAAGGCACTTGAGGAAGGTTTCTTAAAACATACGTGTTAAATTTTAATTCTATGTTGAAGAATTTCTCGTCTTCTTGGTCTTCACTTACCCAAGTCTTGTTGTTCTTTTTCAGAGCGATGGATGCATCCCTGAAGAAAACATAGACAGCCCTCCCAACAACCAATGCATCCTCACTGTCTTTTCCGACACTGACAGACACCCTGAACCAGGAAGGAGAGTTCTCATTGCAAACAGAAGCTATGTCATAAACACCGTCGCAGAGGTATTTTCCTGTGGCCCCATCAAAAGAAGTGAGTTGGGCTCTAGGGTTGAATTTGCACTGGCCTTCTCTGCGCTCACAGACCCGCACGCCGTCTCTCAGTGTACAGATTTCTTCAGACCTGCAGCGAGTTTCCTCAGAGACAACCTGGCCTGGGGTGCTACAAATGATGTTCTCTGTGCAGTTGCTTGAAAAGATGCTCTCTCCAGACTATTGAAAAATCCCCAGATAATGAATAAAATTGTGACATTTGGTGGGGAAAGCACAAATATTCAAATAACATTTGCTTTGTTTAATTTATTTACACATAATAGGGATAATCTTATTTCTAGATTATGCTTGAATAATTACACTTGAAGCAAGTTGCTGTTTGTTAATGAGGTTCTCATTAATTCCAGGGAATGTATGCAATGATGAAGCTGCAAATACACCCAGGAATGGAACCAGTACCTTATGAACAAGTGGTAATTGGTCAGTAAGAATTACACAATTTCCTTACGTGACCATCAAACTTTGCCATTCATATATACAGTAAAACCCTGACTTACAAATGCCTTGAGTTACATAAAATTCGACTTACATAATGATTTTGTGCTAAAACCATGTCCCGATTTACATGATTTCCTTTGGGCTTTCTTCAAGTTACATAAAGATTCTTTTTCCTATGGGTTTGCTTCGAGTTACATAAATATTTTTTTCCCTATGGGTTTGCTTCAATTTACATAAAAATTCCAGTTTTCCTATGGGTTTGCTTTGAGTTACGTAAAAAAATATTTTTTCAGTCGGTATCAACTGGGAGCCTTCTTTGATACTTTGCTCTAGCTTGCCTGTGTCTCATGTATAGCTCCTTTCTGGACTTTTCCCTGACTGAGGGCTGATCATTGTCAGAGCCAGACCCCTGATCTGACAGATCAGCTGCCGGGGGAAACAGACTTGGGCCAGGTACAGGCTGAGATCCATGGCTCAGGACATCCTCATGTTCAGGTACAGGCAGAACTGGGCTGGGCATAGGGAGTGCCACCTGATCCAGGCCATCCTCAGAGTCTGATGATGAATGGATCACAACATCAAGGCTTCTGGGAAATGAAATTCAAGAACACCTGGAGCTGCAAGGTTGGCCACCACTGGCTTACATGCCTTAAAAACAGAGCCAAGTTTAAAAAAAAAAAAAGCCAGAAAGAAATCAAAACTAGATAGCATGTTGGCATGGTACCTGTACATCACACCAACAAAGAAGAAAGAAGAAAAGGAAGCAAAGAGACAAGGTATAAACTGAACTGGCTGTTCTTTCAAAATGATGTACATAATGTCTAAGCTGGTGGTTCCCAACCTTGGGTCTCCAGATGTTCTTGGACTGCAGTTCCCAGAAATTTTGGCCAGCACAACCAATAGTGAAGGTTTCTGAGAGTTTTACTTGAAGAACATCTGGGGACCTAAGGTTGGGAACCACTAGTCCAAGTATTTCTAAAGCCATCTCTAGAAGAGCAAGTACCCAAAACATTAGGTGTATGCAGGGTAACAGAGTAGGGGGATAGGCAAAGAGTGAGTCCACTAGAGGTGACCACCTCACTAGCTTTAATGGCTGGGCTGGCCCTGAGATTTTTCAAAAGAATTCTACTGGAAGACACTGACAAGCCACTTATTTATTTATTTATTTATTTATGATTCACATTTGTATATGTCGCCCACTCAGGCAGAACCCGACTCAGGGCGGCATTACAACAAATCTAAAAAATACATACATAAAAACATTTATAAAACCACTTTCCACTCATTTCCTCCAATTTCTTTCAGATATTCTGGTCATAGCACATTTTGGCACCTGAAGCTCACCTTACATCATCTCTGCCCAATGAACAGGTCAATATTGCCATGTGCAAGATTACATACCAATCTTTTTGTTGTTGTTCCCATTACACTACATGGAAGTGTATCCAAGTGACTGGATAGCTAAGTGGTTCAGGTATGCCAGAGGATGTGACTTTCATTCCTCACTTTGCCTCCTGGGGAAAGAAGCACCTTGTTTGTCCTTAGGCAAACTGCCCAGTCCCAGGGCACAACCAGAGGATAGGAAGGGTAAACCATTCTACCTAGAAACCCCTAGAAGGGCTTGCAAGAGTGAGAATTGATTTGATGGCAGGGAATTATCTTCTGTTAAAGTTTATTTCCATTATGTATCCATGATATTCCATCAGCAAATGTATCCTACCTATAAGAAGGCTCAAAACATGATCAGTGGATATGAAGACATACCTTGAGGTAAAGTCCGTCATGCACACATCCACACTTTTCTATAGGCACACAAGTTTCTCCATCAAACATGTAGCCTTCATCACACTGGCAGCCTTCGAAACAATTACTTGTGCACTGGAGAGGAGCATATAAGCTGGCACAGCTGTCGTCACAGAGTGAAGTGCAGATGTCATAATGACTGTGGGTTGGGCAGCTGAGGGCTACAGATGGAGAAAGCAAAGTGGGAGGGGGGAGGAGGGAGAATTAAAACATTCAGAGAAATACAACTCAAAGTCTTCTAACTAAGTCTTTCCATTGTGACCATCCCAGCATAAAGCCTTATATATTTTTGTCAAAACCAGTGTTTCTCAACCTTTGGTTTTTTGGACTTCAATTACCAGAAGCCAAAGTCAATTCCCCAAAGCACTGTCGAGCCAATGTACTTTCTTAGGCTTCTGGGAATTGAAGTCCCATTGTGGGGCATGGGCCCCACATTGGGAACCACTGGTCTAAAGGAATGTAAACATTATGAGTAGTTAATGCATTTTGTAATTCCACTTATGACACAGATGCAGGATTTGGAAAAGTTACTTTTTCATATAACTGCCATCATCTTTCAATGGTCATTAGCTCCCACAATCTTTCAGTTGGAATGCTTATGTTGAAGGTTATAATCCAAGAAAGTAAGCTGAACAGATTGTAGGCTGGGAGGATAAGTTCTAAAATTTATCTAGATCATGCTTCTATCGTGATTGCCAGGAAGGATGCTTGAAACAGTAATTATAGTTTCCTTAACCCTTTTGTTCATACAAACAAAGACTGCAGAATCCATGTTGCAGAACTTTTTATGGATCAGGAGTGATGGGAGTTTTAGTCCAATACATGTACAAGGGTGAAGAAGGATACCATAGTAGCACCATGCTTTGGGCTCCTTCACTGTAACTTAACCACCTGTTCCATAGGTTGAAAGAATCAATAGTGCTAGAATATAAGAAGTCCTGCTTCTATAAGACAAGGGAACATGGTGGACAAAATTTAATACCATCAGAAGAAGTAGGCACTGGTATCTGAGACAAGCTAAACTTTGGAAAGAAAACCAAGAGGCAGAAAAACACAGGTGAAGAATAAGTGAGCAGTAAAGTTAAAGAAACAGGTAAGCTGGAAATCATGAGGTGACGGAGATTTCTTCTTCAAATGCCATATCTGATTTTGAATATTGGCTATCATCATGGCGTTTAGCCATGAAGATTGTCCTGAGAATATAATGCAGTGGTCTTCCATTTTCCTTCCACATCACAGCGTGACATCCATACCACTGATTCAGTTCCATGAGACACTTTCTCGTCCTGAGCCCTTTTGGAACACAAAGTCCTCCTCAAACCCAGGCCAGGATTGATGAAGCTGCTGTCCTCCATCAAGATGGATATAAGCAGGATTTAATCAATTTGGGGACCATCACCCTTTCCTGTGGCCTTTGCCACCCAAGGTGTTAGTCCTCAGAGTTGTGTTAGGTTAGTTAACTGCTGCATGACAACTGGCGTTGAGCGGCCTGCAGTAGGGTCTACTCTATTACTATAACAGGATAACCTGGCCAGACTGGGAGGTAAACTGCAAAACTGGAAATGTAGGGGAGTGGAAGATATTTGAGAAGAAAAGCTTGAAGAGGTGAGAAGAGAAGAGATGTGACTGCTGAAGGAGTACACACACAAAGAAAGAATTCAGGGAAGCCCTGTCAGAACATTGGGGAAAGATTAGGATGTGTCATAAGCTGAAACTAGGCTGTTATAGAAGGGCCACTGTGAATAATGCAGAGATGAGAAATCTACAATCTGCATTTCCATTCTACCCAAACCATCACAGCTAATGGTGAAGTTGCAATCAACATCTCAAAGTCCACACATTCCCCATCCCTGCAGTAGTGGATAATGATCTCAGAAACATAGTACCAAGGAAAAGTCCAATTTGACAGGGGGAAAGTGGACAAGAAGGGAAATTTTAAAGAGTTGAGGACTCTAGACTAAAAAGGAAAGCGAAAACAATACACGGCAGAATTGCCGCCTTAACTTTAGAAATGACATAGACACATAAGCCTGCCAATTACAGCTTCTATTGCAAGGGATTCCCAACCTATGACCCGAGGGCCAGATCCAGCCCACAGCACCATTTCATGTTCCCCCCCTCCAAAGACATTTGAGAAACAAAATGGCCCCCCCTTTGAAGCTGTTGGGACAAAATGGCTGCCCCCATCGTGCAGGCAGGGCAAAATGGTTGTCTGGCCCTTGAAGCTGACAGAGAGCATGACCCAGCCCCCGGCCTGAAAAGGTTGGGAATCCCCATTCTATTGTGATGCAGATTTGCAAGCTGGCTATCAGAGCTACAGATGTCACACAAAGGGCTTCCAACACTTCAGGCATTTCGCCACAAAGTGAACAAGAGAAGCCCATCTTGCAAACTTACGGCAGAAGGAAGCTGATCTCCACGCCTTAATCTCAGCTCCAGCCTTCTGACATGTGGCTGTGTAGGCCTTAAGGGTTTGACAGAGGGACTCCTGTGCTCCAGTGGCCCACATGTCATATAGGCAGTTCTCAAAGTATTCAGCGGGGCTCACAAGTGTGTGACAATCCTCGAATGGGCCTGTCTCAGACATGATCATTCCGCAAGAAGACTCTTCCTCATAGACTGCCGCATCGTCTGGCTCCATGGGAAGGGGTTCCTCAACAGTGCAGCCATCAGAGCAGCTGACTCCACCTGCTGTAGGCAGACGCCAAGAGGTCCCAAAGTCCACCACACTTGTTGTCAGAGTTCCATTGGGCACCGTGAAGTCATCACTTTGATCCCCATTGAAATTGCCACCAAGACCCTGCACTTGTCCCTGGTAAGCAAGGGGAACAGTAACCTGGACATTGGATGATGTGTCATAGAAGACTGTGAATCCATCAGGAGACCGAACAATGATATTGTTCCCTTCCTGAGTGATCCAGGGTTTCCCATCATATTTAATGAATGGCAAATTGTAGTACTCTCCATCCACCTGCATGAACAACAAAAGAGAAATAATATTATCCAAGGGTTATCAGACAGATAACTGACTGCAGTGTTTCCAACTTACTGTAGATGTTCTTGGACTAAAACTCCCCAAAGCCTTCCCCAGCTTGGCAGAACAGGCCAAGATTTTGGTGAGCTAAAGTCCAAGGACACCTGTGGACCCATGGTTGGGAATCTGCTGCTTTATTGCATGAGACTTGTGCATGTACAAGTGATCTGCAGAGAAACATAACATCGGTCTAATGCAGAGGGTGGAAAGTGAAATGGGGTGAATGGAAGATTTCCTTACCCTAAACTCTGTGGGTGGATGGCAACTGGGGCCTGGTTACTAATTTTGGGTTCTTGGCTAGGTTCAGGTTTTGTATTTGGTGCTTGAGTCAGTGATTGTTGGTTTCCTCACCCTCTATTCTTGCTTGAAAGCCAGTCATGTCCAACTTTAGGGGGCAGTGGTCATCTCTGTTTACAGCCAAAGAGCCAGTGCTGTCTGCATCTGCAGTTGTTTCCATGGTCATGTGGCAGGAACAGAACACTGTTACCTTTCCTTACTTATTTATCTACTTGCAATTTCTTGCTTTGGAAACTGTTAGGTTGGCAGGAGCTGGTACAGTTGACGGGAGGTCACTCCATCACACAGCACTGGGGTATTCAACTCCTGACCTGCTGACCTTCTGTCATGCTTAGCCACTAAACTAGGGTTGCCATACATCCTGGAAAATGGGGATTGTCCCAGATTCAAGGTTGGAAAAATTGTCCCAGCCAGTTCAATAAAAATCATTTTAAAGTCCCAAATTTTTAAAACTTACTGATTGTGCAGAAGTTAGCTGTCCTGAAAAACAAACAACCCCACCTCACTTCTCCCTCCCCACACTTCTGAGTCTGCTTGTACCTGTACATTACTATCTGCATTGTTCCTCCATTTAAGAAGCCATCCAATTTTCAAACAGATTTAGAAAATGCAAATATAGGTGGGACAAATTCAACATACTAGGAAATTCAGAGTTTTGCATGCTAAAGTGCACATAGAGAAAAATGTATATATTCACAGAAGCATTCATGAAGATATCAATTTTCATGGACCTTTGCAACAGAAATCAGGGACTGGTGTATGGAATTCCCTGCCAGAAGAAATGGTGACAACTGTCAGTCTCGACAGCTTTAAGAAAGGATTAGAAAAGTTCATGGAGGACAAGGGTATCAATGGCTATAATTATGGATACCTAAGTACAACCTCCAGGTTGGAGAGATAGGCAGGATATCTCTCAATGCCATTTCCAGGGAATCCTAAGCAGGTGAAGGCATCTGCTTGGGAATACCCTGAAGCAAATGGTGAGCTACTGTGTGAGACAATGCTGGACTGGATGGGTTCCTGTGGCCTGTTCCAGCAAGGCTGTTCTTATGACTGGCAAAGTCAAATAAAATGAGCTCCTTCTTAGCAAATCAACTTGACAGATTTACAGTATCTTACTTACCATAACTTTCCATTTCACTCCTCTCTCCAAGACAACAGTATGTTCATCGATGAAGATCAAAACTGATTTTATTGGTGTGGAAGACTCATCCTCAAGTTTCTCATACTGTACCAACACTGAGAGCTTCACATGCTTAGGATCCTCCTTGCTAAAGATTTTGGCTAAGACATACGTGCCAGGGGCACGGAAACGGAAGTCTCTTCCATCAAAGGAAATATAGTGCAGGCCACCATAAACTGTTGCTGTTCCATATCCCACAGGGTAGCAACCCTGGACCCCATTCTCTACACTGCACACCTCTTGGGGACCACAGGCAAACTGTTGGCACTCAATGGCACTGCTGTTCATACACTGGCACCTCTCCTGGCAAGAACTGCTGGGATAGAATTCTTCTCCCTTCAGATAGTAAATGCCTTGGTGCACACAGCCACATTCTGCAAGAGGAACACACTCTTGCCCACTAAGGATGAATCCAGAGTCACAAAAGCAGCCTTCTGTACACGGAGCATCACACCTCTTTGGAGTGGCAAAGCCATTGCATGTGGCAGGGCAGCTAGTTCCACAGACTTCATAGTGGGAATTGGGTGACCAAGAAAGACCTGGAAGGAAAGAATAAGCAATTTCCCCCTGAAATCATCACAACGTAGCATAGAGTAGTTGTAGAGTACACTGAAAGCAAAAATACAATTATTAGTCCTGATGAGAGCAGGCCTGTTGAATCAATTAGACATATACAAGTGTTGACTTACTAGATACCCAATTATATATTGAGTTTACTTTAGGTAGGACAGGTAATAGGATTTAAGACATGGTGTTTAGGAAGCCAGAAAAGAGATTCATTTCAGCTCTATCCTCATGTCCATCAGTTAAAAGGGCTCTTAGATACTACTCCAGTCTGGGTTTTGTTCCAAATGTTATATGCGCTCTTTAAAATGTTGACCTTATTCTAGAGACGGAGTTCAATTCTCGCAATAGAGTTCAGTTCCTGCAAAGCCTAGAGCAATTTTTAAAATCATATCAGAAACACACAAAGGTGCTTTCTGGGTTGAAAGGATTTTTGCAGGAGAAACTCCTCTCAGGGGATGCCCGAATGAGGCTCTTTTTATGTCCTCAAGATCTTTTCCCACCGAAGTGGTCCCTATTTAGCTATTTGCAATTTCTTGCTTCGAACTGCTTAGGTTGATAGGAGCTGGGACAGAGGTGGGTCCTCATTCGTTCATGCAGTACTTGGGTCTTGAACTACCAACTTGCCGACCTTCCAGCTAACAAGGTGAGCTTCTTAACGACTGAGACACTGCAGTCCCTTATTCCTGTGTACTGAAACAGATTATATTTTATGGATGGAGGGTTGGAAGACGTGAAACATTGGGCGGAGGCTCAGCTATATGGTACCCTGTCTATTCTTGTAAGGAAGGGGCATTTTTTCCTTCTTTGAAGTATTTATTTCTTTATGCTATTTCTAGAAAAATTCTCCCTGTAGTCTTAAGAAGTGAAGAATATAAACTAACCAGTCATCCAACCAACAGCAATATTTTATCACAATATTTACATTAGCCACAATGGTAAGAAGTATCAAAGAAGGATCTGTGTTGAAATCAGAGCATTTTTGGAACAATCTGGCTTTGAGACCCAATGGGAAACTGGGAGCAATCCAGGGTAAGCTGTTCCTTGAAAATGGAGCCATCAGAAAAAAAGGCCTCTCATTTCTCACAACTATCTGGTTCCTGAACAGCAGACCAAGAGTTTGTCTATACAGGGGTTTATCCTGCTCTATAGCCTACTGATGGAATGTTTGGGATCATTGTTAAAAAAAACATCAACAACGCAGTTCAAAGCAAGAGATGGCAAGTATTTTGTATTGATAGCTTAGGGAAACAGGAGCCAATTACTAGTTTCAGCTACAGTAGACTGAATAAATCAACTGTTGAATGGTAAGCAAGCAATTAAATAAGTCTCATTGATTAAATGGGTCTACTGTAGTTGAGATTAGCAGTTTGATTTAATCTATACGGTTTGAGAAAAGTAATCTTCAGTATGAAATTAACACTGAGTGGACATTAGTGTCTAAGAGCCATGTGTATAAGAGCTGTCTAAATTGGTGACCTTATTCTAGGGACTGAGTTCAATTCTAGTGACTGGGTTCAGCTCCTGCAAAATCCTCCAATGCCCTGCCCAGTGGTGGGCATCAGCAGGTTCGCACCAGTTTGCCAGAACCAGTAGCAGAAATTCTGTCTGGCCCTGCCCATCCAAGTTTTGAAATCAAGTAGTCCTAATTTGGGTGCAATGCAGGGCTTTCTCCCTGGCCACGCCCACCATACCACGCCCACAGTGTGGCAGCAAAAAAATTTTTGAATCCCACCACTGGGCAGGCATGACTAGATTGCCTACCTAGTCGCATGGCCCTGCCCACAGAGTAGGCATACCTGTCAAGTTTCAGGAAATTTCTGTCAAATAAGGGAAATTTTCCGGCCAAAACGGGAAACTGGACAGCTATGCTTATCCTGTGCTGGCCTCCAGTCTAACTCCAGTCTAATTGCAGTCTAACTAATACGAGATGATGGCGAGAAAGAGTGTAAAATACTGGGGTTTGACAGAAATTTCCCAAAACTTGACAGGTATGAGAGTAGGTCATGCCCACAAAGTAGGCCACACCCACAGTGTGGCAGTAAATTTTTTTGGAGCCCACCACTGGTCCTGCCCCTCATTAAATTAGATTCCATCTTAATGGTGGAATCTAATTTAACTTGATGTCAGATAGTATGCTCGATGTTGGATCCTTTTTAAAAAGAAATTTTATTAAACTGAGATCAGATGCACCCTGCTATTCAGTTAGTCAAAGATGAAGGAACTAACACTTACTGCAGAAGGAAGGTAATCTCCATTGCTCAATCTGGACACTCTGAGCTTGGCAGTCTGACACATACGCACTGATAGCACTGGCCAGAACATTAGGTTGACCTTTGAATTGACAAGTGTCAAAGACACAGTCCTCAAAATAGTACGTTGGGTCAATGACACCATGGCAGTGCCTGAATGGCCCATCCTGTCGGATGAGAATTCCACAGTAACGGTCAGCTCCATAGATTTGTTTCTCTGTTGAACTGCAAACTGGGCAGTTGGTGGAGCACCCTTCTGAGCACCTGGGAACCTCTTTCAGCTTCCAGGTGTTTGCAAATTGAGTCACATCCCTGGTCTGCTTTCCATCCTTCATGGTGAAGTCGTCGCTGGGATCTTGATTGGCATTGCCACAGAGACCACATACAGAACCGGCATAAGTGCTGGGAAGAATGACCCTGGCATTGCTATCCCAATCAAAAGTAACTGTGACATCAAGGTCTGTCAAAATCAAGCCATTGATTCCACTGAAGTAGATTTTTATCTTATTTTCATAGGAGAATGGAAGTTTCACAGATATTCCATTGACCTGAAAAAAACATGGAAAAGATATCACTGGTTGTTGTTGTTTTCTTTTTAGCAAATTTGGTCTAATTGTAATTAGTGATGGAATAGATTAGTAATGTATGAGTTGCCCTTTGAGGCTTATTCATCTCTGCTGGTTCAAGCTAGATAAAAGAATTCCTATTCTCATGACATTATCACAAATGATTAGATGACAAAGACTGTCCATCTGGTGATGTTTTAGTAAGGTTAGATTGCCTCTCTTCTCAAATTGTTCTTTTTTACTGTCACCGGCTTGCTCCTCTTCATGCTTTACAAACTGGGCTAGTAAAGAAATCACTTCAGGTGGGGGATGATCAATAGTTTGGAGCAGTGGTGGGCTCAAAAAAAAATTACTACCACGCTGTGGGTGTGGTATGGTGGGTGTGGCCAGGGGAAAAGCCCTGCGTTGTTGGGCTACTTTATTTCAAAACTTGGATGGGCGGGGCCAGCCAGAATTTCTGCTACCGGTTCTGCTGAACTGGTGCGAACCTGCTGATGCCCACCACTGGTTTGGAGGGGACCACTTAGATAAATTACTTTTTGGAATGGCAGCTCCCAGATTTTCTCAGCCAAAATAGCCAGTGGCAAATGGCTAGTTCTTAACCCAAAAAGTAAAATTCTCAAAGTTCTTGAAAAGTCAGGAACAGCAGATGCCTTCCCACTAGCTTCAACAGATGAAACTCGAAAAATTAGAATATCGTGCAAGTGTTTATTCATTTCAGTAATGCATCTTTAAAGGTGAAACAAATATATGAGATAGACTCATTACATGCAAAGCAAGATATGTCAAGCCTTACTTTGTTAAAATTGTGATGATTATGGGGTACAGCTTATGAAAACCCCAAATTGACAATCTTGGAAAATTAGAATAATGAGAAAAGGTTCAATATTCTAGGCTCAAAGTGTCCAACTCTAATTAGCTAATGAATCCATAACACCTTCAAAGGGTTCCTGAGCCTTTAACGAAGTAAGGCTTGACATATCTCACTTTGCATGTAATGAGTCTATCTCATATATTTGTTTCCCCTTTAAAGGTGCATTACTGAAATGAATGAACATTTGCACGATATTCTAATTTTTCGAGTTTCACCTGTATGTATGTATGGATGGATGGATGGATGGACTTATTTATTTATTTATTAGCTTTGTATCACTGTCCTATTTGCCAGGGCGACTCTGGGCGGCTTGCAACACATATTACAAACCCAACATAAAAACAACCCCATAGAAATAACCATAAAAAGTCTCAGGTTGAAATCACTAAAACCTTTAAAAAGTCCGTAAAAAGTCCTCTACCTCCAGCTCCCCATTAAAACTAGATAGAACTAGGATAAGAAAGATAAAAAAACCACCCCGGATGGCCCTTATATCACCCAACAGGGGGTGCTGCCACACAGGATGGATGGCCCTTCATTTCCTGTGCCAGTGCTTCCTGGCAGGAAAATTCTACAATCCGTCTGGAGAGTGACAGTTCTTTCAGAGGTTCCCTACTGTCACTCTCCAGAAGGGTTGCAGCAGCTTCCTCACAGGAAACAATGGCAGCATAAAGGACACGATTACAAGGCATGTGTTTACAGGCTGGAACTCCCAGAAATATGCCTGGGGAATTCTTGGAAGGTTCTGGGATTTAGAGTCTAACAACAGCAAAGAAACACCAAAACAAATGGCACATCTCCACTCATCACCTATGCTGAAGTACCATTCAACTTCCACTGAAGATAATTTCTGTAAGTGGCGTTGGAAGACAACAACAATCTTAGAACAATAATGTTGGAATGAACCCTATGGCACAAATGAGAACTGAACTCCCAACCTCTACCTAAATCACCGTGCTATTCACCAGTCTACCCATCTATCTATCACCTTCTCCTCTACCTTAGGCAGAAATCCCCATCCTCCTAAGGAGCCACAAAGTATAGGAGCTAGTTCTTTCACATAAATAAGAAACATACCAAATTCAAAGTTCCGGAGACTTCCCCATCCCTCAGCATTATATGCACTAAATAAGATCTATGCTGGATCAAATCAAAAGCCTATCTAGGCTAACGTTTTATTCATGTAGTGGCCAATCAATAGTTTATGTAGATAACAATGGCAGAATATAAACACCTTCACACCCTGTGTGTCTATACCTGAACTTTGTGTGGATACTGTTGACTCATGCTGATGGTCATGTTGTAGACTTCCAGAGTCACCACTTTGGTGAAGGACACTGCCTTGCTTCCTCGGTTATTATTCTCAACCGTGACCAAAAATGGTGTGAGATTGGGGTTTTCAGTTGTGACCCCTGCCATCTGATAAATGCAGCTCCCCATGAAGTCATACTTCTTTCCATCAAAGGTAGTATAATGAGGGCCTCCAAATGCCTTGCAGGTAGAATACGTGATGTCATAGCAGCCTCGGACTCCATTGACCATGATGCATTTCTTATTGTCCTTGCAAGAGGCCTTCAAGCACACCGTCCGACCTAACCGAGGTTCACATCTGCACTGAGTGTGACAATCTTCGTCAGCCCAAAACTCTTCGCCTGCATTGTAGTGCACATCTTTGTACATGCACCCACAACTCATTATCGGGACACATGTCTCTCCGCTGAGGACGTAGCCTTCATTGCACTGGCAGGTTTCTGCACAGCGTTCTTTGCACCTGGAGGGGGCTTTCCGATTGGTACAGGTGGCTGGGCAGACAGTTCCACAGGCTTCATAGTGGCTGTTCTCAGGACAGGTCAAGGGGATGACAACAGTAGGAGAGACTGGAGAAGGACCTGAGTAAAACATTGATGTTAAAATAACCAACTCTAGCCATGTGAATGCACAGGTCTATTGCCCTAGCAGAATGGCTTTCATTATTGACAAAAAGTCATATTCCTAATGTTCATTTGAAAGTTCCTGCTTAAAGATTGTGATAATTCAGAGTTAGGGCCTGCCTCACTGTTAGGTCAGTGTTTCCCAACCTTTGGTCCTTGGACTTCAATTCCCTAAAGCACTGATTATCAATGTATTAACTTAGACTTCTGGGAATTGAAATCCAAGAAACAAAGGTTGGGAAGCACTGCATTGAGTAAAGTGAAACAAATGTTCTTTAGCAAAAGACCCATCAGAGCTGTACAGTATGTACAATGAGATCTGCCCTGAGCCTCTTAACTAGCTCGTTGGATTCAGGTGCACTGAAGGAGAATTTAACCATTACTAGAACTGAAGTAAGATTCAAATGTTAGTCTGGAGTGGCTTTTGAATTCAGATTGAAAGGCCAGCACCATCTTGTATCACTTCAGAAGTTAAGCAGGGGTGTATCTTTTTACCACTCTAATATAAAACCACGATTGAATATCATAGGACTCCAGTTATAACTGAGAAAAAATACTGCATGAAAACCTGGAGAGTTACTTCAGTTGGAGTTGATGATATTGGGCAGGAAAGGCTACTCCTCTAAATCACTTTAAGGCAGTTCCCTCAATTAAGTTTCATGCTCTACAACAAAGATGGCAAATTTTGGCACTCTGGATGCTTTGGATTTCAATTCCCAGAGCCACCAACCTGTACTGCCAATGAGAAAGTCCTGTGGAAACTGTAATCTAGAAATCCAGAATACTAAATATTCACCATCCCTATTCTAGAGCCGCATGTATTAGAATGACTTGAGAAAACCTTGTTCAGAGCATTCTTGGATTCCTCCCATAAATGAAATCCAAGGAGCTAAACTCCGAGGAACAAAGCCACGATCTTCAACATTTTAGAACTCAAAACTCAGTCTTAAGGAGCCATGGTTTCACCGTAGCTTCACTTCTGGGAGTGGGCAACTATGAAGTAAGGGATAACAGATATACGTAGCCAAGCAACCACTTATTTTGCAGTTTTTTCAGGAGCTTGTGATGTTCTGGGCTTTATCTGCATAACTCATTCAAAGTGTGTGGCATATTCAAATTCAATGAAAGTAGGATGTATAAGAAGTTATTTATATCTATATCTACATCTACTTGACAGACAGACAGACAGACAGACAGATAGATCATATTTGACATCTTAAATGTGGACTTTGTGGATGCAAAATTTACACTTACATATATACATATATGTAGACACAGGATATCTAAGAAATGTTTTTACTGGTTCTATTCCCCCAGTGAGCTTCCATGGCTCATTGGGAATTTGAAGTCATAGTACATCATTGGATACCCACTAGACCACAATAGATAGCCAATGGCTTTTAGAAGTTTGGGTAAAATTAGACTTTCACAGTGTAAGATGGCTGTGATATAGGCTAATATATTTTTGTGCTGAACAGGGCTACCAAAACCTCTAAAAATCCTAAAACCGTTGAATGTGGCAATATTATAAGCCCACCTAGTTGAAAAACCTAGAACAATTGCTACTATAAAGAAGGTAGGATAGTGAAACATAGATGTATGTGCAGGATGTTGTTGTTCAGTCGCACAGTCGATTCCGACCCTTTGCAACCCTATGGACCATTGATCTCCAGGCACCCCTGTCCTCCACCATCCTCCTCAGCCCGCTCAGCTCGGTGCCCGCTGCGTCCACAATGCCATCCAGCCATCTCATCCTTGGCCGTCCCCTTTTTCTTTTGCCATCCACCTTTCCCAGCATCAAGGCTTTCTCAAGTGAATCCTCTCTTCTCATTTGGTGTCCAAAGTACTCCAGCTTCATCTTTACTATTTGACCTTTTAAGGAGCAGTCAGGACTGATTTCTTTCAAGATTGACTTATTTGTTCTCCTCGCTTTCCAGGGTACTCTCAAAACTCTCCTCCAATGCCACATCTCAAAGGCGTCTATTCTTCTGCGTTCAGCCTTCCTAATGATCTAGCTCTCGCATCCATACTTTACCACCGGGAATACCATTGCTTTGACTATACGGATTTTTGTTTGCAAGATGATGTCCTTACTTTTCACTATGTTCCCCAGGTTTCTCATGGCTTGTCTCCCTAGAATCAGTCGCCTCTTTATTTCATGGCTGCAGTCACCATCTGCAGTGATCCTAGATCCCAAGAAAATAAAATCCGTCACTGCTTCTACTTCTTCCCCGTCTACTTTCCAGGTGCTGATAAGACCTGTTGCCATTATCTTGGTTTTCTTGATGTTAAGTCTCAGGCCAGCTTTTGCACTCTCTTCTTTCAACCTAATCAGTAGCTTCTTTAAATCTTCCTCACTTTCTGCCATTAGGGTGGTATCGTCTGCATATCTCAAATTGTTGATGTTTCTCCCAGCAATTTTGATCCCATATTGTGATTCCTCCATCCCTGCATTGCGCATTATGTGCTCTGTGTATAAGTTGAAAAGGTAGGGTGATAAAATGCAGCCTTGTCTTACTCCTTTTCCTATTCCAAACCACTCTGTCTTTCCGTGTTTTGTTCTAACTGTTGCTTCTTGACTCTTGTACAGATTTCTCATGAGGCATATGAGGTGTTCTAGTATTCCCATTTCTTTAAGTACTTGCCACATTTTAATGTGGTCCACGCAGTCAAAGGCCTTGGTGTAAAGCAGAGGTATACTTGTTTCTGATATTCCTTTGTTTTCTCCATGATCCACCATATATTAGCAATGTGGTCTCTAGTCCCCCTGCCTCTTCTGAAATCTGCCTGCACCTTTGGCAATTCTCTCTCCATGTGCTGCTGAAGTCTATCCTGTATTATCTTGAGCATCACCTTGCTAGCGTGTGGGATGAGCGCAACTGTTCGATAATTTGAACACTCTTTGGCACTACCCTTCTTTGGGATTGGAACTATACTGATCTTTTCCAATCCTTTGGCCACTGTTTTGATTTCCAGATCTGCTGTCATATCGAATGCAGTAATTTGATTCCGTCATCTTTTAGAGCTTTGAAAAATTCAACTGGGATACGGTCATCTCCACTAGCTTTGTTGTTTGCAGTGCTTTTTAGAGCCTTTCTGACTTCACTCTCTAGGATGTCTGGCTCAAGTTCAATGTTCTCATCATTGTGATTATCAGTGGTGTTGAGGTCCTTTTTGTAAAGTTCCTCAGTATATTATTTCCATCTTTTCTTAATCTCTTTTGCTTCAGCTAACTCCTTGCCGTCTTTGTCCCTTATCATGGTCATTTTTGCTTTGAAATGTTCCCTTGATTTCCCCAATTTTTTTGAAAAGATCTCTAGTCCGGCCTCTTGTGTTGTTTTCTTCCATTTCTTTGCAATGTTCATTTAAATAGATTTCATTGTTTCTCCTTGCTTTTCTTTGAAATTCTGTGTTCAAGTGACTGTATTTCTTCTTTTCCCCTTTGCCCTTTGCCTTTTGCATTCCTTCTTTCCTCTGCTATTTTAAGAGTCTCATCAGACAACCACTTTGCTTTCTTATGCTTCTTTTCTTTTGGTATGGTTTTCCTTGCTGCCTCCTGCATGATGTCCCACACATCTGTCCATAATTCTTCTGGCACTCTGTCTATCAATTCCAAACCATTACATCTGTTCCTCACCTCCACCGTGTATTCCTTAGGGATATTGTCTAGGTCATATCTGTCTGGCCTGATTGTTTTCCCTATTTTCTTTAGTCTAAGTCTGAATTTTGCTATTAATAGGTTGTGATCTGAGCCACAGTCTGCTCCAGGTCTTGTTTTTGCTGGCTGTATGGAGGTTCTCCATCTTTGGCTGCAGAGTATGTAATCAATCTGGTTTCGATGTTGGCCATCTGGTGATGTCCATGTGTAAAGTCGCCTCTTGTGTTGCTGGAAAAGGTTGTTTGCTATGACCAGTGTGTTATCTTGACAGAACTCTATCAATCTTTGCCCTGCTTCATTCTGCATTCCAACACCAAACTTGCCTGTTATTCCATCTACTTTTTGATTTCCTACTTTGGCATTCCAATCTCCCAAGATAATGTGGACATCATTTTTTGGTGTCTGTTCTATGAGGTATTGTAGGTCTTCATAGAACTGGTCCACTGTGGCTTCATCTGCGCCCGTGGTTGGTGCGTATATTTGGATTACAGTGATATTAAAAGGTTTGCCTTGTATTCTGACTGACATCATTCTATCATTTTTGAGAGTGTATCCCATTACTGCTTTTCTCACTCTTTTGTTGACAATTATGGCCACTCCATTTTTTCTGAAGTTTTCTTGACCACAGTAGTAGATGTGATGGTTGAATTCACCCATCCCTGTCCATTTTAGCTTGCTGATTCCCAAGATATCAATGTTTATTATTTCCATCTCATTTTTCACCACTTCCAGTTTTCCTTGGTTCATCGACCTCACATTCCATGTTCCTATGCAGTATTGTTTTTTGCAACACTGTATTTCTCCCCCCCCCCTCCCATCTCTCCCCTTCTTTTGATCTGTGTTAAGCATCCTGTTTCATCTAACTTGCCTCTTTTGTTTTGCCTTTTGTTCTGGTCCATAGGGTTCATAGGGTGCAGGATAATAATAATAATAATAATAATAATAATAATAATAATAATAATAATAATAATAATAATAATAATAATAATAATAATAATAATAATAATAATAATAATAATAATAATTACCAAATGACCCAAAAGATGGTGGAGCAAAACCAAAACCTTCATAGGCTCTGGTACCAAAGATTAAGACACCAAAGGGTGTTCCAAGATGCTCTAGAGAGATGGTTTTCATTGTGGTGGCCCATCTGCCTTCACCCCAGGAATAGCCTGAACCAGGGATCTCACTCCACTGAATGCCTGTGATAGTTGCCTTGTCTGCTGTAATGCTACTGATTTCAGAGGTCTTTGCTATGAGAACAATGTAGTTCCCAAACTTGTCCAATCCATCAATGTAGTAGGACATGCCATAACTTGATATGGATGGGATGTTGATGAGGAATGGATCATAGCCTGTGGTTCCTAACTTGATACCAGGGAAGAATAATAGGACCTGGATTCCAGCATTAGCAGAGATGTAAAGGGCTTCGGGGGGCTGGACTTCAAACTGGAGCACTTCACCTGCAACCATGTCTTGATAGAGTTTTGATTTCCCTGCTTGGTAGTGAATACGAGTACTTACAGAAGCAACCACATACACAATGTCACCATTGCCTTGCAAAAATACGGGAGGAACAATGAAGGTGGTGCCCCAACTAGAGACTGGCAAGAGCTGCTCAACAACGTGATCACAGTAATAGTCTTGCTGAACGCAAACATGCCCGCTCAAGACTGCCACTTGTGATGTTGACAGAATCCTAGTGCCAGTCAAGTCATCTGAGCTTTGTAGCTGTGCAACGTGGAAAGCAGCAAGATTAAGGGTGAGTTTACTTCCTGCGGCATACGATTGTCCATCAAAAATCACATTCCCTTTCAGGTGAACATCAACCTTCGCTGGAGTCTGCCAAGCTATGATGGCAAATTCTTTTAAGTAGCTTGTCGATCTGGTACCCGGTGGAGTAACGACGTAATATTCCGTGCCAAGCTCATGGACTGGAAGCACAGTGGTGGTTGCAGTAGAATATAACTTCCGGTCATGCAATACAACAGAAATGTCCTTGTCAGCTTGAATAAAAACAGAATGATCAAATGTGCCACTGCCTTTCATCTCTGCATTGGTTGGGATCGGTACAGGCACCATTTTGCCTTCTCCAACCGTATAGCTTTTCCGTGTGGATGTTTTGCTCAGTGTCACAGTTACTGAAGTGTCACTGTAGTAGCCAGTCAGGAACAGCTGCAAACTTGTTTCCGAGGGCCATCTTGTCTCAAAGTTTTGCATGAAAGTGGTGATGAATTGCTTCCCCTGGAATCCAGCTCTGCCATGACCTGAAGGGGGGAAAAAGGGAACAGTCCTGAAGAAACTAAAATAGTTTTACACCTAGGGGAAGAAAACCAGATGCACAGTTACAAGATGGGGGATACTTGGCTTAGTAATACTACAACCTGTTGTAATGGTCCGTGGGAGTCGAGGTGCTGAACTCAAGGAAGGCACGCGAGACTGATGTATGATGGTAAAAGCCAGCCCCGATTCCTCGGGTGGTCTATATTTATTAGCTTGCATTCTGGATCACTTGCACATAGACTGCACATGACCCCTAATACAGAAGGCTTTGCTTACGTAGCATGTTGCTGGCTAAGGCACATTTGCCAGTCTAGGAAAGTACTGCGTGCCTAGGTTCGCCATAGGCAGAATAATGAGCAGATGTAGCAAGACTTACTGTTCCTGCCTTATCTTGGTCCTAGAAGACTGTGTACCTATGCATAGCTATTTTGTCTAGCTGCGGTTTGCTTTTGCTCAGCTCAGTTCATGGACGTGAGCCAGATACTATTATGCTGTTTACGGGGCATTGTGACATTTGGCTGACTTCTGTCCTATTACTTTCAGTGCCCTCAGCCAAGAAAGCATGGAGTCACTATTGCTCCCTATTACTAATTTGCCCGTACCCAATCGCCTTTCCGGTCGAGCCAGGATGGTCTCGGGATTGTTTGCAAAGCCCAACAAACCCATTGGGAAAGGTAGCTGTCCAATTAGTGGCCTGGGCAACCCACAACAACCAAGAAGGATCTTGGAATTGTTGTAGATCACTCGCTAAATATGATTCAATAGTGTGATGTGGCTGCAAAAAAGGTCAACACTGGTTTTGGATGCATTAACAGAAGTACAGTGGTACCTTGCTTAAAGGGCATAATGCATTCCACGGGATTGTTCTTTAAGCAAGTTTGCTCTTTAAGTGAAACACCAGTGTAAGTGACCAATTGTGACTTCTGGTGAGGGGGATTGTGAACCCTGATTTAGTTGTTAAGCGAGTTTTTGGTTGGTTTTAGTTGTTAAGCGAGGTGACCATTCAGAGAAAATTCTGCTCTTTAAGCAAGTTAGTCTCTAAGCGAGGCACTCTTTATGTGAGGTTTTACTGTACTGTATAGTCTCCAAAACCCATGAGGTCCTAGTCCCCCCCTCTATCCAACACTATGCAGACCATATCTAGAATACTGTTACCAATTCTAGGCACCACACTTTAAGAAAGATGCGAATAAGTTAGAGCAGGTGTAGAGAAGGCCAACATGGATGATCAGAGGACTGAAAACCAAATCATATGAGGAAAGACCGGAGGAACTGGGCATGTTTGGCCTTGAAAAAAGGAGACTGAGGGGGGTATGATAGCACTCTTCAAATACCTGAAAGATAACCATAAAGAAGGAAGGAAGGATCTTGTCTTCATCATCCCCGAGTGCAGGATGTGTAATAACATGCTGAAACTACAGGAAGCCATATTTAGGCTGAATAGTAGGAAAAACAACATCAGTTAGAGCAGTAAGACAGTGGAAGCAACTGCCTCGAGAGGTGGTGAGTGTTTCAACAACTGGCATGCAAGAGAGAATTGAACCACTGTCTGTCATATCTTCTTTGATTCGGATTCCTGCATTGAGCAGGGTGGTTGGATTCAATGGCCTAAAAAGCCCCTCCCAACTCAGATATTCTATCATTCTATGAATCTATGAACAAGATTGCATGAGAGAACTACCCCTTTTCTCAGGTGATCAAAGCTGTGGAGGAATAGGGTAGCATTCTTCCTGTACATAGGTGTGCCATTATAATACAGAGGTGCCATTATGCAAATGGTGTAACTTTTAGAGGCAAAATGCCATATATTAAAAGATCTCTGTAGACCTAGTCATGGGATTCAATATGCAACAGATAATATCTATGGAGATTTCTTAATAGCAATTCACGGTTACAGTGACACCATTTGTATTATGGTATAACAGGATTTCAGCCAACATGTCTGTACACATAAAGTTATACATTTAGGACTGAAGGCAGAAGCATTCTACCTCTCTTTCCAGATGTGTATGATCTCTACTCCCTGGGCAAACATGATCTGTCGCTAATTGCCACTAATTAAGGAGGCCCTGCTTGGCTTCTTGGTGATATAGCAAGCCGTCCAGTTAGTGTACAATGAGGAAACCATGTAAGAAATCCTTAATTTCCAGCAATTAGCCACTGTGAAGAATGCCATTTTCCTTCTGTTGGTGTAACTATTGAACAGAATCAACAATTCTGATGTTTCAAAACAGAGAACAGAATCATCAGTATATTTATCTCACTTAGAGAACTGCTATTAATTGAGACTGTGAAATGAAAACAGACCCAGATACAGTAGGAGTGTTCAATGCGGGGTCCTTAGGACATGAAAAATAGCAGGCAAGATAGGTGCTCAGTGTCTACGCTGGAGCCAATATCACAGGGAGTAATATCAAATTGCCATATATTCTCCATATTACATACATTGCAATTTGGACCACTTGTGGAACAATCCAGTGCAGTCTATTTCCTGGCAATCATGTGAAAAAAGCACTCTGGACTGACCCCGAACCATGCCTAGTGGGATTTTTTTAAATCTAGCCGAAGGGCTTTTTCTTTTTTTCATTTTTTTTTTTGGGGGGGGCAGGCTGGATTTTTTCCTTTGACAGAAAAAAAGGTTGTTTTAAGGGCGATCCCTCCCTCTAAAAGTTAACCATCTGACAATTTCCTGTGCGATCAGGCATGCACCTTTGTAGCCATCTGACTGCACCCTCTTCCTGTTTCTGAAGCCATGCATCCTCATATTCGACTGCCTTTCTCCTGGGATTGTTGATCTATTTTATTTTATTTATTTATTCAGGTTTATAACCTGACCTTTTGGTCATACCTGCCAAGTGTCACGTACTGGCTGGGAAATCCCGCATTTTACCCGTCTTTCCCCCTCTGTCCCGCTGTCATCCCGAATTTGGAGCAGCCAGAGGGAGGTTTACTGCGCATGCGCACCCATCAGAGGCAGAGGTGTGCATGCACAAGGGGTTTCTGCGCATGTGTGAGGGGTTTCTGCACATGTGCGAGGGGTTTCTGCACATGCATGAAGGGGTTACTGTGCATGCACGAGGGGTTTCTGCACATGTGTGAGGGGTTTCTGCACATGTCTGAGGGGTTTCTGCACATGTGTGAGGGGTTTCTGCACATGTCCGAGGGGTTTCTGCACATGCGTGAAGCAGTTACTGTGCATGCACGAGGGGTTTCTGCGCATGCGTGCCCATCAGAGGCAGCGGTGCTTCCTGTATTTTCTCAGCCGCATCTTTGCAGGTATGCTTTTGGTGCAAGCACCATTCACGGCGGTTTACAATATGTATCTAAATCATCCCAATAAAAAACACAAGAAAAAACGCAGGAAACAAAGTCAGATGGCATTAAAGAAAATCTAAAACCACAGCAGTACTGTATTTATATTAAAACACTATCCGCAGAAGTAAAAGGAGGTAATATCAATTTTAAAAGTCCAAGGTCAACATTGCACTGTTCTAATGATCTTATAGGCCTTAAAAGGCTTGTTGACATAGATGGGTCTTAAGTGATTTACCTGTGGTGGCTCAAGTGGTTAAGACAGCTGAACTCGCTGACTGGAAGGTCAGAGTTTGATTCCCGGGTACTGCATGATGGACTGAGCTCCCAGCTCTGTGTCAGCTCCTGCCAACCTAGCAACTTGAAAGCAAGAAATTGCAAGTAGATAAACTTCGGTGGGAAGGTAAACAGTGTTCCATACACTTCGGTGTCTAGGCATGCCTGCCACATGTTCACAGAAAAGTCTGCAGATGCAGACAAGTGCTGGCTCTTTGGCTATAAACAGAGATGAGCAATGAACCCTAGAGTCAGATATGACTGGCTTTCGAGCAAGGGTGATCTTTACTTTTACCAAAGTGATTTACGGAATACAGTGATACCTCGCTTAAAGAGCACAAAACGTTCCACGGGATTGCTCTTTAAGCGAGTTTGCTCTTTAAGCGAAGCACCATTGTAAATGACCAATTGTGACTTCTGGTGGGGTCGATTGCGAACCTCAATTTAGTTATTAAGCAAGTTTTTGGCTGGTTTTAGTTGTCAAGTGAGATGACCATTCAGAGAAAATTCTGCTCTTTAAGCAAGTTAGTCTCTAAGCGAGGCGCTCTTTATGCGAGGTTTTAGTGTATTAACAAAGTTTGAGCTGTTGTAATCTCCGCTGGTAATTCATTCTAGATGGTGGGAGCTATGGCAGAGAAAGCTCTCAATGTGGTTATAGATTGTCTTGCCTCTCTAGGTGTAACCACTCGGAGCTCACATGCCTGGGTGCTTCAGGTATAACACCTGTGGACAAGGCGCTCCCTCAAATATCTTGGTCCCAAACCATCCAATCCCAACCAAAAGAGGGAGGTAGATTGCTGGATTTGTGTCACTGCATTGTTTCGTTTGTTTGTTTTTAACCTGCCAGGTACTTTCCCAAATATATGATCAGCAGCATGGAACAGACAGCTCCCCTGCAGTTGTTAGCAGCATAAGAACATAAGAACAGCCTTGCTGGAACAGGCCACAGCCCATCCAGTCCAGCATTCTGTCTCACACAGTGGCTCACCATTTCCTTCAGGGTATTCCCAAGCAGATGCCTTCACCTGCTTAGGATTCCCTGGAAATGGCATTGAGAGATATCCTGCCTATCTCTCCAACCCGGAGGTTGTCCTTAAGTATCCATAATTATAGCCATTGATACTCTTGTCCTCCATGAACTGGTCTAATCCTTTCTTAAAGCTGTCAAGACTGACAGCTGTCACCACTTCTATTGGCAGGGAGTTCCATAGACCAGTAATCCTCTGGGTGAAAAAGTACTTTCTCTTATTTGTTTGAGAACTAGTACCCAAAAGTTTCATGGAGTGTCCCCTAGTTCTAGTGTTGTGCGATAGGGAAAACAGTTTTTCCTTATCTACTTTGTCCACACCATGCATGATTTTATAAACTTCAATCAGGTCACCTCTTAGACGTCGTCGTTCAAGAGTGAAGAGGCCCAACCGTTGCAGCCTCAGATGGTAAGGAAGGTGTTCCAGTCCCCTAATCATTCTGGTTGCCCTCCTCTGCACTTTTTCCAGCTCCATAATATCCTTCTGGAGGTATGGCGACCAGAACTGTACACAATATTCCAGATGGGGCCTCACCATAGATTTATAAAGAGGCAAAATGACACTTGCTGACTTATTTTCTATACCCTTCCTAATGATCCCTAGCATTGAGTTTGCTTTTTTCCCTGCTGAGGCACACTGGGTTGACACCTTCATTGAGTTGTCCACCAGGTCACCAAGGTCCCTTTCCTGGTTTGTCGCAGAGAGTTCAGCAATAATTAATAGACTAAAAATATGTCATGGACCCTGCCCTGTCCTGTGTTTGTGTGCCCATATGCATGGGAGTGTGTTTGAGCTGGGTGGTTCTATTGATTACAGCAAAACTTGCAATGGCCCCAGTACTGGAAAGCTGTTGAAAGAATGCTATCATTCTGTTTGCAAAATCCTAGCGGTGATTGAACAACCATGACCCATTAAGCAGATGGGACAAGGCTTGCCAGAGGGTGGGGAGGGAGAGAGTACAGGCCACGTGTCTGGTTGGTTGGACTCTTGTTTCATTCCCTGGAATCCTCACAAGAGGAAATCAGTAGTTGTAAGGGAACGATGTTGTTTGCATCCAGTTCACTGGGGTCTTAATCCCTGAGAAATGACAGATGGAAGAAAAGTCTCAAGGTATTTTCATTTTCTGTCTCCCTCCAGATAGCAAGAAGAGATTCATTCTTCGTACTGGAAAGCATGTTTTTGGATTGTGCTGTCTTGCTTTCTCAGGGTTTTCTTTCTTTCTCAGTTTATATAACAATAGCAATTAAACTTAGATACCACCCCATAATTCTTAGTGTAAGGGACTGTGGTGGCTTAGTGGCTAAGACGCAGAACTTGACGACTGGTAGGTCGGCAGATCAGCAGTTCGAGACCCGAGTGCTGCGTGATGGAGTGAGCTCCCAGCTCTGCCACAGCTCCTGCCAAACCCAACAATTCCAAAGCAAGAAATTGCAAGTAAATAGGTACCACTTCAGTGGGAAGGTAGACAGCATTCCATGGACTCCGGCATCTAGTCATACCAGCCATATGTCCATGGAAACATCTGCAGACACAGATAGCAATGGCTCTTTGGCTATAAACAGAGAAGGGTACTAAACCCTAGAGTCAGATATGACTGGCTTTCAGACAAGGGTAACCTTTACCTTTACTAAAAGTAATGCTTCACTCAAAGCAATGCTTAGTGCACTCTCTGGGCAGTGCACAAGTTAATTAGCAATTTGATCCCAACATGCTAGGGACTCATTTTGCCAATCTTGAAAGGCTGGAAGTCTGATTCAACCTTGAGTCCCTCCAGGATCGAACTCACATCATCAGAAGTTTTGTCAGAGATTCTATTCTGCAAACTAGACAACCATCCTAAAAATTAAGTGGGGGGAGCTAGGGGCCCCTTTAACCCATTTACTTACCACACAGTGGCATTAAAACAGAAAACAGGAGAGAGATTTTCATTGCTGCCATGTCTGTAAAAAAATGTGGGGAGGGGAAAAATATGTTATAGTCATTCTTGCTATTTTGTCCCTTGTTGTATTCTGCAAAACAGAGCTTGACAAAATAATGCTGTTTGTTATCTAACACACTGGAAAGCTCCACATAATGACACAATAAATGATTTTAAAATACCTGATTTGCTCATTGTCCTTTTTCTTGAGAAAAGAAACCAAACAGCAAACTGATGATTAGATTGGAAAATAGAAAAATGCTTTAGAATTTGACAAAAATCTCCTGAAAATAAACCATTTCTTTCCTTCAAACAGTAGTAAGGAAAAGGTAGCAAGAAAAAGTTTCTCATTGTGTGAAAAGATAAACAAAATACCTCTCATTATGCCCTTTGAAATGATATTATTCTCCTATTAGTAAAACTTTACAGATAATGCAGTCCGTTATATTTGCTTTCAGGCTCCTTAAAGGTCTCTTTTCTATTTTAAACCTTCACTATTGAAAGTTTGGGAGAATATTTGGAGAAACTGCCATCAGAATGAGGTTTAACAGCTGACTAGAAGGCAAACATCAGAGAGGAGCAGCAGCATCTAATGTGAAAAATACTTTCCTGTCAAGGTGCTTTCCTTCATTTGGTGTTAAGAGGAGAAGGTAGACACCAAATGAAAATGGTGGCAGAGACCAAATGACTCCTTGAGTTGGTCCTTCTGTTAAAAACTCTGAGTAAAGGTAAAGGTTTCACTTGCTCGAAATCCAGTCGTATCCGTCTAGGGTTCAGTGCTCATCTCTGTTTCAAAGCCGAAGAGCCAGCACTGCCTGCTGCTGCAGATGTTTCCATGGTCATGTGGCAGGCATGACGAGACACTGGACTGCACGGAACACTGTTACCTTCCCACCAAAGTGGTGCCTGTTTATCTACTTGCAATTTCTTGCTTTCTAACTGCTAGGTTGGCAGGAGCTGGGACAAAGACGGGAGCTCATTCTGTCCTGCAGTACTCAGGAATCAAACTGCTGACCTTCTGCCTCCCAGTCAGTGTCTCAGCCACTTGAGCCACTCTGAAGACAAGTAGAATCTCTTCTATAAGACTTGTGCTAAAACTTCAGATTAGTCCAAACGCATGCTGAGTCAAGGGGAGTGACTCTGCTTCCAGTTTAGGAATGAAGGTTTTATTATGCTTGATATACTTTTTATTGTTGTGAAAGGAACACAGGTACTCTTAAAAGAACTTGCTTGGCAAGGAACAACAAAGGAACCACAATTTAGATTTTTGAAAGTGGTCCTTCTCAAATGACAATCATGTCATTTATTAATTTATCTCAGTACGCCTGTGACGTTGCTGCACCCTTATGCTTGTTCTGTACAGAATTACATGAGGAAGAGCCAAGACAGGCAAAAGAAACTTCACTATTCCTCCCATGGTCTAGAGCAAGGATGGCCAAATTGTGGTCTGCCAGCCAACGCTGGACTACAACTCCCATCCCCACTAGCAGGCATAGGCAATGATGAGGTATGCTGGGCTTTACTGTCCAACCACTAAACAGCTATAGGTATCATTGCTGATCTCAGATACCAATCTTTGTTGACTCATTTTGAGCTGCTGACCAAGACAAGCATACAATGACATGGAGAGGCATTGTGGTGGACAGTTACCTTGTCAGACTAGAATTTGTGAAGACTTCCTCCCATATTTGTTTAGTCTCAGTGTTAAATTAGGTTCACCCTTATTCTGAACAGGCTGGTTGTGTGGAAAGCTGCATACATCACCCCAAGCAACTTAAGAGGAAGGATAGCATACAAGAGCAAACCAGAGACCTAAGGGTTTTCAATCCTGGTTCAAGCCAGTCTCTTACCTTCAACAATTTTGGCTTCACAAAAGGAGAGTAAAGAACCTCGATTCCTGCTCTCACTATCTCTGCCCCTTAGTCTCCTTTTATAGAAAAATGCATTGAAGCCTAGTTCCCCACTGAACTGACAAGGAAGCTCTGAGGTTATAGCTGGACAAATAAAAAGTTTTGCCAGACATGATAGCGTTTCAGGCAAACAAAAAGAGCAGAACTCAGCAAACCTTTTACTTCCTCATTCCCTAATGGTGATGTCCATTTATTAAAGGCTAAAGCAGTGGCTCAAGTGGCTAAGAGGCTGACTGGAAGGCGGGAGGTCAGCAGTTCAATTCCTGAATACTGCAGGACGGAATGAGCTCCCGTCTTTGTCCTAGCTCCTGCCAACCTAGCAATTCAAAATGAAGACATTGCAAGTAGATAAATCGGGACCACTTTGGTGGGAAGGTAAACAGTGTTCTGTGTGCTCCCATGTCCAGTCATGCCTGCCACATGACCACGGAAACGGCTGCAGAAACAGACAGCGCTGGCTCTTCGGCTTTGAAACAGAGATGAGCACTGAACACTAGAGTCAGATACGGCTGGCTTTCAAGCAAGGGAAATCTTTACCTTTAAAGTAGGCTATCCTACACTTTTAATTGTTATACATTTTTTGTGCATTTGTATGTTCTGCAATTTAAAAGAGAAAGTTAACACCTCCTTGTCACCTTCACTAAAAAAAGACAAAGAAATCTGGCACTTTAAAGACTAACTGCTGTATTTTAATGTGTGCTTTCATGGATCAAGTCCACTTTGTTAGACATAAGAGTGAGATTTCATGGCATCAATTTATACACATAAGGTACAAAGGCACACGATGGTTAGTATAACAGATACATATACAGATCAATGTGTGTTTTTTACAACTGGTAATACCTACCAGTTTGGCCAGGTTATCCTGCTATGGTAATAGAGTAGACCATATTTCCAGCGACTCAATGCTGTCAGGCAGCAATTAACTAACCTTACAACCCTGAGGAGTAATGGGTGCTGAAGTCCACAAGGAAGGGTGATGGTCCCCAAGTGGATTAAATCCCACTTGAATCCATCTTGATGGAGGGCAGTAGCTTCATTAATACTGGCCTGGGACTTTGCATGCCAAAAGGGCTCAGGACCAGAAAGTGACTCACAGGACTGGATCAGTGGTACAGGAGTCATGCTGCAATGTGGAAGGCTGATGAAAGGCCACTGAATCATATTCTCAGGATAGTCTTCATGGCTGATCACAATGATGATCACCCATATTTGGATTCAGATATGGTGAAGGCATCTGCTTGGGAATACCCTGAAGCAAATGGTGAGCCACTGTGAGTGACAGAATGCTGGACTGGATGGGCTGTGGCCTGTTCCAGCAAGGCTGTTCTTATGTTCTTTTTCCTTATGGCAGAAGAAGGAGGAGGAGGAAATGCCTGTCTGTATAATTGTCTGTTATGCTAACCATTCTGTAGCCACTGGGGCTGCTGCCCAACTTGCCAACATGAAAAAGAAATAAACCAGAAAGTCCAGTGCCAACTGATATTTTGGGGTGTTAAAGAATACAAAAAAAAATCATGTGGCTTATGTAAAAATGAATTATCATTCGTGCCAAATTTTAGGTGCTGCAATTCATGTCTACTTTATCTATACCTATAAATCCAAGGGTTAACCGTTGGAACTTGCTATATGTTTCTGCACCCGTCCATCCTATCCTGTACCGAGCCTCCTGCACTCACCCGAACCCGGTACGGAGGTTACTGAAGGGTTGAGAAATGCGCCAGTGGGGCAAGAGCCCCACGAATGCAAACAAAGGGAAAGAACTTCACTTTCCAATGTTCTTTGCACAGCGCCACAGCCAATCAGGCTGAGAGGTGCAAGCAAAAAGAATATTGGGAAATGCGGCGCGGCCAATTAAAATCAAGCTGCAGAAAAAACCACCGCACAAACGCAAACCACAAACGCTAAACTACAAGTCCTAGAGTCCTGCGTGCCGTGAGCACGCAGAACGCTGAGAAAGCTGGCACGCGAAAAACAAAATTACAAAACGAAATGGGAGCGCAACTCCGCTGCAGGCAGACGCAGCGCCTCACAGCCTCGCAAAACAAAAAGCCACAAAACTCCACCGCGAGACACACGCCGGCCTTCTTTCCTGGAGCAACAGGGAGAAGAGGGACTCCCTATCCTCCATGCTACCCAGCCGAAGACACAGCAAGACCACTGCCAGCCTCAAGGAAAGTAGAGCCGGGGTGGAAAACAAAACAAAAACGGGCAGCAGTTCATCAGGGGAAGCACCCTCTCTGACAGATGACTGGCTGATGCCTTTGTACTTCCGAATACAAAAGCAGCAGCCAGCAATCCGCAAGGAAGAGCCCCACCCCTTACGGATTGCTGCCTGCCCATCTCCGGTTAGGTAAGCCAGGAGAAAAAGGAGACAGAGAGGAGAGAACCATCGTGAGGCAGAGATAGCTCTTCTCTGCCTCCTCCTTCTCCCCCGACCTACCTAACAAATCTTCTCAGAAGAAGAACGGGCTGACTGCCTCCTCCTCCTCCTTTCCCCCATTGCTGCATCGAACCAAAAATTCAAAGCAGCAATGGGGAAAAGAGGAACTGACAGGCAGCCTGTTCTTCACGCTAAAGTAAACACCAAAATCAAACACCAAAATTAATAAAAAAATAATAGAACAAAAATAAATCAATAATTAAAAACCTCTTTAATAAACAAAAAAGTAAACCACAAAATACACAAACAAAAACATCCACAATACCACAAAAGCACATACAAAACACCTAACTACAACACGAAAAAATCACAAATTACACAAATAAACAACAACTAATTACACAAATAAACAACAACGAAATAAGAAAAATTAAACAAAACCAGAAATAACCAAACCAATTAAACAAACCTAAAACCCAACCAAAACAAAAGGGAACAAACAGAAACACCTCCCAGCCCACCACCACAAAAACAAAACAAAGAAAAACCCTAGAAGAAAGAAAACCAGACAACTCACCAGCATGTCCTCCCTCCACGACGACCTGAACAGAAATTAAGAAACAAAGACTACTTACCAGAAGAAGCCCCACCCAGAGGCCAGGAGAGAAAAAATACGTGAAATGAAACCAAACCCACTAGCATCCCCACCTGCAGGGCAGAATAGTAAAAACAACTCAAAAACAAACAACAGCCCCACCTAGAGGCCACAAGACTAAAAACAAGTCAAAAACATAAAAATAAATTAAATGTTTACACAAATCACAAACATATGTTAAATAAATAAAATAAAAAGATTTATAACATCCTGTGTTGAGTTTTAACTCAAATAAAAACCCAAAACTTCTAAACACAGTTTAAAAACATTGAATGTAAAAAACATGTACTTTCACATTTTTAAAAATATTACCTACGGTACAACTATTAACAAAAAACAACAACACAAACTAAAACATTATTTGGTTAAATAAAACAATTTGAAACAATTATATCATACTTTGTTCTTTTTTTAATCCACAAAAAACCCCAAAAAGCTGATCACAGTTTATAACAGCCTGGCAACGCCGGGCAACCTATGCTAGTTGCTTATAAAAGAGAAATCTGATGAAAGACTGAAGACTGTACAAACAAGTTGGACAGGCAATTTTGCAACCTTTAGGCAAACTGTGCCCAACCTTGCTCTATATCTATGTTGGAAAGATGGCTACATTTTGGACATTGTGACCAGCATGAATCCCCTCTATACATAGTAAGCACCTGCTACTGTTTGAAATGTTTCCAATTAATACAAGAAACCATCCACTCTACGTACATCAGTTTGGCCCTGAATGTCTTCACAACAGAGCATGCAGCTCCACTATGGAGTGCATCCACAAGTGCAAAACAAGTTGACATTGCTGTTAATGAAGCTTTGTGTATAGTGACAGGATGCCTCAAACCTACACCAGTAGGTGTAGAAAATATACCCTCTTGTTGATATGACTCCACCTAAGATAAAGAGAGAAGTAGCAGTGGACGCTGAGAGAACTAAGCAAGAGAATGACCCTCAGCATCCTCTGAATGGATTTGAGCCTCAAGTCCACCAGCTCAGATCCAGGAAGAGCTTTATGGCAAGAACAAACATTCTTGAGGGTACACAAGAGCAAAACCAAATAAAAAATGGAGAAAGGAGGTCACTGGACAAGGAACAACATTAAAGGAGGATATGGCTGAAGAACTCAACCTCCCCTAAGTCACTTGGAGGACTCTGAATAGACTGAGGGTTGGAGTGCCTAATGTAAAACCAACATGCTCAAGTGGGGGCTGCTGGCAGACAACACCATGCAGTGTGAATGCGGACAATAATAAACAATAATAAACAATAATGATGCCCCCAAAACAAAACACATACAGTATTGGCAACGGCAAAGTTTAAGTTAGTTAATCCTATTGTTTGGCAATTGGTAAGGGACTGTGGTGGTTTAGTGGTGAAAGCGGTGAAAGCGGAGGGCAGACATCATGGTCCATCTAGCCAGTGGGTGACATGATATCCAAATTGCTAAAAACCGCATGCAGACAGAATCCAGCTCATTTACTGGTTTGCAAATTATTACACTGATGAGGACTTAAGTTTGGACAATGACAAAGGCAAGAAAGTGACTTCATTTTGGCAGTTTAGGGTTTGATCAGGAAATGAAAGAAGAATCAATACAATTGTTTTTTAAACACCATGGTTATACCAACTGCAATAGCAGTGGCTAAAAATGTATGTAAACATATGCACACAAACTCTTTTTAAAAAACTAAGAATACATACATAAACTCTAAAAAAAAACCTATAGCAATTAAAACAGTAAAAATAATCTATTCAATGATCCCCCAAATGTTTGATGAAAGATCACAATCATTTTTTAAATAGTCAAAGGGATTAACACTATTTATTTAATTAATTAATTTTAAAAAAATATTTATTTTAAATTTTTAAACAAATACAAATATAAAACAATATAAATATAAAACAGTACATATAAAAATACAAAAAGAAACATCCAAAAAAAGAAAGAAAAATACAGTCTATCCTAATACACTTTCTAAGTATCTTTAGATTTAACAAACATAACTGCTAACATTACTAAATCATATACACTTTTATGTAATTCAATACTCTTTGTGCTGCAACTCCATAAAAATGAAAACAACATAATACTTAATTCACACCCAGTGCTTATTTACAATGTCCTGGAGAACTCAGAGTGACACATATTTTATATCCAGAAACTTCTTTGTTCGGGTACAAGTCTGTTAGATTCAACATCCATAAGTGAGTGATCCACAAAAAGTTTCCAAATATTCCAAAATCTATTCTCTCTCATAATGCCCTTTTTTCTTTTATTTCCCATGTTAATTTATCATTCAATGCTAAATTCCACATTTCTTTATACCACTCCTCCATCTGTATAATTATGTCATTTCCCCAATTTCTTGCAATACATTATCTGCCCGTTGTAAGCATTATTTCGAGTAATTCTTTTTCATCCCTATTTAAATTAATACATTCCATATTTGTTAACATGGTGGTATCTGACTCCAGTTTGATCCCCCCCCCATTATTTCACTAATCTCTTTTTCAATTCTTATCCAAAAATCCTTTATCACCTTACAACCCCACCACATGTGTCTATAAGTTCCTATTGTGTCTTTATATCTACAACATAACTTATCTTTTTTATTATCAATCTGATGTAACCTCACTGGTGTCAGATACCACCTCCATAACATTTTATAATTATGTTCTTTAATTCTAACCGACATAGTTCTCATTATCCTCTTTTTCCATTTGTTTCTCCATGCATCTTTTTCTATCCTTATATTCAGATCCTGTTCCCACCTTTGTTTCAAATCCTCCTGCGGATCACCCTCCCTATTTATTAAACTATGCAATTTGCTAACTAAACCCTTAATATTTCTATCACCTTTTCTGATTTTTAACAACAATTCTTCAAATTCCGTCTTCTCTCTATCTACATCAAATTCTCTCAAATATTTGCCATTCCAATTATTAACCCTCAGTATCTGAAACCAATTCATTTTCAATTGTTCGAATAGCGTTTTCTTTCTACTTTCATCTCCACAGATCCGTAACCAGTCTTTCACCAGGAAAACTTCATTTTTATCCAATATTTCTATTATTTCTTTATCTATTTTCAATGGAAAACTTGCCATGTCTGCCAATTCCAGAATTGGAGAGATATTCGGGGCCAGGTCCTTCTTTAATTTTTTTCACACATTCATTAATCCCCTCATCATTGTATTATTAGTAACTATTTTCCCCATTCTTCCTCCCAAAAAGATCATTTTACCTATGTTCCTATAATCTTTCATCTCAATCTCCTCCCAAATTACTTTTTCTCTTGCCAAGATCTTCACAACATTCTTAATTTGAAAGGCACAGTAATATGCCACTAAATTCGGCATTCCTAAACCTCCTTCTTTTTGAGGTAAATGCCATAATATTTTTGGTAGTCTGGACTCCCCCCCACCCCATTACAAAAGTTATTAAATAACTTTTGAAACTCATTAATTTCCTTGTCCTTCAATTCAATTGCTAATACATCAAATAAAAAATTAATTCTAGGTAACAACATCATTTTAGTAAGTGCAATTCTCCCAAACCATGACAATTTCACCTTTTGAAAACTTTGTATTCTTGTCTTAATTTCCATTTTCAAACTATCATAATTCCATCTTTTAAGCTCTTCCAATCTATTTGATATAATTATACCCAGGTATTTCAACTTATCTTTAATTTGGATATTACTCATTCCCTTTATCTTCCTCCTCTCCTATCGTGTTACACAACATCATTTCCGATTTATCCCAGTTAATCTTCAAACCCGTAATATCCTCAAAGTCCCTAAGTTGTGTTCTATTTCTATTCATAACCCTCTCCAGATGTTTTGCAATTATCAATGTGTCATCTGCATACATACTTATTTTGTTCCCATCATCCCTTCTATTTTCCCATCCTCTCTTATAGCTTTTGCCAATATCTCCATTGCCATGATAAACAATATAGGGAACAAGGGACAACCCTGTCTAGTACCCGCCTCTAATTTTACCTCGTCTGTGAACTCAACGTTTACTCTAACACTAGCTATTCCTTTCTGATATAATAAATCTATTACCCTTCTAAATTTATCACCGAATCCGTAGCTTTTAATTATTTCCTTAATCGAAATCCATTGTAGGGAGTCAAATGCCTTAAAAATGTCCAAAGATATTAATCCGACTTTCTCTTTTGTTTGATTCACATTATCTATTAAATCTAAAACTCTTCTAGTCAAATCTGCCATATGTCTCCCTTTTAAAAATCCCACTTGATCTAAATGTATATAATCACCCATAAATTTATTTAAACGATTAGCCAATATTGCTGTGAAGATCTTGGCATCCTGATTTATAAGAGAGATTGGTCTATAAGATTCCACTTTCTCTAAATTATTTCCCGGTTTTGGCAACAGTACAACCGTAGTCCTATACCATGAAGTCGGGATTTGTCCCCCATCCAGTATATAGTTATATAATTTTACCAACTTTGGAACCACAACATCTTTAAATTCCTTATAAAAATCAGCCTGCAATCCATCCTCACCCGGAGCTTTCCCCAACTTCAAACCCGCAATTACCTCCTTTACCTCCTTTTCCAAGACTTGTTCTTCCATTTTATCCCTATGTTCCTGTTTTATTCCAGTTGTTATTTGTCTCTCTAATTGCTTTTTAAGCTTCTCCACGTCTATCTCTTTTTTTGCATACAAAGCTTGATAAAAATCCTTCACAATTTTACATTTATCTCTAATCTTATTATATCTTGACCCTTGGTTATCGACCAAAACTCCAATTTCTCTTTTTTCCTTTTTGTCTTTTGCCGCTTTTGCCAATAATCTTGAATTTTTATTGCTATATTCAAAGTACTCTCTTTTTAAATAAATCAAATCACTTTTTACCTTTTCTATATCTTTACCAACCAATTCAGCCTTTAATCTTTGTAATTTGACAAATATCTTCTTATCTTTCCTCTTTGAATGCTCCTCCTGTAACCGCTTTATCTCCTTTTCACTTTCATCCTGTGCTAGATTATACTTGTTATCTCTATTACTTACCTTTTACTTTCACCTCTAAAAACCGACTTCATGGCATCCCAGACCATATTAAAATTTACCTCATCATTATCATTCCATTGCCAACTTTCCATCCAACTCCCTATAATTTGTTCTTTACACTTTTGATCTTTAAATAAATTATTATCATATCTCCATTTCCTCCTCCTTTCAATTTCTTTCTGTAGACTCAGTTCCAAAACCACTTTGGCATGATCTGATTCCTTAAAAATTCCATTCTCAATCTCTTCCATATTTGTAATCATATTTTCAGTTACAAATACATAGTCTATTCTAGAATAGGAGTTATGAACATGTGAAAAATAAGAGTAAGCCCTTTCTGACCCCTTAATCTCGCTCCAAGAATCCTTCAGACCTAATACTGCCATCCAATTATCCAAAATCTTCCCTTTAATACCTGTTCCACACCTTGTTATATTTGTACAGTTCACATTTGATCTTACTAAATTAAAGTCGCCTGCCACTATCATCTTTACCGATTTTTCCATTACCACAATTTTACGGATTTTTTCTAAAAATTCCGCTTGATCTTCATTTGGAGCATATATATTCACCAAAGTTATTTCCTCATCATCTATCTTCCCTTTCACTATCAAATACCTACCTTCTGAATCTGAGATACTTTTTGTTATCTCGAATCCCAATCTAGTAGAAATCAAAACTGCAACTCCTCTTGCTTTTGATGTGCCAAATGCCTTTTCATAATGTTGCATCCAACCTAAGAAAATTTTGTTTGTATCCTGAGATTTTTGATGAGTTTCCTGTAGAAAGAATATGTCTGGTCTATCCTTCCTCAATGCTGATTCTATCCTATTCAAGCACAGATCCTGTACCTTTTACATTCCACGTTAAAACTTTAATACTTCTCATGTTTTGATTTACCACCCTAGTCTGCCTCTTCCGAGCTCTCCATTAGGTGTGCTACCTCTAACCCACAATAAAAAAAATAAAACATCAAACCAAAAACACACAATGTCAACCTCCCCACTTTCTTCATCAAAAAAAGCCACCTTCGTCCTCCAAAGGGGGGAGGGGGGAACATGCAAGATGTACGTGATAGTTAATGCTCAAGCGCACCATCCCCATTATAAAAACAAATTTGTAAAAACATTATCTTATATAAAAATTCATACATGCAATCCTTTTTCTTTCTACCCTTTACTTGGCTCTTCCTTGACCACAATTAATGATAATTCCTCCTCTACTCCTACTGACTGCCCTCCTCCTGTGGCACCACCCTCATCTGCTCCCTCATAATCTCTTCTTATAGCTCCTGAGTCCAGTAGTTCTTTTCTCAAAGCTAACCACTCTTTTGAACCCGCCTTGACCAGATCAAGTAAACTCAAATATTCCAGTGCATCAGTCCCTGCATCAATCACCTGCATTTTTTTTCATAGAAGAATCTTAACTTTTATGGAAATTGCCAATTATATCTTACACCTTTTTTCATCAACAATTTAATTACTGGTTTCATCTTATACCTCCAAACACATTCTTTAATAGAAATATCATTATATACTTCCACATCAGACCCATCAATTTTCAGACCGCCAGAGCCAGCTTGTTTTAGAAATGCCATTACTTTGAGCTTGTCTCCCCAATTTGCAAATTTAACCAAGACGTTTCTTTGAGCATCTTTACCCCTTCCCGGACCCACTCTATATCCACTTACAATATCCTCCTGTACAAAATCCTTCCCCATTTTCAAATTGTTTAACCATTGAACAATTCTATCTCTTAGCTGGTCTGGCATTCTTACCAACATATGGCGTATCACAATGTTCTGTTTTCTCATCAATTCTTCCATGACATCAATCCTTTTTTCATGCTCATTCACTTTCAACTTATTCTCCTTCATTTCCTCCTGTATCCCTTTTATTTTCCCCTTTCATAGATTTCACCTCATTTTGCATCAACTTAACATTTCCCTCTATTTTTTGTAAGCTTAAATCTACTTTTTTGGAAAAATCCATAAACGTTGTAACCACTTTGTCCTGTTTTTTCAAAATTTCATTTTTATCCTTCACTCTTGCCTCTTGCCTCTTCTCAAATTTCTGAAACAATTTACCAAATTCAACCATTATTTGAATCTGATCATAAGGTTCAGGTGATGGTGATGATGATGTGGGAGCCTCCTCAACTGGTACTTTATCCTTCCTCTTAGATTTCACCACAGGCTCCTCCTCCTTCGCCTTTCCCCTTGTAACCTTCTCCATGGTGACTTCAACTAGAAGCTTTAATGCTGCAACACTCTTAGCTCTTGCTGAACATTTTCCTTGAAACTGCTCCAGCACTCCCACACTCTTGTACCACAATATTTTGGAATTTCCAACCACTGTATATCCAAAACAAAGGTAGTGAGATGGAAAAAAATCCCCAAAACCCAAATTCACTTTCCCAGGCTGACAAGAAAAAAGAAACCAAGTAGAAAGATGAAAATTTGTAATCCACAATGCAGTCAATGTGCCTTATAATCCACTCAAGCTCTTCTTCTTTATTATAATATCCAAGATCCACGCAGCTTTATAATCCAAGCTTACTAGCCAGCCCCTTTGATGGAGACCACAAACATCCAATTGTTATATTGTTTCAACTCAGAGTTCTGTTCACAATGTATCCAAAATCCCAGTGTGAAGAAGGAGTACCGAAGCAAAAAGAATGAGGGTGGAAAATCCACAAATCCACAATTAATAAACCAAGAATATTGTAGGCCAGGAAATAGGATTCTTCGAGCCCAAAGCTGCCAAAAAAATAACCCGAAACTATAATCCAGTTTGCCCCATGAAAAATTTCCAAACCGGCTGCACTGACCACAGCTCCAAATCAGCAATGGCAATATCTGAGTGAGGTCCTTCACTTTCTATGCCGCCCCAAGTGACCGCTTTCCGTGTTTATGCAATGTCAACCGAGTTCAAATAGTTCTTAAGATCTTTCTAACTTTCCCCTTTTTTTATAATTTACTGGTCACTCGATGGCCTCAGTCCTCGTTGTTCTCCAATTTCTTCACCATACAAGCCACTTTTCCTCCCCGTTCTCCTAAGTTTTGATTTTAAAACTGATCCTCTGCCATTGTTCCTTCTTCTCCCTCTCAGTTCAAAACCTCCGTACTCATTTACACTTCACAACCCGCTGTTACGGGGGATCTCACCTCTGCCACCACTGCTCCGAAGTTTAAATCGAATCCTTGATTTCCTTGCGCTTATCCTCCGCTGTTTCCAAGCACTGAGCTCCCGTCCGAATCCAAATCTGAAGCGGCTCGTTCGGCTCGACTTTCACCGTGCCTCACTTACTGCCTCGTTTACCACTTAATTTTCAGACTTCGAGCCTGTGCCGCACCTCTTTGTTGTCCAAAGCACCTCGGAAATCTTGATTTTATATTTTTAAGACAGCCCATCGGGTAGGTTCACTTTAAAATTCGCTTTTTCTCCCCATTTCTGCGTGAGCCGAGATGAAACACGTCTTGCTCTCAGCACATCTTAGCCATGCCCCCATTTATTTAAATTTATATGACACCCCCTCACCCTAGGGCGGCTCTGGGCGGCTCACAACAAGTACAAAACATATAAAATCATCCCATAAAATCATTAAAAAGATAACCCCATAAAAACCCATTAAAAGACAGTTAAAAAGCCTACCCACCCCCATCAATACAAGAGAGGCACTTTATCTTAGAAGAGCCAACGGGTGGGGACCACTTCCCCATCAGCCCTCCACACTTGCCCTGCCAGCCAGGTTTTGAGCCCTTTCCTAAAGGGCAGCAATTCTGTCTGCTACCGTAATTCACCTCAACAAAGAAAGACGGCCGGGGTGTGATAATAGCAAAATAGTTGTGATGAACACTCCCGATGATACCAATGATTATATCCAAATTATCAAATTTTAATATTCTAAACTCTGGTACTGAGACACAATTAGTGGTACGCTAGACTACTGTATACAATTATACATATATATATATAAAGAGAAGGCACAAAAGTTGATGACTTAAAGACTTGTATCAGCATAAAATCCTCTTCCCTTCCTCTATAACGAGAGACTGGGTGAGTCGACGATCTGCAGATATGTACAAAACACAATCCAGGAACAGTCCAAGGTTAGTTCGTCTTCAATGGTCACTGTCCGTACGTGCAAAATATTTGTTGTTAAAACATCCGACTAAGTCGGTAACGCTACCACAGCGAGTGTGGAAACAATAGTACACTCCTATGTTGGACGGAACGAAGACCTCAGATAAGCAGTCGGAACGGCTCGACCCAGAAGGGGGGGGAAAATGCGAAGTCCGTTAAATGCTGATGTCCCTCCGGTATGGTGACATTTCGAACCCTTCTTCAGAGTCTACAATATGTACAAAAAAGATACACAACAGCTTACACAACTAATGCCCTCTATCAATGATCAAGGCGAAAAATTTAACCACATATATATAACATATAAAACTGTCATGTAAGAGCAATACAAGACATATAAACGACTACAAGAAGCTACAAGACTCCAAAACCGTGCAAGACGAGACAGACAAGGACATACCTGTATAAATCTTAATCTCGTGCGTGAACCTCTTGGGTGTATTCTTATTGTGTTCTCGCGTTAAAGACAGGTGGTGGGGTGCTAGTTTAAATAGCTAGAGTAAAACAAGTGCTACATAATATTCTCCAGCTGCTGGTGTCTTCGTGTTTTACTTAAAGGTAGAGAGTTCAATAACTATCAGATGGTCATTTGACGGAAGATCTAAGGTAAGTCTGCATAATGTCGGGGAATACCTGGTTGCTCACAGGAAAGCTGAAAGATCCCAATCCGTGTTGAGTCCGAAAGGGCTCAACGTCTTGAAGTGGTGGATGTAGAACGCCTCCCTTTGTAGGAGGAAGCGTTCTACATCCACCACCTCATATTTCTTTGGTATGTACGTTTCTAGTATAACCAGTTTAAGATCTTTATAACTATGTTTATTCTCTAAGAAGTGGCTAACCATGGGGGCATTTAGGGTACGGTTCCTAATACGTGATAAATGCTCTCCCAGCCGAATCCTGATCGGCCTACTAGACTGTCCAATATAGGCTAACTGGCAGGTGCATTTGATCATGTATATGGATTCTTTCGTACTACAACAGGAGTATGTTTTTAAATCCAGCGTGAAATTGCTCGATGGTATCTGTACGCGGTTGGTCCGCCACATGTAAGTGCAGTACTTACAATGCCCGCAAGCAAAGTGACCTGAGGGGGAGCTGGCAGAGAAGATGCGAGAAGATATATCAGCTCGAGACACAAAGTTCCCAATGGCATTGGTTTTACGAAAGCCGATCATGGGAGGTAATTGGCAACCTGGCGTCGTGTCCAAGACATGCCAATGTCTTAGTATTATACTTTTGATCTTATTAGCAAGCGGTGTATAGTCGAGCGACCAGAATAACCTGGAGTTATCCTGTGGTGCCCTGACGTTTTCTCTAAGTAAAGAGTGTCTCGGGCGGCTATTAGCCCTATGGCGTGCTTCCTTAATAATATTGGTGGGATATCCCCTGTGTCTTAAGGTTTCCGAAATTTTATCAGCTGCTTCATCATAATCCCGTGGGTTGGTTGAATTTCGTTTTGCCCTAATGAACAGGCTGTATGGGATATTGTCTTTAAGATGTTTGGGATGGAAAGACCTAAATTGGAGATATGGGAACCTATCTGTTGGTTTGTGAAACAACTTAGTCTGAATTTTCCCATCAGTAATAAAAACTGTAAGATCCAAATATGACACAGTGGTGGGTTGCATGTTATGGGTAAAACTTAACTGAGGGTGTTGGTGATTAATCCATTGACAAAAATCTGTAACTGAATCCTGATTACTGAAAATAAAAAATAAATCATCAATATATCTTCTGTAACATAAAATGTCTGTAAAGAATGGGTTAACTGCAGGATCACAAATAAAGGTTAAATCAAAATTACACATAAAAATGTTCGCAACAGAAGGGGCGAAATTAGAACCCATAGACACTCCTTGAATTTGCAAATAATAAGAATTGTTAAATCTGAAAAAATTGTGCTCAAAGCAAATGTCCAATAAATCCAAAAGAAAATCGGTGGGTGGAAAACTATTTTGTCTTGAATCCAAGTGATGAGCGATAAGTGTTCTGGCTTCAGCTAAAGGTATGTTTGTGTATAAGGAACTGACATCCATGGTAAGTAGAACTGCGTCCTTCGGGACCGCAAAGTTCTCTACAGATTGAATGAAATGTGTACTGTCTTTAACATAAGATTGCGTTTTTATCGAGAAAGGGAAAATATAATGGTTGATGTATTTCGCGATAGGTTCCAACAGGGAATTGTTTGCGCTGATAATAGGTCTACATGGAAAAATATCCAAGTCCTGTGAATATTTATGAACCTTAGGTAAAAGATAGAAGATGGGCACTCTAGGGAACTTATTGTGAAGGAAACGGAAGGTGCTCTCGTCAATGTAATCCATCGCCAGGCCGCCTTGTAAGACTACTGAGATAATGTTCGAAATGTGTGTAGTTGGATTTCTATCTAGTTGCATATAATAATTGGTATCCGCCAATTGATGTTCGGCGGCTTTAAGATAATCCGTTTTATCCAGTAGTACAATGCCCCCTCCCTTGTCAGCTGATTTTATTACTATGTTGGGATCTCGACCCAGACTGTTAAGGAGGGTCATATCTTCTAGAGATAAATTGAAAGATTTTTTAGATGTGTTTTCCAATTTGCCAATGTCCCGAGTGATCAACCTCCTAAAGACGTCAATGGACGGGTTGTCTATACTAGGAGTAAAGGTGGATCGAGGTGTGAATAACCTCGGTTGTGTATTGTTATCTTTGAAAAAGTTTTTTAGTTTAATTAGTCTAATAAGCTTGAACACGTCAATTTTTGTTTTGAAAGGGGAGTATCTTGGGGTGGGAACAAAACCCAGCCCAAGATTAAGTAGTTCGGTTTCTCTTACCGTCAGGACTCGGCTTGAAAAATTGAAAACCAGGGAAGGCATGGTGGCACTTGGTCCTCTGGTTATTTTTTCCTGATCTTCTTTGGCGGTTTTTTGCCTAAAAAATCCGTCCTATTTTGTTGCCTAGAAGTGACAGAAGTAGAAGCCCCTCCTCTATATCTATTGGATCTAAAGTTATATGGATCTCGGGTTCTTTCTTCTGCGGATGAATCCGCCAAATCCGAGTCTGTGGTTTCATATTCAGATGTTTCAACGGGACGTCTCCAAGATACCTGTTTTTGAGTATGCTTTCTGGTGGATTGCCATCTATAAATTTGTCCATTATGGTAATCACTCCTGTCTCTGTTTAGCTTTTTATTTTTAAAAGCCAATAGTTCGTCTTTAAAGTTCTTAAGTTGGCTATCTAAATCTGCCATACTCCCCGGAAAGTTCCTATCTGTTGTCCCGGTGAGTTGTTCTTTAACGGCGACGATATCCTTCTCGATTATTTCTGTCTCTTGGTGACATTGATCTATAATTAGAAGAATCAGATCGAAGGAACATCGATCCAGAATTGCCGTCCACCTATCTAGGAATTCTTTTTTGTTGGAGAATAAAGTAGGTCCTTTGGGCATTCTCAAACCTCTGGGAATAATCGAAGATTTGTAATATTCCAAGAGGAATGAGGAATGCAGGCTAATTCTGATCCGTTTTTTCTCTAAGTATTCCAATTTGTTAAAGTTCTCATTGCAGGTTTGAGTGTCATGTTGCAGCGGAGTCGCATTGTTGAGAATTCTATTCCTATCCGCATCTGAGAATGCAAATCCCTTGTCTGTCATGCCGTGATAGTTACAGCAAAGAAAGACGGCCGGGGTGTGATAATAGCAAAATAGTTGTGATGAACACTCCCGATGATACCAATGATTATATCCAAATTATCAAATTTTAATATTCTAAACTCTGGTACTGAGACACAATTAGTGGTACGCTAGACTACTGTATACAATTATACATATATATATATATAAAGAGAAGGCACAAAAGTTGATGACTTAAAGACTTGTATCAGCATAAAATCCTGGATTGTGTTTTGTACATATCTGCAGATCGTCGACTCACCCAGTCTCTCGTTATAGAGGAAGGGAAGAGGATTTTATGCTGATACAAGTCTTTAAGTCATCAACTTTTGTGCCTTCTCTTTATATATATATATATGTATAATTGTATACAGTAGTCTAGCGTACCACTAATTGTGTCTCAGTACCAGAGTTTAGAATATTAAAATTTGATAATTTGGATATAATCATTGGTATCATCGGGAGTGTTCATCACAACTATTTTACCGTAATTCACCTGGCAGGAAGTTCCACAGAGTTGGAGCGGACACAGAGAAGGCCCTCCTCCTTGTGCTAGAGAGGTGTGCACCTCTAGCCGATGGAATAATAAGGGAGCCCCTTCAGTCCACTCTGGTTGGGCAGGCAGACACTCTTGGGGCGACTACTTAAATAATAGGATGTAAATAGCAATACATAATATTTTTGTTTGAAAATAAAGCTTTTTCATCTAATACAGTGTTTTCCAATGTGGGGACCACTCCCCACAGGGGGATCTCAATTCCCAGAATCCTAAATCAGTACATTGGCTGCTCAGCCTTGGGGAATTGACTTAGGCTTATGGGAACTGAAGTCCAAAAACCAAATGTTGGGAAACAGTGATCTAACGCTATGAGAAAACCAAAATTTATCATTGCCATTCACCACAAACTCTTATCAAATCCTCTCAACTTTGGTCAGATGCTGCAAATCTATCTATCATGAATTTGACAAAATCAGATTGCAGGTTATATCATTTTTCCTTGATTTCACCGTCAGGAACATCCTCTCACAGATCCAGAAAAGAATTGGCCCTAATATCAGAATATAACTTCTGGTTCCTCTAATACTTTGGCTTTTACAGTATGTTTGTTTAAGCAGTACATTATTAGGATTGGGAGAAACATGAAGCAGGGAGGTGTAATGGAGCTATTCTTTAAAGAAGGCATGAAAATATGTAGTGTTCTAGATGCCAGGCTGCAGTTGTAGCTGTCACTTTCCACTATAGCCAATGATGATAGAGTAGCACATGAAGCTACATTTGGAGAATCATACTTTCCACCTCTGATTAAAAGTATTACATAACCATCACCATCAATTGTTTTCATGTTAAAGAAAATTCAAAGCAGCTCACAATTTTAAAAGTGTATACATAATATTGCAGCGTTTGAAAATAGTTCATGAATGGTTTCAAGACATACTGTGCAAATGTTTTAAGCCACCACCAGCTGGTTTGGGGAGAATTCAAGGAATGGTTTGGGGAGGGCAAAACTCAGCCCCTAGCCACCTACTGGTAGACACACCAAAATTGGAGAGTCTTCCCATACCTCTCCTCTCAATTCTCTCAAATTTTGGTGAAGTCTGGAGTTGGGGTGACCATGTTATGGCCTAGGACCTTTGCACAGCACTGTAATCAAATTCAATTATCCATGCAGCTATTAATAAAATAACCAGAACATCTCAAATTAGCAGATTGAGCTATTCATTAACAGTTCATATTAAGAGAAGGAGGAGTACTCATTGTGGCAAATTGCTCCACTATCTTTGACTTGGACTGCAATAAAGATTGGTTGATCATTGGGCTAGACATTACTTCTCATACAACTTTGTGTAATAGGAAATGCCTACACTGATTTCCTAATCTAAGGCACTTTGTTGCTGGAATTTTCACCAGTGGGCTTTGGCTAGCTTAAATATGTAATAGGATTCAAGTCGTTCTGTTTTAATTACACTAAATTCTCAAAAAAACCATTTCAGAATTGTTTTTTAAAGTTGCTTTTTTAATTGTACACCCTCCAATGAAATCTGCATGAAGGGAAATGGTAGGAAAAGACAACCTACTTCTCCAAACTTGCAACTCTTCCCCTTTTCTTGTCAACCTACGTGCATTCCTTAGCATAATGGATAAAAATACCAAATTTTCTCCATCATAATACCTTGTGGTGAACTTTCTGTGTTTCAATGCACAGTAGATGGGTTGGGATAGCCTAGTGTAACAATCAAGATACTGAATTGTACTAAAATTATGTTCATCAGAATGATGAACAGTGGTAGACACTGTTTAATAATATTAATTAAGCATGTCCCTCTATTTTTGTTGAAGAAACAAAATGAAAGTAATTTTAAAAAAGTAGTAAAGATAAAAACCTTGTGGCACCTTAATGACTTATTTCTATGTTTTGATGCAGACTTTGTGGCTCAAGTCCACTTTCTCTATTTTTGTTCTGGATTTCACCATACTTTCCTTGAAGTTCCTTAAAGCCAAATCATCTTCAAAATAAACAGTTCCTTAAAAATGAAGCAATTTCATGAAACGAAACAATTGTGTAATTGTATTATTGCAATCCTTTGAAATGATAAATATTTTACAACCGACAATACTTCTTTGATTGACCAGTCTTGGCAGCAAAAAAATAATCATTCCTCCCCCCACTTGCAATTTATGCAAACCAAAGTGGAGAAATCTGTGTTGTTCAAGACGTTCCTCTGCAAGAATGCTATTGTTTTATGTCAGTTGCAAGGTTTGTTCTCTAAGTTAGTTACTTGATGTCTATCAATGATAATAGATCCTGGCTTGGAGCATAACCTTATGTTTCGTAAGGAAACATAATCCTATGTCAGAACACGAAAGGATTGCTGCTGCTACTTCTTGTGCCGTATCTGATTCCGATCAACATCTCCCTCCATCCCAGAATGGCTTAAGTCCCAAGCTCAAATTACAGGGTTGGGAGGCTGAGAGGTATTTTTGACCCGATCCTTTTAGAACAGCCCTTCCAAACTCTACATACAGAAGGTATCCCAGAAGAGACTGGAATTTTCCCAAAACAAGGGCAGGACTTTGGGGGTGGGGGCTTCTAAATTTCATCCACTTCACTTCCTTTTCTTCTTCTTCCATGTCTGGGCCAGACGTGACAGTGCCAAAATGAAGGCACCTTTTGTTGAGTTCATCCTGCAGTTCCTTTTGCCTGACCTAGTGTGAGAAAGATTAGCTGGTGACACAAGGTGGCCATTACCAGGATAAGGCTGATTGTAGTTCAATAATGCCACAATCTTCGAGGAGCCTCTTTCTAGGTAGCTCAGCAGTTTAGGTATCTTGGAAGTTCCAATAAGACTAAGAGATTTATTATAGCATGAGCTTTCACTGACTACCTATATAGCCTATTTCAGTGTAGGTGAACCTATGGCACACACAGAGCCCTTTCTGTTGGCATGGGAGCCATTGCAGGCAAGCCCCACACCGCATCGCTGGCACCAATGGCAGCGCCATTTCCCCATCCTTCCCTTTCCCTCTGCCAATGGGGAGGCGAGAGAGGAGGCTGACATCCCACCTGGTAGGTGCTGGCGGTGGCGGAGATGAGGTCAGGCAACCAGACACCCACCCATCCACCCCTCCTAGGAGGAGGAGAGTTGGTGGCATTGCATGTGCAGAGGATGTGCACACCCACCCACATAATGTCACTAGAGGTGCATGGGCGATGTCACATGGTTGCGTGGGCATGCATGGTGCCTACCCGCCACCGCCTACTCCTCCTTGAGCACTCGGTCCCTAAAAGATTCACCTTCACTGTTCTATTTCTTCAGACATTTTGGATTTCCACCCCCACATCTCATGCCAATTATGCAATAATTATATAGCCAGGGCATGACCAGTTTCAAAAAAAGCAAGCTAGCGCAAGAGCTTGCTTTCTCATTACATTGCATGACTTTGACCATAAAATTTCATCTTTGATACTTTTACATTCCGCTTTCTCCCATTGTCAACACCAGAGATCTGAATATCCAAGACAGGGGTGGAAAAAGTATAACCTTCTACTGGAAGAATAATCCTGCTTCCAGTTACCTTGATTTTTAAGCTTTTGTTTACCAAAAACATGGCGTCCACACCCTCTGAGGCTTATGACAGCAGTTTTGCTCAACTTTTCTTTTTTTTTCCCCTGGACCATTTGGCCTTATCAAAGCCTATTGGCGTTTCTTTTATTTTTTTACAAAACTGAATGTGATTGATCTGGTTTGGCAATTCCTGTGTTAATAAGGTATGGGGCTAGATGATTCTTGGTATTTATTTCTTCTTGGCATTTCTATTATTCTGATCTTTTTCTCTCTCTTTTTAAGTAAAGGCCCTGTGCCCTACATGGTGAGGTGGAGTGTCACAATCGAGGTTTAGCCCAACAGTGCCTGGAAGGGTTAACACCTCTTACCCCTTACACAGCACGACTTTCTCCCCACCTAACCACCAGCAGCCTGACCCCTTCTCTGTGGGGCCACACCCGTTTGGCATGTCCCTGGTACTCTGCTTGGCTTATAGGCGTGTGTATGTGCTGGTATGTTTAAAAATACTTCAGTGGTAGAGCTTGGCCAAGGCATGGGAGAGCTTAGCTCTCTTCTCCAATAACAAACACAAAGGTTCTGTATTTCAAGCATGCTTAGGAACAAGTCTTTGCAATCTATCCATTTCACACGTGAAAATAAAAACTATTACTAGTTTCAGGCTATGGCTGGGGTGGCCAAACTTTCCAGGTTGTGGGCCGGTCATGCGGTTCAGCAGGCCGGTCACGTGGTTCCTCCCAATGGAAGCGGCTATGACCTGATTTAAATCTATTAGTGTACTACATGTTGACTAGTTCTCCTCATGTTCGCCCTTGATATGAAGCACTCTCCAGCATGGCGAAAAGAGAGAGTTCTTACTCCTCCCCTCCCCTTTCCATTTCGCACCTCGGACCCTTCATCTCAAGGATTCCAACCAATCTCTACACAGTACACAGTGTTCCTCCAAACTTGAGTTTTGTTTCTCCAAGACCATGAGGTCAGATTGTTTTGTCTACAACACACTTCTTCCCTAGTAACAATCCAGAATGCTTCACTCCCGCCACCCCCTTCACTGAACAACACACAAAAATCTCTATTATGGTTTAGCAAAAACATAAGCTTGCATTTCTATTCATCACAGGGAGCAGTGAAAGTACAACCCCACCCCTCTAGAGAATCAAACAGCCTTTTTGCACTTCAGTGGTTAAGTCACTGAGCTTGATGACTGGAAAGTCAACAGATCAACAGTTTGAGACCCGACTGCTGTGCAGTGAAGTGAGTGCCTATCCTCTGTACTTGTTCCTTCCAACCTAGCAGTTGGAAAGCAAGAAATGGCAAGTACTGTAGCTAAATAGGTACCATTTGGTGGGAAAGGTAATAGTGTTCCATGCATTTTGGCATCTAGTCATGCCTGTGTTGTGTTCTAATGGTTTTCCTTCCACATGGATTACAATGTATCGGAGCCAATGTAACCTTGCCTATAGCAACAATGTAACCTTCAGCTGTATCATATAAACCCTGTAATAGGACGCGAGCTAATGACCACCAGCTGGCAGCAGCGAGCGTCCAAGCTCTCTTGGTCCGAACTCATCAAAGGCAACAGCGCGGGAAGCTTTCCCGCCACTACCTACACCTGGACAAGAAGGGCGTGACTCGCAATGACGTCACGCAGGCAGTAGCCAATGGGCTACCATGGCACCACGTTCAAATGTATTACTGCTGTATAAAAAGAGCTATCGATCCGCCATCACCTCATGTTCCCTCTGTCCACGATGCAATAAACCTGAGTTAACCCAGCCCGAGGCTGTGTCCTGTGTCTTGGTCTTCATACACTAAATTGGCGACGAAGGTGGGATAATGGATCCCCAAGGAGCAGCCAGGGCACAGAGCGGGTTCAACATCACCAAACCGCAAGACTGGGAGCTGTTGGAGATGGACTTCCAGGCGGCGCTGGTGGAACTCAAAGTCAAGGAAGACGATGAGGAGCGGAAGAGGGCCATCCTCACCAGAATGCTCGGGGTGGAAACCAAGCGGACGCTGGTGGGCATCATCGCTCCGAAGAAGGTGAGCCAATTCAAGGCGGACGACATCATGAAGCTGCTACGGGAGCGCTTCCAACCCTCGAGGGCGATGTTTCCCGCTCGGAGCGCGTTTTGGAGGCGAGTCCAAGCGCCGGACGAGTCGGTTGAGGCATTCGTGGCCGCCATGAGGGTAGCCGCCGTCCCCTGCAAATGGGGCGACATCCTAGACATGGCCCTCAGGGACGGCGTGCTGTGTGGCCTGAAAGACAAGGAGGTGCAGCGCAGCTTGATGAACAAGGAGCCGCCACCCACGCTGGCAGAGGTCGTCGAGGCCGCCGAAGCCGCGGAGTCCACGAATGCTGGAGTAGACGAGATGCACCAGTGGCGTGAGTGGCGTCCCAGGGCCGGCAAAGCAGAAAATTCGGTGCACGGGAAGTCCGGACAATCGGTGCACGCAACTCGGCGGGCCTCAAAATCGTCCTCGGAAGGCAGCGACGGCGAGGAGGTCCAGAAGGTCCGAAAAGGGGGGCGCCGCTGCGATGGTTGCGGGGCGGCCCACGAACGCGCGAGATGCCCATTTAGAAAGGCTGAATGTTACACCTGCGGCCGTCGGGGGCACATTGCCAAGGCATGCAGAAAAAGAAAGGAGGGCCGGAGGCAGTCACCAGACCGTTCGACCAGACCGGACCGTCCCGCGAGGCCCAAAGATGGCGCCCAGACCACGAGGAAGAAGGACGGCGTGGGCCGCGTCTCGGACGGCAGCGAAGATGACGCCCCGGTGTTCAGCGTGTCCACGGGACAGTCCCATTACTTCGTTGAGGTACTAATACAAGGGGCCCCTATCAGGATGGAAATTGACTCAGGGTCCTCCTATTCCATAATCCCCCAGAAAGAGTTCTTGAAAATCGACCCCCACGTGCGGCCCAAACTTAAAACATTGAGGTCCACGCTACGAGATGTACAGGGAAACAGCATTCCGGTATTGGGGGTCGGGAAATTTCGGGTTAATTTCAAGAGACATTCTGCGGAACTGCCCCTAGTTGTCCTCAAGGGGGGAAGTTGTAGCCTCCTTGGGACACAGTGGTTTCAGCCTTTAGGCCTGTTCATAGGGGGAGTACATTCGGTGGGGGGGGATCCAATACAAGCGGTGTGCGACGCGCATCCCGACGTTTTTAAAAAAGGACTGGGAAAATTCAAGGGACCCCCTGTAGCCTTCGACTTAGACCCGGAGGTCCGCCCGATAAGACTCAAACCGCGCAGGGTGCCCTTCGCACTAAAGGACAAAATAGAGGCGGAACTGGACAAATTGGTGGGCCAGGGGATTCTTATTCCTGTTGATTCCGCGGAGTGGGAAACTCCAATTGTAACAGCTCTGAAGGCTAACGGGGAGGTGCGCATTTGCGCTGATTATAAGTGTACAATTAACAAGGCGATCCGCCCTAATGCATACCCGGTGCCGGTGGTCAGCCACCTTTTGGCCAGGCTAAATGGGGGAAAGTGTTTCGCTAAGCTCGATCTAGCACAAGCCTATCAGCAACTCCCCGTAACTCCCGCCACGGCCGCGGCCCAAACGATAGTCACACATAAAGGAGCGTTCCAGGTGTCGCGTTTACAGTTCGGCGTGAACTCGGCACCCGGCCTTTTTCAGTCGCTTGTGGAACGCCTCCTGAAGGGGCTGGAGGGGGTGTTGCCTTATTTTGATGACGTGTTGATAACAGGGGGGAGTGAGGCCGAACTGGCAAAAAGATTGGACAAAGTACTAACTGTGTTCGAGAAAGCGGGGCTGAGACTGAGGAAGGACAAATGTGTCTTTTTCGAAACCGAGGTCGAGTTTTTAGGGTTCCGAATCACACCCGAGGGTATTAGGCCATCCAAATCCAAAGTGGCAGCCATCAAGAAGGCCCCTCGCCCCACATCCAAAACCGAGCTACAGTCATTCCTGGGGCTCCTCAATTTTTACCATACATTCCTTCCGCGGAAAGCGTCCGTAGCCGAACCGCTTCATCGGTTGCTTAAAAAGGAGGAGACATGGATGTGGGGTGACGAGCACGAGAGGGCATTCAAAGAGCTAAAGCAACTCTTGACTTCTGACGCAATTCTAACGCATTTCGACCCCAAACGGCCGGTGGTATTAGTCTGCGATGCATCACCGGTGGGGGTGGGGGCGGTGCTTTGCCACGTGTTGGGTGACGGAAGGGAGGCCCCGGTTGCGTTTTATTCAAGGTCCCTGTCCCAAGCAGAGCGAAATTACGCACAAACCGACAGGGAGGCATTAGCCATAGTAGCGGGGACCAAAAAGTTCCACGATTTTCTGTATGGCCGCCCGTTTAAAATTGTAACGGACCACAAGCCCCTGTTAGGGATCTTCACGGCAAGCAAGCCCACGCCGCAGATCCTATCCCCGAGAATGCTGCGTTGGGCTATCTTTCTCAACGCATACCAACACGAGTTGGAGTACCGGCCCGGAAAGGAGATCAGCCATGCTGATGCACTTTCGAGATCCCCTTTGCCCCTGTCGGATGACCAAAAGGCTAGAGTAGACAGAGACCGCCAGGTGTTGCTAATCGAGGTCTTGGACGCACCCCCACTAGTACCAGCCGATATTGCTAGGGCGACAGGCAAGGACAAAACGCTGGAAAAAGTTAGCTCATGGGTACAGAAGGGGTGGCCGGCATCGTCCCCGAGCACGGAATTCGACACATTCTTTCGGAAAAAGCTAGAGCTGTCCCTAGAAAGGGGGTGCCTGTTGTGGGGCCAACGGGTGGTGGTCCCTACATCCATGCGGCCGAGGGTGCTCAAACTGCTGCACGTCAGCCACCCGGGGATCGTTCGTTCGAAAGCGCTGGCCCGCAGTTATTTTTGGTGGCCACAACTGGACGCGGACATTGAGCACATGGTCGGCACTTGTGAAGCTTGTCAGGGATCCCGTCCAGAGGAGGCTCGCCTCCCGCATAGGGAATGGGACGCAGCAAGGGGGCCGTGGTCCAGAGTACACATAGATTTCGCTGGCCCATTCCGAGGAACCATGTTTCTCCTGGTGGTGGATGCGTTCTCCAAGTGGCTGGAGGTTATCCCAGTAAAGAGCACGTCCTCCGCCACGACAATTAGCCAGCTACGGAGAGTCTTTTCCACGTTCGGTTTACCCGACACGTTAGTCAGCGATAACGCGAGTTGCTTCACCTCCTCGGAGTTCGGAGCATTCATGGCGGCAAACGCAATTCGGCATGTCACATCCGCACCGTTTCACCCGGCCACGAATGGCCAAGTGGAACGGTTGGTGCGTACAACAAAGGATGCGCTTCGGCGCATGGGCCCGGGGGACCTAAATCACCAAGTATGTCAGTTCTTGTTAGCGTATAGGGTGACCCCCTTAGCGTCAGGTTACTCGCCGGCAGAGCTCTTGATGCGGCGAAAACTGACCACGATTCTGTCCAGGCTAGACCCGACGAGAGTCGAGGAGAAGGGAAAAAACATAGGGCTGGCAGTCTCGAAAGGATTCGCCGCCGGCGACCCTGTTCACTGTAGAAACTATGCCAGCGCAGGGCCAGCCTGGGTGCCGGGGACGGTAGTAGAACAGACGGGGCCAGTGTCGTACCGGGTCGAGACCAGCACAGGTCTCCTCTGGAGGAGGCACGCGGACCAGCTGAGGCACCGAGTGAGCTTACCAGACAGTGGGGCTCATCAACAGGATTCAGCGTTAGGGTTCTCCCCCACCCGCTTAGCCCAAGGGGGAGACATCAGCGGACAACAGTCCCAAGCAAGGGGGGAAGGAAGAAGCAGCGGCCCCGACTCATATCCTTTTGATAAACCAGTTCCATCAGAGGCCGGGGAAGGGGGAGAGGAATTCGCGACCGCTGCCCCCGAATGTAATTTTGGTTTTGGTTTTGCGAGCCGGGGGGGTTTTCAGGAGTGTTCCCCCACCCATCCAAGCGAGAAGAGGGGTTTTTCGTTAGTCCCCAGTGCCCCCGGTTCTTCCCTAAGAGAGAGCACACCTCCCGACAACGCCGCGGAGCCGCGGCAAGTCACTAACGAGTCTCCCTCTCCAATTACAGGGCAGGAAACCAGGGGACAAAGAGAAGGTAGCAAACCCGGGCAAAGGCAGCCCGCATCGAGACCCCAGCGTGTTCGAAATAAGCCATCTTGGCTGAGAGACTTTGTCTCCTAGGGGGGGAGTGTGTTTGAGTGGGGGCTCGAGACTTTGTCTCATCCTAGGGGGGAGGGGTGTTGTGTTCTAATGGTTTTCCTTCCACATGGATTACAATGTATCGGAGCCAATGTAACCTTGCCTATAGCAACAATGTAACCTTCAGCTGTATCATATAAACCCTGTAATAGGACGCGAGCTAATGACCACCAGCTGGCAGCAGCGAGCGTCCAAGCTCTCTTGGTCCGAACTCATCAAAGGCAACAGCGCGGGAAGCTTTCCCGCCACTACCTACACCTGGACAAGAAGGGCGTGACTCGCAATGACGTCACGCAGGCAGTAGCCAATGGGCTACCATGGCACCACGTTCAAATGTATTACTGCTGTATAAAAAGAGCTATCGATCCGCCATCACCTCATGTTCCCTCTGTCCACGATGCAATAAACCTGAGTTAACCCAGCCCGAGGCTGTGTCCTGTGTCTTGGTCTTCATACACTAAAGCCTGTCACATGACCATGGAAATGCCTGCAGACACAAACAGCACTGGCTCTTTGGGTGTAAACAAAAAGGCGCACTGTCCCCTAGAGTCGGGCACAACTGGCTTTCAAGCAAGATGTCCTTTACCTTTACTTAAAGTAAGGATGTTGAAGGACATGTGACCCACCAAGATTTTGGGGACACTGAAACTTCTGAATTTTTAAAGTTGCCCAACCCAGTTCAATCCCAACTGTAGGGTTTCTACTTTTGGGGCTCCATATGAAGTGATTCTCTGGCAAACAGAAGAGTCACTGTAAGGGAGCTCACTCCAGTTGGGGATTCTCAGCCTGTGGCCTGTGGGCCAGATGTGACCCATGGCACCATTTCCTGTGGCCCACCACCACCTCCACCACACCAGGAAGTGCCATGTGGTGGAAAGAAGGGTAAAATGGCCATCTGGCCCCCGAAGCTGTCTGAGGGAGTGTAACCCAGCCCCCAGCTTTAAAAGGTTGAGAACTCCTTTTGCAGCCATTTGGTTTGCCACCTGAGTTGAGCTTAAAGCGCAAAGCTTTTGTTGAGTTTCTTTTGCCTTCCTTTCTAAAATGTACCACAATAAACTACTTATAAGTTGCTGACAGCTGAATCTCCTCCAAACTCTGCAGTTCCTAGAATTGTGCCAGCCATTTCAAAAGAAAATTGCACAATCCTAGATGTTGAAATCCACTGAAATGAGAACTACTGTTACATACTACTCAGTGTTCTGGTGTTGATCTTCTTCCTATTCAACCCAGAAAGCAGCTTGTCAAATTGAAAGCTATGCACACAAAAGGGGGAAAGCCCCTAATCTGTTTTCGAGCATCTACTTTCGACAGTCTTGTACATTCTTGGGCAAAATGATCCCAATAAATATTTTCTCAGTATCCATTGACCTAGGCTACTTCCTTGATGAATATTAATGTTTACAGGATTCAGATTCAGCCACACAGGCATACACCTGCTGAATTAGTACAACCTCACTCCTGTTTTTAATTCTTTCTTTATTCGTGTCAGAGGCACCACAAGCATTTAATAACATTCAAAGCTAAAATTAACATAGCTAAAACAAAAAGGAATTAAAAGATGACATTGGACCAATATTGGGCCACTTCAACCTCATTTCCTCTTGCAAACATAAGGTCCTCCTCAGTGCATGTTGAAGGGTGTTGTGTGCATTGTATTGTATGGGAGATAGTTTGTACTTCTACGCATTCACACAGGCTACAGGGAAACCCCACTTTCTCAGATTAGGCCTTGATCTTCCTATACCTGCACGCAGTCTGTTTAAAGCTTTCCACATAGGCCATGGTTGTTCTTTGCTAGGCAGCAAAGATTGTGGTTCTGCCCAGTTATCTGGTAGCTCCTTGCTCACCTTCCAAAGTTCTATGGCAGTCTGTGGGGGCTGGTTGTTCGGAGGGGTAGAAGTTATGCGGAAACTGTGCCTTAATTTCAGTCTGTGCTTTGGTGGTTGGAGATCAAATAGCAGGTGTATTTCCAAGGATCTTGCTTTTACCCATTCTTTCTGAGCAGCACTAATCTCAGCGAAATTTTGGTGGAGGAATGCCAGCTAAGTAATGCACTTTTTGTATTGGGGTTGGTTTTAGGCATCCTGCGACCAGTCTCGCTATTTCATTTAGGGCTACATCCACCTGCTTTGCATTCGTTGATCTGTACCACACTGGGCTAGCATACTATCCTGCAGAGTAGCTGTTGTGTTTGAATACATTTTATGTTGTAACATTTGTGAACTAATTAGGATCATTACAATCCTCCATTTTGTCTCCTCCTTCTTGGTGTTGTAATATTGCGGGACTATGTTCCCGCCTAAACTATGTAGTCTGTACAGTTTTTACTCCGGTCCAATAACCTCCAAGTTACCCCTCTCCCTTCCCGCCCAAATGTATGCATTTCTGAGTGTATATGTTGAGCAGTGCTGCGCCACTGTTCTCCATGTTCTGACTGCCTAATAAACTGTTTAGCCCTGTTATGTTGGCTGCTTCGTGTTTCTACCAGAACATCAGAGTAGCCTCAAGCTAGCGCAGAAGTGCTTAATGTGTGTGGTTGGGCACCCTAACTTGTGCCTGTTATTTTCCTCAAAATATTGTTCCTGGCAAAAACCTTCTGCAGTGTGTCTTGAAGGTGAGAGTTCGATCCAGGGTGACTCCCAGTTTTTTGGGGGTGTTGCAGTGTTCGAGCCTGGTGCCATTCCAGTTCACCTGCAACCTTCTTGATGCCTCATGGTTTTTCAGATGAAAAGCACAGAGTTGAGTTTTTAGACAGTTTGGCTTCAGTTGGTTGTCCCTATATTAGTTCAAAACCTCAGTCAGTTTTTTCTCAGCAGCCTTGATGGTTGTGCACTGTGCAGCAATTGCCAGGTTGTCAGAATAGAGAAAGGTAGTTGATCATTAGTATATATGTTAAACCGGGTGTGTGTGTGTGTGTGTGTGTGTGTGTGTGTGTTAGCGCACACTGCCCTGCAGGAGGCCATTTCTTTGATTTCTCCAATGGCTACGTTGTACTTGGAAATCGACAAAAAAATCTATGGTTTTCCAGTAAGCAGCCTACAATTTTTGTAAATTTAAAGTCCTTTGTAATGCGGGAGACTTTCTTCAGCAGGGTTGCAGGGTTGACTGCAGTAAGCTGCAGTAAGATCTATAAACACTACACCTGTGATTTCTTTCAGTTCAAAACCATCTTCTATATACTGTGTTAAGTTAAGAATTGGTGCTATGCAATCTTTGCCACTTCTGAAACCAGCTTGCTATGGTATAAGCAGGGGTTCTACTATTGCAGACAATCGGTTTAGAATTAAGCGTTCATATATCTTGTATAGGTGGCTAAGAAGAGATATGGGCCTGTAGCTTTTTGGGTCTTCTGGTGGCTTGCCTGGTTTAAGTGCAGCTATCACCCGAGCCTTCCTCCATATCTTTGGCATCTGTACTACATTCAAGCAGGCCCATGCTGGGGCGCACCTCTATTGAGAACTCATCATTTAAAGGGCCATGCCACCTTGGCAGTTTCCGCTTTGGCTCCTCTCGCAGGGCTCCCCTCGGCCCTGTGGGAGAAAGTCCGAAGCGCTTTGGCTGAGGCATGGAGATTTTTTTTAAAAAAAAAAACCAACCCAAACTTTTACACAATCAATCCATGCTGCTGCTGAAGCGCTTTGGACTTTCTCCCACAGGGCCGAGGGGAGCCCTACGAGAGGAGCTGAAGTGGAAACTGTCAAGGTGGCATGGCCCTTTAAATTATGAGTTCTCAGTAGAGGCACACGACCGCCTGTCCCAGTAATTTGGCGCCCCAGCACGAGCCTGCATTCAAGCTATCATTGTACAGGCTAAATAACCATTTTTTCATTAATACTCCAAAATGATTGATCTGCTCAGCCCGAATCTCATCCATGCCAGCTGCTTTACCGTTCTTACCTGCCTATTGCCTTTTCCAACCCTCCTATGGTAAAGGGGATGCTCAGATCACTTTCTTTCCATTCCTCATTCCTTCTTATCCTCTGTTTTTCTGTGGGATGTTTTTCCATAGGTTCAAATCTGGTTTCCCATTAAGTAGTAGCTGGTGGGCAATTTTGGTTGACTGAGACATTGGCATGTACCAGTCATTTGTCTGTTTTTTAAATAAACTTGCACAAAAATATGGAGATGTACCATTACCAAAGATTGACATTAGAAAGCATTGAGGGACAGCTTTAAGACTAGCAGCTTGTTACAACATAGGCTTTCATGGACATTTCCATGACATTTTGTAGGCAGCCCACTTCCTCAAAACTTTTGGATGTTCAGGTATTCAGACAGAGCTCAAGGTTAATAATAAAAACAGTATATCATCTATCTAGAGAGAACTTGGAAGTCATTTATCATTCCCCTCTTCTGGGTGTATCCTAGGACTGTGCAACTTGCCCAGGAACACACAGGCTGGTTGGTCTGGGGTGCACAGTGGGACTCTGAATTCCCAACCTCTGCTTTGTCTCCCACGCTGAATACAATTTCCCTATGGCCTTATCCCTCCATCACTTGTGCAGGGCAACCGGTGAGCCCTGGTGACACAGTGGTTAAACTGCTGTGCTGGACTCAAGACTGGCTCAGTCTTCCATCCTTCCAAGGTCGGAAAAATGAGTATACAGCATGTTTCAGGGGCAAATTGCTAATTAACTTGTGAACTGCCCAGAGAGTGCACTCAGTACTATTATAAAGTGCAATTGCTGTTCTAATTGCTAGTGCTACTGGTCCACTGGAAGGTCATAAGGTCAGCAGCTTGAGACCTGAGGGCTGCATGACAGAGTGAGTTCCCATCAGTGTCCCAGCTCCTGCCAAGATAGCAGTTTGCAAGCAAGAAAATTCAAGTAGATAAATAGCTCCCACTTCCGTGGCCAGGTAAACAGTGCTCCATGCACTCCAGTGTCTAGTCATGCCTGCCACATGTCCATGGAAATGCAGGTGTAGACAGTGCTGGCTCTTTGGCTATAAACAGAGATGAGCACTGGACCCTAGAGTTGGATACGACTGGCTTTCAAACAAGGGGGACCTTTTCCTTTCATTGGTGATGGTTCCTGTCTTTTCATTTGCTTGCTTATGTCTTCTGAGATTGGGAAGCCCTGGCCAAGTGGAGCAGCCAGTGTCGATTTGTGCTGAGCCAATACCCCTCAAAAAGACATAGCGCACCAGTTCAATGCAAGATGTAGCAGACCCTCAATTTACTCATCCCACATGGCCCACAAGCAAGCAATTGGGCCGACATACATGGTGGCCAGAACCTCTTTGCAAAGGGGGAGAGATATAAAGAACCACATCTGGATGGGCTGGGGGAGCAGGGAGCTCAGGCAGGTGAACAGCAGGTGGTGCTGTGATAAAGGATGGCAGGGGCATGTAGCAATGGCATTCGATGCAACCAGACATGAGGAAGTAAGAAATAGGCATCACATTTGAGGGCAAGAGATTTCTGGGATTGTGAAATCTACTTGGAAATACTTGGAAATACTTGGGAATCGCTAGAATGGAGAACATTAACTGTTGCTTGATTTATGTGTGCTGGAGGCTGTTGGCATTGTTCTAAGCATGTATGAAATGTTTCAAGTAGTAGCCAAGTTAGTCTGTGTAAGCATAGCTGAGAGCAAATTAAAAAGAACAGCAATAAATAAATAAATACATAAATATTGTAGCACCTTAAAGACTAACTCCTGAGTTCTCAACCTTTTAAAGCCAGGGGCCGGGTCACGCTCCCTCAGACAGCTTCGGGGGCTGGATGGCCATTTTGCCCTTCCTTCACCACATGGCACTTCCAGATGTCGTGGAAGCAGTGAGGAGGCCACATGAAATGGCACTGTGGGCCTCCTCTGGACCATGGGCCATAGGTTGAGAATCCCTGAACTAACTCCTGTATTTAACTGTGAGCTTTCGTGAAAGTGGACTTGGTCCATGAAAGCTCACAATTAAATCGAGGAATTAGTCTTTAAGGTGCCACAACATTCTCTCTCTCTCTCTTGATGTTCTGTTTTATTTGGTCTCAGATATACTAATCATGTGTGTGATTTTTTTTTCCAACTTGGGTCATCTTTTTCTTCCATGTCTAGGCCAGATGCGAAACTGCCAAAATGAATGCTCCTTTTGGTGAGTTCATTCTGCACTTTCATTTGCCTGACCTAGTGTGAGAAAGATTAGCTGGCAACACAAGGTGGCCATTACCAGGGTATGCCCAATTGTGATTCAAAAATACCACACTCTTCAAGGAGGCTCTTTCTGTGTACCCCATAGTGGCAATGAAAGGGAGAGATTTACAGATTGTGTGGATTCACAGAGACTTGGGCTTCTGTGAATTGAAGTCCAAGAACACCGTAAACCCATTCTTGTGGATTCTCAGAGACTTGGGCTTCTGGGAATTGAAGTCCAAGAGCACCTGGAGTGCCAAGGTTTGCCATCACAGTGATAGAAGAAAGGGAGGGAGAAAAGGCAGAACCTGTAGTGGGAGAATTGGGGAAGAAGTGGTTTCCTCTCCCCACCTGATGGAGGAAGAAGTACCACAGTGTAGAAGTGTGATCTTCCTGCCCAGCAGTGAGGAAGATGGACAGCAACCATGTTGAAAGAACAATCCTCCTTGGTTATTGCTGCACACATTCCAGAAAGAGTTATTTTTACCTCTTTCCTTCTGCTTCCTCTTTTGGGTTGAGTTTCTAAATCTTGAAAAGTAGCCTTATCACCATATGCACACCTAGCCCCACAAAAAAGAATTTCCTCTCAGTAGGACTGTGTACAGGGGCAGCTCAAGCTATTCTGCAACTCAAGATATGGGGCAAGATGGAGTCCTGGTGACGCAATGGTTAAACTGCTGCACTGAAACCAAAAGGTTGAGAGTTTGATCCTGACCAAGGCTCAAAGGTTGACTCAGCCTTCCATCCTACCAAGGTCAGTAAAATGAGCCCCCCAGCATATTTGGGGCAAAATGCTAATTAACTTGTGAATAGGCCAGAGAGGGCACTAATTTAATTTAAATTTAAATTTATATGCACTATTGTTATGTATGTTAACTGTGTTTTCTGACAGGAGCGGAATGTATCTTTTCTCATGTATCTATTCTTATGCAAATAAGTGGATCGAAAATGTGCACACTCTGTTAGCCAATGGGCTTGTTGTATTATTGTTACTGTTACTGTTTATAGTGTATATATATATCCGAGTTTTGCCCCATCCAAACAGTGTTCAAACACCACTAATAAAGAGCTGAATTTCACTACTTCACTCGTCTGCTTCTTCATTCCCTGAACATGAAACTGGCGATAAAGGTGGGATGGCATCCCCACACGGCAGCAACATCGGCCCATTTGACCCAGTGCATCCAGAGAAATGGGCAACATACGAACGCCGATTCTGCCATGCAATGGCCTTGCAGAAGATCACCGATGAACACCAGAAGCGCTCCTGTTTCCTCGCTCAGTGTGGTTCTGAGACGCTTGAGCTGGCAACCCACCTTGTTCTCTCAAGGGACTTCGCACTGAGGAAACACCTCTCTTCGCACTGAGGAAACACCTGCAGCCAGAGGCCTCGATCTTCCCGGCCAGAGTGGCCTTCCACAGAAGGGAGCAGTGACCTGGGGAGTCCATTTCAGACTATGCCCTTGCTCTGCGCATTGCTGCTGCCCTGTGCAAGGGGGACAACATCAAAGAAGCATTCCGGGACCGTCTGCTGGCCAGCATGAGGGACAAAGATGCTCAATGTCACCTCATGATCAGGAAGACGCTAACTTTCAATGCTGTCCTAGAAGAGGCGGTAGGGTCTGAGGCAGCACGGTCTGGCATTAAGCTTTTCCAGCATCATCACTCCACCACCAGTGCCACCAACTCAGCCGTGCAAGCTCAGCAAAATTCATCTTCATTCTCCTCAGCATCGCCTGCTTCCACCTCTTCATCGGAGTCCAGCGATGCAGAGGGAGAAGTCCAAGTAGTCTGACAAAAGGACCAAGAGCACCATGACGATCAGGAGAAGAAATTCCTTTGCAAGTGTGATGGCTGCGGAGCCTGGAATGACCGCAGGAAGTGCCCCTTCCGCACCTCAGAATGCCACAACTGCAGGTGACAAGGGCACATTGCTAAAGTATGCCGACAGCAAAAGCAAAGAACTCCAGCACCTGAGTCCATGAAGAGTCAAAACCACAAAACGTCCATCGCCAAAGTGTCACCAGAGCCTGAGCCGTGCCAAGTGGGCATCGTCAGCGAGCATTTCTTCGCAGACCTGAGCCTGCAGGACGTACCCTTCAAGATGGAGGTGGATTCAGGTACTACCTTTTCCATAATCACACAGCGGGAGTTTTTGAGAATTCCCCCTGCCTCTCAGCCCAAGCTCAAATCTTTTAAAACTTCCCTCCGGGATGTGCAAGTTTGCCAGATTCTGGTCCTGGGGGTGGGAAATTTCTTGGTCAAATTCAAAAACATTTACACCTCCTTGCCATTGGTTGTAGTTAAGCAGGGCACTAACTGTCTTATTGGGACCCAATGGTTTAGGTCCCTGGGAATCCGGCTTTCTGGCATTCACGCAATAGACGCTGACCCAATCCAGGACATTTGTGCTGCACATCCTGAGGTGTTCAAAAAGGGTTTAGGGTTATACAAAGGACCCTCTGTGGACTTTGAGCTTGACCCAACCATCCGGCCCATCCGGATGAAGCCACGCCGGGTACCATTTGCTTTAAAGAGAAGATAGAAGCTGAGCTGGACAAACTGGTGGGGCAGTGCATCCTAGTGCCACTGGACTTTGCAGAGTGGGAGACACCAATAGTGACTGCTTTGAAAAGTAACAGGGAGGTCAGGATATGTGCTGACTACAAGTGTACCATCAATAAAGCTATTCGCCCAAATGCATATCCTGTGCCCATGGTAAGCCACCTTCTTGCCTCCTTGCATGGAGGAAATTGCTTTGCAAAACTTGACCTTGCCCAGGCTTACCAACAATTGACTGTGTCTCCTGCTGCTGCCATAGCCCAGACCATAGTAATGCATAGGGGGGCATTTAAGGTAACTAGACTACAATTCGGGGTGAATGCAGCTCCCAGAATATTTCAATCTCTTGTAGAACATATTTTAAAAGGTTTGCCCGGTGTCCTGCCATATTTTGACGATGTCCTGATCACCGCTAAGGACACCATCGAACTAGCAGCCAGGCTCGATCGAGTCACCTCATGTTTCGAGAGGGCCGGTCTACATCAGAAGAGACAAATGTGTGTTTTTGGCACAGGAAGTGGAGTTCCTGGGGTACCAAATTACACCCCAAGGTATCATGCCCTCTGACTCCAAGGTGGTGGCTGTATGAAATGCACCCAGGCCAAAATGTAAAGTCGAATTGCAATCATTTCTAGGATTGTTAAACTTTTATCACGCTTTTCTCCATCGCAAAGCCTCAGTTGCCAAACCATTACATCGGCTTCTTAAGAAAGATACTGTTTGGCACTGGGGCCATTGCCAGGAGAAAGCATTCCTAGAACTTAAATGGCTGCTATCTTTGGATGCTGTATTAACTCATTTTGATCCTAACAAAGAAGTTGTACTTGTGTGTGATGCATCCCCTGTGGGGGTGGGAGCTGTGTTATGCCATGTACTAAATGACAGGAGAGAAGCCCCCGTAGCATTCTATTCCTGTTCACTCTCAAAGCCTGAGAAAAATTACGCTCAGACAGACAGGGAGGCATTGGCAATTGTGGCAGGCCCTAAGAAATTCTACGATTAACTTTACAGAAGACCTTTTACCATCATAACTGACCACAAGCCCCTCCTTGGAATCTTTGTGAACGGGAAGCCCACGCCTCAAATTCTGTCCCCAAGGATGTTGCATTGGGCAATTTTCCTAAATGCATACGATTATACTTTGGTGCACAGGCCCAGCAAGAACATCAGCCACGCTGATGCCCTGTCACGTTCTCCACTGCCAGGGGTCAGGGAAGCCGATTGCGAGATCGAAAGCGACCACCAGGTCCTTATGATTGAGGCTTTTGACTCGCCCCCGGTCATCCCCTCAGATATAGCCAAGGCTACGGCCAAGGATGTAACATTGACTAAAGTAATGTCTTGGATACAAAAAGGCTGGACTGTCTCTCCTCTAGCCGAGGAATTCAGAACATTCCACCGCAAGCGTTTGGAACTGTCAGTGGAATGTTTCCTTCTATGGGGCCAGGGGGTGGTCATTCCTGTCCCTCTCAGGAAAAATATTTTACATCTACTTCACACAAGTCACCCGGGAATTGTCCGTTCCAAAGCCCTTGCCCGTAGCTACTATTGGTGGCCTCAACTGGATCAAGACATAGAACAAATGGTCGGCACTTGTGCCAATTGTCAATCCTCTCACCCAGAGCAATCCCACCATCCCTCTTGGGAATGGGATTCTGCTAGGAGCCCATGGTCCAGGTTGCACATAGATTTTGCAGGTCCATTTAGGGGGTGCCCTATTTTTGTTGGTTGTAGACTCATTCTCTAAGTGGCTGGAAGTGATTAGAGTGCCTAATACCACTTCAGCCACAACGATAATGCACCTGAGAAGGCTGTTCGCAGCATTTGGACTTCCAGATGTGCTGGTGTCTGACAACACATCCACATTCACATCTGCAGAATTCCAATCCTTCATGGAAAGGAACGCAATTAGGCACATCACTGCCGCCCCATTCCACCTAGCCACCAATGGCCAGGTGGAGCTGCAGGTGCGCACAACTAAGGACGCGCTTTGGCGTATGGGTGAAGGGAATTTAGAGCTTCAGTTATGCCAATTTCTTTTCACGTATAGGCTCACACACACACCTTGCCTCAGGGCTGTCCCCTGCTGAATTGCTCCAGTGAAGGAAACTGTCATCCTTGCTGGACAGATTGGATCCCTCTAGGGTAGAGGACAAAGGCACAAATATAGCAATCCAACACCAGAAGGGTTTCTCATCTGGAGACCCTGTACATTGCCGCAATTATGCAGCTGGTGGCACTATGTGGGTGCCTGGGTTTGTGATCGATCAAACTGGTCCTGTTTCTTACAGAATTGAAACAGCCACTGGTCTGATCTGGAGGAGGCACGCAGATCAATTGAGACCCAGAGTACAGGACCCACAAGATGAATACAAACACTCAATGCTAGGGTTGGCCCCCACCTGTTTAAGCCCAGGGGGTAGAGGTAATAGTCAGCAGCCAGCCAACATTGACTCAGAAGTGTCTTCTAGGAACCGATTTCAAGGGGAATTTGTGGAATGCTCCCCTATTCTGGCCAGGTGAACCCTTACACTGTCCCAGCCTAGCACTCTGGATTCCTTTATTGATGATGACCAATTTTGCTTGGAGTCACCCTCCACTTTTAGTACACACAGGAGGGACCCTGAGTTGTCTTATTCATCCACAGAATTAGATTTTGTTTTTGAGCGATCCCCTGCTCCTCCATCTGACAAACAGGGCTTAAATTTGGGTTTACAATCCTCCCCCTCAAGTCAATCCCTCACTCCAGTCGGGTCGCCCATCCTACGAGCCCCTGAGCCAGCTCAGCCAAGCGTCCAACCCAGAAGGGAAACTAGACTGCCATCCTGGTTAAAGGATTTTGTTTTTACCTAGGGGGGAAGAATGTTATGTATTTTAACTGTGTTTTCTGACAGGAGCAGAATGTATCTTTTCTCATGTATCTATTCTTATGCAAATAAATGGATCGAAAATGTGCACAGTCTGTTAGCCAATGGGCTTGTTGTATTATTGTTATTGTTACTGTTTATAGTGTATATAAGTCCGAGTTTTACCCCATTCAAACTGTGTTCAAACCCCACTAATAAAGAGCTGAATTTCACTACTTCACTCGTCTGCTTCTTCATTCCCTGAACATGAAAACTATGCACTATGGGGTGGTATATAAGTGTGACAGCTTTGCATTTAGCTGCTCCCTGTTTGGAAACTGGAAGGACTGGTCTGTCAACCTTACTCAAGATCCCCACCTCAGCCTTGGAGTAGCAGGAGAGTCTGGGAAGAATGTAGGACCCAATACCTTTTAACTCCAAACTGCACACCCCCGATGACTTAGTGGTTAAGACGCTGAGCTTGGAGACTGAAGGTCATAGTTCAATACCCGGGAGCTGCACATTGGGACATGAAAGGAGCCTCACTTGGGCATCTCCTGAGCAGAGTTTCTCCAGCAAAAATCCTTTCAACCCAGAGTAATCTCTGACACAAAACAACAACAACTACTACTCCATACTCAACCACACTCCATTCAATGCATGCTGCGTGTTTCTTTGCCAATGGGACTTTGCTTCCTTTTCTTATTTTAATGCCAGTGAAACTTCTATATCATGAGATATTTAGCACATAACAATGGGAGCACCAGTTTACAGCAGTGGAAGGAAACTAGTAGCCATCAAGAGGATTTTAGGTGGCAATCCCCATCAGCTCCAGATAGACAATTTTAAGGAATGGTAGTAGATTTCGAAACTTGAGTGTTGCATGATGGAGTGAGCTCCTGTCTCTCTCTCTCTGTTCTTGCCAACCTAGCAGCTTGAAATTGCAAGTAGATAAACAGGCTTTCGGGCAAGGGTGACCTTTACCTTTACCATGTGTGTGTGTGTGTGTGTGTGTGTGTGTGTGTGTGACCTAACTGCTGCATGATGAAGTGAGCTCCCATCTCCTTGTTTTGCCTTTATATCAGTTCCTTTAGTAATCATAGTGTATGATTAGGATAAACAAAAATAATTCCTCTATGGGTATGGTAAGATTCTTCTGAATAAGGCTTCACTTATATCTTCACAAAAAGTTCGGGAAAGTCAAATTAACTAGTATTGACTTCAAAACGTTTGCAACTGCTGTTTTAAGTGAATAACCTGATTTGGAAAAGTTTAGTCAACCCGCAGTGGAATAATTTTTGTTTCATCATATGAAGTAAAGATATAAGTGAAGCCTTATTCAGAAGAATCTTACCATATCCATAGTGGAATTATTTTTGTTTATCCTAATCATACACTAGAATTAGTAAAAAAAATGTATAGTAAAAAAACTTATATTCAAAAAATGGGACTCTTTAGCATTATTCTTCGTCTCAAATGGTTCATTACTCTCCATTGGATACACCGTTTTGCCCACCTCCTTCATTTTATATCAATTCCTGCCAAACTAGCAGTATGAAAGCAAGAAATTTGAAGTAAATAAACAGGTTCCACTTTGGTGGGGAAGGTAACAGCTTTTTATGTGCTCCGGCATCTAGTCATGCCTGCCACATGACCATAGAAATGCCTGCAGATGCAGACAGTGCTGGCTCTTTGGTTGCAAATGGAGGTGAGCACTGCGCCCTCGAGCTTGACATGACTGGCTTTTGAGCAAAGGAGAGCTTTTCCTTTACTAGCCCATGTGGAGCTTGAATCTTATATTTAACTCACTTAGTTTGGGGAAAATTCAGCCTATCTCCTGAAGCCAAACTCAAAATGCCTACCAAAAGAGTTTGAGGATGACTGACAAATACTTTCCTTTTCCCTTTCTATACTCAACTGATCTGATCTTTGGAAACTTTTCATTGTGAGAGTAAATAAATGGTCAACAGGTGCATTTGGACTTTTCTGATGTCAAGTGCAATAGAGAAAAGCCTCTATACAAGAGGAGCTCAGAGTACAGATATCTGCTGATCAGGTGGTATCTTAGTCAAATAAGTGAGTAAGATAGAGCTGAAACACATCTGGCTGAAGGCCAGATAGGGTGAGTTGATGACACAGAGATTACGGCCAAAGTTAAATGTTTTAACTTCCAAATAATGGATGGAGCAACTTCTTGTCTCACTGTTACCTTTTCCAGTTGCCCTCCCCTGGTTCATGCAGAACATCTAGTCAGCAAACTTGGCTCTCCGGGCGTCCTTAGCCTTCAATTACCGGGAGCCTCGGTCAATACACCTGCTGATCAGGGCTTCTGAGAATTGAAGTCCAAGATCATCTGAAGAGCCAAGTTTGCTGACCCCTGATCTAGACTGTATCAGAACCAAAACTTCCAATTCCAGCTCCTTAAATGTTGGGAAATGTACCAGAGGTTAACAGTTTCTTACTCGGTTATCTTTCCTCTTTCAGGCCACACTGTTTTGATACAGTCATGTAAGCTGGTCTGTTTTTGAAGATGATCCATTGTGATTCACAAGAGGCTGGCTGCGTCTTTTATCATTACATTTTTTTAAAAAATGTAGTTTTAATATTTTTAATTTAACTTTTTTATTCTATATTTTGTTACTGCACAGTAGTTTGCTATTGCTGACTTCCACGAATGCCTCTTTTGGTGGAAAAACACGTTATGAGCAAGACAAAAATTGGCAAATCACAGCTCGAGTTCCTCACCTTGCTTAAGTGACAAGACTGCATGCTCTTTTTGGACAAAGGTACCTCTATAATTCTGCAGGAAATTATTAAAATGTAATTCAATATTTTAATGCACTATTTGAAGGCCGGATTAGAGCTAAGGTCTGCTGATTTTCTGGGGTGATTTTGGACTGATATAAAGAAAAAACAAGGAAGTAACTGGAGCCTTAAAGCATGGGCATCAATCAAGGGAGACAGGAGAACAAATACATTCTTGACTAGTCATTCTTGACTAGTCACATTGTGTCAATGCATGTCATAATCACACAATAAACTATATTCCATTTCTTTCACAAAGAAACTAGGCAAATTTACTTTGATGGTAAACAGATCCCAGTAGTAAACATTAAATAATGCACAGGTGCAAACTTCACAAATAAAGACTCAGATTAATGGATAGATACCATATCTCAGATCATAATATGTAAAGCCAATTGTATTAACCAATTTCGAGCTCAGTACGTGTTCTATATTTCAATGCCATTGAAACAAAAGAATAATGAGTTGCTTGGAACATTCATAGACCTTGGATACCTTGGAGTCGTTACAAGAGAAAAGCCTGATGTTGTTGCACGCACAAGTGACAATAGATGGAACACCAAAATAATGAATTGGTATCTGAGAGATCGCAAAAAGACCTAGGGAAAGCTCACATCGCAAATAGGAAGATTTTCTCAAGAAAAATGTTGGACCAACATAGAGGGCAACTGCCAGGGACAGATCTTTTATGGACAGAAGTTGTGCAGAATGTCTTTGGAGAGACATCTCACATTCATAGAAAGAAGAATTTAATTTAATGAAGGACCACTTGTTCATCTTTCTGGTGGTCCATGGAATCCACAAAGCTCCCTTCCAGCACCACATTTCAAATAAATTAGGTATTTCCTGTCAGTTTTCTTCACTGTCTTGTCCAGACACAGTAAACAAGATAAAATTATAATTGGGATGAATATCTCATCAGTTTAGCAAAGTGTAAGCAACATTTTTCATAAATTGACAGCAACAGCAAAAGAAGCTGGTAGATAAAGAGAAAATGAGACTAAGAAATATGCACGCTTATTTGAAGAGGGCCTCAGACCTATAGTTAGGAGGTCAGGGATCGAACAGAAGTTTGCTCAGTTCACATTTCCATATGAAATTACCTAATTCTATACCTTGGTTTGAACACTTAAGATGAAAATCAGTTACCTGCTGAAAGTTGCACTTCTCCAAATTTTGCAGCAGAGTTCCTCAAACAAAATACAGAAATATGTTTATGTGAATTTGCATTTTATGGAAAATGCCAACAATGCCATTTATGTAAAGAAAATAACATTTAAAACTGCATTGTTATTTATATGCTGTCCAATGGCTCTTGGCTTAATTAGGGGGCTGGCTAGATAACTCAGTAGCTTGTATTACTTGGCTGTGGAACAAGAGGTTGGGTATTCAATTTTATATTGTACCTCTGAGGAGAAAAACCCGTCTATGTAGCCTTGGGCAAGATACATAATCCCAGACTCAGAGCAAGCTAGCAGAAAGGAAAGGGGAAACCATTTCTGAGTCTCGCCAATAACACAGTGGCATTCTAGACATGAACAGAACAAATCTATGTATGGTGATGGACTGGGCCAGCCCTACCATCAGGCAGGGAAGACAACTGCCTCAAGCAGGGGATGGAAATAGGAAGAGAACTCCAAAATATTAAATGGCTCCAAATCTGGAATAGTTATTTTTATACAAAGTATGGGCCATGGTGGCTTTAGTGGTTAAGACTCTGTGCTTAACAACTGGAAGGTGGAGCAGTTTGAGACCAGAGTGCTGCATGACAGAGTGAGCTTCCATCGTCTGCCAACCTAACAGTCTAAAAGTAAGAACTTGTAAGTAGATCAATAGGCATGGCTTCAGCTTTCTGTGTGCTCCATCGTCTAGCTAGTCATTCCTGCCATATGGCTATGAAAACATCTCCAGATGTAGACAGTGCTGGCTCTTTGGTTGAAAGCTGAGATGAGCACTACGCCCTAGAGTTAGACACAGCTGGCTTTTGTGCAGGTGGCATAGCTGGCTGGTGGAATCAAGGAATTGTAGTTCAAAGAAGAAAGCATGCCCATGGCCAGCATTACCTCCAGCAGAACATAACATCTACATAACTACACATTTCTCTCTCTCTACATAGAGACTGCCACATTCAGGCAGTGAAAGCCCTCCATCTGTTCTACATACTTCTGGTAACAGGGATGAAATCTTGGATGGAAAGGCCATGATTGTAAAACTATAAATGCCAGAGGGGAAAGTTCCAATGTTTCTTTTCTTCAGAGATGCCCTCTTCTGCTTTGACTTTAAATAGGAAGAATTTTTGACTTGGCATTCCCTTCTGTGAAACTAAATCATCCTCATCAGACTTTGCCCCATGAACTTGTGGCTTACCATATCAATCAACAGTTGCCCAGTTCCATATTTTCGACTCCTTTGAGCCCCTATTGTTGACTATTCATTTATATTCACTACTGACATTGATATCCTGCAATTCAAACAATAAGGTCAAGAGTTGGATTCCGGCACTGTTCATGGGAGTTGGACTTGATGGCTTCCCCACTCAGTTCTTCTATGGTTCTATGGCACACATAGCTTTCCCTGTGAGAGGAGGCCAGTTTCATCCATCCTTCTTGCTATCTGAAATGCCACATTTAATGTCTGAAACAGATCAAATCCTATTTATCAGATAAAACAACTATACAAACAACCTCTTGAGTTTTCAAAGTGGGGGCTGTGTTAGTCTGTGCAAGTATATCAGACAAGAAACAAAACAAAATACAGTGATACCTCATACAACGTCCAAACTTGGTTCCACAAGTTTGGACTTTATATGGATTCGGACTTTTTATGAGGCATGCAAAATCCTAGCCGCAATGACTCATACAATGTCCAAATCCTTGCTGCTATGCCTCATACAACGTCATTTCCATAGAGATACATTGTGCTGTAACAACACAGACTTCAGGGCAAAGTTAAGGAAACAGACAAGAAACTGACAGAACTTTAAGAAATCATTGTCTAAAGGCTAAATACATTACAAAAACATGTTGAACAACCCTGATTGTCCAAGAATCTGAAGAATGCTGCAAAAATCCCAGGAATGCTTCTAAAAATTATGATGAAAAAATTTAAAAAAATCCGAAATCGCGCTCAAAACCACTCCTAAACACTCTTCGCCTCATGCAAAATCCACAAGAGCAATGCACGCATGTGTCCTGCCTTTTATACTGCCCAGGCATAATGCAACTTGGGAAAAACCCAATGCCTCATACAAAGTCAAGCGACTTTGTATGAGGCATTGGGTTTTTCCCAAGGTGCATCGTGCCTGGGCAGTATGAAAGGCAGGACACATGCGTGCATTGCTCTTGTGGATTTTGCATGAGGCAAAGAGTGGCAAAGTCTAGCAACTTCGTATGAGGTAACTTTTTTCAAGAAATTAGGCGATGTTGTATGAATTCAATATTGTACAAAGCGGACTTTGTATGAGGTATTACTGTACAGGCAAAAATGCTATGTCATCTTAAATATCCCAAGTCGATCATCTAATATTTCCCTTTTAAATAGCAGATTTCATGAACTCTTTCTATGATACTCCTTGTCTTAGTCTGCCTTCTCTTGTCCTATTTCCTATTCAGTTTAATGTATACATGATTTCATTGTCAATTTTTCTTTCCCCAAAGTAAATATTAAATAATATGCCAACTGAAGTTGGCCATTACTGAACACTGCCTGAAACACATTGGTGGTACAGTACTAAGCATATTTACTTACAAACAGAATTAGGAACGTTTGCTGATTCAGTTCAGGAGGTAGCCAATCCCATTTATTGTGGTATTAATCTGTTTCTCACACAAGACGTGCAATGAAGTTCTGTGGGATTATCAGTTGTTTATTCCCTTTGCATCATGTGAAATGTTTGTTCTCCCTCGGTAAAGCAAGGTGTGGGAGAAAGGGGTGTGTGTTCATATATATATGACCCTCCACTCCTTCTGGCTCCACAACAGCTGGTGGAGAAGGTGCCATACCTCTCTTAAATGCGTACACACACAAACACACAACATATTTTACTTCAGCTATAAAGAAGTAGTCAAGATGGAGACCTTCTGTACCTTCCTTCTTCTGGTGGTGGGTAAGTAGGAGAGCTGTACATCCAGCCTTTTCTATAGGCTGTTTTCTATGAGAATAACAGAGCAATCTTCATCCTAATTATAACATAGATAAATTAGAGTTGGAATTTTGGATTGCTTGTGATTTCAGGTGTTTTGTTGTGATTATACAGGTGTTCTCACAGGGGCAAGAGGGAGGGAGTTTTATTGATTAATCAATAGCTTTAAATAAGTGAAACTGGGCTGGCAGAGGCAGGCATTCCATTGCTCACTCACCATCATCACAGCCACTATTGAAATGCTTACATAGAGCATGAAATAGGGAAAGGTATGGTGTGGGGAGAAAAGGATGCCCCGAAACTTTGTGGAGGCAGTTTCTGTTTGCAGAGCCCTTCAATATGAGCATTCCTTCTGGCAGAGAGAAGTCCGTTGGTCAATGCCTTGTTGGCCAACAGATGAGGACAGGTTGGTCTTCCCATTTCCTTCTTCTTGGGAGGTTAGCTATATAAACTCCAAAGAGCCCCTTGGCCACCTGGCCAGTATCAAAGAACAAACCTACAGACTCATGAAATCATCACATCCAGTTTTCTATTGAACAAGTGGACAACCCAACTTCCATCACATTTATATTTACTGCTTTCAGCTCCTCATAACTTTGGGAATAAATCTTTTTCCAGCACATGATATTATGAGAAGCCAAATATTCTGTGGGTGTTTCCCTTCAGGTAGTAGCATGGTATCTGGTGAGAGACTTCACATCCCCTTGATCTGACTTTCACCTCCTAAGCTAGTCTGCCTCTGTGTGGGTGATGAGAACATGAAGCTACTGTTGATACTGTTGATATGAAGATACTGTTGATACAGTTGTACATATTGGCCCGTGGGGACCCCATCCTATCTGGGTGTCTGGAGGCTGTAGGGGTCTGGATGGGGGCTAATGGGTTACAACTGAATCCCAGCAAGACTGAGTGGCTGTGGGCTTGGGGTCCTGCACTAGTCCGGGAGCTGCCATCCTTGGTCTTGGATGGGGCTACTCTGCCCCAGACAGATCCAGTGCACAACTTGGGGGTCCTGCTGGATTCACGACTGCTGCTAAAAGAGCAGGTGGCGGTCGTGGCCAGGAGGGCCTTTGCACAACTCCGTGTGATACGCCAGTTGCGCCCACTCCTGGATAGGGACTCCTTGCTTACGGTCACACATGCTCTGGTCACTTCCAGACTTGACTATTGCAATGCGCTCTACATGGGGCTGCCCTTGATGACCATTTGGAGGCTGCAGCTGGTCCTGAATGCAGCGGCCCAGGTAGTGATGGGGCGTGGGCATTATGCCCATGCCTCGCCCCTGCTCTATGAGCTGCACTGGTTACCAGTTTACCTCTGAGTGCAATTCAAGATGCTCATTATGACCGTTAAAGCCCTATATGGTAGTGGGCCAGGATACCTAAGAGACCGCATCGCCCTAAGAACATCTGTCCATCCATCCAGAGCGGACAGGAGGGGCTCCCTAGTTATTCCATCATGTAGGGGAGCTCACCTCTCTGGAACAAGAAAAAGGGCCTTTACTGTGTCCGCACCGGCCCTTTGGAACCTCCTGCCAGTAGAGCTACGGCTGCAGATGGAGCTGCTGCCATTTAGGAAAGGACCTGGCTGGCAGGGCAGGTGTGGGACCCTGAGGGCAGTGTGGCTCCTGCCCATTGGCTTTTTCCATAAGCGGCACCTTCTTTCTCCTGCATGGGGTGGGTGGGATTTTAATGGGGGTGGGGATTTTAACTGTTTTTATTATGTGGGGTTTTAAATTATGTAAGCCGCCCTGAGTCGGGCTTGCCTGAGTGGGCGGTGAATAACTCGAAAAATTAAATTAAATTAAATTAAAGAAGAACGATTCAACTTTCAGACCAGTCAATCTTTTGACACCTTGTTGTTGTCTCAGGCAAGAAATGTCTGAATTTAATTAATTGGAAGTTTCTTCGATGAAAGTGGTGTGTATGTGTGTGCACACACGCATGCACACATACACAAACTTTATTTTAAAACTTGATTGTTTCTTTATTGCTGCTTTCTAGGGTCAGCATTGACTTCTCCAGTTGAGAACTCAAAAGGTAAGCAAGGAATTTTGACAAAGAAATTCTTGTGGATGAGGAGACTGATGTATAATTACACAACTATGGTTTATTGATAAGGGCCAGAGTCATGTTCATGATCTAAGTGTGTGTAAGATAATTCTGGTAAATTATCACCATGAATTGCCATTAAATATTGAGGCATTACTAGGTCTATGGCTGATATGCAGAAAATCATGTGTGTTGTATCCAATGCCTAACTGATTAGCAACTATCTCCTCCAATGAATTATACAATGCAAATCTCCTGCATATAAATCACCTAATGTAGTGATGGTGAACCTTGGCACTCCAGATGTTCTTGAACTTCAATTCCCAGAAGCCCTAATCAGCAGGAGTGCTGACTTGGGCTTCTGGTAATTGAAGTCAAGGTTCACCATCACTGACATAAAGGATTCTGACCACATACTAATACAGTACAACTATCTGCATTGTTTACCTTCTTGGGGTAATGGCTAGTTACCATGATAGTTTGTATTGTACAATACCTTCACCACTAGAGAACATTATCTAATAGCAACAATATTTGCCAATGAGCAAGTGAACATTTCGATAAAATAAAAATATTCAGAAAAATAGAAGATGCTTGTCTACTGGTGTTAGAAAGACTTGAACAAATTGGCTCCAACTGACAATTAACATTTCTTGATCAGATACAAAGCAAACAAAAGGAGCCTGGTGTGCTCTGGCCCGTGGGGGCGCAAAGGGTCGGACTCGACTGTGCGACTGAACAACAAACAAAATGTTGGCAGGGTTCCCATGGAGAGGGAACTGTGGACTGATAGTTACCTTAAGATTGCACAAGTCATTCACCAGCATCAAAACAATCTATTTTGAAATTATAAGAAAGATGAAGCTCTTGTGTTAGGGGCCAACAACTGAAGGGCTCGCAAACTAAAATGGCTTCTGGGGAGGAACCATTTTCCTCACCCAGTTGGAGGCAACAGACATAGTAGCACCTTTGTCAACAGAGTAAGCTGGGGGAGGGAGCAGGTGCTCTAACACATTGTGACTTTTTTGTTCAGTCGCACATTCGATTCCGACCCTTTCCGACCCTATGGACCATTGTCCTCTAGGCACCTCTGTCTTCCACCATCCTCCTCAACCCTCCCTGCTCTGTGCCTATTGCGTCAACAATACCATCCAGCCATCTCATTTTTTAGCCGCCCCCTTCTTTTGCCCTCCACCTTTTCCAGCATCAAGGCTTTCTCAAGTGAATCCTCTTTTCTCATTTGAGGTCCAAAGTACTTTAGCTTCATCTTTAGTATTTGACCTTCCAAGGAGCAGTCAGAGTTGATTTCTTCTAGGATTGTGGTCCTCCTCAAAATGCTAATCAGAGCCCAGTACTCTACAGATGTCACACACCTCTCCTTCTTTTCCAGCGTCATTGATGTATCCTTATGGAGTAGACCAAGGTGACACAAAGAACCCCAAGTCAGATGACGGGACCTCTCCAGAGATCATCACTCCTGTGCCCTTTACCTTCTACAGCAAAAAATACAGTTCACTCTACGTATGTAACCCTTAGAAAGGAAGATGTTTTATCAGAAATCAGAGGGGGTGGCTACTTATGTATCTTCAAATAAAGAAAATGCATCCAGGAAGAAGAGACTATAAAACTGCATAAAATGTGTAATTCCTAATTCAGATGCACAGGAGAAAATAGAAATACTTCCTGCTACTTAAATAGAAATATAAGAAATCTTACTATACTGTTTAAATAGAAATTTAAGAAATTGTACTCTAACTGCTACCCTACACTGGGTCTCAATTGTTGAGTCCCTCTAATTTCCATTCTTATGGAATTTTGTTTTTATTTTTAACTTGGCTAAACAGACCTTTCAATAGTGGACACTTCAAAATGGAAAAGTGTAAAGCAGGAAATACACAATCATTGTTTCCATGGTCAAGTGGCATGTATGACTAAATGTTGGAGTGTGCAGAACTCTGTTACCTTTCTTGCTGAAGCAGTACCTATTTATCTACTTGCAATTCCTTGCTTTCGAACTGCTAGCTTGGCAGGAGCTGGGACAGAGACAGGCGCTTAAACCATTTGTCAAGTGCAGCGTCTTAACCACTAAGCCACTGTAGTCCCCTAACAATGTTTCTGGCTCTAAGGAAATAGTAAAGGGCAATTTCTGAATTCAGAACTCATAAAATTTTGAGTTCTCCTCATCCTGGGAGGTTCAGCTCAGTTTTTAATCCCCAACCCTAGTGCAGCCACATAGAATTCGCTCTTCTGCTTGACATCTCTTTGTTGGTGACCGACTTCACAAAGTTGCTGCCAATGCAATCCTACCTACCTACCTACTGTCGTTGAAATCATCTGTTTCCTTTCCTCAGGTAAACAACAATGGTGTGGTTTCCTTTGGTGTCAATGTCTCAAAGTATACCCCTGACCCTTTCCCCTTGGATGGTGGATCACCCTTGGTGTCTCCATATTGGGGTGATGTGGACAATACGAAAGGTGGAGATATCGTCTGGAGACAGAGCCAAGATCCTGCACTGCTCAGCCAGTGTACTGACACGATCAATCTCTACTTCCCTGAGATCCATTTTGTGGCAACCTGGACCCTTGTGGCGACCTGGGACCGAGTGGCTTACTTTGGATCTATTTCAAAAAAGGTAGTTATTTCATTGGCCTGTCCATTCTTATGCCTCACAACTGTTCCCCTGCCATCCAGAAAGCTGCAAAATCTTGGTCATGTTGCAGCCCCCCCCCCAACTCTATTTTACCCCTATTTGTGTGGCAGCTGGTGATGAGAAAGAATATAAGAAGCTAGACAGTCATATTTACATAGATGCAATTAATTAACCACAATTCTCAGATGCATCCTATTGTTTTCTTATTCCAGAACTAAACTTTTGTCTTTAAAGTATGTTAATCCTTGATAAACAAGTCTCAAATTAAGCACAAGTATAGGGGGTGCCCACACTTTTTGGGCTGTGGACCTAACCACACACCCCGGACAACTGATCGGCCTGGTCATGTGGTTTCTCCCACAAGAAGCAGAACTAAAACATGCATGCTCGTTTTATTTCCACTTCTGGGAGCGGTGAAAGCATTGGGGGGCAGATGAAATGGCTTTGGGGCCGGATCCGGCCTGTGGGCCATAGTTTGGTCACCCCTGCTCTAGTATTTCTCTGACTAAGGTACTGGTAAGGGTGGAGGTAAGAGGTTCTTCCTAAGCGGGCTACCCAATCCTATAATGATTGACAGGCATCCTCTAGTTCAATGGTTCCCAAACTTGAGTTCTTATGCATTCTTTGACTACAATTCCCAGAAGTCTTCAGTAATATTAACTGCAGGCTAAGGCTTCTAGGAGCTGCAGTCCCCTATGGAACTCCAGTGTTCCACGGAACATTGGTGTTCTGGAATCACAACGCTTGAAGCAGCTGTAGACTAGCTTAACACATCTTTATTGCATGGAGTACAGTACGAACACGAGGTAATGGTGGCAATACAACTCTTTATATAAAGTCACTATACATTTGAATCTGGTTACACGGTAGCCTATTGGCTACTGTAGGCATGATGTCATCCGGAGTCCCGCCCTTCTTGTCCAGGTAATCCATGGCGGGTAGGCTTCTCGCAGCAGTACACAATTGGGGAATTTGTACCATGTGAGTTGAATGCTCGCTACTCCATCCCTGGTAGTAGGCTCGCATTCCAATAGCAGCTGAATACAATGTATCTTTGACCATACAGGAAGTCATGGAATTTCTTTGTTCCAGCGACTATGGCAAGAGCCTCCCTGTCCGCTTGCGCGTAGTTGCGCTCTGCCTATGACAGGGATCTGGAGTAGAACGCAACTGGGGCTTCTCGCCCATTGTCTAACACGTGGCACAGCACCACCCCCACCCCTACTGGTGAGGCATCGCAGACTAGAACTACGGGTTTTCTGGGGTCGAAGTGGGTCAGGACCACTTCTGAGGACAGAAGCCGCTTTAATTCTTTGAACGCCTTCTCCTGACTGTCTCCCCGCTGCCAAACCGCATCCTTCTTAAGTAACTTATGCAGTGGCTCCGGAACTGATGCTTTCCTTGGTAGGAAGGAATGATAGAAATTCAGGAGCCCAAGAAATGACTGCAACTCCGGTTTCGCAGTGGGGCAAGAGGCATTTTGGATAGCCTCAACCTTGGAGTCAGAGGGCTTTACTCCATCGGGGGTTATCTTAAACCTCCCTCACTTGGAACACACACTTGCTCTTTTTTAACCTCAACCCCGCTTTTTCCAAAATTGCCAGAACCTTGTCCAACCTCTTAGCCAGTTCTGATACACTCCCCCCTGTGATCAGCACGTCATCAAAATATGGGATGACCCCGGGGAGCCCCTTTAACAAACATTCCACGAGGGACTGGAAGATCCTGGGGGCCGAATTCATGCCGAACTGTATGCGCGTGACCTTAAAAGCCCCTTTGTGGGTTACAATTGTTTGTGCATCGGCAGCAGCTGGAGTTATGGTCAGCTGTTGGTACGCCTGCGCCAAATCCAATTTAGCAAAGACCTTTCCCCTGTGCAATGTGGCTAAGAGGTGACTAACAACCGGCACCAGATATGCATTTGGGCGGATTACCTTATTTATCGTACATTTATAATCTGTGCAAATCCTAACCTCCCCATTAGGTTTCAAAGCAGTTACAATAGGAGTTTCCCACTCCTCAGACTCCACTGGAACCAAAATCCCCTGGCCCATCAGTTTGTCCAGTTCTGCTTCTATTTTGTCCTTGAGGGCGAATGGGTCCCTCCTTGGCTTGAGCCAAATGGGTCGGATTTCTGGGTCCAGGTCAAATGAAACTGGGGGCCTCTTGAATTTCCCGAGCCCCTTCTCAAATACCGGCAGGTGTTCATTGCAAACGTCCAGAATGGGGTCGGACCTGATGGCATGGATGCCCTCTATTGAGATTCCCAGGAGACAGCAACCCCCGTCCTTCAGGACTACTAAGGGCAGCCTCTCCCTGTGGTGCTTGAATTTCACCTTGAATTCCCCTACCCCCAACACTGGGATTCCAACCCCTTGAACGTCCTGCAACTGAGTCTTTAGGGCCTTGAGCTTGGGTCGCTCATTGGGGGAAATGCGTAGGAACTCCCGCTGGGATACTATGGAGTAGGAAGACCCCGAGTCTATTTCCATCCTAACCAGGACCCCCTGCAACTGTACCTCAATGAAATAACGGGGGTGTCCCAAGGATACGCTGTGGACAGCCGTGCTGCTGTCGCCGCAGACCCGCCGGTACATGCGATGCACTTCTGGGTCGCTGTCATCGGAGACTCTGCCAACGCCGTCCGGTTTCCTCGGGGGATGCTCTGCTGGGCCCTTGTCTTCTCCTCGCCGTCATCTGCATACTTTGGTGATGTGGCCCCTCCGTCCGCAGTTGTGGCACTCGGCCTTCCGGAACGGGCACTTGCTTCGGTTGTGGGATGCCCCGCAGCAATCGCAATGGCGACTTTCCTTGCCACGCTTCTCAGTGCCGCTTTCCGTAACTTTTGGATGCCCTCATCCTCGCTGGCCTCTGAGGAGGAGGAGGAGGGGGAAGCTGGAGATTGACGGTCCCGCCAGGCTGCCTGCACTGGAGTCGGTGCCCTGTCGGTTTGTGGGGCCCTTGCCTTGAACAGTTTGACTCCAGCTCTCAATGCTTCTGCTGCTTGCGCTGCCCTCAGGATGGTGTTGAACGTCAGGTGGTCCCGGTCCATCAGCCTTCTCTGGACCTCTTTATCCCTGAGACCACACAGCAGCCAGTCCCGCAGGGCATCATCAAGGTCCACCCACTTGCAAGGGACTGCAGCTGCTCAGAGGGCCGCAGCATAGTCAGCCACTGACTCACCCGGGTACTGGTCCCTCGGTGGAACACGACTCTCACCAGGAAAATGGACATCTGCGGCTGGAAGTGGTTTCTGAGCGCCGCCAGGATTTCTTTGAGTGGCACTGTATTGATGTCTTTGGGCATCAGGATGTGCATGGCCAGCTCCATTGTGGGTAGCCCAATCTGTGCGAGGAGGTGCGAGCGCATCTTTTCCTCATCCTGGATGTCGTCCACCGCCATTGCATGCGGGAACTGGCGCTCTTAGAGGCCCCATCTCTCCGGCTTCTTGAGGTCGAACTGAGGGATGTTTAGGCTGTGGGAAGCCATTATCCCACCTTCGTCGCCAATTTGGTGTTCTGGAATGACGACGCTTGAAACAGCTGTAGACTAGCTTAACACATCTTTATTGCATGGAGTACAGTACGAACACGAGGTAATGGTGGCAATACAACTCTTTATATACATTCACTATACATTTGAATCTGGTTACACAGTAGCCTATTGCTACTGTAGGCATGACGTCATCCGGAGTCCCGCCCTTCTTGTCCAGTTAATCCGTTGCGGGAAGGTTTCCCGCGGCTGTACGCAATTGGGGAATTTGTACCATGTGAGTTGAATGCTCGCTACTCCATCCCTGGTAGTAGGCTCGCATTCCAATAGCAGCTGAATACAATGTATCTTTACAAATGGCTTAAGTATACATTTCCTGTGGAACCGGTTACATTTGACTTAAAGGCACAGTGTAGCAGTTACATTCCATATTGTCCTATACACAACAGGAACATAGTTTGGGAAATGATGCTCTAGTGTCTGTGTGGTGTTTGCCACAGCCGTCTTCAATCCTGCATCATTTAGATGTCAAAATGCCCCAACTTAATGGAGAAGTTGATGCTTTGTGTGGTATAATAACATGTGTGAAAACAGAGATATCAGAGTCTTGGAAGATGATGCTGTTGTGCTTTTAAATATATTTTGATATCTGCATACCTCCGCAAAGTCTTACATTATCATCTCTTCAGGAGAAGAGCTTTCTTCTAAAAACTATGCCAGCAGGATATCATCTGTGGAAGTTTTAACCTGGTTAGTAAGACTTCAGGCATGGATTTGGTGGAAGATTGTGTGGGGAGCAGCTGGGGAGATGGCCACTCTGGGCTGGCTTGTATAAGTATTGCCCGGGCTGTCAGTTTTAGTGTTTAATGCTAGTGTTGGTTTTAGAGATTCAATGATGCGGGCATTTTAAATTTTGTAAATTTTTAAACAATTTTATATTTCAATGTTTTTATCTTGATGTTTTTGCAGAGTTTTATTTGTCATGATTTATTTGTCATGTTTTATGTGTGCAAGCCGTCCGGAGTCGCCTTGGCAAGGGGCGGCAGTAGAAATGTGAGTAAAATAAATAAATAAATACATCTTTTATCGTATGACAATATTCATTAGGCTTGGAAAGGCTTGTCACCAGAAGGATGAACTCCAGAAGATCAACTAGCTACAGCAAATGTGAACACAGGGATACGATGTATTTAGGAGGGTTTTGTCCACAGTTATGATATTGGGGATCTTCAAGGCTTTGAAGGTAACAGTTGCATAGCTATAATGTCTTTTTGTTGTTCACTACAGGTCAACACCTTCCAGGCAGTCTTGACTACCAATGGGGTGGTATCCTTTATTATACTGAATTATGGTGACATTCAGTGGACCACAGGAATAGCAAGTGGAGGGAATCCTAGGACAGGACTCGGAGGAATCCCAGCACAGGTAGCTCTGGGCCAAGATTGCATAACAGAATGAATGGGTCATTAGGGATAAAGAGATCAATGTAACAAATAATTGGTGTTGCTTCTTCCTTATTATTGACCTGCTTGAGAACATTTAATTATGGTATATCTTCACAACAAGACAGTCCCAACTATTGGGCAGATAATGGCAAACATGTAAAGCAGCAAAGGCTACGGAGCATTTCCTCCAATTTCCCTCCTGAGCGCTCACCCATTCCAGTTGGTTTTTTAAAAAAGAAATAGCCTTTTATACTACATTGACCTTTTTTGGACTCACCAAAAGAACCTATTTCAGTTAGCATTTGTTTATGCCAGGGTTTCTTTAGTGTTCAAGAACCAAGACAATAGAAGCAGCCGAAGCCTGGCTTAACACATCTTTATTGCATGATGGTCAGGGGGAACATGTGGTAATGGTGGACGAACAGCTCATTATATACGGTGGCTATACATTTGAATGTGGCTCCTCGATAGCTCATTGGCTACTGTCTGCGTGACATCACCCTTGGTCACGCCCTTCTTGTTCAGGTGAGGTAGTGGAGGGAATCTTTCCCATGACTGTAGGTATTTGGAGAATGTGTACCATGTGAGCTGGACACTCACTACTGCCTCCAGTGGCCACTAGCTCACGTCCTCATACAGCAGGTTACATTGTTTCTTATACATGATAGAGGTTGTTACATTCACTCATTTGTGTGGTTACATTGACTTAACTGCACATTACAATCCATACACAACAGTTTCTCAACCTTTTCAAGCTAAGGGGGTCACGCTCCCTCAGACAGCTTTGGGGACCAAATGGCCATTTTGCCCTGCCTGCCACACATGGCACTTCCAGGTGTGGCAGAGGCAGGCCACATGAAATGGTGTTGTGGGCCACATACAGCCACTGGGCCGTAGGTTGAGAACCCCTGTTTATGCAATGGGAAAGGGGTACCATTTTTGTCTTTTTCCTCAAGTCTTGCTCTAGTCTGATTTCACAGTATGATGCAGAAAGTCAATGGTGTTTTCTTGAGCTTGCTCTCTAAGCTGTCAAGCAGGGGGTGAAATGACCTTATGAACCATTTATGCTAACTTTCTACAACTAGAAGTAGCAGTATTTTGCTGTATTTATAGACCCTCTGAAAGCCATAGTACAGTGGAACCCCATATAACAAAAAAAAATCCATTCCACGAAGCTCTTTGCTATACGTTTTTTCCATTATTATTTATTTATTTGTTCGTATTTGTATTGCCGCTCCCTCGCCAGGGTGACTCTGGGTGGCTGACAAACAAAACACAAACAAGCAACACTAAAACCCCTTAAAATCATTTTTAAAAATCATCAGTCTTAAAAACCCACCCCCACCCTGTCATTAAAAAGATGGGAGAACATTCACTTATACGGATCGCTATACGCGATGTACCATATAACAAAAAAAATATTCATTATACGGATCGCTATTGGCAATACCCCGTAGAATGAAACAATTTTTTTCATTGCACAGGGTATCGCCAATGGCGATCCATATAACAAACTTTTTTTTTGTTATACGGTGCTTTGCAAATAGCGCACAAATGCAATCGTTGTACGGATTTTTCATTATACGAAGTGTTCATTATATGGGGTACCACTGTAATTACATTTTTACACCCTAATGTAAATTTTCCATTGATTCTGATGAATCTATGCTAAGCATGTACAAAGTCAAGCAAACCAGGACAGATAAATTAATATTTCCTTTCACTATTTTTTTTGAATGCCAAAGAATATAAGACTGTGTCTACTTTCTTTCTTTATTCATGTCAGAGGCACCACAAAGAAACCATAAACATTGAAGATATTATGACTTAGAAAAATTATGTTTTAATAAATGAATTGCTATGAACTTAAACATTTGTCAAATACTATAATATGCTAAAATGTTCAATAATACTAAACAGAAAGTTTGCCTTGTGATTGAATTGGACAGAAAGTGACTTTTCCCCCTTCTTTGCCTCTTCCCCAGGCTGGATTTGACAGTGGAGACAAAGTCAATTATTACAATATCCCAGGTTCCCGTACCCCTGATATCATTAATATTGGAGAAACCACCAATGTGAAAAAACCAGGGCGCTGGGTGTTCCAGGTGGATGAATTGGTGGTTGGCATCACCACAGAGAGGAATAGCTGCTTAAATTAAGCACTGGGCCATCTCTGCTTGTTTGAGAATTGTGAGTGTGACCCTCAAAGCCCTTGCATTACACTTGAAAGAAATGTCATTGCAATTTACAAACATGATATACACGCACTGAGCACCAGTGTCCATATGAAAGCGAAGCTAAGCAGTCACATTTATATACTGCCCCATAGAGCTTAATTGCCAACACACGTTGGATCATGGAGAAAATAAAAGAATGCCAGAAACAAGTCTACTTTTGTTTTATTGACTACACCAAGGCTTTTGACTGGGTGGACCACAACAAAATGTGGCAAGTAATTAAAGAGATGGGAATACCAGAACACCTCATATGCCTCATGAGAAATCTGTACATGAACCAAGAAGCAACAGTTAGGACAGAACACGGAAAGACAGAGTGGTTTGGAATAGGAAAAGGAGTAAGACAAGGCTGCATTTTATCACCCTGCTTATTCAATCTATACGCAGAGCACATAATGCGCTATGCAGGGATGGAGGAATCACAATATGGGATCAAAATTGCTGGGAGAAACATCAACAATTTGAGATATGCAGACGATACCACCCTAATAGCAGAAAGTGAGGAAGACCTAAAGAACCTCTTGACTGGATTGAAGGAGGAGAGTACAAAAGCTGGCTTGAGACTTAATATCAAGAAAACCAAGATAATGGCAACAGGTCCGATCAGTCCCTGAAAAATAGATGGGGAAGAAGTAGAAGCAGTGACAGATTTTACTTTCCTGGGATCTAAGATCACTACAGATGGCGACTGTAGTCATGAAATAAAAAGACGACTGATTATGGGGAGACAAGCTATGAGAAACCTGGGGAATATAGTGAAAAGCAGAGACATCACCGTGAAAACAAAAATTCGCATAGTCAAAGCAATGGTATTCCCAGTAGTAATGTACGGATGCGAGAGCTGGACAATTAGGAAGGCTGAACGCAGAAGAATAGATGCCTTTGAGATGTGGTGTTGGAGGAGAGTCCTGAGAGTCCCTTGGACAGCAAAGAGAACAAATAGGTCAATACTGGAAGAAATCAATCCTGACTGTTCATTGGAGGGACAAATAGTGAAGATGAAGCTAAAGTACTTTGGACATCAAATGAGAAGGGAGGACTCACTTGAGAAAGCCTTGGTGCTGGGAAAGGTGGATGGCAAGAGAAGAAGGGGGCGTCCAAAGATGAGATGGATAGATGGTATTGTGGACACAATGGGCACAGAGCTTGGTGGGCTGAGGAGAATGGTGGAGGACAGAGGTGCCTGGAGGAAAATGGTCCATGGGGTCGCAAAGGGTCGGAATCGACTGTGCGACTGAACAACAAGAAGAAGAAGAAGACGAGCTTAATGTATTCTCTGGATTGTTCACAAGTTAATTAGCATTTTGCTCCCAACATGCTGTGAACTCATTTTACTGACTTTGCAAGGATGGGTAGCTGAGTCACCCTCCAACTCTGGTCAGGATCAAACTCATAACATTTTGGTTGCAGGACAGTAGTTTAACCACGGCGCCACCAAGGCTCCTGAAGTGGCCGATATCAGACAGGCAGTATCTCATCAATGTGTGGGAAATATCTCTGATCCGTGCCAAAGTTGGATCTTTTTAGTCCAGCAGTAGGGCTACTATATTGGGGGTGGGGGTGGGGGCTGGTCTGGAGCAATAGGCTGGCTGATTGAAGGGTTGCTCTAACGGGGATTCTTCTTCATTTGTTTCCCGATCAAACCCTGGACTGCCAAAATGAAGCCACTTTCTTGGCTTTGTCGTTGGCCTAAATTAAATTCTCATTGGTACATGTTTCTATCAACAACCAGCAGAGCAGTAATTGAGCCGGATTCTGTATCTCTCCGCATTCACACCGCGTGTTGTTGTCTACCAGCAGCCCCCACATGAGCATGCTGGTCTTGCATTTAGAGACTACGACTCTCAGCCTATTAAGGGCCCTCCAAGTGACTTAAAGGAGGTTGAGTTCCTCAGCTATATCTTTGTCCAGTGAGCTCCTTCCTCCACCTTCTAATTTGGTTTTGCTCCTGCATACCTTCAAGTATGTTTGTTTTTGCCATACAACTCTTCATGGATCTGAGCTGACTTGAGGTTCATATCTGTTCAGATCATTTCTAGGGTCATTCTCTTGCTTAGTCTCTAATGAGATCACTCCCAGCAATGCAACCTTTCCCAAAGTCCACTTGGTCCAATCTGTTTAGGAATTTTGCCAAGTGACTAGGCAAACAACCAAAGGAAATACAGTACCTGCTTTGATTCAGATTCCTGCATTGAGCAGGGAGTTGGACTCGATGGACTAAAACAGGGATTCTCAACCTGCACCCCTCAGGCCACATGCGGCCCACAGCACCATTTCATGTGGCCCCACACTGCCTCCACCACTCTAGGAAGTGCCATGTGGTGGAGGAAGGGCAAAATGGCTGTCAGGACCCTGAAGCTTTCTGAGGGAGCATTGACCCAGGCCCCAGCTTGAAAAGGTTGAGAACTCCTGGCCTAAAAGGCCCCTTCCAACTCAGTAATTCTAGGAAAGCTAGATGCTTGTGTTTGTTCTTCAAGCAATCTGGGGCCCATCACTGATTTGCCATGGATTCCTAGACATGCCTACTCACAAATAAGGCCAGTTATCTGTCTTGATACTCACTCCCAGGTAAATATGTATAAGATTGTTGCCACTAACATGTGAGCAAGAGTGTGTGTTTATGAAAATGTCTATGAACTGCACCAAATGTCCTGAGGTGTGGAGAGTCCAACTAATTACTAGTTTTACTCCTGTTGTCTCTCTTAAATAGGTAAGACCTTCTCTGATACATGGACCTCCCATCCAGCTGCAATATAACCATCTCTTCACAAATCCAGGCAAACAGCCCTGTGCTGCCCCCTACAGGTTGAGAGACTTCTCTTACCACTATCCACTGGTATATTCAGTAAATAAACAATTGTGCTCAGATTGCTTTTCTCCCAAGTCCATTTCTTGAGAAGGGATAAGCGTGTTGTCTAATGAAGGCATCCCATGCATGACTTTAATGTCTCTCTGTGTGCGCGTCCGTGCGTGCGTATGTGCGTGCGTGTGTATGCATCCTTTTTATGAACAAGAGAACAACATGGATGGTGAGATATATTTTCAACTTTGATTCCTGAATCACAGCTGTGGAGAAGTGTGATATAATCCGAGAACGGCAAATTACACTTTACATATGCTGAAACACCCTTGGCTATTCCTACCTGTGCTCCGGGCATATTCTCTTGTCTTTTTTTTTTTTTGGGGGGGGGGGTTGCCAAGTTCTCATTCAATTAACAGTAGTCTTGTTTTTGTACTGTCATGTTGGAATTGACTTATAATGACCCTAACAGGGCTTTCAAACTAAGTCTTCTTGTGTCCCGATCAAACCCTTGCCTGCCAAAAGGAAACCACTTTCTTTGCTTTGTCATTGCCCAAACCCAAGTCCTCATCGGTGCATGTCTCTGGCAGCGGTTGGCAAACCAGTAAATGAGCCAGACTCTGTCTTTCCACATTCATACCATGTGTTGTTGTCCGCTAGCATTCAATGTAAGTGAGATATTTAAAGAGTGGTTGGACCAGCTCCACATCCTTGGTGAGTTTCCATTGCTGATTGGGGATTCGAACCCAGGCCTCCTGAGTCCTAAACTGTCACACTATCCACTACACTACACTGGGTATCAAAAGCAACCTTAATCATAATAATCATGTGCCATAAACTCAGTTCTGACTTATAGCTACTCTTTTCAGGATTTTCTATAGAGAACACTCAACGTTGGTTGACCCTTCCTTCTGAAGACATCTAGGTTCTGTGCAGCTTGCCCAGGGCAACACAAACTGGCTCTTCTCCCAAGAAGCACAGTGGGGAATTGAATTTCTAGCCTCTGGCTCTGCAACCAGATACCTAAGCTACTGAGGTATCATCCAACAGCCCTTTAGCAAACTTTCCCCAATGATCAACCCATCAACAGAAGCTGAATGGAGTGGCGGCTGAAATTTCCTTTAGGCAATAGGAAATAATACTTCCCTGTCTCTCCTTTCATCTCTCACGTATCACCTGCCACCCCTAATTGCTAATGGCTAAGGCCAGTTCTGGCTATACAACTTTCCTTTGCTGGAGCAAACTCTTCCTCAGTTGAACTTCCGGCTGTCATGCAGGGACAGAGAAAGCCAGGCAGAATAAAAACTTGCCAGACATAATTTTGGGCTTTGGAAATTGTTTGGTAAACCCCTTATACTTCCGTGGAACTGATGTGTGACTTTTCCGCATGCTTTAAAGCCACCAGTGTGCTAACATTTACTTTGCAGAGCAGATAGGGATTAAGCAGAAAGTGGCTAAAGGTCAGAGAAAAACTGTGAAGCATGAACATGAGGCACATCTCAGAGGTAGTTATAGCTTCAGGTGTCACTCAGAATCTGTGCTTAAATTCTATCTCCTGACCCCCTTCAGTTCCACCTCGGTTTCAATTTCATCTCACCATGATGTTTTGAGAAACATTTACATACAGTAGCTCATGGCTTGTGCTTGGTTTAGTATAGAATGGAAAGTTTATCAGGATTAATGAGGGTATGGAAGAAAGTTAAAAAGGTTCTGGCCCCAAATTTCTCTCCAATTATGGAACTTTCAGATATGATGGGTTTCCCGATTAAGATAGATAATGTAGTAAAAGAAATTTTGGACAAGAATGAATTTTTTTATTGAAAGATTGGTTACGGGCCTGTAGTGAAGTCAATGGTAGAACTAATCTCTTTGAACAACTAAAATTGAATTGGTTTCAAATAATGAAAATTAACAAATGGAATGATAAGTACAGGAGGGAACATGGTTGGGAAAGGGATAGGACGGAATTTGAGGATTTGGTTTTGAAAATTAGGAAGGGAGAAAGAAGTATTAAGGGTTTAGTTAGCAAAATATACATCCTATTGAATAAAGAGGGTGATCCACAGGAGGATTCGATATCAATTGGGAGGAAGAGTTGAAAATAAAGATAGACAATGCTATATGGAAAAATAAATGGAAGAAGCGAATAATGAGAACCATGTCAGTTAGGATAAAAGAGCACAATTATAAAATGCTATGGAGGTGGTATTTGACCCCAGTGAGGCTACATCAGATGGATAATAAAAAAAGGATAAGATGTGTTGGAGATGTAAAGATACAGTGGGATCATATGAACATATGTGGTGGAGCTGTAAGGTGGTAAATGATTTTTGGAAAAGAAATGAAAAAGAAATGAGTGAAATAATGGGTAAGAGAATTAAACAGGGGTCAGGTACCATCATGTTAACAAATGTGGAATGTGTTTGTCAAGACAAAGATGAGAGAGAATTATTAGAAATAATGCTTACAACGGGCAGACAATGCATCGCTAGAAATTGGAAAAATGATGTAATTATACAAATTGAAGAATGGTATAAAGAAATGTGGAATTTAGCATTGAATGATAAACTAACCTGGGGGGAAAAGGAAAAAAGAGATAATTTGAAAGAGAATAGATTTTGGAATATTTGGAAGCCTTTTGTGGATCATGCAGTTAAGGGAAACGAAAGAAACAGGCCTGTACCAGATCAAAGTAGTTTTTGGAGGTAATATACTGTGGCACCCGGAGTCCTCCAGGGCATTGTATATTATCACAGGGTGTATTATAAATATGTTTTTTGTTTGGTTTCCTATCCTGAATAGTACTGATTCTATGGTAGCCTGAAAAATGTATTAGGATAGGTGCTATTTTTTCTTCTTCCAATTTTTACTTACGTATTTCTCATTTGTACCTTAGCTTTGTTAATATAGTTTTTATTTTATGTATTTTGTTTGTTTCGTATATGTGTTTTAAAAATTCAATTTTATATATATATATATATATATATATATATATATATATATATATATATATATATATATATATATATATATATATATATATATATATATATATATATATATATATATATATATATATATATATATATATATATATATATATATATATATATATATATATATATATATATATATCTTAACCTATAAAACCAAGGGTTAACCGTTGGAACTTGCTATAGGTTGCTATGCATCGCCCTACTTGCCTGCACTCACCCTTCGTGTACACGGCCGATCTGGGTCCGCAGGTCAACAAAGGATTGAGAAAACAGGCAGTGGGGCAACAGCCCCACAAACGTGAAAAAAGGGAAACAACTTCATTTCCCAACATTCCTTGCGCCGTGCCGCGCCAAAGCCAATCAGGCTGAGAGGCTCTCGCACGGCGCGGCGCAAAGAACGTTCAGAAACGCACTGCAGCCAATCAAAAGAAAACCGTTTAAAAAACACGCAGCACAAACACAAAGCACAAACCCATAACTACAAGCCCCAGCATCCTGCGCGCCATGAGTGCGCAGAATGCTGAGGAAGCCAGTGCCCAAAAATTAAAACAAAAACAAAAAACACCAGGAGAGCAAGTCCGCCAAGCCGCGGGAACCAAAGCCCCCCTCCCCAATGGTGCCTGAAGCTCCTAATCGGAGTATCCCCTTTAATATCACTGGGTGGGGGGGTGTTGTGCTCCCCCTCTCTACTGGCTCCCCTGGGGTTGAGAGGGTTGGTGGGACCAAAGGAGTCTGTCTCCCCAACCCTCCTGACCCCAGGGGACCCGGCAGAGAGGGGATTCCCCTCCCCACACACACACACACGCCCCATATTAAAGAGAAGAAACCAAGCGATTACTTCTCTTTAAAAACGGAGTTTGGGGGGGAATCCCCCTCTCCGATGGCTCTCCTGGGTCCGGAAGGGTTGGGGAGACAGACCCCTTTTCTCAACCCAACCCTCCCAAACCCAAGGAAGCCAGCGGAGAGGGGGATCACAACCCCCCTGATATTAAAGGGGAAACCCCAATTGAGATTTCCATTTTAATATCAGAAGGTGGCCTGGATTCGATCCCCTCTCCTGGGTCCCATGAGTCTGGAAGGTTTGGGGGGACAAAAGGAGCCTGTCTCCCCAACCCTCCTGACCCCAGGGGACCTGGCAGAGAGGGGATTCCCCTCCACACACACACGCCCCATATTAAAGAGAAGAAACCAAGCGGTTACTTCTCTTTAAAAATGGAGTTGGGGAGGAATCCCCCTCTCTGATGGCTCTCCTGGGTCCAGAAGGGTTGGGGAGACAGACCCCTTTTCTCAAACCAACCTTCCCAAACCCAAGGAAGCCAGCGGAGAGGGGGATCACAATCCCCCCCCTGATATTAAAGGGGAAACCACAATTGAGATTTCCCTTTTAATATCAGAAGGTGGCCTGCATTCGATCCCCTCTCCTGGGTCCCATGAGTCTGGAAGGTTTGGGGGGGACAAAAGGGGTCTGTCCCCCCAAGCCTTCCAGAGCCAGGGGAGATGGCAGAGAAGGGATCGCCCCCTAGGACACCAAAAAACACAAAAACAAACAATCAAAAACATTCAAAAATACACAAAAAACAAACAAAAATAACACCAAAAAACAATACAAAGTAAACAACAACAAACATTTCCAAACACACCCAGCACCCAGCCAAACACCACAAAATCCAACCACCACCACCACCCCAAATAAAGAAAAACAGCCAACTTACCACCACACGACCTCACACCACAACGACTGGAAAAGAAATGAATAAAGAAAGAGACTACTTACTGGAAGAAGCTCCACCCAGAGGCCACGAGAGAAAAAACAGTCAAAATACAAGATAACCCCTACCAGCAGCACTTGCTGCCCACAATAATAAAAAAAATTCAAAAAGACACAATAGCCCCACACAAAAGGCCCCAAGAGTAAAAACAAGTAAAAACAAATAACACAAAATCACAATTTTACACAAATCAAAAACAGATGTCAATAAAATAAAATAAAAACTATTCAAAAATCCTGTGCTGAATTTTTACTCAAATAAAAAACAAAAACACCAATACATAGTTTAAAAACATTTATTGTGAAAAACATGTACTTTCACATTTTTTAAATTATTACCTACGGTACAACAATTTTAAAAAAATACATACTTAAAAATATTGGGTTAAATAATTTTCTTGGAAAAAGTATATCATCCTTTATTCTTTTTTTCATCCACAAAACCAAAACACCAAACAAAACTCATCACAGTTTATAACAGGCCATCAAAAAAATTTGTATAAATAAAAAAATTTAAAATTTCAATTATAGACTAACTTCTTCTTTACAAACATTAACAACAACAACAAAAACTTTCCAACACCATTTAAAACAGCCCGGCAATGCCGGGCAACCTCTGCTAGTATATATATATATAAAGAAAGTTTATCAGTTGGTACAGACTTAGTGGCTAAGATGTTAAGCTTGATGGCTAGAATGTCAGCAGGTCAGTAGTTTGGGACCCGAGTGCTGCACAACATCGTGAACTCGTGTTATCTTTCCCAGCTCCATCCAACCTAGCAGTTCAAAAGCAAGAAACTGCAAGTAGATGAACAGATACCCCTTTGGCGGGAAAGATAACAGTGTTCCATGTGCTTCAGCACGTAGTCATGCCTGCCACATAACCATGGAAATGTCTGTAGACGCAGACAGCGCTTGCTCTTTGGATGTAATCAGAGATGATCACCACCACAACTGGCCTTTGTGCAAGGGTGGCCTACAGAGATGTTTGTGGGGACGGGTGGGGAACATATATGATTTCTCCTTCCAAGATCCTGAGGCCTTCCAATATCTCTTTCATTGCAGGGCAGCCAATGAGGACAGGAGAAGGGTGGGAGAGGGGAGTTCTTATAATTACTAAAAATCAGTGCTGCCAGGATGACTTGCCCGAAAGCCATTTGCGTCATCTCAATTTACAGCCAAAGAGCCAGTTCCGTCTGTGTCTGTAGACATTTCCATGGTTATATGCAGTGGTGGGCTAGCCCACCGGGCTACTGGGACTCATCCAGGGGCACCCTAACCCCCCAGCACCAGGGGTGCTGTTGTGTTCTATAAAGCTGTGCCTTTAACAATGTACCTAGCCATGGGGTAACAATGTAACCTTTCTGTGTGCAACATTATAACCTTCAGCTGTATCACTGTAACCATTATAAGAGGACGCGAGCTAGTGACCACTAGATGGCAATAGCGAGCGTCCAGCTCTCATGGCTCAGATTCACCCTGGATCAGCAGCGCGGGAAGATTCCCGCCACCTCTTCACCTGGACAAGAAGGGCGTGACCTTCTATGACGTCACGCAGGCAGCAACCAATAGACTGTCAACGAGCCACATTCAAATGTATAGCCAGCTGTATATATTGAGCTACCCATCCGCCATTACCACATGTTCCTCCGGATCATCATGCAATAAACCTGTGTTAAGCCAACCTTTCGGCTATTTCATTGTCTTTGGTCCCATATTCTAAAGGTGCACCCTTCTGATTGACCACAGGCATGTGCATGCACCCAGCGGGAGCAGCAGGAGAAGCTGCCTCCCTGTTGCTGTGAAAGAGGAGAAGCCCCAGGGTGGCTTTTTTCCCCTTCAAACCAGAAAGCATCCCTTAGTTTGGGGAAAAAAACAGCCTGGTGCTTCTCCTCATTCACGGCAACTGCCGGGAGCACACAGGCACCCGTGCACTGGGCAGACCAAGCGGGGGGAGGACACGTGAGGCAGGGGCTGTGGGGCAGGAGGCTGTGTTGAGCTGAGCCGCGCCATGGGCAAGGGAATAGCCGCCCCACAAGCAGGAAGTGTGGGAGAGCCAGTCAGCCCCGGCCAGCCACATCCAACAAGCAGGTAGAGGGGTCACGGACAGCAGCGGAGGTGGTGAACACACCGCCCAGTGTGGAGAAAACTGCTACCCTGCTCAGTAAGTTGTGCTTCCTGTCCAGGGCCCTCCCAAGGTGGCCAGCACAACCCTGGTTATAAGGCCACAAAATACTCTCCCTCACCTACCATCTATGGTGCCCAAGGACTTTCCAATGGCAAAAGGAATTCCACAGATGCCTAGAGATCTTTGAAGGAAGGATCAGAGACATTTTACTTCTGTTGATGAATTACCATAGCTGAAAACCACAAGACGTAATTTACCAGAAGATGGTTTTAATCTCTATGTCATCATCACTGTTCCTTCTTTCCTGATGCCCACACCCTCAAATAAAGCCAAGATCCCTCTGAATGTTACAACCACTGTGGCACTAGGGAAGGCAGCGGCTGCAACTCGTATCTGAGTATACATTTTTCCTGGAAATCCAGGAAAAGTGTCATTGGCATGAATTTGTTTAAGGTGGAACCCAGATTACCATGAAGTGACCCACACGCTGTGATCATGGAGCCATCTCCTGCAGCGCATATGAAATGAGACATGTAGGATTTAACACCAGGACTGCAGTGGACTGCCACAGCCTTGAGGATATTAACAAGGTGCACCTTCACAACCAGTCCATCTGGCATGGCATGGTCTCTTCTGCCTCCATGACCATTCGGATTCAGAAGTGGTTACTCCTCTGCTCATTTTGCCGTTGGGCCCAATATGATGGTTTCCAGTGACATTTCCTCCACTGAGGGGACCATCAACCCACCTAAAGAGGTTCATCCGCCTGTAGCAATTGGCCCCTTTAGGGAGTCAGGTCATTTATCACCGCCCAACACTCGGCGTTGAGTCACTGGCTGTACAATCTACTCCGTTACCATAGCAGGATGTCTGGCCAGAAGGATTAGACCAAGATCATCATAAAGAGCGTCCTTGAAGATTGTGGCATTTTTTAACCACAATTGGGTATACCCTGGTAATGGCAACCTTTTGTTGCTGGCTAATCTTTCTCACACTAGGTCATCTGAATGGAACTGCAGAATGAAATTATGAAAAGGTGCCTTCATTTTGGCAGTTTCATGTCTGGCCTAGACATAGGGGAAAATCATAAGATCAGACGTACATGCACATATATCTTATGGTGATCTTGGTCTAATCCTTCCCTTACTGGTGAGATGTGTGTATGTGTACAGTATAAATACAGAAGGTGCCAAAAATGTACTATATACACATTTTAGGAGATGTTATCTACATATTACTTTATGAAGTTGAATTGACTTCAGCAAAGCATTTGACAAAGTATCCCCTAGTGGTTACATGACCGTAAAAAGAGATAAGATTTCTCTGGCACGATTTGTTCTTGACAAAATATCCCTTTTGGCACTCTCTTTATATGTAGTTACTTTGCCAGCTATTTGCATAAATTCTGGGAATTCTACCTCACAGACATTTTAATAATAATTATGTCCTGTCAAGTCAATTCTGACTCATGGTAACCTTTCTTCTCAGGATTTTCCAGGTAGAGAATACTCAGGAGTGCTTTACTATTCCCTTACTGTGGAGGCATGCTGAGATTGTGCAGCTGATTGAAGGCTACATAGGCTGGCTCAGGTCTGGCCAACCTTGTGCACCATGTGTTCTTGGATTTCAATTACCAGAAACGCAAATAACACTGGTGGCGGCCACCAGAATTGCCAGAGAAAGGACCTTGCATCTCCCTCAACACCCAATGGGGTGGAGGAGGAAGAGGAGGAGGAATATGATTTATATGTAAAGTGGTACCTCATACAACGATTTTTATCCGTTCCACAGGGCTTGTTGTACAAAACAATTGTTATATGATGCATGCATTGTATAGCGATTTTCCCTATGCGATGCATCGTACAACGATTATTATTTTTTTGCTAAGTGGTTTTCCCATTGAAAAATTGTTGTGCAATTTTTTCCATAGGGAAAATTGTTATGTGGGATGCCATTTCCCCCAAAAACCTAATTGTTATGCAATTTCATTGCTAAATGGGGCAATTGTATGAGGTTCCACTGTATTATGTTTTAATAATTTGTAAAATAAATATAAATAAATAAACATTGTAGCTTTTTCCAAATGGCAATAATGGAAAATCCCTGGTTGTTATTCAAACTTGCTGTGAAGCCCTTCCCTATGGAGTTGCAAATGATTGCAAAATAAACTTATCTTGCAAGTTGAGGCATCACATCCAAAGGAGGGATGCAAACCGAACATTGTGGCATTATACAGTTGCCAATAAATTAGAAGTACAAACTATCTCCCACACAGGGCCATAGCTAGGAGGCTTTGCCCACCCTGAGTTAGCAGTTTGCCCACCATCATACTCCTTAGAGACTCCGCCCAATGCATTCCTATGGGAAACTGTTCTTTGCCCCCTCTAACCGTAATCCTAACCCTAACCCACCACCTCCACCACACCAGAAAGTACCATGTGGTGGAGGAAGGGCAAAATGTCCATCTGGCCCCCGAAGCTGTCTGAAGGAACATGACCTGGGTCTCAGCCTAAAAAGGTTGAGAACTCCTGTGTTAGAGCAATATGAAAATAAAGCCAATTATCTCAGGAGGTGATAAAATATCCAATGGTGAAGACATTCGAGAGAAAATTGACAACAATCTTATCAGCTTTGATTTGGGTTCATGCATTGAGCATGAGGGTGGATTCAATGATGTCATAGGCTCCTTCCAACTCAGCTATTCTATGGAATCATGAGTTGTTTAGAACATTAGTCTGTAAGGATCAACTTTTTTGGCTAGAGAATTGAGAATGCAAAATTGCTACATGATTTCAAAGCATTCATTCCGATCCACCTAATTCCTGTTTGTGGATTTTCTCTTTACTTTTCTGTCATTTTACCTTGCCCAAAACCCCATGCATTCTTGGTTATTTCTGCATCAGGTTTGTTATATAATGTGTATAAAATCTTACACAAATGCTTGTTTTTAAAGAAACAGTTCCCCTTTAAAGATATCCTCATCCCAAATGGCTTTTAAAATTGTGCTTCAAATCTTTAAAAAAAATAAACCTCTCTGCCAACATTCCTACATGATGTTCAGCATAACATGTGATGTGCACAGTATTTAACATAAAAGATCTTCTAGTATTTTTAAAGGAAATCCCTTTCGTCCATAGGCCCTCAACTGTGTCTTCATGCTGTCAGCTTTGCAGTAGGAAATGGCCGTCCTGGAGGGTTGTGTTGAAGGAATAACAACTCATGGGACCTCAGGAGGAGCCTGAGTCACAGTATTACCTGGAGTCGCACTCTGATAAACTACCACCACCTGAAGAAAGAAATAGACCAGAAAGACAATTTAATTTAATTTAATTTAATTTAATTTAATTCTCACAATTGTATGCCGCCCAATCAGGAAACCCGACTCAGGGCGGCTGACACAATAATTATACAGTAAACTCAACAATACAATATAGACAATAATTATACCACATTCAACCTACAAAAGCACATATCATAATATACAATAATATGGCAATACAATACTACAAAAGCTTCTCCACTCCGGCCGCAGGCAAAGTCTGGGGATGACGGCGGTGAAGTCCATCAAACATTACAAAGGGAAACACTTAATTAAAGTCACCAACATTCAACCAACACAAAGACAGAGTGGCCGCAGCTTCCGGAGCAGTTGCCTTTCATCCACCCAGCGTAGGTGTGGCCGGGCAGGGGCAAGGAGTACTCTGGGGCTTGTGGCCACAGTGTCTCTTCTACCCTCCAGGCGCAGACGGGGCCAGGACAGTGCGAATGTGGAGTAGCTGCCTCTCATCCACCCAGCGTTGATGTGGCCAGGTGGGGGCAAGGAGTCCTGGGGGCAGGGCCAGCCGGAATTTCTGCTACCGGTTCTGGTGAACTGAGGAGAACCTGCTGAATCCCACCACTGAGTTTGACCACTGCACCACCAGGGCTCTTATATGAAACATAATTTCTTGTTTCATAATTTCTTTCTTTTTAAAAAATTTCTTATTTGTCTCCCTCTTTTCATCTTATTTATTTATTTATTTATTTATTTATTAAATTGCACCTCTGGGAGGTGTTTTTACTCTGGGTGGTTTACAGTTTAATAAAGAAAAATAAGAAATAAACAATTTTATATTATATTATATTATGTTATGTTATGTTATGTTATGTTATGTTATGTTATGTTATGTTATGTTAGTTATAATATAATATAATATAATATAATATAATATAATATAATATAATATAATATAATATAATATAATATAATATAATATAGGTCTCCTGAGTCTCAGTTTGTGATTATCCCTCACACCATACAGGCTCTCAGTAGGCTAATAGTAAATGGGACATACACCCTTAGACAGAGTTCCAACTGCTGAGGAATATCATCTTAACTTACAATAAACAACTTAGTCTGATACAAGTGGCCCTCTCCTGAGTCTTCTTATGTACTTTGATTAACAACTAAATAGTGTTTCCTTTCAAATATTACCTTTTCCACATAGCTGTCCCGGCACAGAGCTTTGCAGCCAAAGGCAGAAGTTGAGATGGTGATGCAGAATTCAAAGATGTTGAAAACCATGACAATCATTACCACTACCTGCATAATGTTCTGTCAAGGAAGGAGATGTTCCAAAAAAAAGCAGTCATTTGGCAGTTTCCAATGTACACATTGGTTTGATCTGAGCTTGCTACAGCTAAACATCCAATGAAAAACAGCTAAGAATGAGTCCAGCCCAGCAAGGTACTTCTGACACTGATTTTAGGATGGTAAATACCCAGAGTGTTGCAATCATTTATGCTTATTTTTAACATTACAAGAAGCACAAACATTCAGGAATATTGGGAGAATAAAGGGGGGGGGATGCCTTGTTTCAGAACATATCCATTGTATCTGTCTTCATGTCTCTGCTCATAAGTTGCTTAATTAATGTCAATATTAATATCAAGTTACTTACATTAGATGATGTACAAAACAAATTAGAACAAGAAAAAACAGCATAAAATAATATAATATTTAAGAGCACAGAGCTGACCAGAAGCACAAAAACCTTAACTAACTGCAGTAGTCCCTTTAGATCAGGGATCCTCAACCAGATCCGGCCTGTGGAAACAAATTATCCATCCTTCACCCTCACTCCAACTTTTGCTTCCGTTCCGCTGCTTCCACCGCCCCTACCGCCCCTTCCGCCCCTTCCGCCACTTCCGCCTCAATCCTTTTCTCCTTGTCTTGGCTTTGGTGTTTCCCTAATGGTGCTCCATAGCAGGGTAGATGTTTGTTTGTTTGTTTGTTCGTTCATTCGTTCGTTCATTTATTCAGTTTGTATAGCTGTCCCAATCTACATGCGACTTTGGGTGGTGTACATAAAATCTCCAACGTTTAAACTAGAGACCCTTACAATATCTGCCCTGCAATGGAGTGCCATTAGGGACATGCCAAGCCAAGTGGAGGAGACAAGGATTGAGGCAGAGGTGGTGGTGGCGGTCGCGTTACCAGTGGCTGCAAGGACACCTCCTTCATCCATGTGACACTGCTCCTCCAGGCTGGTAAGCAGGGAGCTGGAGAGGAGTGTGAGGTATTTTGAAGTGTGTGGTACATAAGAACAGCCTTGCTGGAACAGGCCACAGCCCATCCAGTCCAGCATTCTGTCTCACACAGTGGCTCACCATTTCCTTCAGGGTATTATTCCCAAGGAGATGCCTTCACCTGTTTAGGATTCCCTGGAAATGGCATTGAGTGATATCCTGCCTATCTCTCCAACCCCGAGGTTGTCCTTAAGTATCCATAATTATAGCCATTGATACCCTTGTCCTCCATGAACTTGTCTAATCCTTTCTTGAAGCTGTCAAGACTGACAGCTGTCACCACTTCTTCTGGCAGGGAGTTCCATAGACCAGTAATCCTCTGGGTGAAAAAGTACTTTCTCTTATTTGTTTGAGAACTAGTACCCAAAAGTTTCATCGAGTGTCCCCTAGTTCTAGTGTTGTGCGATAGGGAAAACAGTTTTTCCTTATCTACTTTGTCCACACAGTGCATGATTTTATAAACTTCAATCAGGTCACCTCGGGGAGGTTGCCAAAGGCAGTGGCAGTGGGGATATTTAGTGTTCAAGAACCAAGACAATAAAAACAGCCGAAGTCTGGCTTAACTCATCTTTATTGCATGATGGTCAGGGGGAACATGTGGTAATGGCGGACGAAGAGCTCAATATATACTGTGGCTATACATTTGAATGTGGCTCCTCAATAGCTCATTGGCTACTGTCTGCGTGACGTCACCCTCAGTCACGGCCTTCTTGTCCAGGTGAGGTAGTGGCGGGAATCTTCCCGCGGCTGTAGGCATTTGGAGAATTTGTACCATGTGAGCTGGGCGCTCGCTACTGCCCCCAGTGGTCACTAGCTCGCGTCCTCATACAGAAGGTTACAGTGTTGCTATTAGAGATTGTTACATCCACTCATTCATGTGGTTACATTACTTAAAGGCACATTACCTCCATACACAACAGGATACCACCAGTCCAGCCCCTCAATAGTCTGAAGAACAGTGACCTAGCCCCTGGCTTTAAAAGGTTGAGTACCCCTGCTTTAGATGATCAGAGAGTAAACAAAACAAAACAGAAAGACAAAAAAAACCTTTGTGGCATCTTAAAGACCAACTACAATACTCATCCAATATGGTGTAAGAACAAATCAACCAGGCAAGATGAGTACCCAGAAGCAACCTATTGCAAGACAGGCCCAGAAGAGAAAGCAATCAAACACCACTGGTAGTAACTTTCAGCCCACAAATAAAACCTCTCTCACACATAATAAAAGATCTCCAGCCCATCCTTGCGAAGAATACTTCACTCTTACAAGCTCTTGGTGACAGACCTTTACTCACCTACAGACAAACCCCAAATCTCATTGACAGCTAACAGACTACACCAGGGGTGCCCAAACCTTTTGCCCCAGGGGCCTGACCACGCTCCTGGAACAGCTGAGTGGGCTTCACCACACCCGAGTGGTACCCTCATCATTCCCAGAAGCAGTTGCGGACGCGCCTACACATGTGCAAATGCATCTACAACCACTTCCTGGTTATCAGTAGTGAAACAGTTGGGAACTAAACCTGATATAAACCCAAATGTCAGCTATGCCCCCACATTTACTCTGGCAACACTATTTCAGGACCCAACAATGTCACACACAACATTAAGGGCAGTTTGACAGTGTTATGTATGTATGTTTGCATGTTCACTGGACTGTAAAGGCAAGAATGTAACCACTCCAAATACAAGGTATCTCAGCTGTAAAGGAACGCGAGCAAGCAGCCCATAGAGGGCAGCTGCGAGCGTTCAGTCTCACATGGTTCACATTGCTCAATCACGGACAGCCGCGGGAAAACCTTCCCCGCATTCAGCAGCAAGAGAAAGATCTGCATTCAGCAGCAGGACAAGATCTACAGAAGAGAGGCGTGCCTGGGCGAGGCCACGCCGGTAGCAGCCAATGAGCTACCGTGCTACAAGATCCAAATGTAGAGTGCTACTGTATATATTGAGATGTATCACCACCATTACCTCATGCTCCACCGGAACATCATGCAATAAACCTGTGTTAAGCCAACCCTTCGGCTGTTCTGTTGTCTTTGGTCCCATACAGTAAACTGGCGACGAAGGTGGGATAACGGCTGCCCACGGGACCAAGACATGCGCCGGCTACGAGATCCGGAAGCCGGGAGACTTGGAGCTGTTTGAGATAGACTTCAATGGAGCGCTGGTGGAGCTCGAAGTCTCAGATGAGGACAAGAAGAGGGCCATCTTCGTCCGCATGCTCGGACACGAGACCAAGAGGACTTTGGTGGACCTGATCGCGCCGAGGAGGGTGAGCGACTTCAAAGCCAAAGAGCTCCTGGCGGTGTTGCGCACCCACCTCCGGCCCGCAATAGCGATGTTCCCCGCTCGGAGCGCGTTCTGGAGGCGAGTCCAGGCGCCCGGGGAATCGGTCGCTGAGTTCGCCGCGGCCCTGCGCTTGGCCGCTGGCCCATGCAAGTGGGAGACCCCAGAAGTCACCCTCCGGGACTGCCTGCTCTGTGGCCTGAGGGACACCGAGACTCAGCGCGCGCTGATGAGACAGGAGCCGCCTCCCACGTGGCAGCAAGTCCTCGACACGGCACAGGCCGCGGAGGCCACGACGGCCGGGGTGCAAGAGCTCCAGGACTGGCGCCCGAAACCAGCCAAGGCAGAGAGCTCGGTACGCGTGGCCCGGCGAGTTTCAAACTCGTCCGCGGAGAGCGGCGGCGACGAGGACGTCCGGAAGGTCCAGAAGGAAGGCCGGCGCTGCGACGGCTGCGGCGCCGCCCACGCCCGCGCCAAATGCCCGTTCCACAAGGCCGAGTGCCACAACTGCGGCCGGCGCGGGCACATCGCCAAGGTCTGCCGAAAACGGCGCGAGGCCAAGAGGAGTTCCCCAGACCGCTCGGCGAGGCAGGACCGCACCACGAGGCCCAAGGACGGCACCCGGACCACGTGGAAGCGGGACGGAGTAGGGCGCATTTCCGACGACAGCAAGGACGACGCTCCGGTTCTCAGCGTATCCACGGAGCACCCCCGATACTTCGTTGAGGTAGTAATTCAAGGGGCCCCTGTTAGGATGGAGGTGGACTCGGGTTCTTCTTACTCTATCATCTCCCAGGGAGAGTTCCTAAAAATAGCCCCCCACGTGCGGCCCAAGCTCAAGGCATTGAGGGCCACGCTGAAGGACGTGCAAGGGAACCGCATTCCGGTGTTGGGGGTTGGGAAGTTCCAGGTCCAGTTCAAAAAGCGCGCCGCAACGCTTCCCCTAGTCGTCCTCAAGGGAGGTAAATGCAGCCTCCTCGGGACTCAATGGTTCCAGCCCCTGGGGTTGTTCATTGGAGGGGTGCACGCCGTGGGTGTACACGCCGCCGGGACTGACCCAATACAGAGCGTGTGCGATGCGCACCCCGAGGTTTTCAAAAAGGGACTCGGAAAATTCAAGGGCCCCCCAGTGACTTTCGACCTGGACCCGGGAGTACGTCCAATCAGACTTAAACCGCGCAGAGTGCCTTTCGCACTAAAGGACAAAATAGAGGCGGAGTTGGACAAATTGGTGGGCCAGGGGATTCTTGTTCCTGTTGATTCTGCGGAGTGGGAGACTCCAATTGTAACAGCGCTCAAGGCCAACGGGGAGGTCCGCATATGCGCTGATTACAAGTGCACCATCAATAAGGCGATCCGCCCTAATGCGTATCCGGTGCCGGTAGTCAGCCACTTGTTGGCCAGGTTGCACGGGGGGAGGTGTTTTGCTAAACTCGACCTGGCCCAAGCCTACCAGCAACTCCCGGTGACCCCCGCCGCAGCTGCTGCGCAGACCATAGTCACCCACAAAGGGGCGTTCCAGGTATCGCGCCTCCAATTCGGCGTGAATTCGGCGCCCGGGATCTTCCAGTCACTCGTGGAACGCCTCCTGAAGGGGTTAGAGGGGGTGTTACCCTACTTTGATGACGTATTGATTACAGGGGGGAGCCGGGCCGAATTGGCAGAAAGGTTGGGAAAGGTCCTGGAAAAATTCGAAAAGGCGGGGTTGCGGTTGCGGAAAGACAAATGCGTTTTCTTCGCAACTGAGGTTGAGTTCCTAGGGTTCCGTGTTACTCCCGAGGGAATAAGGCCATCCCAATCCAAGGTGGCCGCCATCAAGAAGGCCCCTCGCCCCACCTCCAAGCCCGAGCTGCAGTCGTTCCTTGGGCTGCTCAACTTCTACCACTCCTTCCTTCCTCGGAAGGCAGCAGTGGCGGAACCGCTACACAAATTGTTAAAGAAGGACGAGGCATGGAAGTGGGGCGACGACCATGAGAAGGCTTTCAATGACCTGAAGCGACTCCTGGCATCAGATGCTGTACTGACCCACTTCAATCCCAAACGCCCAGTGGTCCTGATATGCGATGCATCCCCGATGGGGGTGGGGGCGGTGTTATGCCACGTGCTGGAGAACGGGAGGGAGGCCCCGATAGCGTTCTACTCTAGGTCCTTGTCCCAAGCGGAGAGAAACTACGCCCAGACAGACAGGGAAGCACTAGCGATAATTGCGGGGACCAAGAAATTTCATGATTTTGTGTATGGCCGCCCCTTCACCATAGTGACCGACCATAAGCCCTTGCTAGGCATTTTCACCGCAGATAAGCCCACACCCCAAATCCTGTCCCCGAGAATGCTCAGGTGGGCCATTTTTCTCAACGCGTATCAGCACGCGTTGGTGTACCGGCCCGGGAAGGAGATCAGCCATGCGGATGCCCTGTCGAGGTCCCCCATTCCCCGGGATTGCTGCCACGTAGGCGAGGAAGAGAGGGACCACCAGGTTTTAATGATAGAGGTCCTAGACTCCCCTCCAGTAGTACCGGCCGACATCGCCAAAGCGACCGGTAAGGACAAAACGTTAGCTACAGTTTGCTCCTGGGTACAGAAAGGGTGGCCCGTGTCTTCCCCAGCAGCGGAATTCGACACATTTTTCAAAAAGAAATTAGAATTGTCCCTAGAGAGGGGTTGCCTTTTGTGGGGACAGCGGGTAGTGATCCCCACGTCCCTCCGGCCGAGGGTGCTTAAACTGCTGCACGTCAGCCACCCCGGGATCGTCCGCTCTAAGGCACTAGCCCGCAGTTACTTTTGGTGGCCCCAGCTAGACGCCGACATCGAGCACATGGTCGGCACTTGCGAAGCGTGCCAAAGCTCCAGGCCAGAAGAGGCTCGCTTGCCACATAGGGAGTGGGACGCAGCAAGGGGGCCCTGGTCCCGGGTACACGTAGACTTTGCTGGCCCGTTCAGGGGAACACTTTTCCTCCTTGTGGTGGACGCGTTCTCCAAGTGGTTGGAGGTCATTCCAGTCTCGAGCACCTCCTCGGCTACAACAATTAAACAGTTACGGAGGGTCTTTTCCACGTTCGGTTTACCCGACACCCTCGTCAGCGATAACGCTAGCTGTTTCATGTCCGCCGAGTTCAGGACATTCATGGATCTCAACGCCATTCGGCACATCACCTCCGCCCCTTTCCACCCGGCCACTAACGGCCAAGTAGAGCGCCTCGTGCGTACCACTAAGGACGCGCTGCGGCGCATGGGCCCCGGAGATCTTGACTTACAGCTGTGCCAATTCCTGCTACGGTACAGGGTCACCCCACTAGCATCAAGGTACTCCCCCGCGGAGTTGTTAATGCGCAGGAAGCTGGCCACAGTAATCTCCAAACTAGACCCCACAAGGGTAGAGGACAAAGGGCGGAATGTACAGATGGATTCCACAAAGAGCTTCAGCGTAGGTGCCCCCGTACATTGCAGGAACTACGCCAGCGCGGGTCCAGCCTGGGTGCCCGGCATTGTAATAGAACAAACCGGCCCCGTTTCATACCGCGTGGAGACCAATACAGGCCTCCTGTGGAGGCGGCACGCGGATCAACTCAGGCGCAGGGTCCCCGGAGAGCAGGACGAAAATGAAAATAGCCACGAATCAGCGTTAGGGTACTCCCCCACCTGCTTAGCCCAAGGGGGAGAGAAAGGGGGACATGGGTCCCCACCAAGGGGGGAGGAAAGGGAATCGATCCTCAGAGATCTTTTGCGGGAGTTTGCGGCGGAAAGGAGGAGCCCCGATCTCGCACATAACCCTCGGAAGTTTCCCCAAAACACAGATTCCCCAAGAAGTTTAGACATTGATTTACAGTACCAGGGGGAGTTAGCGGAGTGGTCCCCCACCCGTCCTAGCGAAAAGAGGGGTTTCAGTTCAGCCCCTGGTACTTCCAGTCCCAGTAGCCCCTGTGAGTTAGAATGCAACATAGCGCCAATTTCCCGGAGACCGACACCCCCAAGACAGGAGGCAACGGCGAGTCCGCCCACCACAGTCTCAAGGTCCCCCGAGCGAGGAACAGAAGGTAGCAGAACCACAAGGGCAACCTCATCGGTTCCGCGGTTCACAATAGGAGGGTCCCCGGGGTCCGAGAGCAACAGGCAGGGCTTCACCTCCCAGCTGTTCATTCCATTCCCATCCCCCGGCGCAAGGCAGGCACGGACGCCCCACAGAGCCACTAACGAATCCCCCTTTCCCGTTGCAGGACAAGTACCCACGGAGTCAGGGATCACAGGCTCTCCAGTACTAGGTCAGGCGCAAGCACGCCCCAAGCGCACTTGCGGTAAGCCACAATGGTTGCGGGACTTCGTCCCATCCTAGGGGGGGAGGGATGTTATGTATGTATGTTTGCATGTTCACTGGACTGTAAAGGCAAGAATGTAACCACTCCAAATACAAGGTATCTCAGCTGTAAAGGAACGCGAGCAAGCAGCCCATAGAGGGCAGCTGCGAGCGTTCAGTCTCACATGGTTCACATTGCTCAATCACGGACAGCCGCGGGAAAACCTTCCCCGCATTCAGCAGCAAGAGAAAGATCTGCATTCAGCAGCAGGACAAGATCTACAGAAGAGAGGCGTGCCTGGGCGAGGCCACGCCGGTAGCAGCCAATGAGCTACCGTGCTACAAGATTCAAATGTAGAGTGCTACTGTATATATTGAGATGTATCACCACCATTACCTCATGCTCCACCGGAACATCATGCAATAAACCTGTGTTAAGCCAACCCTTCGGCTGTTCTGTTGTCTTTGGTCCCATACAGTAAAGACAGGGAGGCGGAAGGTCAGCAGTTCGATTCCCAAGTACTGTAGGACGGAATGAGCTCCCGTCTTTGTCCCATTTCCTGCCAACCTAGCAGTTCAGAAGCAAGAAATTGCAAGTAGATAAACAGGGACCACTTTGGTGGGAAGGTAACAGCACTCCGTGCGCTCCTGTGTCTAGTCATACCTGCCACATGACCACGGAAACGTCTGCAGAAGCAGACAGCGCTGGCTCTTCAGCTTTGAAGCAGAGATCAGCACTGAACCCTAGAGTCGGATATGCCTGGAATTCAAGCAAGAAAACCTTTACCTAACATGATTTATGCCATCTCTTGCCAACAATGCCCGGCTGCATTCTACATAGGATAAACAGGACAATCTCTGTGCAAAAGAATTAATGATCATAAGTCAGATGCCATGAAGGGCAACACACAGAAACCTATTTCAAACCATTTCAATCTACCTGGACACTCTGCACAAGACATGAAAGTTGCCATTCTGAAACAGAAAAATTACAAGACAAGGAATCCAGAGAGAGACAGCAGAGATAAAGTGCATACATATGATGGACACCCATCTCAAAAGTTTGAATATCAGTCAAGGGTTTCTGGGACATTATCAAATTTGATACACCACAACAAACAGGTTGATATGTCTTGCAATTTCCCACAAAACAAACTACAGTAGAATTCCCTTCCACAGCCTCAGGGAACCTCACAAGTAAAAAAAGAACTTGGTGATTTCCCTGGGTCACTCACACCATTGTCAATAGATGCAAAGTCTGAAGGGTAAACACATTAGCAAATGTGTAATGCCACAATGTTTGTATTGCATCCATCTACTAACAACATTCTGTGCACTCTGGTGTCTAGTCCTGCCTGCCACAAGTCCACAGAAACATCTGCAGACACAGACAGTGAACCCAGAGTAGGATATGACTGGCTTTTGAACAAGGGTGACCTTTACTAAACATTTGCAACTCCTTCACAGCAATCCCAACCAGCATTCTTCTGTTATCACCAGTTGTAAAAAGCCACATTGATTTGTATATCTATCAGTTATCTTAACCAAGCATCACATGCCTCTGCACCTGATGTGAATAAACTGATGCCATGAAGTTTCATTTTTATGGCCGATGAAGTGGCCTTGATCTATAAAAACTAACATTAAAATGCAGCTGTGAACTTTTAAGGTACCAATGTTTGTTTGTTTTGTCTTTTTGTTTTCTTCACTCTCTGATATGCTTGCACAGACTAACACGGCTACTACCTCAAAATTTTAAACTTTAGGTGAGTGGGGAAAAAAGCCTAGCCATGTGAGATATATACTTACAAAAGGGACTGTTTTAGATTCTATGCACAGCTTTTTATCCAGTTCTGAACTGTAAGACCCACACATATATGATCCATCATGTAGTCTGGGTTGCACATCAATGTTCATCAATATGATCCCAACGATAGCTACCACAGCACTCACAACATTCATTCCCAGCATGCCTTTCACCTAGTAGTGACAAAAAAATAGATCGTTATTTCATTAAGAAGTTCTAGCTCCATCATGACACAGACTCCAGATCTCTCTGAGAAAAAGAATGACCCTCATTGATATCCTGGGGATTAAATTCTTAAACCCCTTCACTATAGATCTCTTTTAAAAAAAAAACAGTTATTACACTTTGAACCTGGAATAAGCAATATGCACCTTTTGAGGTCACATCCAAAGGCCACATTGTAGCAAAGCATAGCTCAACTTAATTTAATTAGTTTAATTTAATTTTTACATTTGTATTCCTTTGTTCTCTTTGTGGAGGTATATTCCATCAGTCATCCATACCGTTTAGAAATAGACCACGTAAATATTGGGATCACTTAAATATTAAGCTTTGTTGGATCTGTTCTCTGGATTCGCCATGCCACAATATTGTGACTTGAAAGTACACCTAATCAGATGTACATTGTCAAAGACAGGTTATTGTTGGGACACCTACACACTGCTTCAGGTTGTCTTCTGTCAGAGACAAATTTCGAAGTGACCACAAATGGATTTCCTTCTGACTCATGATCTTTTTGCCATTGCTGTGAGAAATCCCAGCAACCTCATGTGGTGATAGTGAAAAGCAATGTCTGCAAACATGAATAGTTCTTACTTGACTATTAACAGGCTGGGTAGACCAATGATATGACTGAGTAGAAGGTCCACTTATTATCTCAAGTGATTATCTCAGTTGTGGTTTGTTGTTACTTGTTAGCTGTTTACTGTTTGGATTAGACCCAGCAATACAGTCCCCCTCAGGAAATATATGACTTACAATGTTTCTGCCTCTATTGTCTGTGATCATCACCCCTGAGGTCAAAAGAACAAATAAAATAGCTCAGGGGAAAATCATATACAACAGCCCCATTCATTGTTATAGTTGAAAACTGAAACAGAAGCGCCTCCTTTTACCCCATGTCAAAAAATATCTGGAAGATCAAAGACTGTAAATCACCATGCTATCTAATGAGCTTCTCCTTCTCCTCCAAACACACTATACATTCTTAAGGAGTTTAGTTACCAGTGAAATCTTGGGGTTCTTGGCAGCTGCAATGGAGAGTGATCCTGAAATGAGGTACTAGAAGAGATGGAAGAGGAGATGACAGAGATGGAGTGACAAGACTCAAATGGAATGTTTTGCACACTTCTAATTCTTTCTATCATATGCAACAAAAACCACTAAAGTATCTCAGGCCATGAGTTGATCAAACATGAAGATCATATTGAGTGTTCTGGTGGACAAATCTAGCCTCTTCATGGGCTTTGTCTACCAGAATTTTAGCCAACGGGACAAATTGATTATCTATAACTACCGTATATACTCAAGTATAAGTCGGGGGTTTAGCCCCCAAAATGAGGTCCAAAAATGGGACTCCACTTATACTCGGGTCAACATAAACATTTAATGTCTACATTAATTAATTATACTGTATTTTCATGTATTTTAATTATTGACACTGTCTAGCAGCAGCTGCATTGTCCGCCCCCAATCTATACTTGGGTCGATCTATTTTCCTAATTTTAGAGGTCTAAATTGTGTACTTTGACTATTGTAGTGCAAATTTGGTCTTTCATTCTAAGTATACATTCATCCAGCCATATAGCTAAACTGACATCCAATAAATACTCATAAACAAAGAACATTTGATAAAGAAAATCAGAGAATTTGTGCAATGTGTGAGTAGGTCAATTAGACCAGATTTGAAAATAGGCACAGTGACAACATGGGCAACAGCTGTCCCAGGTAGAAAGTGTTAACATGGGGAGTCAGGCTGATCAGATTGCTAACAAGAAGTGGGTTAGTTACAGCAACAAACTTAGAAGGTAATATATAACAGAATGCCTAGCTGGAGCTCAAGGGATTGGTGTGCAACATAAACACATGTTCCTGGAAGGTTGCCTGGTTGGAGACATGACCTGCAAGATGAAATCAACTGAGCAATCCTTCTCCTAAAAGGAACCTTGTTCATAAGTTGTCTATACACTCTATTGTGTAGAATTACCACAATGCCACTCCAGTATGGTGCCTTCTTATCGCCGTAAAATTCAAGAGAGAAATTGCTCATTTCCAACACTGCCACAAACGCTATCCCCATAATTGCTATAAAAATTTGTGTGATCTGCAAATATAGAAGAGAGCAGGGAAGGTTAGGTAGACAAAACATTCTTAAACATTTCTGTCTCTTTGGATGTTCTCACTAGTGCCTTCTTTGGAGTGTTAAGAACATCTGTGTAAACATGTTCTCCTTCTGGCAGGTCCTTTGCTGTCCAACCAATCATGCAACTGCTTATGTAACAAATTACACAAGTAGTGCAAGAAAGTGGGGTTTCCCTGTAGATGACAGCCTGTGTGGATGCGGAGAAGTACAAACTATCTTCTGTATGACACAATGCACACGATGCACTTCCACATGCACAGAGGAGGGTCTTATGTTGGCTAGAGAAAATGCTGTTAATGTGGCCTGATATTGGGTGGATATCATCTAGTCCTTTTAATTCTATTTTGTTTTAGATGTGTTAATTTTAGCTTTGTAACATGCTGGTGGAGCATCTGACACGAATAAAGAAAAGTGCAAGACTGGATCTGCACAGGGGGACCTGTTGGAATGGTGGAATCCTTATGTAATCATTCTTCGATAATTACCTAACCCATCAGGATGATTACCTAACCCATCAGGATCTCTGTGATCTCTGACTTCATGATGGCTATCCTTGAACAAAAGAATTCCAATACACCAAGAATTTAGATATAGATCCCATGGCTTGAACAAAGACCAGTGATTCTAATATCACTGAATACATTTATATATATATAAATATATAACTATTAAATAAATATATATTAAATATATAAATATATATAAATATATAAATATATATTAAATATATATAAATATATATTAAATATATATAACTCTTAAATTAAAATTAATTGGTTCTTCCTTGCAGATTTAGAACTGCATGGTTGAGAGGATTAATAAACTGTATTAGCCCACCTCAATCATTTTTCCATTGGACCTAGGAAGCAAACACCTTATATCTGGTGTCAGCTAAGGTGGACATTCTCTTGAATAGAAACTATTGTTTTAATATTTCATAAGATAACTGACTTAGGTTTACTTTTGCAAGGGCCTATATATGGACCAGCACTTTTCGAATTTCAGAGCCAGTGTTCTTAATTTCTGTATGTCATTTCATTCAGTTCTATCCCCTCAAGTAGAAACAGTCTGAATGCAAATCTGTGACTTGAATACTGTACTCTGTGTGTCAAATTGCCTCTACAAATTACACCTTTTGCATGACAGGATTTCAGCTAAGATGTGACATAGTCATTTCATACCCTGCATTTTAAGAAAACAATGGTAAATCCTAGGTATGTTTCCTACATCGAATGATACTGGTTTTCTTATTAGGGAGCAAAGTCTCAGGTCACAGACTGGGGAAAAAAATAACTTGTGTGGAAGGAAGCTGAAAGAGCCAAAATGTCATTCAAATTAAATTTCCTCTGTTTGCTGTACTCACCCCCAGAGCGAGCGGCTCACCCAAATAGAACCCCTTCAGTAGCTGTGACAAAGGAGATTTTGTTTTGCCAATGGAAAAGGATGATTGAGGAACAATCTCTGTTGAATGCATCATAGATGGCTTCTTCTGAATTGTTGTGCTGGAAAGGTAAACAAGGGAGAGTGAAGAAATGATTACTGTTCGCCATTATAAAAAACAAAATTGTCTTCCCAGATATTCTGGTTAATGGAGTAAACCAGGGATTCTCAACCTGCAGCTTGCGGCCCATATACGGCCCACAGTACCATTTCAGGGATTCTCAACCTGCGGCTTGTGGGCCATATGCGGCCCACAGCACCATTTCAGGGATTCTCAACCTGCGGCTTGTGGGCCAGATGCGCCCCACGGCACCATTTCATGTGGCTCAACACCACCAACACCAACACCTCCACCATACCAGGAAGTGCCATGTGGTGGAGGAAGGGCAAAATGGCTGCCTGGCCCCCAAAGCTGCCTGGGGGAGAATGACCCGGCCCCCGGCTTTAAAAGGTTGAGAACTCCTGGAGTAAACAAGAAGATTCCTTCTTGAAAGATCAGATGGTGCTTGTACTAATTAGGTGGTATGTATAAAATAGTTGGGGGGGAACTCATCTTGCTGGCAGTGGTTCAACATGTGTCATTTCCCCAAGCATTGAAATGCATTGGTGTTTTTTTTTAAAAAAAAAACCAACTAAAACTAAATTGCTGAATTACTGCCCCTGAGTGAAGGAAGATGGCTTTTTAAGGAAAGGCTGGGGACCATATTGAAGCATGCCCATGTGGACTACCTGGTCTTGGGAAAAGCTGCATTGTGCAACAGTATTGCAGAGAAGGGACAATACAGTATTCCTCTCTTATTTTATTATTATTATTAAAAAACCAATAAACATTTGTTGTTTCTCTGAAGCAAGAAGCCAAGTTCTTTGTTCGAACAAACAACCTAAGCAGCTGAATTATTACCTGTTCACAAACTCCTAAAAAGTTCGTTTTTTAGGAGAAACCTCAATATGCAGTCTATGAGGAAGCTTCTGTATATAGTTTTTAGAGTTTTAGAGTTTTTAGAACCTTAGAGTTTTAGAGCTTTTTAGGGGTTAAATGTATATATGTGGGGTGGGAGTATGTTGATAATTTTGTATAGTTGTATTTTGTTTAGGTTTTGTTGGGTTGATAAGTGTTTTCCCCCCCCAATCTCATTGTTCTGTGCAGGACAATGACAATAAAGATCTATCTATCTATCTATCTATCTATCTATCTATCTATCTATCTATCTATCTATCTATCTATCTAATGATGATGATGATGATGATTCAGGAGGAGGGTATGCAAACACAGGGCTTCTTGTTTACAGAAAGATATAATCTGTGCTATTGTCCCCACAGAACTAACTCCTAGGCATTTTTGTACCTGGTTTATACAGCATCCCACGATAGTTTCTTTTGCCTGGTGAAGTAACCGTTGAATTACTAAACCTTGCATCAATATGTAACTCTTTAACGTAAAGGTAAAGTTTGCCCTTATTTATTTATTTCGAGTATTTATATCCCGTCCTATTGGTGCGAACACCACTCAGGGTGGCTACGTAAAGGTAAAGGTTGCCCTTGCTCGAAAGCCAGTCGTATCTGACTCTAGCGTTCAGTGCTCACCTCTGTTTCAAAGCCGAAGAGCCAGCGCTGTCTGCTTCTGCAGACGTTTCCATGGTCGTGTGGTAGGCATGACTAGACACCGGAGTGCACGGGACACTGTTTACCTTCCCACCGAAGTGGTCGTTATTTATCTACTTGCAATTTCTTGCTTTCGAACTGCTAGGTTGGCAGGAGGAAGATGGAAATAAAATGACATTATTGAGTTCCACATTTTTATGTTATAACCCCTGACGCCTCCCTGCCTCCCTCCATCCCAAACCCTTCGATCCTATATTTACCGCTTCAGCCTCGGCCAGGAAAAGGAAAGGCAGAGTCGCCTCCAAAGCTTCCGGACGTGGCTCTCGAACGCGGGGAGAAAGGCGTTGCGAAAGTCATCATCTGACAATCCAGACCCGACCCGGGCTTGAGCAAGAGTTGGGTCCGGGCGGGTCTTCCGTTTGCTGCTTATTCTCTGGTGGCGCCGATCGCAGCGGCCCACGAACTTCCCAGGATGGGGCTGGGCTGTCGAAAGTGATCGCGATCCGCAGGCGATCCGCTTGGGAACCTTTCAAACTCTGGCTTGTGTTTGTGTGGAGGGGTAAGCAAAGCACATCCGTGCGCTCCGGCGTCTAGTCATGCCTGCCACATGGCCATGGAAACGTCTGCAGAAGCAGACAGCGCTGGCTCTTCGGCTTTGAAACAGAGATGAGCACAGAACCCTAGAGTCGGATACGCATGGCTTTCGAGCAAGGGAAACCTTTACCTTTACTAAGCAAAGCAAAGCAATCGCACGCTCTCGCGACGGTTCACAAATCGAATCTCATTTTGCCCCCAACTTGCTGGGTACTCATTTTACCGACCTCGGAAGGGTGGAAGGCTGAGTCAACCTTGGGCCCATGTCAGGATCAAACTCACAACGTTCTGACTGTAATACAGCAGTTTAACCACTGTGTCACCAGGGCTGTAATCCACCCTGAACCCTTTGGGGGTGACACGGACTCATTCCTTCTCTGGGTCAATTTAAAGTATTTGTGTGTTTCTAAATATCCACGAAACACACAAATCCTAAATATCTATGAAGGGACTGCGGTGGCTCAACTGGTTAAGATGCTGACTGGGAGGCGGCAGGTCAGCAGTTCGAGACCCCAGTACTGCAGGACGGAATGAGCTCCCGTCTTTGTCCCAGCTCCTGCTAACCTCTCGCAGTTGAAAAGCAAGAAATTGCAAGTAGATAAATAGGGACCACTTCGGTGGGAAGGTAAACAGCACTCTGGTGTCTAGGCATGCCTGCCACATGACCAAGAGCCAGCTAGCAGTTTGAAAGCAAGAAATTACAAGTAGATAAATAGGTACCAATTCAGTGGGAAGGTAACAACATTCCATGCGCTCCAGTATCTAGTCATGCCTGTCACTGTCACATGACCACAGAAACATCTGCAGATGCAGACAGCCTTGGCTCTTCAGCTATAAACAGAGATGAGCACTGAACCCTAGAGTCGGATACAGCTGGCTTTCGAGCAAGGGCGACTTTTACCTTTACATTTAAATTTCTATGAAAAGACCGATTGCGAAGGAATTTGGAAAAACATAAACATGTATGGGCCAGGATGTGAGTGATGAGAGATACTAGTGGAGGGTACTTATTCTTCCAACCTCGGAAGGATGGAAGGCTGAGTAAACCCTCCCTCCTGGTCAGGATTGAACTCACAACCTTTGGGTTTTAGTGCAGCAGAGGAAGAGCTTGGAGGAAGAGACCCGTTGCTCAACCCCGGATTGGGTCTCGAGTGCGAGATGCCTTTCGCAATGTACTTCTCCCCACGTTCAAGATCAGCATCCGGATGCCTCGGAAACGACCTTGCCTTTGGTGACTGTGACTGAGGCGGTAAAGTATAGGATCGAAGGGTTTGGATCGGAGGGAGGGAGGGAGGGATGGGGGAAACTGGCACCCCACCCAACCCCACCCCAAAGTCCTGCTTGGCTGATGGTGTAGGTGGGGTGGGGAGCCAGAGCGACCCTTCGGGCATCCCAGGCAGCAGAGAAAATTCTCTGCGCTCCTCTCACTTGACTACAGGGCTTTCCATCTAGGGCCAGGATAGCGAACCTTGGAACTCCAGATGTTCTTGGACTTCAATTCCCAGAAGCCCAAGCCCCCTGTGAATCCACACAAATGGGTTTGCTGCGATTCATCCGGCCCACGCTGCCCTCATCGCTCCCGGAAGCGGAAGTAAAACGCGCCCGTGCGGTTAAGGCTCTTCCGGGTTAACCCTTCCTCCATACGGGTGTGTTTTACTTTCGCTTCCGGGAGCGACGAGGGCAGCGTGGGCCGGATGAATCGCAGAAAACCCATTCGTGTGGATTCACAAGGTGCTTGGGCTTCTGGGAATTTTTGGTGTCTTGCACGGAAGACAAAGAAGGAGTCGCAGTAAGGACTAACACAGGTTTATTGGTTGATGATCAGGATGAACATGTGGTAATGGCGGAGATACATCACATTATATACAGTAGCACAATACATTTGAATCTTGCTGCACGGTAGCTCATTGGCTGCTACCAGCGTGACGTCGTCCTAAGTCACGCCCCTCTTCTGTAGTTGTTTGATGGTGCGGGAGAGTTCCCGCGGCTGCCGGTGATTTGAGGAATGAGAACCATGTGAGTTGAACGCTCGCAGCTGCCCTCTATGGGCAGCTAACTCGCGTTCCTTTAACAGCTGGGCTACATTGTAATTGTGGTCAGGTTACATTCATACATTTCTTAAAGCAACATGTACATACATAACATCCCTCCCCCCTAGGATGGGATGAAGTCCCTCAACCATTGTGGCTTTCCGCATGTGCGCCTGGGGCGTGCGGCCGCCTGACTTAACACAGGGGAGCCGGAGGCTCCTGGTTCCGCGGAGTCCTGTCCTGCAACAGAAAGGGGGGATTCATTAGTGACTCGGCGTGGACTCTGCGGTAACCTTGCATTGGGGGACGGGAATGGAATGAACAGTTGGGAAGTGAACCCTTGCCTACCGTTTGAGGAGCTTGGGGTCCCCCCCAGTACGAATCTCGGGACCGACGAAGAGGTCCTCGTGGCCTCGCCACCCTCCCGTTACCTGCCCGGGAGTTCTAGAGACTGTGGTGGGTGGACTCCCCCCTGTTGCCTGTCTTGGGGGTGTTTGTCTCCGGGGAGCTGGGGCTATGGTATATTCTAAAACAAAAGGGCTGGGGGGACTGGCAGTACCAGGGGCTAAACTGAAACCCCTCTTCTCGCTAGGACGGGTGGGGGACCACTCAGCGACACCCCCCTGGTACTGCAACTCATAATCAAACTCATTTCTCTCTTCCAAAGTATCCTCCTCTGTGGCTGAGAACCCAGGATATGCATTTGTATCCGCGGATGCCGCCGTGTCTCCCCCTTGGGTAACGCGGGTGGGGGAGGACCCTAACGCTGATTCCCCCTCTCTGGTGACTCGCCTTCTGAGTTGGTCGGCATGCCTTCTCCAGAGTAGACCTGAGCTAGTCTCGACCCTGTAGGATACTGGCCCCGTCTGCTCAACGATCGTCCCTGGTACATATGCTGCCCCGAGGCCGCGTAGTTCCTGCAGTGAACCGGGTCCCCTACCGAAAAACTTTTGGAGCTATCTCCCCCTATATTTATATTTCTCCCTTCATCCTCCACCCTGGACGGATCCATCCGGTCAAAAAGTGTTACCGGATGCCTCCTCATGAGGAGTTCGGCTGGGGGAAATCCTGAAGCTAGGGGGGTTGTTCTGTAACAGATGAGGAACTGACACAGATGGAGGTTCAACTCACCAGGACCCATGCGCCGCAGTGCGTCTTTCGTAGTGCGCACTTGGCACTCTACCTGACCGTTTGTGGCGGGGTGAAACGGGGCAGCGGTAATGTGCCTGATGGCGTTTCTTTCAATAAATGTCTTGAACTCCGCAGACGTGAAGGTACTAGCGTTATCGCTAACGAGGACGTCTGGCAGGCCGAAACAGGCAAAGACCTTGCGCAACTGTTTAATGGTTGCCGCAGAGGAGGTGCTGTTCATGGGGATTACTTCTAACCATTTGGAATAGGAGTCAACTATCAGCAGAAACATGGACCCGCGGAAGGGGCCAGCGAAGTCGACATGAATCCGGGACCATGGCCCGCGGGCCGTGTCCCATTCTCTATGGGGTAGCCGGGACTCCTCGGGTCGAGAGCTCTGGCAGCTCTCGCACGTGCCCACTAAGCGTTCTATGTCCGCATCTATCTGGGGCCACCAAAAGAAACTCCTGGCCAGAGCCTTGGAGCGCACTATTCCAGGGTGACTGGTATGCAGTAGCTTCAGTACCTTAGCCCTTAGCTTCTCTGGGATGACTACCCATTGGCCCCAGAGTAGACAGCCCCTTTCCAGGGAAAGTTCCACTCTGCGCCAGAAAAAGGGCTTGAAATGCTCTTCGGGGGGAGTAGTGGGCCACCCTTTCCTAACCCAGGAACTAACTAGGGCCAGTATCTTGTCGGCCGCCGTGGCCTTGGCGAGGTCGGCCGGGACGATGGGGAGTGAGTCGAGGGACTCGATCAGCAGGACTTGGTGGTCCTGCTCTACCTCGCATGCGGGATCCCCTAAACTAGGGAGGGGAGACCGGGACAGCGCGTCCGCATGGGAGATCTCCTTCCCTGGGCGATAGACCAGCTCATACTGGTAGGCGTTGAGGAAGATGGCCCAACGCAGCATCCTGGGGGATAGAATTTGCGGGGTCGGTTTGCCGGTAGTGAAGATCCCCAGAAGTGGCTTGTGATCCGTCACTACTGTAAACTCGCGGCCGTATAGGAAATCGTGGAACTTCTTCATTCCCGCGATTATGGCCAGGGCCTCCCTATCTGTTTGCGCGTAATTGCGCTCGGCCTTTGAGAGGGACCTTGAGTAGTACGCCACCGGGGCTTCCCGTCCGCTCTCCAACACGTGGCACAGAACCGCCCCCACCCCCACTGGGGACGCATCACAGACTAAAACCACTGGTTTTTTCGGATCGAAGTGGGTTAGGACAGCATCCGAGGATAGAAGTGACTTAAGCTCCTTGAACGCTTTCTCCTGCCTGTCCCCCCACCTCCAAGCCGCGTCCTTTTTAAGTAACGCGTGCAGTGGCTCCGCGACCAATGCCTTCCGAGGCAGGAAGGAATGATAGAAATTTAGGAGCCCTAGAAATGACTGCAGCTCCGGTTTCGCGGTGTGGCGAGGGGCGTTTCTCACGGCCGCAACCTTGGACTCAGAGGGTTTGATTCCGTCCGGGGTTACCTTAAAACCTAGAAACTCAACCTCCCTCGCAAAGAATACACATTTGTCCCTCCTCAGTCGGAGTCCTGCCCTCTCGAACACTGAGAGGACCCCATCTAGCCTTCTTGCTAACTCTAATTCGCTCCCCGCCGTTATCAACACATCATCGAAGTATGGGAGGACGCCTGGAAGCCCCTTTAAAAGGCGTTCCACGAGGGACTGGAAAATTCCGGGGGCCGAATTCACGCCAAACTGAAGGTGCGTTACCTTAAACGCCCCCTTGTGCGTCACGATCGTTTGCGCGGCGGCGGCAGCCGGGGTTACAGAGAGCTGCTGATATGCCTGAGCCAGATCCAGCTTGGCAAAACACCTCCCCCCATGTAACGTGGCCAGCAAGTGGCTGACCACGGGCACCGGATATGCATTTGGCCGAATGGCCTTATTGATCGTACATTTATAGTCCGCACAAATCCTGACCTCCCCGTTTGATTTAAGGGCTGTAACAATCGGCGTTTCCCACTCCGCCAAATCAACTGGAACCAAAATCCCCTGCCCCACCAATTTGTCCAGTTCCGCCTCGATCTTGTCCTTGAGGGCGAAGGGCACTCTCCTTGGCTTGAGGCGGATGGGCCGGATTTCTGGGTCCAGCTCAAAGGAAACTGGGGGCCCCTTGTATTTCCCGAGCCCCTTCTTGAAAACATCCGGGTGTGCATTGCAGACGTCCCGCATTGGGTTGGTCTCGATGGCGTTAATGCCAGACAGTTCGATTCCCAGGGGAGCAAACCACTGCGTTCCCAAAAGGCAGCACTTCCCCCCCTTGAGGACCAAAAGGCAGCACCTCCCCCCCTTGAGGACCACCTTGAAGTTCCCCACCCCCAACACTGGGATCCCATTTCCCTGCACGTCCCGTAGGTGTGACTTCATGGCCCGCAGCTTGGGCCGCTTATCTGGGGGAATACGCATAAACTCTTTTTGGGACAGGATGGAATAAGATGACCCCGAGTCTATCTCCATCCTCACTGGGAACCCCTGCAACAGTACCTCTACGAAAAACCGCCGGTGCTCCAGGCCCACGCGGTTCACGCCTTCCTCGCTGTAGTTTGCTGAGACCTTCCTGGTGCCGGCCGCCTTCCGTTGGTGCGTCTGGGGATGGCTGGAACTCCCCCTGTCCTCAACTCGCCTGCGCCTGCATGCTCGGGCGATGTGTCCTTTTCGGCCGCAGTTGTGACACTCAGCCTTTCGGAACGGACACCTCGTGCGGTCGTGGGACACCCCACAACCGTCGCAGCGGCGGTCCTGCCGCTCGCGGGTCTGTCGCTTCTCTCCTCATTTCTTGATCCTCTGGACGTCGTCGTCCTCGCTGGAGCAGGGGTCCACCGTCGTGGACGACTCCTCGGACGACGTTGGTGTGCCGGCGGGCGGCTTGGGAGCCCGCCAGGCCGTCTTCGCTGATGTCTGCCGGGCCGCCTGCACTGGTGACTTGGCCCTTTCGGACGTGGCCCCTCGGGACTTGAACACCCTGACTCCGCTCCTGGCCACCTCGGCCGCTTGGGCCTCCCGCAGTACCTCGTTGAACGTGAGGCGGTGGTTGCGGGTCATCAGCTTCCTCTGGAGCTCCTCGTCCCTCAGGTCACACAACATGCGGTCTCGGAGGGCCTGGTCCGGGTCATCCCACTGGCAGTGCACCGCTGCAAGCCTGAGGGCCGCCGCATAGGCGGACTCGGATTCGCCCGGTCGCTGGTCTCGCCTGTGGAACGCGACCCGGGCTGGGAAGATCGAGGCGGGAGGCTGGAAGTGCTCGCCCAACAACTCCAGAATGCGGTCGATGGGCACCACGTCCACCTTCCGGGGGGCCACCAGGTTCATCAGGATACGCAGCGTGGCCGGCCCCACCTGGGCCAGGAAGTGGGAGCGCATTTTCATGTCGTCGTCGACGCCCGCGGCTTCCATCGCGTGCCGAAACTGGCACTCGTAGAGCTCCCATTGTTCGGGCTCGCTGACATCGAACTGGTACGGCTTGACCTTGGGATTCGCCATCGATCCCATCCTCATCGCCAATTTGGTGTCTTGCACGGAAGACAAAGAAGGAGTCGCAGTAAGGACTAACACAGGTTTATTGGTTGATGATCAGGATGAACATGTGGTAATGGCGGAGATACATTACATTATATACAGTAGCACAATACATTTGAATCTTGCTGCACGGTAGCTCATTGGCTGCTACCGGCATGACGTCGTCCTAAGTCACGCCCCTCTTCTGTAGTTGTTTGATGGTGCGGGAGAGTTCCCGCGGCTGCCGGTGATTTGAGGAATGAGAACCATGTGAGTTGAACGCTCGCAGCTGCCCTCTATGGGCAGCTAACTCGCGTTCCTTTAACAGCTGGGCTACATTGTAATTGTGGTCAGGTTACATTCATACATTTCTTAAAGCAACATGTACATACATAACAGAATTGAAGTCCAAGAACATCTGGAGTGACAAGGTTCCCCATCACGGCCCTAGGGCAGTGGTTTCCAACTTTTTTTGGCCACGCCCCACCTAAGCATCTCTAAGATCCTGATGCCTCCCCCCAACCCAACCCACCCACCCACCCCCCCGCGCACCGTGACATATAATTCTTATTATTCAAAAAGTGGATTCACATGGAGGAAGTGTAAAAGGCAATTCACTAGGTCTAACTCCTTCTCGAATTGCCCCATTAAACGTCAGATTGTCCCCCTGTGGTTCCACGAGGGATCTAAGGAGAAAGGTAGGGCCCCTACCATTGGGCAGAATCAGACAGTTTTTGCAAGCAGCTTATAGGGAACAATTCCTCTGTTTGGTGCTTCCAGTCCCTGCCAAAAAATGGGGAGAGAGGCTGCGGGGAAGGGGCAGTTTCTCAGCTTCAGCCACCAACATGACCTTGGGGTGCTCTGAAAAAAATTAACTTAGATCACCCTTGCTCGAAAGCCAGCCAGTAGTCTCCGACTCTAGGATACTGTGCACATCAACATTGATAGCCAAAGAGCCAGTGCTGACTGCGTTCGCAGATGTTTCTGTGTGGTCATGTGGCAGGCATGACAAGATGGCAGAGTACACAGAATGCTGTTACCTTTCCTACTGAAATGTTATTTATTTATCTACTTGAAATTTCTTGCTTTCAAACTGCTAGGTTGGCAGACGCTGGGTCAGACGATGGGAGCTTACTTCATTGCGTAGTACGAGGGTCTTGAACTGCTGACCTGCCTACTTTCCAGTCAAGTTATCAAGTTTAGCGTCTTAATAATTAAGCCACACAGTCCCTCCATCTGCCTTAGGAAGGGCTTAAAGCAAGTCCTCTGCAGCTTCTGCTCAAATCAAGTTGATTTTAGACATTTTTTAGCCACCAATGCATTTTAAGGCTTGCGGAAATGACACATGCTTAACCAACTGCCAGGAAGGTGACTGGGAATACAGTGAAACCCCGACTTATATGCTTTGAGTTAGATAAAATTCGACTTACATAACAATTTTGTGCTAAAACCATGTCCCGATTAACATGATTTCCTATGGGTTTGCTTCAAGTTACATAAATATTGTTTTCCCTATGGGTTTGCTTCGAGTTACATAAAAAAACCGATTTAAGCAAAAGCCTACGGAACAGACTTTTTTTCATAAGGAGGGGTTTTACTGTGCAAACTTTTTCCCACTAATGTGTTTGTTTGTTTGTTTCTTTACTACCCAATTAGTTCAACTGTTACCTTAACGTTTCAAGAGGGAAGCTCGTTCCACACTGATTGCTCCATGATCCCAAATTTCTGGAAAGACATCTTCTTTTTCTCAAGGTTGACAGTAAACATTTTTTCACTCTCCCTTGTTTACCTTTCCAGCACAACAATTCAGAAGAAGCTATCCAGGATGGATTCAACTGAGATTGCTCCTCAATCATCCTTTTCCATTGACAAAACAAAATCTCATTTGTCACAGCCACTGAAGAAGTTCTATTTGGGTGAGCCGCTCGCTCTGGGGGTGAGTGCAGAAAAGAGAGGAAATTTTGATTTGGATGACATTTTGCACTCTTTTGGCTTCCTTCCACACAGGTTATGTTTTCAGACAGTGCTGCGAGCTTTTGCTGCCTAATAAGAAAATCAGTACCATTTTCTGCGAGAAATTTGCCTAGGTTTTACCATTGTTTCCCTTAAATGCAGGGTATCAAGTGTCTATGACATGAGTTCTCAACCTTTTAAAGGTGGGGGCCAGGTCACACTCCCTCAGACAGCTTCGGGGGCCGGATGGCACTTCCTGATGTGGTGGAAGCAGTGGGGGGCCACATGAAATGGTGCTGTGGGCCACATCCTGCCTGCAAGCCACAGGTTGAGAAACCCTGGTCAATAACATATCTTAGTTGCCCGATTGTGGTTCAGAAATCTTCAAAGAGGTTCTTTCTGTGTACCACATTGGGGTGGGGTAATAGATTATATGAATCATCTCATCCATGCAGTTCTAGATCTACAAGGAAGAAGCAATTAATATATGCCATAATATTAGAAGCCCCTGTCTTTTTTCAAGCAGCTGCACAATTTGTCAGGCAGAAAAGGACCTGCCAGAATGGGAACTGAAGACAGCAGGAAAAGAAGATGACCAAATATGAACTGGTCTAATACCCCAAAGAGAATCTGCAGGACTTGAATAGAGCTCTTGATGATGTTTTGGGAGGTTAAACATTCTCAGGGTTGCTGTAGTTTGGATATGATTTGATAACAAACTTTTCATTTGTTTATGACTCTGTTTCATTCCTGAATATCTTTCAAGACTTTGTCTTATCTAAGCCTCCCTGTTCTCTGGTATATTTGCAGATCACACAAGTTCTAATAGCAATTATGGGGATCGCCTTTGTGACGGTAGTGGAAATCAGTAATGTTTTTTTTGACGTGTACATTCACACGAAGACGCCATACTGGAGTAACATCTTGGTAATTCTATATCATAGAGTGTACAAACAACTGCCAAGCAAGGGTCATCTTGGGAGAAGGATTGCTCAGTCGACTTCATCCTACAGAGTGTGTCTCCAACCACGATTCTTTACCCAGCAGCTTTCAAGGAACATGTCATTGTGTTGTATGAGAAGAGAGAGCTCACCAATCTTTGGGCTCTAGCTAGGCATTCTGTAACATACTGTATTACCTTTCATAGCTTGTTACAGTCACTAACCTAAATTCTTGTTAGCAATGTGACCTAGCTTGGCTCTCCATGTTTTGTTTGATGGTCTAACCTAGGAGGTCTTCTCATTTTGATCTGCATCTAGAAGAAAACTTTTTCTAGTCTAGAAGATCTGGTCTTCTCTTCACTATTTCCACTTATACTGTTGCCCATGTTGTCCCTGTGCCTAACAGCAAATCAGGTCCCTTGGCATACTCATACACTGCACAAATTCTATGATTTTTATTGACCAGCCGCTCACACGTACACAATGGATTCGACAAAAGGAGGAAGTCATAGATGGGCTGATTGGGAGCATCTTGGGGTGGGGCATTACCATGTTTGTCATAATTCCACTTGTACCAAACCTTTGCTACTGTAGCATTGCTACTACAGAACAACAGCAATTCTTGTTGAAATCCTGCTGATTAAGCATTGGATCAAACTCCATCAAAGTGTGCCAATTGGCCTGATGGACTAGTGTCCACTTGATCTGAATAGTCTTTCACCCCAGGTTTAGTATCAATGGTTCATTATTTTCTTCTTCAGATCATTATTGATCTTTATAACCACTGTCTCAAAGCACTGGAGAAAGTTGGTGATTTTTTTTTACTATTATTGAGGTTTTTCTTGATGTGAGTTTAGCTATCTGGCTAGATGAATGTGTACTTAGAATGAAAGAACAAATTTGCACTACAATAGATAAGTAGTTATAGATCATCACTTGGTCCTGTTGGTTAAAATTCTGGTAGACAAAGCCCATGAAGAGTCTAGATTTGTACATAAGAACTTTTAATCTGATCTTCATTTTGGATCAGCTCATGGCCTGAGATATTTTAAGTAATGTCTGATTTTGTTGCATATGATCCAGTAGAAAGAATTAAAAGTGTGCAAAACATTCTATTTGAGCATTGTCTCTCCATCTCTTTGACCTTTTCTTCCATTTCTTCTAGTACCTCATTTCAGGATCACTGTCTGTTGCAGCGGCCAAGATCTCAAAGATTTCACTGGTAACTAAACTCCTTTAAGAATGTGTGATTCGTTTGGAAAAGATGAAGATCATCTTTGATCTTTAGGATATTTTTGACATGGGCTAAAAGGAGGCTAAGAGGAGTTTCAGCACTTCTGTTTCAGTTTTCAATTATAACAATGATTTTCCCTGAGCCATTTAATCTATATTTTTTAATGTTCATGAGTGATGATCAAAGAGAAGGCAGTAGAATCAGAAGCACTATGATACACATATTTCCTGAGGGACTAAGCTATTGCTGGTCCTAAAAATTAAACAGCTAACAAGTAACAGTAAACTACAACTGAAGTAGTAGTGTGACTTGAGATCATAAGAAGATGACCTTCTATTCAGTCATAACATTGGTTTATCCTACCTCTTAATGATCAAGTAACAGCTGTTCATGGTTTCAGGGATTATGTTTCACTATCTCATTAGTTCGCTAGGATTTCTTACAGCAGTGACAAGAGTGGCCCATGAGTTGTTCAGATTGTGTTGTCTCCGAAAGAAGATCAGAAGAAAATCTATTTGTAGTCATTTCAAAATTTTCTTCTGCCAGAAGATAATCTGAAGCAGACTTTAAGTGTTCCTGCAATAGCCTGTCTTGGATGGTTTACATCTGATTAGGTGTGGCTTTCAAAAGGTTAATATTGTGGGATGGAGAACCCCAGATAATGGATCCAACAAAGCCTAATATTAAAGTGATCCCAATATTTAAGTGATCTGTTCCTAAACTGTATGATGGAACATACCTCCACAAAGAGAACAAAGAAAGTTGGCCTATGCCTTGTTGCAATGTGGCCTTTGGATGTTACTGCAAAAGTGCACATTGCTCATTCCAGGCCCAAAGTTTGGTAACTGTTCTTTTGAAGAGAGATCTACAGCAAAGGGTTTTAAGAATGTAATCCCCAGGAAATCAATCATTATTGGCAGCGGCAGCGGCTAATCGTATCCAAGTATACATTTTCCCCCTGAAAATCATTTTCACAGTTGATGGATGTGAAAGAATGACAAACAGGAAAAATGCCATTGGCGTAAATTTCTTTAAGGTGGATCCCCAGCTTGTCATGAAGTGACCCACACTGATCATGGAGCCATCTCCTGTGGCACGTATGAAATGAGATGTACAGGATTTAACACCGGGACTGCCGGTGCCTTGAGGATATTAAAAAGATGTGCCTTCACACCCAGTCCATCTGGCATGGCCTCTTCCACCTCTATGACCCTAATGGTCATCAGAATAGTGAAGTGGTTCCTCCTCTGCTCATTTCCCATTGAGCCCAACATGATGGTTTCCAGTGGCATTTCCTCCACTGAGGGGGACCATCACCTCACCCAAAGGGGCTCATCCTTCCATAGCCATTTGCCCCTTTGGGGAGTTAGGTAATTTACGGCCACCCAACACTTGGCGTTGAGTCACTGGCTGTACAGTCTACTCCATTAGCATAGGGAAGATACCTCTTAGGACCATTCTCTTTCTCAGAGAGTCATGATGGAGCTAGAACTGCTAAATAAAATAATAGTCTATTCCAATGGTGGCAAACCTATGGCAGTGTGCCAGAGGTGGCACTTGGAGCCCTCTCTGTGGGCACCCGTGCAGTCACCCCAGCACAGAGTTTGCCCCACCCCTCTGTCCAGCAGCCCAATGGGAGCACATCTTCCCTCCCTCAACAGAGTTCACCCCGCCCCTCTGTCCACCAGCCCAATGGGAGCACTTCCTCCCTCCTCCAAGCACAGAGTTCACCCAGCCCCTCTGCCCAGCAGCCCAATGGGAGAGTTTCCTTCCTCCCCTGTTGCTGTGTTGGCACTTTGCGATATATAAGTGTTTTTTGGGTTGCAGTTTGGGCACTCATTCTCTAAAAGGTTTGCCATCACTGGTCTTTTTTTGTCACCACTAGGCAAAAGGCATGCTGGGAATGAACATTGTGAGTGCTGTGGTAGCTGGCGGTGTGATCCTATTCCTCTGCCTTGACTTTCAATACTTTCAACATGGTGGGAGAAATTGGTGTGAGTCTTACCATTCAGAAGTGGATGAAAAGCTGTGTGAAGAATATAACGTGGTCCCTTATGTAAGTATTTATCCCACTTGACTACGGTAGGCTTTGTGTTACTCATCTAAATGGACTACTGCAGGTAGTTAGGGCTCTCATGCTACTGGTCATCTCTGTATTCTTAAATACTGTATATATATTTGTACTGTTCCTTCTTGTTCTAAATTGTTTTGAACATCATCTAATGTTCTGATGGTGATTGTTTATGAGTTTTTATTATACCATTTTTTGGATAATGTCTTAAACTAATTGCAGCTTGATAAAAAATAAATTAAATTAAGTAAGTAAGTAAGTAAATAAGTTAATAAGTTAATATTAATTAAGAAACTTAACCTAATGAAGGAAATGCATAGACATGTGGATGAACACATGGTCTGAAAAAGAGCCTCTCTACCCAATGTTCCAGAGTGTTTCTGCTTCTGGTGGTGTGATGTTAAAAATGACCATAAATGATTGCTGTGTTGGTCCACTCTGGGTACTCGTCATTCTAGAATGAGTGTCAGAAGTACACTGAGCTCATGCTTAACTAATTGTCAATGTATATTTAGATGTGGCAAGCTCAGATCAGACCAGTGTGCACACAGGACACTGCCAAGTGACTGCTTTTCCTGGGATATCTCCTTCCTTGGCAGAACGTTGTGCAGGGAGTAACTGCAATTTTATTGGTTTTCAACATCATTGAATTCTGCATCGCCATCTCGACTTCTGCCTTTGGCTGCAAAGCTGTGTGCCGGGACAGCTACGTGGAAACGGTAACACTTGAAAGAAAACGACATTTCATTGTTAATTGAAGTAGATAAAAAGACTTAAGAGAGAATGAATTGTATCAGACTAATTTGTTTATTGCAATTTGCAAGTCAAATTGATATTCCTCAGCAGTTGGAACTCTGTCTAAGGGTGCTTTTCACATCTATTATTTGCCTATTGAGTGCCAGCATGGTGTAGTGCAGTGGTGGCGAACCTCAGAGCCCTGTCTGTGGGCACATATGCCATCAACCCAGGACAGTTTGCCCCACCCCTCTGCCCAGCAGCCCAATGGGAGCGTTTCCTTCCACCCCTGTTGCTGTGTTGGCACTTTGCAATAAATAAGTGGGTTTTGGGTTGCAGTTTGGACACTCAGTCTCTAAAAGGTTCGCCATCACTGGTATAAATTGCCACCCACTTCAGATGTTGAGTAAATTCCTCCTAGACTGATTGTGATTCTGGTCTATTCCTTTCTTCAGGTGGTGGTGGTTTATCAGAATGTGACTCAGGCTGAGGTGCCCCAGGTTTTTATTCCTTCAACACAACCTTCTAGGATGGCCATCTTCTAATGCAAATCTGAAGTATGAAGACAAAATGTGGGCCTACAGATGAGAGGGCTTTCCTTAAAAACACAACCACTAGATCTTTTAAGTAAAATACTGTGCACGTTACAAGTTATGTTGAACATTATGTAAGAATGTGAGCAAAAGTGTTGACAGAGTGCTTTGTAAAAACATTTTAAGCACAATTATAAATGCCATTTAGGATGAAGATGTCTTTAAAGGGGAACAGTTGAAAAACGTGCCTGTCTTTTATTAAAAATAAGCATTTATTAAAGATTTTATACACAGGATATAAATCTGATGTAAAAATAATCAAGAATGCATGGGGATAGGACAAAATTAAAAATGGCAACAAATTTAGTAGATGGATTTGCAAATATTTAGTTGCCCAAATCCATTTTATACGAACAATTTCAGGTTCCAAACATCTTGGTAGGTTTTGAGAAGCCCCCAACTATTTCTCAAAGATTCCCCTCGAATTCCGTGGCCTCAGGAATTCGAGGCAAAGCCTCTCTTTGTAAGAGGAGTACAGCAGTCTCATCTATATCCTTTGAAGCAGGGACTTGTCTTATACAGGGTGGCCCGTAAGTCCTAACCCGGCCTGTAAGTCCTTACCTGTCCTCTCTGTGGGCAGACGCCCCACCCCTCTGCCCAGCAGTCCAATGGGAGCGCTTCCTCCCTCCTCCCAGCACAGAATTCGTCCCGCCTCTCTGCCTGGCAGCCCAATGGAAGCGCTTCCTCCCTCCCCCAGCAGAGGTCTACTCTCTTTGTGTCCAGGTAGGGACTTGCGGGCCACCCTGTACAATGGCAGGCCTAACACCCTCTTCAAAACGACATGCTACCATGGTAGGCAATTCTGCAGGCCAACAATTAAACTCCCTTGAACTGAACTGCACTGAACTGAACACTCTCCCAACCTTCAGGTGCCAAACGTGGTCTGTCATTTGCAGCCTTTTCTTTTTCAAATCAGGTGCCAGATGGAAAACCTTACCATGGCTTTTCCAGGCACATAAGTATGTAGTATGTTATTAACACTACTCATTATTCAGTGTTAAAATACATAAAAAATTTTTTTATTGTGCTCCATGGAGTAAAAGTAAGGAATTGGAAGCTTCAGCATCACACACACACGGCTGTTTCATTCAGCCACTGACCAAACACACTTCACTCAGGTAAGTTTCATCAGAAGATCCTATAGCTTTTAAGAGATGTTCATACCTGTCAAGTATTGATTGGCCGGGATTTCCCGTATTTTTGCGCTGATTTTGGCCATTTCCTGCCCGGAGCCGACGCTACCTCGTAATTTGGCAGCGGGGAGAAATGAGTTACTGCACATCTCTTTTACGCAGCTCACTTTTACGTGTGCGTAGAAGGCTTTTATGCATGCGTAGAAGGCTTTTACGCATGCGTAGAAGTCTTTTACACATGCGTAAAAACCTTCTATGCACGCGTAGAAGTGAGCTGCGCATAACGTTTCTGCGCATATCCATTGTACGCATGCGTAGAAGGCTTTTACGCATGCGTAGAACGGACTTGCATGGAAATGTTCTGCGCAGAAACATTCTACGCATGCGTAAAAGCCTTCTACGCATGCATACAATGGACCTGCGCAGAAATGCTCTGCGCAGGTCCCGTAATCTCCAGAGCTGCGCTTGACAGGTATGGAGATGTTGTATCACACATATTTATCTTATACAGTAAAACCCCGTATAACGATGGCATTGTACAGCGATGAAATCGTGCAATTGCCTTTTTTAAAAAAATTGTATCGTACAATGATTTTTATTGTTGTACAATTTTTTTAAAAAAAATGCAAAAGCCGGGTGGCTTTGGGGTGATGTGGGGGAGCTTTTCCCCTGCTCCCCCAAAGCCCCTTTGTGAACTGGCAGCACTAGGATGCTTTCGTCCTGGGAAGTGTGTTCCCAGAGGGAAAACAGCCCAGCGCTAATAGTGAAATCGAGTCTCGTTGGTCCCTCTGCTGTATCGGCAAGTGGACCAGCGAGATACCATTTCACTAATAGTGCAGGGGTGCCTTTGGTCAGAGAATTCATTCCCAGGTCTCCTCCAGCCAAAGGCCCCTCTACGCCCATACCTGTCAAGTATCCCAGGTTGGCCAGGAAATCCCATCTTTCACCACTCTGTCATGTCCCTTCCTGTGGCCATCCTGTAATTTGACCAGCCAGGAAAGGGATTACTGCGCATGCGCAGTAACCCCTTCCCTGCCCGGCACCTGGATTTTGAAAACCATGGCTTGACAGGTATGCCCTGTGCTGATAGCAAAATGAATTCTCTAGCACTTATGGAGTAATGGAGTAGACTGTATAGCACTTAGTACACTCTCTGTGCTTTACAAAAGAGGAACAACAGATAATCAAAGTCTGAAAGGGCACCATCCTTACTGTCATTTTCTTTGCAACAGGCTAGGCATGCATTTCCCCTGCCTCTCTTTCAATCAGCTTCCCCCTTAGCAAGGATGAAATCAGCTTTTTTCCTTCCTCAGGCACCCCTGCCCACAAACACACAATTCATGGGGCTGTCCTGTTATCTGTTAATGATTTTCTTAAGTATTCCCAGGATTCTTGTCTGCTTTTTTAATTATCCTCTTGGTATCTCTACTTTACAATCTATAGTTGATATCAGGGATTCTCAACTTGCGGCCTGTGGGCTGGATGCAGCCTGCGTCATCATTTCATGTGGCCCCCCACCGCCTCCACCACACCAGAAAGTGCCATGTGGTGAAGGAACGGCCAAATGGCCACCCGGCCCTGAAGCTCTCTGAGGGAGCGTGACTCAGTCCCTGGCTTTGAAAGGTTGAGAACTCCTGGTTTATATAGTCTTCCCTCCTCGATTTTATCCAAAATCTACAGTATATATATTTTTTCCCAGCTTTACTGCTTCTTTGGCCGCTTCGCACCACCATACAGTGTATTTGCAGCCAAGACAGCTTTTTCCATTTTCCCTTTTTCTGCATAGTTCTTCTGCAGTGCTAAGCAAGGTAGTTTTGTAACCTTCCATTCGTCCTCTCATTTCCTCACCTCTGGGGGCAGTTGGTTAAATTCTGTCTCCACCTTTTGTTGTAAAACTAAAAGCCAACAAACCGCCCTGATTGTTGGACATCGTCCTTCTCTGCCAAGGATTCAGCTAAAGTTCTAACTTCTGCTAAAAAGGCTAGTGTTTGATTCTTATTTGAGAGCTGGCTGTGCCCTGGGTCATATCACTATACGGCTAAACAACTTATTCTTTTCCAGCTTTGTTGTGTTCTTAATACTATGCCTTTGCAACAATGTAATACCTATCAACTGTAACACTGTAACCTTCTGTAATAGGATGCGAGCTAGCAACCGCTAGGTGGCAATAGCGAGCGTCCAGCTCATATGGTCCCAATTACGCAATAACTCCAGCGCGGGAAGATTCCCGCCACTACCTCACCTGGACAAGAAGGGTGTGACCAGGGATGACGTCACGCGGGCGATAGCCAATGGGCTATCGTGGAGCCACATTCAAATGTATAGCCACTGTATATATTGAGCTGTTCGTCCACCATTACCACATGTTCCCCCGGACCACCATGCAACAAAGATGTGTTAAGCCAATCCTTCGGCTGTTCCTGTGTCTTGGTTCTCATACACCAAATTGGCGACGAAGGTGGGATATGGCTTCCCACGAGATCAAGACACATGCCGGCTTCGACATCAACAAGCCGGAAGACTGGGAGCTCTTTGAAATGGACTTCCAAGATACGCTGGTGGTGTCCAACATCACAGACGAGGGAAAGAAGAGGGCCATCCTCACTCGGATGCTGGGAAATGCCGCCAAAAGAGTATTGGTGGACCTAGTATCACCGAAGAAAGTGAGCGAGCTGACGGCCAAACAGCTTCTTAAGGTGATGCGCGACCATTTCCAGCCCTCGGTCTCGATGTTTTCGGCTCGAGACGCATTCTGGAAGAGAGTTCAAGCACCTGGTGAGTCCATTGCCGCCTTTGCAGCAGCCCTGCGGTTGGCCGCCGGCCCGTGCAAGTGGGAAAATCTGGAAATTGCCCTCAGGGACCGCTTGCTGTGCGGCCTGTGGGATGAGGAGGTTCAGCGAAAGCTGATGAACCAGGAGCCACCCCCGACGCTGCGCGAGGTCGTGAAGGCGGCCCAGGCCGCGGAGGCCATGAGGGCCGGAGTCAAGGGGTTCCGAGAGAGGGCCCCACAGCCCGACAAGGCAGCGGGCTCGGTGCAGGCGGCCAGGCGCACGCCGAAATCTTCCACGGAGAGCAGCGACGACGAGGACGTCCGGAAGGTTCGAAAGGACGGCTGACGCTGCGACGGCTGTGGAGCAGCCCACGACCGCATCAAGTGCCCGTTCCGGAAGGCCGAGTGCCACAACTGCGGACGCCGGGGACACATCGCCAAGGTCTGCAGACAGCGGCGCAGAGACCAGAAAAGCCCGTCAGACCGCTCGCCGAAGACCAAGGAGGGCGCCCGGCCCGCGAGGAAGCCGGACGGCGTGGGCCGCATCTCCGACGACAGCAGCGACGAAGCCCCCGTTTACAGCATGTCCTTGGGACACCCACGTTATTTCGTTGAGGTACTGGTGCAAGGGGCCCCTGTTAGGATGGAGATAGACTCGGGTTCTTCCTACTCAATTATGTCCCAGCGGGAGTTCTTGGGAATTTCCCCCCACGTGCGCCCTAAGCTCAAAGCGTTGAGGTCCACGCTGCGGGACGTGCAGGGGAATAGCATCCCGGTGTTGGGGGTTGGAAAATTCAAGGTCCAATACAAGCAACACGCCACGGAACTTCCCCTGGTAGTTCTCAAGGGGGGAAGTTGCAGCCTCCTCGGGACTCAATGGTTTAAGCCCCTGGGTTTGTTCATTGGGGGGGTGCATGCCGTCGGGGCCGACCCAATACAGGAGGTGTGTGACGCGCACCCCGAAGTTTTCAAGAAAGGACTCAGAAAATTCAAGGGACCCCCAGTAGCGTTCGACCTGGACCCGGAGGTCCACCCTATCAGACTCAAACCGCGCAGAGTGCCCTTCGCACTAAAGGACAAGATAGAGGCGGAACTGGACAAATTGGTGGGCCAGGGGATTCTTGTTCCTGTTGATTCCGCGGAGTGGAAACTCCGATTGTAACTGCGTTAAAGGCCAACGGGGAGGTTCGCATATGTGCTGATTACAAGTGCACCATTAATAAGGCGATCCGCCCAAATGCGTATCCGGTGCCGGTAGTCAGCCACCTGTTGGCCAGGTTACATGGGGGAAAGTGTTTCACAAAACTTGATCTAGCGCAAGCCTATCAGCAACTCTCAGTAACCCCAGCTGCAGCTGCTGCGCAAACAATAGTCACTCATAAGGGGGCGTTCCAGGTGACGCGCCTACAGTTCGGCGTGAACTCAGCACCGGGTATCTTCCAGTCGCTCGTGGAACGCCTCTTAAAGGGGCTGGAGGGGGTCTTGCCATACTTTGATGACGTGTTGATAACGGGGGGGAGCGAGGCAGAGTTGGCTGAAAGGCTGGACAAAGTGTTGGCGGTGTTCGAAAAGGCGGGGTTGCGGTTGTGAAAAGACAAATGTGTTTTCTTCGCCAAAGAAGTTGAGTTCTTGGGTTTCCGGGTGACCCCTGCGGGAATCAAACCCTCCAAATTAAAGGTAGCCGCCATCCGAAATGCCCCTCGCCCCACCTCCAAGCCCGAATTGCAGTCGTTCCTAGGGCTCTTAAACTTTTACCACTCCTTCTTGCCTCGGAATGCATCGGTAGCAGAGCCACTTCATAAGCTACTCAAGAAGGACGAGGCGTGGAAGTGGGGCGAGAGCCAGGAGCGGGCATTCGGTGACCTGAAACAACTCCTAGCGTCTGACGCCATTCTCACCCATTTTGATCCCAAAAGGCCTGTGGTCCTGATATGCGACGCATCCCCAGTGGGGGTGGGGGCGGTGCTGTGCCACATGTTGGAGAACGGGAGAGAGGCCCCGGTAGCGTTCTACTCCAGATCCCTGTCCCAGGCGGAGCGAAACTACGCCCAAACAGACAGGGAGGCGCTAGCAATAATCGCGGGGACTAAAAAGTTCCACGATTTCCTCTATGGCCGCCCTTTCACCATAGTGACCGACCACAAGCCCCTGCTAGGCATTTTCACTGCAGACAAACCCACTCCTCAAATCCTGTCCCCTAGGATGTTAAGGTGGGCCATCTTCTTAAACGCGTATCAGCACGCGTTGGTGTACCGGCCCGGAAAGGAAATAAGCCACGCGGACGCCCTGTCGAGGTCTCCCCTCCCCAACGCTAGCAGCATCGTGGGTGAGGAAGAACAAGACCGCCAAGTGCTCATGATAGAGGTCTTAGATTCGCCCCCATTGTACCCGCAGACATCGCCAAGGCGACCGGCAAGGACAAAACGCTTGCTCTAGTCAGCTCCTGGGTGCAGAAAGGGTGGCCAGCATCCTCCCCGGCGGCAGAGTTCGCCCCCTTTTTCAGGAAGAGGCTAGAGTTGTCCATAGAGAAGGGGGGCCGGCGGGTAGTAGTCCCTGAATCCCTAAGGCCTAGGGTGCTCAAACTGCTGCACGTCAGCCACCCTGGGATTGTACGCTCCAAGGCCCTGGCCAGGAGCTACTTCTGGTGGCCCCAATTAGATGCCGACATCGAGCACATGGTGGGCACTTGCGAGAGATGCCAATGCTCCCGACCCGAAGAGGCTCGCCTGCCGCACAGGGAATGGGACGCAGCAAAGGGGCCCTGGTCCCGTGTGCACATTGATTTTGCGGGCCCATTTAGAGAGACTCTTTTTCTCCTCGTGGTGGATGCTTACTCCAAGTGGTTGGAGGTAATTCCAGTTACGAGCACCTCTTCAGCAATGACGGTAAAGCATTTGCGGAGGGTCTTTAGCACGTTCGGTATACCCGACACCCTCATTAGCGATAACGCTAGTTGCTTCACGTCCGCCGAGTTCAGGGCTTTCACCGAGATCAACGCCATTCGGCACATCACCTCCGCCCCTTTCCACCCGGCGACAAACGGCCAGGTAGAGCGTCTCGTGCGCACGACCAAAGACGCGCTGAGGCGCATGGGCCCCGGGGACCTTAGTCTGCAACTGTGCCAGTTCTTGCTGGGCTACAGGGTGATTCCCCTAGCTTCAGGGTATTCACCCGCGGAGCTTTTAATGCGTAGGAAGCTGACCACGATTCTGACCAGGCTAGACCCAACGAGGGTGGAGGACACTGGGAGGAACATAGGGTTAGCGGACACCAAGAGTTTCGAAGTGGGTGCCCCGGTGCATTGCAGGAACTATGCTAGCGCAGGGCCAGCATGGGTCCCGGGCGTCATAGTTGGCCGGACAGGTCCTGTGTCGTATTGTGTCGAGACCAGCACGGGTCTACTCTGGAGGCGGCACGCAGATCAACTCCGGCGCCGGGTTCCAGGCAGCCAACATGCGGACGATGCGCAGAAGAATTCAACGTTAGGGTTCTCCCCCACCCGTTCAGCCCAAGGGGGAGGAGGAGGGGGCCAGTGGTCCCCACCAAGGGGGGAGGGGAAGGAGAAGGAGTCTGTCCTCATAGATAGCCTGTGGGATGCCCCCAATGACCCAGGAGATGATTTTGAGTTTCAGTTACAAAACCGGGGGGGGGGGGTTTCGGAGTGGTCCCCCACCCATCCAAGAGAGAAGCGGGGTTTTTCGTTAGCCCCCAGTGCCCCCGGTTTTTCCACAATGGAGTTTGTCCCTTCCCCAAAAGCCGCAGAGCCGCGGCAAGTCACTAACGAGTCTCCCTCTCCCGTTGCAGGATAAGAGGTCAGGGGACAGAGAAGCAGTAGCACCCCCGGGACAAGCCAGCCAGCAGAACGCTCGAAACACGTTTGCAATAAGCCATATTGGATGAGAGACTTCGTCTCATCCTAGGGGGGAGGGATGTTGTGTTCTTAATACTATGCCTTTGCAACAATGTAATACCTATCAACTGTAACACTGTAACCTTCTGTAATAGGACGCGAGCTAGCAACCGCTAGGTGGCAATAGCGAGCGTCCAGCTCATATGGTCCCAATTATGCAATAACTCCAGCGCGGGAAGATTCCCGCCACTACCTCACCTGGACAAGAAGGGCGTGACCAGGGATGACGTCACACGGGCGATAGCCAATGGGCTATCGTGGAGCCACATTCAAATGTATAGCCACTGTATATATTGAGCTGTTCGTCCACCATTACCACATGTTCCCCCGGACCACCATGCAATAAAGATGTGTTAAGCCAATCCTTCAGCTGTTCCTGTGTCTTGGTTCTCATACACCAAAAGCTTAGACTTAAATAATATGTTTTGCAATACCACATCAAAGTTATGCTCCCAGCAGAAGCGGAATGTACAAGAACTACATATATCGTGCCTCGTATGTCTAGGTTTTTTTTTTTAAAAAAAAAAGCTTTGAAGTCCATGAGTAGAAAAATCAGAGTTGGGAAATACGTTTGTTAGGACAGCTGAAATTTTACGGAAGTAGCAAATGGCAATATTCTTCGGAACTTTGCAAAAGACCGATGTTGTGAAATGTACAGCAGAACCTGAGATCCTCCCTGAAAACCTCAGTTGTGGTTTGAAGGAAAGAGGAAGTCCCCAACCACTTTGCATTTCTGAGGGGGAAATGGGGGGAGGGGGCACACTCACAATTATATTTAATGCTAAATTAAAACTGCTAGGTTTGCAGGAGCTGGAGCAGAAACAGGGGCTCCCTAGAAACTTTGCATTTCTGACTAAACAGTGCCACTTAAAGGTTGTTTGGGGAAAAGTGGTTTGAAGAGAAACCCAATTTTCTGGGCATTGGCTAAAAATGATGAGTCAAGGCTGAAACAGATGGAAAAAGTTCCCTCCCAGGGCTAAGTATCCCATCAGAGGTAAGAGATTTGACAGTGAGACTGCCAAATAGACTTTCTCATGGGCCACAAACCCAGTCAGTTTCATTTTTAATTTGCACCAAAGTGACTAATTTTTAATTTGCACCAAAGTCACTGCAGATGGTGATTGCAACTGTGAAATAAAAAAAAAAGATGCTTACTTCTTGGGAGGGAAGCTATGAGAAATCTAGGCAGCATAATAAAAAGTAGAGACATCACCCTGCCTACAAAAGTCCACATAATTAAAACAATGTTCTTCCCAGTAGTAATGTATGGCTGTGACTGTTGAGCAATAAGGAAGGTTGAGTGCAGAAGAATAGACGCCTTTGAGATGTGGTGCTGGAGGAGACTCTTGAGAGTCTCCTGGACTGCAAAGGGATCAAATCAGTCAATCCTGAAGGAAATCAACCCTGACTGCTCCTTGGAAGGACGAATACTGAAGCTGAAGCTGAAGTACTTTGGTCACCAGAAGAGATGACTCACTTCAGAAGGCCTTGATGCTGAGAAAGATCAAAGGCAAAAGAAGAAGGGGGCGGCAAGGGATGAGGTGAATGGATGGCATCATTGATGCAGTGGGCGTAGATCTGGGAGGGCTATGAAGGATGGCAGATGACAGATGAGCCTGGCCTGCAGTGGTCCATAGGGTCACAAAGGGTTGGACTCAACTCTGCGACTGAACAACAGAGGAGAAGGAGAGTCCTGTACCAGATCTTTCTTTTCAAGGAAAAAAGAAACCCATCCCATATAGATAGCTTATTTACCTAAGTGTTAACATCCTGAAGGCAGTGTAGTGGTTTAAATTAAAGCAATCACAATCGCACATCCATACTGCCATATAAAGTCGCTTAATGCACTCTCTGTGTGGTTAACAAGTTAATTAGTACTTCCCCCAACAAGCTGGGTATTCATTTTACCAACCTGAGAAGGATGGAAGGCTGAGTCAACCTTGATCCCTGGCCAGAATCGAACTCACAGACTTTTGGTTTCAGTACATCAATTTAACCACTGCACTACCAGGGCTCAGAGTTCACATTTAAAAATAGAGGCACTTGTAACTCGTCCACAGCGAATATTTTCCTAATACTTTCATGGTGGCAAAATACCTCCATAGTCTCATATATAGAGGCCAAGGAAAGCACAAAATGAAATGACAACAGAACATGAAGGAAAAACAAACCTCGCCCAGATTTTATTGCAAGTACAGAATTTGAGATTTCTCTGGGTGGGAATTATCACAAAGGGGTTTTTCTTGGCATGGAGCAACACTGGCCACCCCTACAATGCACACAACCCAACAGAAGTCTTTCTGAACCATAGGCTGGACAGAGAAAAGAAGTACGAATTCACAAATTGTCTGGTTCTATGGGAGGAGGGAAATATTCAATGTTATGAAAATAAAGCTTATGTGTAAGGCCATATAGAAAAGGGTCATGCAAGGAACAGATTGGTTTAAGGGGAAATAGTCAGTCATTTTGTTTCCCTTAATGAATAGGAAGGGTTGCCCCAAGAGATGTCTACATCTAGCTTGAAGCTGGGTCCAGCACAGATCTCCTAAGGATATGGTGTCAGGCTTGCGTCACATCGTAGGTTCTGCAAAGGAAGGGAAAAGAGCTCAGGACAAGACATACATGAGAATGTAATTGATAATGATCCTAGAAAACTAGCCGAAGGCCTTTTGCTACCTAAGAATAAAATGGAGCCCTGTTGTCTCAAAAAGATGCCATCAAGGTTGTTGAGCCCCGGGCTCCGTCGAGGACATTGAGCCCTGGGTTCCGTCGAGGACGTTGAGCCCTGGGCTCTGTCGAGGACATTGAGCTCCAGGCTCTGTCGAGGACATTGAGCCCCGGGCTCCGTTGGGGACATTGAGCCCCAGGCTCCATCGGGGACGTTGAGCCCCGGGCTGCATCGAGGACATTGAGCCCCGAGCTCCATTGAGGATGTTGAGCCCCAGGCTCTGTCGAGGACGTTGAGCCCCAGGCTCTGTCGAGGACATTGAACCCCGAGCTCCATCAGGGACGTTGAACCCCGGGCTCCATCGGGGATATTGAGCACCGGGCTGCATCAAGGACGTTGAGCACCGGGCTCTGTTGAGGACATTGAGCCCCGGGCTCCATCAGGGACGTTGAGCCCAGGCTCCATTGAGGATATTCAGCTTTAGATACCATTGAAGACATTGAGCCCCGGGCTTCGACCCCTGGGCCTCGCTAATGGCCAGCTGCGGTGCTGAAAGTGGACAATGTGTTTTATTGTATGTATTTATGTTTTGTGATATTTTGCGATGTTTTTGCTATACTTTGTCTTGAGGTTATGATATGTTTGTGAGCCGCCCAGAGTCACATTTCGCGAGTGGGGTGGCATATAAATAAATAAATAAATAAACCCAGAAGCTAATTAGGTAGCAACTCCTGGCAATGGAACAGCATCCTTTACCACACCTGAAGACAGGGCGTGAAGCATCCAATGCTGTGTCCTCCAACACAATGAAAAGCTAGAGGGCTCAGAAGGAACAGCCAGTAGGCTAGCACTGACACTCTTTTCTGGCACCTGTTGGCTGAGGTACTTTCCCCACATTGCTCCTCCTAATTGGGATGAATCCTTTTGGTCAGCCAGGTGGCTAAATATTCTCCTCCAGCATGGCCCTATAATCTGCACCAGGCCTAGAGATTGCAAGAAATCACCAAGTATTTTGAAGAATCAAAACTGGAAGGGACAGGATGTTCACATGAGTGAAGGTGGAAAGCCACAGCTGTGGGTAGGGTGGTGGTTAGGGTGCAAGAGGCAATTTTGTTGACTTTATTTAACACAAAGTGTCATGAGGGGCCCCTCAGAGACACAAAAATATGCTTGGGAGACACAACCAGCCACACTTTGCCGCCTCTCTTGATTTATGACCTGTCTTTCAAGAGAAAGTTCATTTTGGAGAAGGGAAGAAGATTGCTGAATTTGTGCTCTCACCTTGCCCGCTTCTTCCCTTGGCATCGTGGGACTTTCCCGTGTTTACCACCTAAAAATAGAGAACAATGTGTTGAGTTAGCTCTTCCTTTAGAGCTAGGAAGAAAACACAAAGACCTAGAGCAAGGTTCCTCAAACTTAATTCTCCAGATGTTCTTGAACTTCAGTTACCAGAATCCCTGATCAGCAGGTGTGCTGACTTGAGCTTCTGGGAATTGAAGTCCAAGAACACCAGGAGAGCCATGTTTGAGGAACCCTGGTCTAGATGGCCTGTAATCCCTGCCCAGCTAGAGTCCAGGAAATGGGAAATGATGCTGTGAAAGCACAGCTTGAAATAAGATAATTCTTTTCTAATGGATTAGAATAATCCAGGATTTCTTAATTTTGGGCCCCCAAATATTTTGGGACTTCAGTTTCCAGAAGCCCTGAACAACAGATGTACTGAAATGGGCTTTTGGGAATTGAAGTCCAAAAACACCTGGGGACCCAAGGTGGAGAACAACTACAATCCATTAACTTTTAGTCAAATAAGGGCAACAACACTAGTTTTAATAACTAATTAGATCTTGATTAAAAATGACTTACAACTTTAATATCTTAAGTGATTTTAGTCAACCTGTTTTGCTGATGCAGTGACCAAAGTAGGGATTAGTAAAGGTAAAGGTTTCCCTTGCTTGAAATCCAGTCGTATCCGACTCAAGGATTCAGTGCTCATCTCTGTTTCGATGCCGAAGAGCCAGCGCTGTCTGCTTCTGCAGACGTTTCCGTGGTTATGTGGCAGGCATGACTAGACCGGAGCGCATGGAGCGCTGTTACCTTCCCACCAAGATGGTCCCTGTTTATCTACTTGCAATTTCTTGCTTTCGAACTGCTAGGTGGCAGGAGCTGGAACAACGACGGGAGCTCATTCCGTCCTGCAGTACACGGGAATCAAACTGCTGATTCCCGAGTACTCCCAGTCAGCGTCTTAGCCACTTGAGCCACTGCAGTCCCATCAGTTTAATCATAGACAGGAGAAGAAAAGGGGCAGATTATTATGGGAGCAGTTTTCTATTTTAAAAGACTAGATATATTTATTGCTTTCAAACTGCTAGGTTGGCAGGAGCTGGGGACAGAGCCAAGCTGGGGACAGAGCCGTCATGTAGTACTCAGCTCTCGAACTGCTCTCCTGCTGACCTTCCTGTCATCTTAACCACTAAGCCACTGCAGTTCCCTTCTTACAAGTAGGGGACTATATTAATGAAAGAGGCGTTGGAGTCTCTTTCTCCTTCAGTCTTTCTCTCTTTGTATAAAGACGTTGTTCTTCTGGTTGCAATCAGACTTGTTGATTCTAGGTGGGTGGAAAGGCAAAGGATGCAGCTATTCAGTACTAGGGGGGAAAGTTCTTGTTTATACAGAAAGGCATTCAAAATATTCCCCGCTCATGATTGACTGAAGACTCTTTGTAGAATCATAGAATAATTGAGTTGGAAGTGGCCTTGGAGTCAAACACGCTGCTCAATGTAGGAATCATACCCGTCAAGCACCGCTCCAGAAAATACGGGAACTGCTCCTGCTCAGGTGTGCATGTGCAGAAAAACCTCTATTGTACATGTGCAGAACCCCTTTGTGCAGAACATGATTGCACATGCGCAGATGGGTTCTGCATGTGCACACATGCACAATAACCCCTTTCCCTGCTGTTCTAAATACGGGACGGCGCCGGGAAAGGGGAGGATCGTGTTGCCAAAATACGGGATTTCCTGGCCAATCCAGGATACTTGACAAGCATGGTAGGAATCCGAATCAAAGCAAATCTGACAGATGGTTGCCCAATTCTCTCTTGCAACTACTTATTACTGCATATCAGTATTGTATTTTATCAGTATTCTCTAAAGCTGTCATTCTTTCTTAAACATTTTCAGTCCAAACAATTAATCCATGGTGATTGAAGGGAGTGATGTACAAAAAGAGCCTGACCTTTAGGTCTGCAAATTTGCTTAAAATTTGGGGAGAATAAAGGTAAAGATTACCCTTGCTTGAAAGCTAGTTACAGTAAAACCCCTACTCATGGGGAAAAGTCCGTTCTGTAGGATTTTGCTTAAACCAAATTTTTATGTAACTTAAAGCAAACCCATAGGAAAAATTATTTTATGTAAATTGAAGCAAACCCATAGGAAATTGTGTAAACCGGGACATGGTTTTAGCACAAAATCATTATGTAAGTCAAATTTTATGTAACTCAAGGCATTTGTAAGTCGGGGTTTTACTGTATATCCAACTCTAGGGTTCGATCCTCATTTCAACTTATAGACAAAAAACAAGTGCTGTCCACATCTGCAGACATTTCAGTGGACATGTGGCAGGCATGACTAGACAGAGGAGAAATAGAGGAGGAGTATGGGATCTCAGAATATTGCATGGCTAGTTGGCTGACTAGAGCCCACAGCAGGATTCTACTTGCAATGTATTGCTTTGGAACTGATAGGTGGGCAGGAGCTGGGGCAGAAACTGGAGCTCTCTCCATTGTGCAGCACTCGGGTCTCGAACTGTTGACCTTTCGATTGTCAAGTTCAGTGTCTTAACCACTAAACTACCAAGGTACAATTTCATTCTTCCACTGAGGCCCTTTCTTCTGAGCTTCTGGTAGTAGGGTGAGACTACAAACCAGATCTACACAGATAGTTACCCATACTTACAGGTGAGAATGAGAATGCCAAGAATGAAGAGAATAGCTGCAGCAACTAGACCCCATTTACGCAGAGAGTAATAATCTACAAAGGGAAAGAGAAAAACGGCTGAGCATCAACTGTGTTGTGAAGATACAAGCATCAAATGGCATCTGAATATTGGCCAACAATGATCAATAAACAATGTTGGAGGCCAGAGATAGCATCCAATTAAACAGATCTGTCAGACGTGCAAAATTCTGCCACATTCTGGTTCATAAAAACAAAGGTCTCATTAGTGCAGGAGTGCCCAAACTATGGCCCAGGGGCCAGATGCGGCCCCTGACACCAATTCATCTTGCCTGCAAAGCCTTCATCGCTCCCAGAGGCAGAAGTAAAACATGCCCATTTTACTTTACCACATCCAGCCCCCAGGCCATAGTGACCAGCCCCCTGAACCACGTGACCGGCCCGTGGCCCAAAAAGCTTGGGCACCCCTGCATTAGTGTATCTTCTGTCTCGTGGGTGGTATATTGGTAACATACCACCCACAACCAGAACTTGGAGAAAGTTCCAGTTTGGGACTACATTTCTCAGGGTCTTCCAGCCACTAAGGTCTAAGGAAGTGGTTGCCAATGTGGCGTCCATGCCCCACTGGTGGACTTCAATTCTCAAAAGACTCAGTCAGTACATGGGTTGATCAGTGCTTTGGGGAATTGACTTAGGTTTCTGGGAATTGAAGTCCAAAAAAGTTCGGTTTCACTTACCAGTGATAACTTTCGTTCTTCGAGTATATAGTTTGTGAATACACACTCATGGGGGTTATGCGCCTGCGCAGAACGGCCGATCGGAGGCTTGAAAAGCTATTGGTCAAAAGTTTTGGCGGTAAGACCGCCCACCGTACTGCCCACCCTGAGGCGCCCGCGCGCCATTTTACCTCAGTTCCATACTTAAGCCAAGCACAGGATAAACCAATTGATCTCATCCGTGCAGCTCACGAGGGGAGGCAGGGTGGGTAGTGTGTATTCACAAACTATATACTCGAAGAATGAAAGTTATCACTGGTAAGTGAAACCGAACTTTCTCCTTCGTATAGTTTGTGAATCCACACTCATGGGAGATTAGCAAGCTCACACTTACTTGGTCGGTGGGCAGTCGGATGAGATGATCCCACGATGAAGATGATGTTGGTCAGGCAGGGTGAACTGTCAAGGGCGATGGGCCCGGAGCCCCCGAGTGAGGACGACACGGCCGAGCCTGGCGTCCGCAGTGGCTCTGGTGTCCACCCTGTAGTGCTGGACAAATGTAGAAGGTCTGGACCAGGTGGCAGCCTTACATAAGTCCTCAAGCAGTGTGCCCTCCAGAAAAGCCATGGATGTTGCAACCGCTCTGGTAGAGTGCGCCCTGACATGCGGTGGAGGGGGCAGCGATGCCGACTCGTAGGCCAAGTAGATGGTAGAGATGATCCATTTGGAGAACCACTGTGCAGAGATGGGTTCACCTTTGGACTTGCCCCCATACGCCACGAAAAGGTGTTGCGACTTCCTGAACTCCCTTGTCCTGCTGGTGTAAAACAATAAAGCTCGTTTGACATCCAGCGTGTGCCAAGTCCTTTCTTGGGCGTTAGTGGGGTTCTGGAAGAATGTTGGCAAGGAGATAGTCTGTGCCATATGAAACTGGGAGACCACCTTGGGGAGGAAGGTGATGTCCGCTTGGAGCACCACCCAGTCATTGAAGAATTGGAGAAAGGGTGCGTCTGCCCGCAGAGCGACCAACTCACCAGCTCGTCGAGCAGACGTGATGGCCACAAGAAAGGCCGTCTTCCAAGTGAGGAGACGAGCATCCGCGGTAGCCATGGGCTCAAAAGGAGTCCTGGTGAGCACGTTAAGGACGGTAGAGAGTGACCATTGGACCGTCGGCGTCCTGACCGGAGGGAAGGCGTTCCGCAATCCCTTGAGGAAACGTTTCACCGTTTGGTCGCGGAAAGCGCCGGAAGCGGGCGAGCCAGCTGGAGAGTGAGCCACCACCGCTGCGAGGTGTACTCGGATGGAGGCGATGCTGAGGCCAGACTCCGCCAGATGGAGGAGGTAGGACAAGACGTCCTGCAGTTCCACCTGTGAGAGGGGGGTTTGCTGAGATGCCAGGAAAGCACAAAAGCGTCTGTATTTGGAAGCGTAGGACTTCCTTGTGGAAGGGCGCCTGGCTAGTTCCAGGATCCTGGACAGTCTGGGGTTATCCTCCACGCGGTGAGGTGGAGGCTGGGCAGGTCCGAGTGGTGAAGCTGGCCCTGCTCCATTTGGAGAAGCGTCGGTGACTCTGGTAGCGTGCGATGCTGAGATGACATGCGCAACAGCAGCGGAAACCATGGTTGACGAGGCCATGCTGGGGCCACAAGGATTGCGCTGGTCCTGTGTTGGTACATTCTGGTGAGGACCTTCTGGACCAGAGGAAACAGAGGAAAAGCGTAGAAATAGTCCTGATCCCACCGTTTCATGAAGGCATCGCCCTCAGAGTTCACACCAATGCCCGCCCTGGAGCAGTACCTGTGGCATTTCGTGTTGGACTCCGATGCGAAGAGGTTGATGTTCGGAGTCCCCCAGGCCTCGCAAAGTGACTGGAAAACCTCGTCGTTCAGTTCCCACTCGTGGGTCGTCGAGGTGAGGCAGCTGAGATGGTCGGCCAGGACATTCAGCTTGCCCTGAATGTGCACTCCAATCGGGAAAATGTGTCTCTCCAGGCACCACTCCCAGAGTTGCACGGCGAGGTAAAGAAGGGTGGTGGATTGTGTTCCTCCCTGCTTGTTCAGATACGCCACTGCCATGGTGTTGTCCGAGGCCACTTGGACCGCCTTGCCCATGAGCAGGCTCTCGAAGGAACGGAGGGCCTTCCAAATGGCCAGCAGCTCCAAGTAGTTGATATGGTGCACCATCTCCTGAGGCGACCAAGGGTTGTTGACCATGAGAGTCCCGCAGGCAGCCCCCCAGCCGAGGTTGCTTGCGTCGGTCAATATTTGCAATGAGGGTTGCGGGGGGTAAAAGCTCTTCCCCGTTGTCACGTTGAGTGGCGTCGTCCACCACAGCAGTTGGTCCCTCAGCTCCGGAGACGGAGTTAGCCGTTTGGACTGACTCTCCTGGAGCGCGTCGAATTCGTGCAGAAGCCACGACTGTAGGGACCGGAACTTTAACTTGGCGTGAGGGACCACAGCCGTCGTTGAGGCCATAAGGCCTAGCAGTCTTTGAGCCTTTTTCGCCCTGATGCACGGTTTGGTGCGAAGGTCGTTCACTCCCTGCGCGATGTCTTGCAAGCGCTTCTTGGGTGCAAAGGCTCTGGTGGCAAGCGAGTCGAGTACCGCTCCAATGTACTCGACGCGTTGAGAGGGGATCAACTTCGATTTGGTGAAGTTGATCCTGAGGCCGAGACTCTCCATGAGGTGGACCGTGAACTGCGTGTCCCGAATGGCCGACGAGCTGGAGGGGGATACAATCAGCCAGTCGTCGATGTATGGGAAGACCCTGATTCCCCGCTGGCGAAGGAAGGCAGCCACCGGAGCCATGCATTTGGTGAAGACTCGTGGTGCCGTGGCCAGACCGAACGGTAGGCATCGGTACTGGTACACCGAATCGCCGATGCGGAATCGGAGGAATCTTCGGTGCTCCTCGAGGATGGAGACATGGAAGTAAGCGTCCTTGAGGTCTATGACTGTGAACCAGTCCCCTTTGTTGATGAGGGGAAGGACGGTCTGCAGGGTCACCATCCGGAACTTCCTGGTGTGGATGCACTTGTTGAGGAGGCGCAGGTCCAGAATTGGGCGAAGTCCTCCGTCCTTCTTCTGAACCACGAAGTACCTCGAGTAGAAGCCGTTGTCCCAGTCAGGCGGCGTCACCCGCTCGATGGCTCCCTTGGACAGAAGAGTTGATATTTCTTCCTCCAAATGGGGGGACGAGGTGGTGAGACGATGTCGTCCTACTCGAGGAGCCCGCACGAACTCGATGGCGTAGCCAGAGGACAAGATCTTTAAGACCCACCGGTCATCCGTGATGCCTGACCATACCTGGAGGAAGTTCCGGAGGGGAAGGTACGGGATGTGGAGCGAGAGAGACTCAGCCGTCACAGCTTCAAACGCGCGACTTGGACTTAGCGTCCGAATGCTTGCCGTGTCCGTAGGGCTGGTAGCAAGGCTTGTGCTGGCGCCGCTGTTTGTAGGAGCCAGACCTGGGCTGTTCCGTGGGACCACCCTGTTGTTGCGGGTTTCCCTGGTAGCGCCGCGTGAAGGGCTGGAATCTCGGCCTGGCAGCCGGAGCCGGCGTGGTGAGCCCCAGGAACTTGGTGGTGGAGTTGGTCTGCCGCATCTCATTGAGGACCTTGTCCGTGTCCTGCCCGAAGAGGCCTTGTCCGTCGAAGGGAAACTCCTCGATGAGCTTCTTCATTGCATCATCGAGGGAGGTGCCCCTAAGCCAGGCGTGGCAATGGAGTAGGATCGCAGATGACATGTCCTTCGCCGCATAGTCATTTATATGCCTGGCTGTTCGCATTTGTTGCTCCGCCAGGAAATCGCCCTCGGATGCCAGCGCGTCGATCCGCTTCTGGGCGTCGGCGGGCAACGTCACCGTTTCGGCCTTCACTCGCTCCCAGAGGTGAGACTGGTACAGGCCCATGGCAGCCGAGTAGTTGGCGGCACGGAGGAAGAGGGAACCGGTGGCGTAGAATTTACGGCCCACCGCGTCCAGCTTCTTCACTTCCGGGGTCGAAGGCACCGGGAACCCGCTGGTGGCCGTCCTGTGTTGGAAAACCTTGACCACCAGGGAATTGGGCAGGGGGTGCGCCTGCAGGAACTCGACGTTCTCGTCCAGGACTCTATACATGCCGTCGAGCCTGGACGAAACGGAGTGTGCTGACACCGGCTTCCTCCATGTCGCCTTCGCCGATGTCAACATGGACGGAAGCATGGTGATATGGACCGGCCGAACCGCACGTCTGTCCAGCTTCGCGGTCATTTAGTCCTCACCTTCCAGTGGTGGCTGGTCCACCTTCAGGTTCAACGCGGTCCCCAGGCGCGTCAGCATGGCCGTAAGCGAGCGTTGATCCTCACCACGCGGTGGGTCAACCGCGCCGATGGCTTGGTCCGGTGTCCTTTCGGCGTCGACGTCTCCCTCGTCCTCCTCCGAAGAGGCACTGGAGTCATCGGAGGACGAGGGAGGAACTCTTGCATCCACGTCGGGACCGTGCCAGTACGGCCTGGGTGGGCCGGCGGGATGGGAGTCCACCGCATCAACGTCTGGACCAACCCGCGACGATGTGGGTGGGCCAGCGGAGCGGACACTCGACCCTCGGGAGGTCGGAGGGGCCACAGCAGGGCCAGCATCCCTGGGGCTTGCGGTAGTCGGTACCGGAGCCGCAGAGGCCGCAGGGATGGAGGTCTTAAACTGGTTGGCAAAAGTCTGAGCCATGACCTCAAACATCCCCTTCAGGAACTCCATCTGGGATGGGTCCCCCACCGTCGGGAGCGACGAAACGGTGGCCGACGAAACGGTGGCCGGTAGAATCGGCGACGAAACGGTGGCTGGTAGAATCGGCGACGAAACGGTGGCCGGCATGGTAATTACTGCGTCGTCGAGCGTTGGAGTCCTGGGCCTTGGGGAGACGGAGGCCTGTCTCGTAGGCGAACGGGCCCTCCCACGAGGCGGCGACGGGAGCACCTGAAGTGGGTGAGCTGGAGCCCCAGCCCTGCGTCCTTTTTCAGGCGATCCCGAGGAGGACCGTCCTCCCCAGATGGAAGACCCAGGAGACGGACATCTTGCGACCGAGTATGGTGGCGAAGGTCCCGGGGAAACAGGGGTGCGCGGAGTAGGCGGGAGCGATCGCCTCTTCTCCGACCCGTGCTTCTTTTTCTTCTCCCCGTTCTTATCCCTCTTCTTCTTCTTCTTGATGGTAGCGGAAGAAGAGGCCGAAGGCGGAGGAGGCTGAGGGACACTAGCCGAAGTAGAAGCGGCCGCAACGGGAGCCAGAGAGAGTTCCATCAGGTGGGCTTTGAGCCGGTAGCTCCGGTTTTGCACAGCCAGACGGGTGAATTTCTTGCAGTGAGGGCAAGACTGGCTCTGATGAGACTCTCCGAGGCAGAAAAGGCAGAGGCTATGCCTGTTGGAAGCTGGAAACTTTTTCAGGCAAGCCGAACACTGTTTGAAGGCCGCGGCCATCAAAGAAAAAATTCTTCCAACGGAAGTTTCTGGAACGCGGATACCCCGAAGGGCTGGCCAGCCGCCACCCCCTTGAGGGGGGAAACGGTGACCGAAGCGAGTAGGTAACTGAGTCCACCAGAAGGAAGAAACAGCACCGGGGTGGCGATCCTGCCCGAAGAACAAGATCACCGAAAAAATTGAAAAGTTTGCCAAAAGACTTTCCCTCAGAAGGGCGAAAAAATTGAGGAAGCTCTCAATGATCGTCCTGCTGCTACGGCGGAAAGAAGAGAACTGAGGTAAAATGGCGCGCGGGCGCCTCAGGGTGGGCAGTACGGTGGGCGGTCTTACCGCCAAAACTTTTGACCAATAGCTTTTCAAGCCTCCGATCGGCCGTTCTGCGCAGGCGCATAACCCCCATGAGTGTGGATTCACAAACTATACGAAGGAGAACCAAAGTTTGGGAAACACTGGTCTAAGGTCATTTTGATTTGGAGGTTGAGAGAACTGCAGTCCTAAAATTAATTTTGTAAGCTCCTTGAGCACCCAGCCTTCATTCGAAACCTTTTCCTGTCTCCGAGAGACATTAAGAACAGAAGCCGAAAAACAGCTACTGGCTGAATCAAGTTGTTGTCCAATGCCACTTAAGACTGTTTTCCCTCCTTGCTACAGCCATCCATGGGCAAAGTCTTGCTCCAGAGGGCTACTCTGAAGACATGGACGTTGTTTATGTTTACTTATCCGTCATGGACCTTGAGCCCTGGGCTCCGTCATAGATGTTTATTGTATTTGCTTCACGCTGTAAGCCACCCTGAGTGGTGCTTGCACCAATAGGGCAGGGTATAAATATAATAAATAAATAATAAATACTCCACCCTCTGGAGTAGGTGTGGGAGGGAAGAATCCCATTTCTAGCGGGAGCAGTGGAATCCAGTGGAGGTACTCTGCTGTAAACTGGCCATTATCTCTCTTTATCTGTCTTTCTTCCCAGTTTAGGACTTAAAGGTAAAGTCAGTCATGTCTGACTCTGGGGATCAGTACTCATCTCTGTTTACAGCCAAAGAGTCAGTACTGTCTGTGTTTGCAGACATTTCTGTGGTAAAGTGGCATGACTAGATGCCGGAGCACATGGAACACTGTTACCTTTCCTGCCGTAGTGGTACCTATTTACCGACTTACAGATTCTTGCTTTCGAACTGCTAGGTTGGCAGAAGCTGGGACAGATGGTGGGCGCTCGCTTCATCGCACAGTACTTGGGTGTCAAACTGCTGACCTGCTGACCTTCCAGTAACCAAGTAATCTTAACTACTAAGCCACCACAGCCCCTAGTTTTGGACTTACCGTAATAGAAAAACTCATCATGATAATCGATCTTCTCAACATCTGTGAAAAGAGAATGTGAGCCAGATTACAACGATCCCCTACCATCAATGGGATGTTGGAATCCTGCTATAGGCTGTAGGAACCACCTTGATCCACCTCATTCTTCATTTCACATCTATAGGAGGGTGTTTGTTAGTATCTAACCATAAAGAAAACTGGCATGCGTCATAACTACAGGAAAGTTTTGACAATTTTTGCATCTTTTTGTTAGCCTGAAAAACACGTTAGCGTAGGATGCAGTCTGGATGTTTGTTTCATAGTCTTAGTTTTTATTATCCATAGAGGCCTCCAAGGAAAATAAAAAAGGAGACTAGAGTCCCCTTCCTCTTTTTTGCCTTCTACATACCTGTCCTCTTCTGATCAAAAGATGGATTCTTAGGTGAAGTAACCACTGAAAAAGACAATGCAGTAAGATAATTTCTGGGGAATCTTACATATTCAGACACTTCTGTTGATTCTTTCTTTCCCCTTCAGCTGCTCAGGTTAGATTATTAAATACTGTACTCACCTGCATAAATGCTGCTAGTCCTCAGGGTTTCCACTGTTGTCACTGCTTTAGTTATAGATACAGCTTCTCCTGCAAGTCAAGAGTGTAGAGATGAGCCCCAATCACATTGGAGCCTTATACACTAATTCCTACCTATCCTGAAAGCAATCTGGAACATCAGATATGGCACTTCAAGAAAATGCCTCCATGTACCCAAGAGACTGCGGTGGCTCAAGTGGTTAAGATGCTGAACTTGATGAGTAGAAGGTCGGCAGGTCAGTAGTTCGAGATCCGAGTGCTGCATGACAGAATGAGTTACCATCTCTGTCCCAGCTCCTGTCAACCTAGCAGTTCAAAAGCAAGAAATCGCAAATAGATAAATAGGGACCACTTCAGCATTCTGTGTATGCCTGCCACATGTCCATGGAAACATCTGCAGATGCAGACAGTGCTGACTTTTTGGCTGTAAACAGAAAAGAGCACTGAACCCTACAGTCGAGCAAGGGTGACCTTTACCTTTACCCTTGACAAGAATCCTGCTGTGGGCTCTAGTCAGCCAACTAGCCATGCAATATTCTGAGATCCCATACTCCTCCTCTATCCCTCCTCTGGTTTTCTGTCAATTCTCCTTTTCCAACAGAAATACAACATTCCCTGGCCCAGTGATGGCTAACCTTAGCACTCCAGGTGTTCTTGAACTTCAATTCCCAGAAGCCCTGATCAGCAAGAGTGCCGATCAAGGCATCTGGGAATTGAAGTCCAAGAACATCTGGAGTGCCAAGGTTAGCCACCACTGCCCTAGCCACTGAGCATGTTCAGTCTTCTAAGAGTTTTGTACTTCAACAATCTCTGGAATTCTTCCTTGCCAGCTGTTACCTCCCTTTTGTTTGGGGATAATTTATTTATTTTATTTGTGGTATTTATACCCCACCTTCCTCATCACAAGACGACCCAAGGCGGCCTCCAACATATTGTAAAAACATCAATTAAAAATATCAATTATAACATCAATTAAAAAATCACAGTTAAAACCCAACAAGAACAAGTAAAAACTCAATCATAAAACTATCTAAAACCCTCTGATATTCCCCCATACCCATTAAAATGGGGGGATAAGAGGAAAGGGGGGGGGGCAAAGCAGACAAACAGAACTATAAGCAGAAACAACATCCCCTGAGGCAACTACACAGGCTACACAAGCTACACAATCCAGCGGGATTGGGCTGTTACTTGAGTAGGTGCTTCAAAATTGAGATATCTATCCTTAGAGAAGGATTCCATTGTGAGGATGTTCTTCTTGATTACATACCATTTGTCAAGGTATCCTCTTGTTGGAAGGTTGACTCAGCAGCTGTATCTTCAAGAGGAGGACATGGAGAAGAAAAAAAAGATGATTAGATCGATCAACAGCTTCAGACAGAGGAACTGAGTGAGGGTGACACATATCTTTACTTCAGTCTCTGTCAAAAAGATGTTGCAGGCATTTGTACTGTCTCAGAAACCTACCAAACCCATTTGACCAGTAACAGTAGCAGGACAGAAGCAGTGGCATACTGTAGGGATATCATGGGAAACAAGCTCTATATAAAACCATTTTAATCCCCCTCAAAACAGTCCTCTTTCCCTATCTCATGAACCCATTGGGCTGCAGTGGCTCGGTGGTTAAGAAGCTCACCTTGTTAGGCTGGCAAGTTGGCAATTCGAGACCCGAGTCCTGCATAACGGTTTGAGTGCCCGTCTCTGTCCCAGCTCCTGCCAACTTAGCAGTTTGAAAGCGAGAAATTGCAAGTAGATAAAAAGGGACCACTTCGGTGGGAAAAGATCTTGGGGACATGAAAGGAGCCTCATTCGGGCATCCCCTGAGTGGAGTTTCTCTAGCAAAAATCCTTTCAACCCAGAATAATTTCTGACACGAAATTATTATTATCTCATCAACCAGTTCAAGGACCTTAAAGCAGAGCCCCTTTGCCCAAGAAATACATTTGCATGCCATTTCTTGATTTTTGTTTCCTTGGTTTTACTCAGATATTAGTGATATCACTATAATATAGATATTCACTTTTGGACTCAGTTTCTTGCCTATGTGTTCTGTTTTGCTTGAAGGATTCCACATTTTGCCAAACTAGTAGCATGATTCCCGAAGAAGGCTGTAGCCTGCCAGGTGTTCAGATTCTAATCTCTAGACCGGTGATGGCCAACCTTGGTACTCCAGATGTTCTTGAACTTCAATTCCCAGAAGTCCTGATCAGCAGGAGTGCCGACTTGGGCTTCTGGGAATTGAAGTCCAAGAACAGCTGGAGTGCCAAGGTTGGCTGTCATTGTACTAGGTCAGTGATGGTGAACCTTGGCACTCCAGCTGTTTATGGATGTCAATTCCCAGAAGTCCAAGTCTCTGTGAATCCACATGAGTGGGTTTACTGCATGCAAACACAGTAAAGCCATTCATGTGGATTCACATAGACTTGGGCTTCTGGGAGGTGAAGTCCAAAGAACAGCTGGAGTGCCTTCTCCCTGGAGGCACAGTGAGGAATCAATCTCCCAAACTCTGACCACTAAGCTACCCAGCCAGCTACATGGATACTATCTGGAAGATAGAGGAAGAATTCCTTCCTTCAGATGCTACCTCTCCCCACCCAGACATGAGAGTCTGTTAGCTACATTGACTAAAAATCAGATGTTGATTCGTAAGCCTTACGTGTTGAAAGCAAATAGGGTTCTGTTGTGGTTGCATTTTCAGCATCCTGCTCATATCCAACAGTTGATGTTCCGCTCTCTGAAATTAAAAAAAATAAGAAAGATCACAACATCACAGATATCAAGCATGACTCACTGAACTCCTTAGGAAATTCCTCTTCCACCCTGGTTTGCTCTTCTGCAAACTTTAGGATTCCCCCAAAGCCTGTGAATACCTTTCCCTTCAATGGTGGTGACATTTCAGGATAGCATTGCGCACTTCCTGAACATCTACAGTAGAAGAATGGCTATTGTTTGATGCTAGCAGGCTCATCTTTCATCCGTGGCTTGCCAAAGATGTTGACTTTGTTTGTCTTAATCATTCCATGCAAGAAGCTAGAGACAAATGTGTTTCGTAGGCATGGATTCATCCCATGTCTGTGGTGGAGGAGATGTTAAATTAGCTGGCAGGAAGAAGGAATCTCGTTGTTCCCCAATCTCGTTGTTCTGTGCAAGACAATGACAATAAAGATCTATCTATCTATCTATCTATCTATCTATCTATCTATCTATCTATCTATCTATCTATCTATCTATCTATCTATCTAAAGAAGTAGATAGAAGGTAGGTGTAAAGGTGGGCACTAGTCATTTTCTTTTAAAGGCCTGCTAGAGGACAGTAATCCACTTCATGTCGTACTTAAAAATAAAAAGCTGTAACAAATGAGATCATGTTCAGTACCTTGAACCCTATGGACCAAAACAAAAGGCAAAACAAAGGGGCAGGCTAGGTGATACAGGATGCTTAACACCACAGAGGGGAGGGACAGGAAGGGGGGAGGGGAAATGCAATGTTGTAAGGAGCAATACTGCATAGGGACATGGAATGTGAGATCAATGAACCAAGGTAAACTGGAAGTGGTAAAAAATGAGATGGAAAGAATAAGCATTGACATCTTGGGCATCAGTGAGCTCAAATGGACAGGGATGGGCGAATTCAGCTCTGGAAACCATCATATCTACTACTGTGGGAAAGAAAACCTTAGAAGAAATGGAGTAGCCATAATTGTCAATAAAAGAGTGAGAAAAGCAGTAATGGGATACAACCTTAAAAATGACAGAATGATGTCTGTCAGATTCCAAGGCAAACCTTTCAATGTCACTGTGATCCAAATATACGCACCAACCACTGATGCAGATGAAGCCACAATGGACCAGTTCTATGAGGACTTACAACACCTCATAGAACAGATACCAAGAAATGATGTCCAAATTATATTAGGAGACTGGAATGCCAAAGTAGGAAATCAAAAACTGGAGGGAATAACAGGCAAATTTGGTCTTGGAGTACAGAATGAAGCAGGGCAAAGATTGATAGAGTTCTGCCAAGAGAACGCACTGGTCATAGCAAACACTCTCTTCCAGCAACACAAGAGGCGACTTTACACATGGACATCACCAGATGGCCAACACCGAAACCAGATTGACTACATACTCTGCAGCCAAAGATGGAGAACCTCCATACAGTCAGCAAAAACAAGACCTGGAGCAGACTGCAGCTCAGATCACAACCTACTGATCGCGAAATTCAGGCTTAGACTAAAGAAAATAGGGAAAACACGGAGACCAGAAAGATATCACCTAGACAGCATCCCTAAAGAATACACGGTGGAGGTGATGAACAGATTTAATGGCTTAAACTCGGTAGACAGAGTACCAGAAGAATTATGGACGGAGATGAGGGACATCATGCAGGAAGCAGCAAAGAAAACCATACCAAAAGAAAAGAAGAGTAAGAAAGCAAAGTGGTTGTCTGATGAGGCTCTTAAAATAGCAGAGGAAAGAAGGAACGCCAAAGTCAAAGGAGAAAGGAAAAACTACAATCATTTGAACACAGAATTTCAAAGAAAAGCAAGGAGAGATAAGGAAAACTACCTAAAAGAACAGTGCAGAGAAATGGAGGAAAACAAAAGAGGCAGAACCAGAGATCTTTTCAAAAAAATCGGCGAAATCAAGGGAACATTTAAAGCAAAAATGACCATGATAAGGGACAAAGACGGAAAGGAGCTAGCTGATGCAGAAGAAATTAAGAAAAGATGGAAAGAGTACACAGAGGAACTTTACAAAAAGGACCTCAACACTCCTGATAGTCACAATGATGAAGAAATTGAACTTGAGCCAGACATCCTGGAGAGCGAAGTCATAAAGGCCCTTAAGAGCACTGCAAACAACAAAGCTAGTGGAGATGATGGTATCCCAGTTGAATTCTTCAAAGCGCTAAAAGATGACTGCATCAAATTACTGCATTCAATATGCCAGCAGATTTGGAAAACAAAACAGTGGCCACAGGATTGGAAAAGATCAGTATACGTCCCAATCCCAAAAAAGGGCAATGCCAAAGAATGTTCAAATTATCGAACAATCGCGCTCATCCCACATGCCAGCAAGGTGATGCTCAAGATAATACAGGATAGACTTCAGCAGCATGTGGAGAGAGAATTACCAGAGGTGCAGGCCGGTTTCAGAAGAGGCAGGGGGACTAGAGACCACATTGCCAACATACGCTGGATCATGGAGAAAACAAAGAAATACCAGAAACAGGTTTACTTTTGTTTTATTGACTACACTAAGGCATTTGACTGTGTGGACCACAACAAGATGTGGCAAGTAATTAAAGAGATGGGAATTCCAGAGCACCTCATATGCCTTCTGAGAAATCTGTACATGAAACAAGAAGCAACAGTTAGGACAGAATACGGAATGACAGAATGGTTTGGAATAGGAAAAGGAGTAAGACAAGGCTGCATTTTGTCACCATGCTTATTCAACCTATACACAGAGCACATAATGCGCAGTGCAGGGATGGAGGAATCACAATATGGGATTAAAATCACTGGGAGAAACATCAACAATCTGAGATATGCAGACGATACCACCCTAATGGCAGAAAGTGAGGAAGACCTAAAGAATCTCTTGATTGGGCTGAAGGAGGAAAGTGCAAAAGCTGGCTTGAGACTCAATATCAAGAAAACCAAGATAATGGCAACAGGCCCAATCAGTTCCTGGAAAATAGACGGGGAAGAAGTAGAAGCAGTGACAAATTTTACTTTCTTAGGATCAAAGATCACTGCAGATGGGGATTGTAGCCATGAAATAAAAAGGCGACTGATTCTTGGGAGACAAGCGATGAGAAACCTGGGGAACATAGTGAAAAGCAGAGACATCACATTGCAAACAAAAATTAGAATAGTCAAAGCAATTGTTTTCCGAGTAGTAATGTATGGATGTGAGAGCTGGACAATTAGGAAGGCTGAACGTAGAAGAATAGATGCCTTTGAAATGTGGTGTTGGAGGAGGGTTTTGAGAGTCCCCTGGACAGCGAGGAGAACAAACAGGTCAATCTTAGAAGAAATTAACCCTGACTGCTCATTGGAAGGTCAAATAGTAAAGATGAAGCTAAAGTACTTTGGACATCAAATGAGAAGGGAGGATTCACTTGAGAAGGCATTGATGTTGGGAAAGGTGGAGGGCAAAAGAAGAAGGGGGAGGCCAAGGATGAGATGGTTAGATGGCATTGTAGACACAATGGGCACAGAGATGGGAGGGCTGAGGGGGATGGTGGAGGACAGAGGCGCCTGGAGGAAAATGGTCCATGCGGTCGCAAAGGGTCGGAGTCGACTGTGCGACTGAACAACAACAACAACCTTGAAATTATCTCCAATGAACATCATCGTGTCAGGAGACGGAGGAGTCACAATCGTCTGATCACTATTCTCCCCACTCAGCTGAGATACATTGTATTTTAAATTATATTAGTAAAAACATTTCTGATTTTGCATCATAATGCACAAGTGAGAGTCCCTGTGTTGTACTAAATCCAGAGTTGAACCAGTGCTCAGAAGGCCTGATTCAAATCCCTGCTCATCCATGAAAGTTCACTGCAGGGTGATAATAGTAAATTCTCCCATAACCATCTCACGTCCCTTGAAAACCTCATAAGCTTGAAATGACGTGATGGCACATAGTAAAAATCAGCAGATGCAATTTTATTCAAATATTAAGTGCCTCCTTGGGGCAGTGGTTAAACTGCTGTTAAACTGCTGTACTACAAGCAAAACTCTACCCACGATCTGAGTTCGATGTTAATTGGAATCAAGGCTGCTGTGTAAGTGTCCATCCAAGGTTTGCCATTGCTGGTACTTTGGAGTGACTGAAATCTCATAAGCATCCAGAGAATATGATGGCCTGTCTTCTTAACCAAGAAGATATAGCATTGTTGCTATAGGGAGTTGAAGCTTGGACATTGACTAAAGCATCTGAAAAGAGAATCAAAGGTTTTGAAATATGGATGTACAGACTGCTGCTAAGGATATCATGGGTTGACCACATGACTAGTGTAGAAGTGTTGTGCCAGATAGATAAAGAACAAGAACACTTTAACACCATTAAGCAAAGAAAGCTCCAATACCTTGGGTATATCATGAGGAAGAACATAAAGTATAGAATACTCCAACTCTTTCTGCAAGGAAAGATCCCTGGGAAGAGAGGCCCTGAACATAGATGGACTTCATGGCTGAAGAACCTGAGAGGCTGGTGTGGCATGTCCTTGGAAGAACTGTTTCAAGGAGTTAAGAACATGGAGACTATCACCATGATGAAAGCCAATATCTGGAGTGGATACGGCACCTGAAGAAGAAGAGGAAGCCTCCATAGCACATGTAGGAAGAGATGGGATGCTGAAGAGATGAAGCAGTTGCTATGGCATTTTGTAAATAATGTACAGTAGACCCTCGCATAACGACGTTACTTGGTTCCCCAAGTAGCGTTGCTAAGCAATTTTTGTTGTTATGCAGGTTTCTATGGAGTTTCCCGCATAACAACATTTTTGTCCGGATAATGACGGTTATTTTAGTGTTGTTGTCCAGACAATGACACTAAAAATGTTGTTATGCGGGGGAACACATGGTGCATAACAATGCATTGTTAAACAAAAATGATGCTATCCAAACACGCTGTTATGTGAGGGTTGATTGTACTTGGAAATGTCAGCATATGTTTTAATGAAAATTATTTTTGATCTTCAGAGTAAAATATTTTACAGCAATATTTTCTTTTCTGGATTTCACCAAATGTTCTATTCTCTACCATTTGTCCACTCTTGATATGAAAGGGAAAGGAAAAGGAGAAAAATGTTTAGTTCTTAAAAGCTTATCCAGTTTCCCTTCTCATCCAGATACATCCACCTGGGCTTATACAGAATACCAACAGCTCCACTTAGGTTTTGTTCTGGATTCACTGCAAATTAGTCACTGAGATCAAGTGGAATTTGGAGGGCAGTCACAATGTTTCAGTCTTAAAGACATAAATATCTAAGGGTGTGTCTACATTATAAAGTCGTACATTTGTGTTGCTTTTGGCAGGTTCAAAATTGGTTCAAAGATCAAAGTAGCACAGCTGAAATGAGCATTATATTGCTGAAACGAGAATTATTTTAAATAATTCTCTAGTCTAGGGGTTGTATATTTTGCACCAAAATCACTGTATTCGTCTTTAATGAAGGGTATGTAAATAAATATATCTGTGCATTGCATCTCTTGGCTTTCCCCTTTAAAGATAATAGATTTTCACAGACGTATTTTTTAAAAACCTTTTCAATCTGTTATCATTATAGTGCTACAACACTCCAGTGCTGCACTGCAGCCAGATACATCCTTATTCATTCTAGTGTTTCCCAAAGTGGGGTCCATGCCCCACAGTGGCACTTCAATTCCCAGAAGTCTAAGTACATTGGCTAATCAGTGCTTTGGGAAATTGAATTAGGCTTCTAGAAATTGAAGTCCAAAAACCAAAAGTTGGGAAACACCACTTTAGACCATTAGACCATTATTATAGTGCTATGATGGACAGCAGTGGTTCAAGTGGCTAGGAGTCGGAAAGTCAGCAGTTCAATTCCTGAGTACTGCAGGACGGAATGAGCTCCCGTCTTTGTCCCAGTTCCTGCCAATACAAGATAGACTTCAGCAACATGTGGAGAGAGAATTACCAGAAGTGCAGGCTGGTTTCAGAAGAGGCAGGGGGACTAGAGACCACATCGCCAACATACGCTGGATCATGGAGAAAACAAAGGAATACCAGAAACAAGTTTACTTTTGTTTTATTGACTACACCAAGGCATTTGACTGTGTGGACCACAACAAGATGTGGCAAGTAATTAAAGAGATGGGAATACCAGAGCACCTCATATGCCTCCTGAGAAATCTGTACATGAACCAAGAAGCAACAGTTAGGACAGAACATGGAATGACAGAGTGGTTTGGAATAGGAAAAGGAGTAAGACAAGGCTGCATTTTGTCACCATGCTTATTCAACCTATACACAGAGCACATAATGCGCAGTGCAGGGATGGAGGAATCACAATATGGGATTAAAATCGCTGGGAGAAACATCAATAATCTGAGATATGCAGACGATACCACCCTAATGGCAGAAAGTGAGGAAGACCTAAAGAAGCTCTTGATTGGGCTGAAGGAGGAGAGTGCAAAAGCTGGCTTGAGACTCAATATCAAGAAAACCAAGATAATGGCAACAGGCCCAATCAGTTCCTGGAAAATAGACGGGGAAGAAGTAGAAGCAGTGACAGATTTTACTTTCTTAGGATCAAAGATCACTGCAGATGGGGATTGTAGCCATGAAATAAAAAGGCGACTGATTCTTGGGAGACAAGCAATGAGAAACCTGGGGAACATAGTGAAAAGCAGAGACATCACATTGCAAACAAAAATTAGAATAGTCAAAGCAATGGTTTTCCCAGTGGTAATGTATGGATGCGAGAGCTGGACAATCAGGAAGGCTGAACGCAGAAGAATAGATGCCTTTGAAATGTGGTGTTGGAGGAGAACAAATAGGTCAATCTTAGAAGAAATTAACCCTGACTGCTCATTGGAAGGTCAAATAGTAAAGATGAAGCTAAAGTACTTTGGACATCAAATGAGAAGGGAGGATTCACTTGAGAAGGCATTGATGTTGGGAAAGGTGGAGGGCAAAAGAAGAAGGGGAAGGCCAAGGATGAGATGGCTAGATGGCATTGTAGACGCAATGGGCACAGAGCTGGGAGGGCTGAGGGGGATGGTGGAGGACAGAGGCGCCTGGAGGAAAATGGTCCATGGGGTCGCAAAGGGTCGGAGTCGACTGTGCGACTGAACAACAACCTGCCAACCTAACAGTTCGAAAGCAAGAAATTGCAAGTAGATAAATAGGGAAGGTAAACAGTGTCCCAACACTTCGGTGGGAAGGTAAACAGTGTTCCATGTGCTCTGGTGTCTAGTCATGCATGTCACATGACTACAGAAACATCTGCAGAAGTGGACATCGCTCACTCTTCAGCTATGAAACAGAGATGAGCGCTGAACCCTAGAGTCAGATACGACTGGCTTTTGAGCAAGGGTGACCTTTACCTTTACCATTATGATAGAATAATTGTTTTTAAGAATTTTGAAAAATTCATACTTTAAACCAGGAGCAACAACTTCTGCACAACACACTGAAATGTGGCTCATGGAACACAATTGTCAGCTTGGTTTTAAAAGAAACAATTGAGAAGCCAATGTAGTCCAATGTTCTGATATTCTACATGGAAAAATACTGATCAGCCAAGGTTTCACAGTGGACGCACACACCGACTCCAATGCCACATGCCTTTAAAAAGTCACATTAAAACACAATTTATTCAACATTCAAGACACACCATAAACTTAATCATTCCTTACCCTGTCTGGAATATAGTGCCCTGCAGATAGTTTGGACTGTAATTCCCACCAATCCCTCCACATGTGGCCAGGGGAAAGGGGTTGTGAGAGCTCTTAAGAATAAATCAACCTCTGATTTAATCTTTGCAGTTTCCTCACTTATTCTAAGATAGCCCTGGGGCTCATAGGCTCAGCTCAAAGTCTCTGCACGTGGGTTATGCTGGCTTCCAGTGCTTGTCTGATCCTAAAATCTCAGAGAATGGGGCACTATTGACCTGGAAACTCTCTGATGTGTAAACCCTTTAGCTGGCTACTGGAACAAGGGTGGGTTTTGGAATGCCTACTTAGACCAAAGTGGCATGAAAAGAAAACATCTTACCTTTTGCATCCTGAGCAATGGAGAGGCTCACAAGGGAAAGCAGCAGGATAAGCTGGGGAGAAAGAAAAAAAAGGAATAAATGATTCCAGATGTTCTCTTCCACATGTGGGCAGCATCCAATCCTGACTCAACTGTGTTCAGGGTTGGCCCAAGATATTTTGTGGCCACAGTCAAAGAATAACATAGGCCTTCCATTCCATTGGGTGTATAAAAGCAACTAGAGTGGTAACTGAACTAGTAATGACAGGACAGCACATGAAGACAACAGATTTTGTTTGACCAAATATAGCAGCTATTGAGATAATAGCAATCTCACATGCACCAACACTTGGCATCAATAGGAGAGGGGCTTTACAGCCTCCTGTGATGGTCCTTTGTTACTAACTTGATTGATAAAGTTCTCTCCCCCGCCCTGAATTTAAGGCAAGACCCCTCCCTCCTTTTTCTGTTTGTTTTGTTATTCCATTTTTAATTGATATCCAGCACTTGCCGCGGGGAAGAGGCAACACCTGGGCTTTGGTGTGGCAAAGACTTTAAAGCCGGGTGCCACCGCTGCCTTCCTCAACCCTTTTCCCCAGTTCGGCACTCGCCACAGGGAAGAGGCAACACCTGAGCTTCGGCGTGGCGAGAGACTTTGAGGCCGGGCACTGCCGCCGCCTTCCTCAACCCTCTTCCCTGGTCTGGCACTTGTCGCGGGGAAGAAGCAACACCTGAGCTTCAGTGTGGTGAGAGACTTTGAGGCCGGGTGCCGGCGCTGCCTTCCTCAACCCTCTTCCCTGCTCCGGCACTTGCCACGGGGAAGAGGCAACACCTAGGCTTCAGCATGGCGAGAGACTTTGAGGCCGGCCACCACTGCCACCACCTTCCTCAACCCTCTTCCCCGGTCTGGCACTTGCCGCGGGGAAGAGGCAACACCTGGGCTTCGGTGTGGTGAGAGACTTTAGAGCCGGGTGCCGGCACCACCATCCTCAACCCTCTTCCCCGGTACGGCACTTGCCGTGAGGAAGAGGCAGCACCTGGAATTGGAGCTGGGCTTTGGCATTGTTGTTTGAGCCCAGTCTTTGTTAAGGCCTGTGTTAAGGTCGTTGAGCCTTGGGCTCCAACCTCCCCTCCCTGGTTTACTGTATTTTCCTTGACTTATAATTTGTAAATTTTTATTATTCTCATTGTATTGATTACATTGTATTTTGATATTGTTTGCATTTTTGTATTGGTTGTATTGTATTTAATTATATTGTTATGCCGCCCTGAGTCGGCCTTGCGCTGAGTAGGGCGGGGTATAAATCTGAAATAATAATAATAATAATAATCCCCCTTCTTCTTCTGACCAAGCAACAAACATGGCGGTTCTCTCCTCATTCTGGAGAAACTCCATGTCTCCCTTTTTACTGGCTGTAACAATGTATAGTAACTGTAAATAAAGATACTGTACCTCTTTTCCTACTTCAAATGCTTCTCGAGTGCTTTTATCATGCACAATGCAAGGCAATATGGGGGAAATGGGGGGAGTTATTTTATTCATTCATTTATTTATTACTGTGACTGAGCTAATCACTCCATGTTTTCTAAGCTGCTGGTGTTTTTTTTCTACCTCATATTTTGCTAAGAGGAATAATTAAAATTACCCAATAGTAGTAAGAAATGTACAATAGTAGTAAGAGATATACAATTCATCTTCCAATGATTCACAGTTTTCCTTTCATCTTCCTTTTTTTAAAAAAAATCTATGTCTCTAGCAGCCTGCACTTGATAACTAGGCAATGTGTGCTAAAATATTGAAAACTCAAGATATTGTGCTAAGTAAGTTTTTTCCAGAGTGAGATTCATAGTGCAATCTTCCATAATCCTACTCAGAGGTAAATCTTAGTGGTTTTTTTCTGAGGTTTACTCTTACAAATAAGTGCAATTTCTGTTATGATTAGTTAACCCTGATAAATTGTGCATGACTGCAAACAGGTTTTTCTTTTCTTTTTTTAAAGGACAAACAATTGTGTAAAACATTGTTTAGCTAGTATCTGAGTCTTGGATTTTAGGTTTTTCTGTTGCAGAAATCCTAAGGGTGTTAGAATGGATTTTGTGTAAAATAGACTGCATGCAGAAACTTATTTACACCTAATTCCATGTTGTCAGATACATATATTTAACTTTCCTTTTACCCAGAGGCTTAGATCTAAGGCACATTAGTAATTTTCTGAAATTAAAAATCTGCAGGAAACTATTATACAGTCAACATAATTTTCTCCATATGAAGACAAACCACAGATTAAATGGAGGGAATAACAGAAATGGATGAATCTTAGCAACATATTTATCATTCCAATAATAAAAATCAGGACTAATGCTTAAGACGCTTGTTGGTTTAACCCAAAGCCTTTTCTATTGTATCTTATTGTGTCTTTAAGTCACAGTGCTGACTCAAGAAATATTGCTGCCTGAGGTACAACAACAAATAGTGCCCCAACCATCTGATTCAAATATGCAGTGTATAATACATAGTGCCAATTGTCAGTCAAGTTATTGTGATTCCTACTTTTTTATAAAAAAAACACACATGTGTCCAACTAATTTACACATCCTAGCAGTAACAACACTGTAATAAATTAATTAAAACACTAATTATTCACTGCTTTTTCCTCCCATGCAGAATCAGCTGCCTGGGTACATTCTCTCATTCATCTAAAGTTGAAGCCAATTCAATGTTTGGAGGGTTTTCACCTCTTTATTGGATATACACTAAAGAATAATACAGTGATCCATGTAGCAACCCGATGGGTGAGAAATTATACGACACCACATTTTCTGCTGACTTAACAGAGCAAGTTGATTTCAAATTGTACATTGTGTATTTCATTTATCCCATTTAGACTTCTAATACAACAGTAGAAGTATAAGATATTTTTTCTCCTGTAATATTGTTAAATAAAAAACTGTCAAAAAAACTGAGCTGCAGTGTAACAGAAAGGAAGGAAGGATGGATGGAAAGGTATATTATAATATATTATTATTATATGTTTTTTCTCCTGTAATTGTGTTAAATAAAACTATGTACAGTATTCCCATATTTTTTTAATGAGCTGCAGTGCAAAAGAAAGGAAGGAAGGAAGAATCAATCCTCATATATGACCATATGGTGAAATTTGGAAATGAATTGAGACAATAGGTGCACAGCATGGAAAAGCTACTTTTGTGGATTCTGGGAGCTGTAGTCCAAAACAAGGTAGCTTTCCCAAACTACATTAAACACTCAGACACACACATATGATCCCTACCCTACATGTTGACCACCACTGTTTTTGTTGACCATCTCCTCAACCTAAAGACTTTTTCTGACCTAAGAGTTCTGCTGAGCGCTCTAGCCTTCTTTGCAGGTCCAGTTCCTCAGAGATGGAAAAATACTGACATTTCCCCGCCATGGAAGAGGCAGTTCTCCTTTGATTCCGGCAGCTGCTGTCATGGTGACTCGCTGTAGGAAAACTCCAGAAGATGTGAGAGTCATCCTCATGCAGATGTGTAAAGAGGCACCTCTGAGTCTGCAAATGGCCAAGAAAAAAGGCTGTTGACGTTCATTAAAACCTAGCAGGGCCTCCCACTCTGTCTGGCTTTTAAAAGCCTCTTCTCCTGGATTCCTTCCAAGCTAGTCAGTTTTTGTCTCAACATAACTGAAGTTAGCCAGCCTCTCCTTTCACTCCTGGCTTTGTAACTGAGATGCCTAACATCTTATTTTCTTTCTGTCTCCCACACCCACCCCTGCTGATGCTCCAGAAGTTTGGATCTTAGATTTTGACATTTCCATTTAAAGATAAGCATGCTCAGAAGATGGACGGCATCTCCGAGAGGGAAACAGGGTGAGGGTAAGTGAAGCCACCCTGTGACACCTGCGGATAGCAACACTGATGGCTCAGCTTCGTCTTCTGGATCCTGACCTACACAACCCATCCCCTCGGCTTCTACTATCAAGACCCTTCTCTTCCCATCCTGTCTCGGCCATGTGGTTTTCATTTCTCAAAGCCCTCAATCTTCTGTCACCAACCCTAGCTTAAAGGGTTAACCACACATGCACACAGACAAGCTGGTAAATTGTTCCAGAGACAGGAAGCAAGGGGCGGTCGGGCGGGGGAAAGATGTGGATATTATTAGACAGAAGAGTTGGGTGGTCTGGTCTATGTCAGGGAGAGCGTAGACTGGGTTGAGGGACACTCACCTTCATTGTGGGCTCTTCAGAGGACTAGGCGTGCAGCATATCCGACATCAGCGAATGAAGAAAAGGCCCAACCAGTCATTTCCTCCTCTTGCCGCTTCCTGGCACTATGAGGTGGGTGTGAGTCACAAGGCACGTGTTCTTACATTTCTAAGTGTGTGGGTCTATATAAAGCCGCACAGCAGCATGCACATGTATGTGCTTCAGAGTGTGTCTCAGAGCATTGGACGGATGTAGTGCTATAAATCCTGGCAGCATCGTGACATACACATACCGGTAACCAAATCTAGAGCCATTATTAAGAAAAGGATGAAAACAACTCCTGGCCCTTTTCTCTGGAAAGGGTGAGTTAGTAACAAAGAACTTTGCAAACGTTAGGACAGAAATTAGGACTTCCTATCACAGAGACAGAAGTTTAGAAGAAGAGATTGGGGGTGTTGAAACTGTGAGCTGATGGAAAGAGATAATAATTGTGTGCCGTTGAGTTAATTTCCAGCATTTTCGAAACATGCTTCTTCTTCTTCTTCTTCTTCTTCTTCTTCTTTCTTCTTCTTCTTTTTTTCTTCTTCCTCTTCTTTCTTCTTCTTCTTTTTCTTCTTCTCTTTCTTTTTTCTTCTTCTTCTCTTTATTTTTTCTTTCTTTCTTTCATTCTTCTTCTTCTTCTTCTTCTTTGAGTGTTGTACCCAATTACAATATTGGCAATCCTCATGGCAATCAGCCATGAAGACTGTCCTGAAATTATAATGCAGTGGCCTTCCAACTGCCTTCTGCATCGCAGCATGATACCCATACCACTAATTCAGTTCTGCAAGTCACTTTCTGGTCCTGAGCCCTTTTGGCACACAAAGTCCTCATTGACCCTAGGCCAGTATTGATGAAGCTGCTGTCCTCCATCAAGATGGATTCGAGTGGGATTTAATCCACTTGGGGACCATCACCCTTACCTGTGAACTTCGGCACCCGAGGCCATCAGGGTTGTCAGTTTAGCTAACCACTGCTTGTCAATCGGCATTGAGTCACTGGTTGAATGGTCTACTCTATTACTATAACATGATAACCTGGCCAGACTTGATCAAGAATGCAATACACAGATATAGTTTATCATTCATTTATCATTCTGGGAGTGTCCTGGGACTGTGCAGCTTGCCCAAGTCAACACAGACTGGCTCTTCTAGGATGCGCAATGATGAATTGAACTCCCAACCTATGGCTCAGTAGCCAGATACCTAAACTACTGTGCTAGTCAGTCAATAAAGGTAGTTTGATGGAAATGCTGCAAAACTGATCCTTGTTTTATATCTTCCATGATTTTGCATTTTCCAACACATGAAATGGAGGCCAAGATGCCAAACACAGTTGCTGTTGTTTTAGCATAGAGGAGAGTAAAAAGAATTCACCCAGCTACCTCTGCTACTAACAAGCATCAACTCCTCCAAGAAATAGCTTAAGAATTGCTTCCGTTTCCGCTTATTTCAAAACAGCAAATGATTCACTGAGCTTTCGCCACCTGCAAATATAGTGGAGATGCTTTGGTGATACCTCTTGTTCAATCATAAATGTATTTAAACAGCCCATCTTCCTATATATAACTAGCTTTCAAGCAAGGGTGACCTTTTTATGTGGAACTAGCAAGGGTTGCCCGGCGTTGCTGGGCTTTTTTCTCCATGTGTTTTAATAAAAAATGAACCAATTTTATTTTTGCAATAGTTTTAAATTGTGTTGGAAGGTTAAATTGTGTTAATGTTTTTTAAAAATTGCTTAGTCTGTAATTTTAATTTTTTTAATGTTTATTTATGTAAACATATTTTGGCTTGGCTGTTATTAACTGGGACCTGCTTTTTTTGGGTTTTTTTGAGGATTAATAAAAGAAGAAAGTATGATATAATTTTTTCAAATTGTTTTATGTAAGTGAATAATGTTTTATTTTTTTGAATTTTTTTAATTAGTTGTACCGTAGGTCATAATTTTAATAATGTAAAAGTAAATGTTTTTTACATTCAATGTTTGTGTGTTTTTGAATTGTTTTTACTATTGTGGCCAGCAGGTGGTGCTGGTAGGGGTTATTGTATTTTGACTTTTTTTTCTCTCCTGGCCTCTGGGTGGAGCTTCTTCTGGTAAGTAGTCTCTTTCTTTATTCATTTCTTTTTCTGTCCTGGTGGAGGTAGCACATCTTTTGGTAAGTTTGCTTGTTTTCTTTGTTTTGTGTGTGTGTGTATGTGTGTGTGTGTGTGGGTGGGGGGGGGGGGGGGTTGGAATTTGTATTTTTTGTCTGTTTGTTTTATTTTTGATTGTGTCTTTGTTTACTTCGTATTGTTTTTGGTGTTTTTGTTTTTGTGTATTTTTGGATGTGTTTGACTGTTTTTAGTAATGTTTTAAAAAATTATTTATTTATTTGTTGGTGGGGAAGGGACGTGGTCATTGGGGGTTAGGAAGGGTGGGCTAGGTGGTGGGGAGAGGGGCATGGTCGTTGGGGGTTAGGAAGGGGGGCTGGGGGGGCATGGTCATTGGGGTTAGGAAGGGTGGGCTCGGTGGTGGGGAGGGGGGCTTTAGTGTGTTATGGTGCTTTGATTGTGTGAAGTCGTGAAAGTAGATCGGGTTTCCCCTTTAATATCAGTGGGTGGGGGTTATGACCCCCCTCTCCGCTGGCTACCCTAGGGTTGGGAGGTTTGTGGGGAGAAAAGGGGTATATTGCCCCAACACTTCTGGAACCTAAAGATTAGGCACAGTGGATCGAATCCCCCCCTTCCTTTAAACCACTCCGTTTTTAAATAGAATAAAAGATGGAGTTGTTTTAAGGAGGGGGAGGGGTCGGATCGATCCACTGTGCCTGATCTTTTGGTTCCAGAAGTGTTGGGGCAATATACCCCTTTTCTCCCCACATACCTCCCAACCCTAGGGTAGCCAGCGGAGAGGGGGATCACAACCCCCACCCACTGATATTAAAGGGGAAACTCCAGTCGGGACCTTCAGGCGCTGTTGGTGAGGGAAAGAAAGCCAGCTGGTGTTTGCTTGGCTGTGAGGCAGTGAGTTGTTTTTCGTTGGGGGTTAGGAAGGGTGGGCTAGGTTGTGGGGAGGGGGTGTGTGGTTGTTGGGGTTAGGAAGGGTGGGCTCGGTGGTGGGGAGGGGGGGCATGGTCATTGGGGGTTAGGAAGGGTGGGCTAGGTAGTGGGGAGGGGAGCTTTAGTGTGTTATGGTGCTTTGTTTGTGTGGAGTCGTGAAAGTAGATGGGGTTTCCCCTTTAATATCAGTGGGTGGGGGTTGTGACCCCTCTCTCCGCTGGCTACCCTAGGGTTGGGAGGTTTGTGGGGAGTAAAGGGGTATATTGCCCCAACACTTCTGGAACCAAAAGATCAGGCAGACTGGATCGAATCCCCACCCCCCCTCCTTAAAACAACTCCGTTTTTAAAGAGAAGAAAAGACGGAGTTGTTTTAAGGAGGGGGGGTGGGTGATCGATCCACTCTGCCTGATCTTTTGGTTCCAGAAGTGTTGGGGCAATATACCCCTTTCAGGCGCTGATGGTGAGGGAAAGAAAGCCGGCTGGTGTTTGCTTGGCTGTGAGTTGTTTTTCTTTTTCATTTTTCGGGCGCCGGTTTCCTCAGCGCTCTGCATGCTCATGGCGTGCAGGACGCTGGGGCTTGTAGTTATGGGTTGCTGTTTTGTGTTTGTGCTGGGTTTTTTTAAAATGCTTTTCTTTCGATTGGCTGCGGCACATTTCCGAACGCTGCGCCGTGCGAGAGCCTCTCAGCCTGATTGGCTCTGGCGCGGCGCAAGGAATGTTGGGAAGTGAAGTTGTTTCCCTTTCTTCGCGTTTGTGGGGCTGTTGCCCCGCTGCCGGTTTTTTCAATCCTTCGTTGACCTGCGTACCCAGATCAGCCGTGTGCACGAAGGGTGAGTGCAGGCAAGTAGGGCGAGGCATAGCAACCTATAGCCAGTTCCAACGGTTAACCCTTGGATTTATAGGTTAAGATTGTATCTTCTCCAAATTTGTGCATCTATCTTCTCCTGGGATATGTACCTAACATAAATAAGCACCTCCAATGTAATACCTCTGGTCCAGGCCTCCATTCTTGGTGAACTAGAACACAGCTTCTCCACACTGCATGATGTTCTCCCAAAGTAGCTATAGGTACTTATTAAATACAAGTTGATGGGGGCGGAGGAAGGAGAGAGCAGTAAAGGTTGATTTCAGTGTGGATTATAAGGGTCTGTGGTGGCTCAGTGGTTAAGAAGCTCGACTAGTTAGCTGGAAGGCTGGCAAGTCAGCAGTTCGAGATCCAGGTACTGCATGACGGATTGCGTGCCCATCTGTGTCCCAGCTCTTGGGGACATGAAAGGAGCCTCATTTGGGTGTTCCCTGACTGGAGTTTCTTCCGCAAAAATCCTTTCAACCCAGAATTATTTCTGACACGACATTATTAGTATCAGTGTGGATTATGTCATTCTATTGTACAGCCACTAAGGGGCACTAAAACTAGTTATAGCTGGGAGGAATTGGTGGCTTCTATGAACCTGGTTTGTTTGATAAATTTTATTTATTTATTTATTTATTTGTAGATTTTTATAAATGAGACCATTGCATAGCTTTATTACTGATGTGTTTTCTGAGCTTTTCAGTTACTAATTAATTAGAACAGGATCCCCCCACCCCCCAAGAAAACATTGGTGGCTACTCACTCCCATCTCATGAGAGTAGTTGTTTTGTTCTGTGTTTTAGTCTGAAGTGTAGAGGTGCCATTCAAATGGTTGGGCTGATATGGGTGATAGGGTTCAATTCCTCTGCTACATTCCCCCACCTCTATTGGAGGCCTTGAGAAATGTGATTAAAATCAAATTACAGTTCCTTGCTCGGTGTAGACATATAGGATTGCCATCACATGCTTCTGTGACTACATACACCACAGAAGACATGTCATTAAAAGAGAAAGTTGGTTAAAAACTGAAAACATCTGGATATCAAAACAGGAGATTTTAAAGTCCTCCCTAGGTTGCAAAATGACTTGTTTTGCTTTGTGTTTGGTCACTGAGAAGTATACACCAGCTTCATTTGCAAGCACAATTCAGCCTGGATTGCATTTCTGAAATACAAAATAGATCCATGATGGTGAACCTTGGCATTCCAGATGTTCTTGGATTTCATTTCCCAGAAGCCCCTGTGAATCCACACGAAGGGGTTTACTGCGATTAATCCAGCACATGCCGCCCTCATCGCTCCTGAAAGTGGAAGTAAAACGCGGCCATACAGTGCCGTGGATCTTCTTCCTCCCAGCTAAACTGCTGGGTGAGTGGCACTGGCTTCACAGGCGACAGGGGAGCAGCTTTTGGGGCCACCAAAGTGACCCCAGGTGCCACAGATCTTTGTTGGATCGGGGCCTCGAAACGGGCCGGATATGCTGGATCGGGGCCCGAAGCAGGCCGGTGGGTCCTGGAGGAGACTGGTCAAGCAAAGACACATGAGGCAAGATGGAGTGAAGACCAGCGTTTATTGATGACAAATCAGAACTTTTTATGCCTGCCTGATCTGGCTGCGTGCATACGTTGCGCGTAGCGATACAGAGGAAGCCCCAAGTCTGCACATCATATTTACACAAGTTAATTGGGGAAGTCTTCACCGGGGGAAGTTTCTTATCTAGCTAATTAACTACTGGGGACATGCATTGTTCCTCACTATCGGGAGCAAACAAGTGGCCGAAGTTGACTCTTGGGTTTTAGGGCTTCTGCGGATGCGAGATTACCCATTAGGTGCCTATCGAGTTACCCATCTGTGATCTTTAGCTCTCTATTGTCAGGCCAGCAATAGGTGAATCAAGCTATATCTAATATGCCGCTCCCCAATTTCTGTCCCCTCGAAACCAACAGCTCGAAGGAGTGTTCTCCCATAACTGGGGTTCTGTCAGGGACAGCTGAGCCAATTGTGTTCGTGGAACCAACACTCCCCCTTTATTTGACAGATGGCTCGGCGTAAGAGTGGCATCAACTGATGTGGAGTGAGGACATCCTGGGGTTTCCTCCATGGGGGACACCTTGACATCAGTGAGGGAATACATTGCGCAAAACAACATATCGCTATCCCCAAGATTGCAACACCAACAACCACCTTGAGTGTTGTTTGCAGCCATTCCCATGGAAACCATGACCATAATGAATTCCACACACACACACACCCCACGCAGCATCCTCCTTGATATTCTTAACCAGGGTATGGAGATCTGTGATCTGACTTTGTACCTTGCGAGAGTTATCCGTGAGGTTAAAACAACACATGCCATGGACCGTCTCGCAACCCAAATGGTGTAAAAGTAGGAGGTAATCGATAGCTGCTCGATTATCCAATATGGCATGGCAAAGCTCCGTCTGCTCTTGATTGAGCAGCGCTATCGTCGAGGAGGTATGGTTAATGGCTTTTGCCAAAGTACAAGCCAATTGACCAATCCTCCGAGCATTGCCTACGGCTAAGCCTGGCACACCAAACAAGCTGACTGCCAATGAAACATACTCAGCTTTGCTCAGGACCCTGATGTTACTGTCATATGAACTGTCTAACTGGGTGGCACGAGCATGCCGTGCGTGGGCAGATACATCAGTGCTTGGGGCAACTATATCCTTAGTGGGAAGCAACAGTGTCAAACGACTGATACAACAGAAGGAATCAGATACATTTGCAGAAATATAGTTCCAAGTGTGTTGATTACATGTAAAAAACCATCCTGAAGGCAAGGTGACATGAACAAACATCGATTTAATAGTCTCTGGGTTATTACAAGTCCAAGTGCTGTTGCCGGGGTCGAGGCAGCGGTGATGTGGCCCTTCGACCGCGGAACAGCCGGTCATGCGAGCACAAGTTGAATTCGGGCTGACCGCCACTCAGGTAGTGTATGGAATGGCCGCATCAGCCGGTAGGACCTTCATGACTTGGGTTCCCCAGTGCACATATGTTGAGTAAGCGGTCTTGTGAAATGGGCCAAATATCTGCTTCACCAACCAGTCACCGTTCCTGATGTGCGCATCTGGGGAGTGACACACTGGGATGAGACAAGTACTAAGAAGAGAGGCAGAATTTGTTGTCTGCCTCAGGCAAAAATCGAGAAGAAAAATGGCAAGACGGTAGAACCACGAACAACACAGAAATCTGCCTGGTATGAAATTAATAACTGTAACTTCAGGTGAAACAGGAGAAAACCAAAGTTTGCCGGTAAATAATGCTTTTCACCACCACTTCCTCGGGGTTTTCTACAACAATAACATAATGATATAATTACAATATGCAAATATAATATATACACTTTTGTACAATACAGTTAGTACAGATAACAGTACATCCATTGTTCGATCAATAAAAATTCTTACCTCAGAAAATGATATTTTTCTTTCAAAATATTATTTGTTTATATAATAGTATAACTTGCATCCTAGCCTCTTAGTTCATTCATTTGTGCCAAAGACGTTATTCTACTGAGTTATTTTAGCAAACTTATACATGTAGGAAATAGCTCAGCTGTAAAACATCAGAGCTAAGTAGAATACATTAAAGGAGCCACAATTACAAAAAGCAGCTGAAATCCTGTTCTTGGTTCAGTCCGAAAGGAGCCACCGAATCCAACAAGTGTATGTAATAAGCCTCCCTGCGTCTTAGTAACTATTCCATGTCAACCCTTTCATGCCTCTTAGTGGACAATTTCTCCAGAGCAAGAAACTTAATATCGTCCTCTGTGTGCCTTTTTTCCATGAAATGTGTCACGAGCGGGGCTGAGGTCACCTGGCCTCGAATATGAGATCTATGCTCTAGTACCCTAACTTTCAATGGGTGCCCAGTCAATCCCACATAAAACAATCCACAAGGACAGACAATAGCATAAATGACGTTCCACGAATTACAGTTAGTAAAATTGGCTAATTCAAGTACAATTTTTTTCTTGGGGATACTGATGGATTTTGTTTCCCATGCAAATCGACAGGCGGTACAATCGGCACAATGATAGTGTCCTCGTATAATCGGAGCTGGATCAGGGGTGGTGAGTGCATCTGAGCTGACTAGATGATTATAAATGGTCTTAGTCCTACGAAACCCCACCAAGGGTTTCTGTTCACACCTTGGAAGATCTTCTATAATGTGCCAATATTTAAAAACTGATTTCTTAATTTTAAACGCCAATGGGGTGTAATCGAAGGAGCAGTGAATCCTAGAACTATTGTCCCTATTCTTCTGTTTAAGAAGTTCTCCTCTAGGTATGGAATTGACTTTGTCTAGCTGATGTGATATAGTCTCTTCTGGATAACCTTTATCCACTAAATACTTACTGATGGTCCTAGCTGATTTTAGAAAATCACATTCTCTAGTTTAATTTCTTTTTGCCCTAGACAAAAGGCTAAAGGGTATATTGCTCTTCAAATGTATTGGATGGAACGACCGAAAGTTTAAATAGGAGTTTCGATCTGTGGGTTTTTTGAACAAACTCATTCCTATTTTGAAGTTTGATATGTAAACATTTACATCCAAAAAAGGTACATTCACCCGATCGGATACCCCAGAAAATTTGAGATTCACATCTAGAGAATTAATCCAATTTAGAAATGTAGCACTATTTCCATAGAGTCCAATATAAAGAAAAGGTCATCAATGTACCTTTTATAGGCTAGAATATGTTTGTGGAAGGGATTAGTCCTAACATCATGAATAAACACTTTCTCAAAGTCAATCATATATAAGTTGGCAATTGCAGGCACAAGAGCACAGCCCATGGCCATGCCATCAATTTGTAAATAAAAGTCTTGTTTATATCGAAAAAAGTGTTTTCCAGCACTACGTCCATGAGGCCTAACAGGAACCGTGTGGGAGGCCATAACAGGTCTCTGGAGTCTACGGTATTCTCTACTATTGGCCTCACTTTTTCCAATGGAATGTTGGTGTATAGTGACTGAGCATCTACCATGAGCAAACCTGCGCCAGGCGGAACATTAAACCCTTCTAACTGAGTGATGAAATCTGTTGAATCTCTAACATATGACGGAGTAATCATGGTGAAGGGGTTTACAAACGAATTAACAAATTTAGCGCTCCTTTCTAATAACGACCCTCTCCCGGCCACAATAGGTCTGCCAGGGATCAAAGGACTATGATCGGGTTTTTTGTGTATTTTGGGGAGAGTATAGAACCTTGGGAAACACTTGATACAGATATTGAAATGTTTTATCAGAAATATAGTTGAAGGATAAACCTTCACATAAAACAGTCCTCAACACAGTTATTACTTTAGAAGTAGGGTCAGTGCTCAATTTTTTGTAAAACCGATCATTACTTAGCTGCCTGTGAACCTCTTTTTCATAGTCCTCTGTGTTCATTATGACCACACACCCTCCCTTATCTGCAGGTTTAATAGTGATGGAACGGCCATTCGCTAAACCCTTAAGTGCCATGTTCTCAGAGAAGGATACATTCCTAAATCCTTTCTTATGTGCACATTCCATTCTAGTTATATCCTTAAGGACTAAATCCTTAAAAACATCTATTGCCGGACAAACAACCTGTGGCACAAAGGTGGAAGTTGGTCTAAATTGCTCTCGATAACCCAAATCCATACCTTTGAAAAAAACTTTGAGCTTGAGTAGCCTTATTAGTTTATATACATCTACTCGAGTGGCAAAGGATCTGTAGATTGGAGTTGGTACAAAGTTAAGTTTTAGGGAGAGAACGTGTGTCTCAATCAGTGTTAAAGTCCTAGAGGAGAAATTAAATATTAGGTCCTCTTTCTGCCCTGGTGCATACGCTGTCCTAAAAAAGTACTGCTGGTAGAAGCCCCATTAGTTTTATCCCTAGTATGTCGCAATTCATAAGATTTAGTAGCCGTGGAGTCCATAGACGAGGATCTTGTATCACTATCAGAAGATTCGAATTCAGAGCTCGTAACGGGTTGCCTCCAAGTGACATGTTTCTGTTTATTCCTGGTGTACGGTAGTTGCCATCTGTATATCTTACTTGAATTGTAATCCGCGGAATCCCTGTCAAACTTTTTGGTTTTGAACTCAATAAGGGATTGTTTAAAGTCTTCTAGCTTCTTATTTAAATCTGCAGTTTGAGTATCCGTGGAAGAACTGGAGAAATGGGCACTTAGGTCAGCTTTTAGAGAGTCAATTTCACTGGATAAAGCTGTAACCTCTTTATTAGCTTGCTCAAAAATCAAGACTATGAGGTCGAAGGAGCAGCGGTCTAAAATAGATGACCATTTCTCAATAAACTGTTAACATGGAACAGTTACTAAGACGCAGGGAGGCTTATTACATACACTTATTGGATTTGGTGGCTCCTTTTGGACTGAATCAAGAACAGGATTTCAGCTGCTTTTTGTAATTGTGGCTCCTTTAATGTATTCTACTTAGCTCTGATGTTTTACAGCTGAGCTATTTCCTACATGTATAAGTTTGCTAAAATAACTCAGTAGAATAACGTTTTTGGCACAAATGAATGAACTAAGAGGCTAGGACGCAAGTTATACTATTATATAAACAAATAATATTTTGAAAGAAAAATATCATTTTCTGAGGTAAGAATTTTTATTGATCGAACAATAGATGTACTGTTATCTGTGCTAACTGTATTGTACAAAAGTGTATATATTATAGTGTGCATATTGTAATTATATCATTATGTTATTGTTGTAGAAAACCCTGAGGAAGCGGTGGTGAAAAGCATTATTTACCGGCTGGCTTTGGTTTTCTCCTGTTTCACCTGAAGTAAAGGTTATTTATTTCATACCAGATGGATTTCTGTGTTGTTCAGGCAAAAATCGGACTGATTGACGAGGTTCGCCAATCTTTCCCAAATGTTGTAGTGCAGCCGGGCAGAGAGATCTCCACCAGGCATCAGGTTTTCTGCTTCCAATGAAGCGGCTTGAACCCCTCCCCCCATAAACAAGGAAAGGATCAAGATGATCGTCGTCAAGGAATTAAAGGTGATTTGGGACCAAACTACAACCACGATGTTCTCCGGTGTCGGTTCCACGTTCTCCTGCCGGACAATGTCAGTCAACTCCTGGCACAGGGACTTGACCATCCTCCAGGTGATCTTCGGTGCTGGCATCTGCTGTCGTCACCTCCTCCACTTGGTTCTCCCCATCAGGGTCAATCCCTCCATCTCCGGTAGCGGATCCGGGAGCGCCTGGGTCCATGCCATTGGACTCAAGATGAGGTTTCACACACCGGGCTTGAATCCAGATGACGCCTGAAGGAGACATAATTGCAGCATAACCTCGTCCCCATGTTATGAGTGGCACCGGGCCCTTCCAGGAAGGATCCGGTGGCACTCGGTAACACACCATAGGGCGCAGGAGAGCCTCCGTGCGATGGAAGTGCTTCTCCTGCGGAGTGTAATCCGAAAAAACATTGAGGTGATTGTATGTGAACAATACCTTGTTCAGACAATGCTGTGCCTGACCCTGATTTTTGGGGAGGACTTGAGCGTCCGATTCACCTGCTCCACAATCGCTTGCCCTTGCGGGTTGTATGGAATGCCAAAAGTATGTTTAATGTCCCAGGTGGCTATAAACGTGGCCAGCTGCCTGGAGCTATAAGCCGGACCGTTATCGGTTTTCACGTGCCGTGGTTTGCCCATGGCCACGAAGCAGGAGAGGAGATGCTGCTCCACATGGGAAGCCGTATTTCCCTTCTGAGCTGTAGCCCAAACGAACTGTGAAAAAGTGTCAATGCAAACGTGCATGTACTGCCATCTCCCAAACTGCGGAACATGTGTGACATCCATCTGCCACACCTGGTTGGCCTCTGTCCCTCATGGGTTGACACCCCACGAGGGCCCCCCACCGCCCCTGCACAATGCTGGCAGGAATGGACTATGCCCTGGGCTTGGGAAAGTAGCAGGTTGAACTGCCGTGCAAGTGCTTTGGCATTTTGATGAAAAAATGCATGACTTTGAATCGGAGTCGTGAAGACTCCCAAAACTGACCTCTGCTGAATTTCCTTTGAGACCGCATCCGCTCTACTATTGCCCGTGGAAATCGGGCCAGGTAAATCCTGGTGACTTCTGATGTGGGCGATATAGTGCACTTAGGTGCGGTTCTGCAAATGAAATTGAGTCGTGAGGAAAAGACCTAACAAATTTTTGTCTATCGCGGGAGTGATGTACACTCCCGGTAGACTGTGAAGCAAATTCTGGACATACTGGCTGTCAGTTATGATATTCAAGCGTTCACTGCTGCCAATTCCGCCCGCTGCGCGGATTTCTGTGGAAGAGTCAGGAGCGTGCGCCAAGCCTGTTCCTCTTGCCAAGTCAGAACACCATATGTTTGACCCCCATCAGTGAAAACTGTCCTGGCCCCCTGAAGCGGAACCAGGGACAATAACTCACACAAACTGACTGTCTGCATTTGAAGCGAGATGATTCTGGGGTCTTTCGGCAAATGGCAGGCCAAACATCCTGTGAATCCTTCCAATGCAATCGGGAGTGAGTCACTGAGCTGCATCAGCTGCTGGACCTGATTCTTGGTGAATGGAACAACGATTTTCGCTAAATCGTGCCCTGAGATATCCCTTGCTCTCAGCCTTCCTCAGTAAATCACCGCGGAAACCAGTTCCTGTGGAGGAACGATGTTTCGGGAAGAGGTGTGTGGTAAATACACCCATTCCACGATACTCGCCCCTCACTCGGAGTCTACCCCTAGAGCTCCAGTGAACATGGATCTGGTCCAGACTATGTACAGGCTCAAAACAGGAGCATATGGCCCCTGACTAATCCTGTCCACCCATCTCTGGCTGAGAAGTTGGTTGACCTTTCCGAGAGTCAAGTGAGCCTCTCGCGGAATGTGTATCCGGTCTGCTGGCTGCTTACCTAGCATTAGCAGCGAGAAGAGCGGCTTCAGGAGTTCAGTATCTAGCCTGAAATACGGTCTAGCCCAATTGATATTCCCCAGAATCTGTTGCAATTCTACAAGGGTGACTGAATCCTTGAGGTTGATTTGTGGCAAAACTGGTGCTGCGAAAGAACGGAGAAGCCGATGGCCCAAGTATGAAAAGGGCTTGGTCTTCTGAACTTTCTCCGGGGCAATGAGTAACCCTTTCTCCCCCAGAGTGGTCTGGAGGTCTTTAAACATTTTGCTGCCGAGTTGCAGTGCTGTGACCAAGATGTCATCCATAAAATGACACACTAAGACTGTGGGGTGAAGGTTTCAAAACTTTTCCAGTGCATCGTGAACATAAATTTGGCACAAGGTGGGTGAATTGAGCACCCCCTGTGGCAAATATTTCCACGCGTAACATTGCGTAGGCTTTCTGTGGTTCACGACTGGCACTGTGAAAGTGAACCTTTCCGGATCCCTTACATCTAAAGGAATGGTGTAAAAACAGTCTTTCAAGTCTACGACCAGGATCTCCCAACCCTCGGGGATCATGTTCGGATTTGGGATGCCACATTGAAGTGGACCCTTTGGCTGAATACACTTATTGATCTCTCTTAGATCGTGAAGGAGTTGCCACTTCCCTGACTTCTTTTTAATGATGAAAATGGGCGAATTCCAGGGACTGGTGGACTGCTCTATGTGTCCTGCATCTAGCTGTTCTTTGACCAGCTGTTTTAGGGTGACTAATTTTTCCCCTACTACCGACCATTGCTCTACCCAGACTGGCGTGTTGGTAAGCCATTTAAGTGGTAAAGCCATTACCCGAAGGTAAGAGTGGCACAGTACTGCTGCAAGATGTCTCACCCCCAATGGTTGACATGCACGTCCAAAATATGCGGCTGAATGACCACTGTCCCGTCAGCTTCGGGGATCGTGACTTCTACCCAATCCTGGCCTCTAAACGCTTCCTGAACACCGCCTACCCCCCACACATTGGAGACCAGCACGAGAGCCCACTCACACAGCCACTGATTCTGGCTGACCATGCTGATGTCAGCTCCCGTATCTAATAGCCCATCAAAAGGTTTTTTATTTAAAAATACCTTTATGGCTGGCCGCCGCTTCCACTCTATGTTGGTTTCCACTGTCGCTAAGACTTGGTATCCTTGTACTGCCCCTTCTGTGCTCGAGCAGTCTGCCAACCCGGACTCTAAGCTGTCCCTGAGCCTTTCCTGGCTGCCTGCTGGCGAGCGACAAGGAACCATGATCAGTTGCGCTAACGTGTCTCCTCTGTGAATGGTTTGGGGTAGGTGTGTCCAGAGTTGAACCTGGAGTACACCCGAAAAATTGGAGTCAATGACTCCTGGAATCACAAGGATTCCTCGTGTTCCTGAGATGCTACGGGGCAAAACTAAACCTACATAGCCCTTAGGCAGGGGTCCCATGTATTGGAATTGACCAGATAGACTGTGCCTGGCAAGTCACATGTGACTTCTGACTGGCAAGTCAAATCTACTCCCGCACTGCCCTTAGGTCTGGCCTGCGCCTCTGGAATGCAGGGTGGAATGTGCTGAGAATCTAATCCAGCTCTAGCTCTCCCAGAGCGACTGTGGTCTCTGTTTGGACCGGGGCCAGAGACAAGCCCGTGCTCCTGTTTCCTGAAGTCGGACAATTCCTGGCCCAGTGGAAGCCCTTATTGCATCATGGACATGGGGTGGTCGGAGCCTTGGTATGACCTGTGTTCTGGCCATTACCCTTCTTGGATTGGCATTCTCTAGCGAAATGACCAACCTTGCCACAATTGTGACATGCTCCTTTGGTCTTGCCTTTGGGTCCCCTACCGCCTTGCACCACCGCTGCTAACAGACCCATTTTGTAGGAATCTGTACCAATGTCAGCACAAGCCCTAATCATGTCAGTAAGTGTCAGATCAGGACGATTGCCCAGTGACTGCAAGATTTTACAGCAGTCAAGGTTGGCGTTGTCTTTTGCCAACTTTATCATAAGCTCCTGTTGGGCTTGCTCGTTGTCTATCTGCCTACTGACCGCTTCCGCCAATCTATTGATGAAGTCCATGTAGGACTCTTGGGCACCCTGTTTGACTGCTGTGTAATTTTTGGCTGCTTTGCCAGCTGCCGGGACCTTGAGATAAGCCCTAAAGGCTGTCTCAGCCACCAAATGGAGGGTGGCGATTGGCAAGGTGATCTGAGCATCAACGGATTCAAACTGACCTGAACCATATAGCTGGTCAGGGATTAGTGCTCCTCCCATCCTGGCAGCCCTTGCCTGTGCTTCGAGACGATACTTGCTGTCCCATAGCAAATACTGGCTGGGGTTGAGCATCATTCTCATGACGGCTTTCCACTCGTATGGAATGAGCATCATGGTTTCGCACACCTGCTGGAGCGTGCCTCTAGTGAAGCGACTCTGGAGTCCTGTCTCTGTGATTGCCTTCCGTATTGCCATGAGCAATTTGTACGGAACCGGCGAATGGGTTACTTGCTGCTAGCCCGTGAGGGCATCTACCTCTATGTGGACTGGGCATATCTGCCTGAGCTCAGCTAATTCTTCTGCTGGCAACTCCCCCCTTACTGGTTTCTTCCTCAACCATGCGCTGGATGGAACTCTTGGTAGTCTGGGAACTTTTAACTGTCAGAGAAGCGCCAGCGTTTCTCATGCCATGCATTCCGTCAGTGACGTCTGCAGCTGTCACTGGGGGAAAGCTCCCTACGCTACCCTGCTTGAACTGAAGTGACGGATAGAGACCCATCGGGGCTGATGGCTCTGACTGTGCTGGGGGTTCTCGTTCTCTATCCGGACTGGGTCTACCTCCGCGATGAGCTTCCTACACTTACTCCATGTGCTGATTACCTTAGCTGGGGCTCCTGGTTCTTGCTTAATGCAGGTCCCTATCCTATCCCAAAGTTGGAGACTTAACATGCCCGTTTCTGGATAAAACAGACAGTGTTCCCCCAAGTACACCAAAGGATCCGCTAACTGGGCGCTGTGAATGTGTGTACGATTTACCCTGGCCAGGGCCTTGAGTTCCATTAAGTAAACTCTCTGGTTAGCAGTCGGTCATTGCCGCTGCGGAGAAGTCCCCATATTACCTGCCGGTCCTTTGAAGTTTTCCTCCGCGGGATGAGTCGACGTGTCTGGGTTAGGTAACTGGATTTGGTGTGACGTCCCTCTGGGTAGGACTCGGAACAGGGACTGTGGCCACAGGCCCTCAGTGGCCTTTGCGATGGCGTCAGGGTTTACAGCCGACCCTGAGCGTTCAGAACGTGTTTCCGATGCGCAAGATGCCTCAGAGCTTTGGAGCGCGCTCTGCCACCTCTGGAATGCCTTGTAGCATAGCTGTCACTCAGATCGGATGGCTTTCCGACCGGAGCTGCCACGCTGTCCTCCGGGAAGGCTCGGACATGGTTCTGGCATAGAACCGGACCAAGGGGATCGCTACTCATGAGTAGGATCATGTCGGGGTCACCATATGTTGGATTGGGGCCTCAAAGCGGACCGGATGTGCTGGATCAGGGCCCGAAGTGGGCCGGTGGGTCCCGGAGGAGACTGGTCAAGCAAAGACACATGAGGCAAGATGGAGTGAAGACCAGTGTTTATTGATGACAAATCAGAACCTTTTATGCCTGCCTGATCTGGCTGTGTGCATACATTGTGCGTAGCGATACAGAGGAAGCCCTGAGTCTGCACATCATGTTTACACAAGTTAATTGGGGAAGTCTTCACCAGGGGAAGTTTCTTATCTAGCTAATTAACTACCAGGGACATGCATTGTTCATCGCTATCGGGAGCAAACAAGTAGCCAAAGTTGACTCTCGGGCTTTAGGACTTCTGCGGATGCGAGATTACCCATTAGGTGTCTATCGAGTTAACCATCTGCGATCTTTAGCTCTCTATTGTCCTAGCTGCCTGTCAGGCCAGCAATAGGTGAATATTCTAATATATCTAATATTCCGCTCCCCAATTTCTGTCCCCTCGAAACCAACAGCTCGAAGGAGTGATCTCCCCTAACTGGGGTTCTCATGTCAGGGACAGCTGAGCCAATTGTGTTCGCGGAACCCACAGATCTTCCTCCTCCCAGCCGAACTGCCAGGCGAGCGGACAGCATGTTGGGGGCAAAATGCTAATTAATTTGTGAACCACCCAGAGAGAGCACTAAGCGCTAAATGGGACAGTATATAAGCGTGATTGCTTTGCTTAGGTTGGCAGAAGCTGGGACAGAGATGGAAGCTCACTCCATCATGCAGTACTTGGGTCTCAAACTGCTGACCTGCCAACCTTCCAGTCATCAAGTTCAGCATCTTAACCACTAAGCCACTGCAATCACTGCTAACCACCTACAGTTACGATTTATTAAAACTGTTTATTGACTACATTTTCAGGCTGGTCCTTTTCCAGCAAGACAGGATAAGAAATAGGAAATAACCTGACATTGCTGAAATCACATTGGGATCTACCACTTTAGGCTAGCACTTAAAATGAAGCTTGCAAAGCTAGCCGATATGGTAGGAAACAAAGTTTTCTTGCTTGTCGGGAAAGAATTTTTGGAATAAAATGTTTGAGGAACAAATTAACATGAGTGGGATGAAATTTGTTATCATTCTGATTTGTCATGACTTATTATTATAATTTGTTGTTATAGTAACTGACATTTGTTAGTTGGGCAACTAATAATTGGGCAGAATCGCACTGTCAAATTATGTTTGTGTAAGAAAAATCATGCTAAATCTTGCCAGCAAATTGTTACTCTTTAAAGAGGTGCTTGTTGTAAGTATTATTATAATTACTATTATATGAAGCAATTTAGAATTATTGAAGGATGCGACTGGGCTAAGATTATTTGCAGATGGTGCTATTTCTTTGAATTTAAGCAAAAGTCTTACCAAACCTGTTATGAGAATTCAAAATTTATCAGATCAATGATAATACCTGCCTCTCTCGGTTCAAGTGAACTACCTTCTTCACTGGTATTGCAGTAAGAAAACATGTTAAATGGATACTATATACCGGTATATTGAAGAAAGGAAAAGGTACAGTGTTGTATGTGTGCACAACTGGATTCCTGGTTTTTTACAAACTTACAAAAATAAAACTTATTTTCCGGTGCATGCTATTTAACAATTTAATTTATTGTGATACACGTTATATCCATTTTAAAAGTATTGTTTACACAATTGTGTGCCATGTTGATTCTGTAAACAATGAACATTATAATTAATTGAAATAGCTGGCTGGATGGCTCAGTGTTTAAGATATCTGCCTGTGGAGCAAAAGATTGGGAGTTTGATTCCCCTCCTGTACCTCCAAGGAGATTAGCCTTGGGAAGCTGGGTCCCCAGAGAAAAGGAATAAGAATTATGTATATTCTCTAACTAGAAAATCCAGGAAAGGGTCGACAAGTCAGAATTGACTTGTCAACGTCATCATCATCATTGTTGTCATTGTTGTTGTTGGTATACTATGTAGAGATTATATGACAGTTATGGGGATTTATCCCCCCCCACACACACACACACACACACATTGCTGTAGCATTGGGAACAACTATAGGACAGATTCCAATCTTAAACCAGTCGGGTTGAGCTACTTGCAACCGGTCCGCCCACCAATGTAACACATATACACTGGCAGTTTTTAAAAGAGTGAACATGCATGATGTCTGATGAAGTCGATTTGGTCCACTAAAGCTCACATTTAAATACACTTGAATCCATCTTGATGGAGGGCAGCAGCTTCATCAATACTGGCCTGGGACCGATGAGGACTTTGTGTGCCAAAAGGGCTCAGGACCAGAAAGGGACTCGCAGAACTGGATCAGTGGTACGGGTGTCGTGCTGCGATGCGTAATGCAGATGAAAGGCCACTGCATTATATTCACAGGACAGTTTTCATGGCTGATCACCATGAGGATCACCAATATTCAGATTTGGATACAGAAGAAGGAGGAGGAGAGATCAGTTGACTACAAAGCTGAGGAACTGGTCGTAAGGGTCATTTTAACTGGAGTGCCCTCCCTTCCATCTGCTTTTCTTCGGGGAATCACTTTAGACTAGCACTGAAAGGGAAAAAAAACATGGATTGGGGTTGGGCTGGAGCACATTTCCCTGCACATCATGTGACTGCCAGGAAATACACTTCACCAGACCATTCCTCAGTGGTCCAAATTGTGATCTGTCTCTGCAGGTGATCATACCCTGTATCTTATCCATGTCAATTTCAAGCTATTGCCCTTTCTTTTTGAGAATGCAGATTTTGAAAAAAGTTCCTTTTCTGGACCACTATTCTTGAAATTGTTAGCTTAGCCAGGGGCAATGCTTCCTATAGGGTTCTGGATAATGTAAGCAATTTGAAAAGGAACATGTACTGTAGAGTCCCTAGTGAAATGGGACTGTGGAATGCACACAATAGGTGGGGAGACATTCCTTTAGCGAGAAGAGACCTACACATTAGAAGCTACTACAGGTATTTGCCTCTTGTTGACTTGTTTGCAGCTAAGGACACCTTTGGTGAAGATTACTAATGGAGGTGATTGTGCATTTGTTTGATTAGAAATATTGTATCATTTGGACTCAGTGGCCTCTTAGGCCCTTTCCAACTCTATTATTCTTTGATTCTATGATCATGGAAAGCAGGTGGACTTGAAAGGAGGCATGGTGCTAAACTCTGTGTGTGTGCTAGTGAGCATGGAAAGGTAAACAGCATTCCGTGCACTCCAGTATCTAGTCATGCCTGCCACATGTCCACAGAAACGTCTGCAAGATGTTGTGTTCTCAAACACTGTACCCTTATACCATGTACCTATTCATGTGTAACCAATGTATCCTTCTACTTGTAACATGATAACCATCAGCTGCATCACTGTAACCCTAATAGGACGCGAGCTAGTGACCACCAGATGGCAATAGCGAGCGTCCAAGCTCATTGGTCCAGACTCACCTAAAAACAACAGCGCGGGAAGATTCCCGCCATCACCTTCACCTGGACAAGAAGGGCGTGACCTGCAATGACATCACGCAGACAGTAGCCAATAGACTGTCAAGGAGCCACATTCAAATGTATAGCCACTGTATATATTGAGCTGTTCGTCCGCCATTACCTCATGTTCCCTCTGACCAGCATGTAATAAAGTTGTGTTAAGCCAGCTCTTCGGCTGCCCTGGTGTCTTTGGTCCCATACACAAAATTGGCGACGAAGGTGGGATAATGGCTGCCCACGGGACCAAGACATACGCCGGTTTCGACATCAAGAAACCGCAAGATTGGGAACTCTTCGAAATGGATTTCCAAGGCGCGCTGGTGGAGTTCGAAGTTACGGACGAGGCGAAGAAAAGAGCCATCCTCACCAGAATGCTCGGGCACGACGCCAAGAGGGTATTGATTGACCTCATCGCATCCAAAAAGGCGGCGGAATTCAAGGCCAAAGAGCTCCTGAAGGTGTTGCGAGACCATTTCCGGCCCTCGGTGGCGATGTTTCCAGCTCGGAGCGCGTTTTGGAGGTGAGTCCATGCGCCTGGAGAATCGGTCGCCGCTTTCGTAGCGGCCCTGCGTCTGGCTGCCGGCCCATGCAAATGGGAGAACTTGGAAGTCACCCTCCGGGACTGCGTGCTATGCGGCCTGAAGGACGCCGAGATTCAGCGCACGCTGATGAATCAGGAGCCGCCCCCCACATTGCAGGAGGTCCTGAAAGCGGCACAGGCCGCGGAAGCCACGAAGGCCGGGGTGCAAGAGCTGCAGGACTGGCGACCGAAGGCCGACAAAACAGAGAGTTCGGTGCACGCAGCCCGGCGAATTTCGAAATCGTCCGCCGAAAGCAGCGACGACGAGGACGTCCGGAGGGTCCGGAAGGAGGGCCGGCGTTGCGACGGCTGCGGGGCGGCTCACGACCGTGCCAGGTGTCCGTTCAGAAAAGCCGAGTGCCACAACTGCGGGCGACGCGGGCACATCGCCAAAGTCTGCAGACAACGGCGCAAGGACCGGAGGGGCTCGCCCGACCGCTCAGCGAGGCCAGACCGCTCGACGAGACTAAAGGATAGCGCCCGGCCCACGAGGAAGCAGGACGGCGTGGGCCGCATCTCCGACGACAGCGACGACGACGCCCCAGTTTTCAGCGTGTCCATGGGACACCCCCGTTACTTTGTTGAGGTAGTGGTGCAAGGGGCCCCTGTTAGGATGGAGATTGACTCTGGCTCCTCATATTCCATCATTTCCCAGAGGGAGTTTTTGAGAATTGCCCCCCGCGTACGGCCCAAGCTCAAAGCGTTGAGGTCCACGCTTCGGGACGTGCAAGGGAACAGTATCCCGGTGTTGGGGGTTGGGAAATTCCAGGTCCAGTATAAGCGGCACGCCGCAGAACTCCCCCTAGTCGTTCTCAAGGGGGGGTAGTTGCAGCCTCCTCGGGACTCAATGGTTTCAGCCCCTGGGTCTATTCATTGGGGGGGTGCACGCCGTTGGGACTGACCCAATACAGAGGGTGTGCGACGCGCACCCTGAAGTCTTCAAAAAGGGACTTGGGAAATTCAATGGACCCCCAGTAACTTTCGACCTGGACCCGGAGGTCCGCCCAATAAGACTCAAACCGCGCAGAGTGCCTTTTGCACTAAAGGACAAAATAGAGGCGGAACTGGACAAATTAGTGGGCCAGGGGATTCTTGTTCCTGTTGATTCTGCAGAGTGGGAAACTCCAATTGTCACGGCATTGAAGGCCAATGGGGAGGTTCGCATTTGCGCCGATTATAAGTGCACCATTAATAAGGCAATCCGCCCTAATGCGTATCCGGTGCCGGTGGTCAGCCATTTGCTGGCCAGGCTACATGGGGGAAAGTGTTTCGCTAAGCTCGACCTGGCTCAGGCCTATCAGCAACTAATGGTAACCCCTGCCGCAGCTGCTGCACAGACCATAGTCACGCATAAGGGGGCATTCCAGGTGATGCGCCTCCAATTCGGCGTGAACTCGGCGCCTGGAATTTTCCAGTCGCTCGTGGAACGCCTCCTCAAAGGGCTGGATGGCGTTTTGCCATATTTTGATGATGTTTTGATAACGGGGGGGGAGTGAGGCTGAGTTGGCTGAAAGGCTAAACAAGGTCCTGGAGGCATTCGAACAAGCGGGGTTGAGGTTGCGAAAAGACAAATGCGTCTTCTTCGCAAAGGAGGTTGAGTTCTTAGGGTTCCAAGTAACACCCGAGGGGATAAAACCGTCCAAATCCAAGGTGGCTGCCATCAAGAAAGCCCCTCGCCCCACCTCCAAGCCCGAGTTGCAGTCGTTCCTAGGGCTCTTAAATTTCTACCACTCCTTCCTTCCTCGGAAGGCTGCGGTGGCTGAGCCGCTTCACAAGTTGCTCAAGAAAGATGCGGCATGGAAGTGGGGCGATGACCAGGAGAGGGCATTCACGGAATTGAAACAACTCCTGGCGTCTGACGCCATTCTGACCCATTTCGACCCCAAACGGCCGGTGGTACTGATCTGTGATGCATCCCCTGTGGGGGTGGGGGCAGTGTTATGCCACGTGTTGGAAAACGGGAGGGAGGCCCCAATAGCGTTTTACTCCAGGTCCCTGTCCCAAGCGGAGAGGAATTACGCCCAGACAGATAGGGAAGCGCTGGCGATAATTGCAGGGACCAAAAAATTTCACGATTTTCTATATGGCCGCCCCTTCACCATCGTGACCGACCACAAGCCCCTACTAGGCATTTTCACCGCAGATAAGCCCACGCCACAAATCCTGTCCCCGAGGATGCTCAGGTGGGCCATTTTTCTAAACGCCTACCAGCACGCGTTGGTGTACCGGCCCGGGAGAGAGATCAGCCATGCGGACGCCCTGTCGAGGTCCCCCCTCCCCCAGACACACAGCCACGTGGGCGAGGAGGAGCCGGACCGCCAGGTGCTCATGATTGAAGTCTTAGATTCGCCCCCCATAGTACCCGCCGATATCGCTAAAGCGACAAGCAAAGATAGGACGTTGGCGGCGGTTAGCTCCTGGGTACAGAAAGGGTGGCCAGCGTCTGCCCCAGAGGAAGAATTCGCCCCATTCTTCAGGAAAAAGTTGGAGCTGTCCCTAGAGAGGGGGTGTCTCTTGTGGGGGCAGCGGGTGGTGATCCCCACATCCCTCCGGCCACGGGTGCTTAAACTGCTGCACGTCAGCCACCCCGGAATTGTGCGCTCCAAAGCGCTGGCCCGGAGCTACTTTTGGTGGCCCCAGTTAGACGCCGACATCGAGCACATGGTCGGCACTTGTGAGAGTTGCCAATGCTCCAGACCGGAGGAGGCCCGTCTTCCCCACAGAGAGTGGGACGCGGCCAAGGGGCCGTGGTCCCGGATACACGTAGATTTCGCGGGCCCGTTCCGAGGAACTCTGTTTCTCCTTGTTGTGGATGCTTTCTCTAAGTGGTTGGAGGTCATCCCAGTTATGAGCACCTCCTCGGCCGCGACAATAAAGCATTTGCGGAGAATTTTTTCTACGTTCGGCATACCCGACACTCTAATTAGCGATAACGCTAGTTGCTTCACGTCCGCCGAGTTCAGGGCATTCACAGAGATTAACGCCATCCGGCACATCACCTCCGCCTCCTTCCATCCGGCCACCAATGGCCAAGTGGAGCGCCTCGTACTCACCACGAAGGACGCGCTGCGGCGCATGGGCCTTGGGGACCTCAACCTGCAAGTGTGTCAGTTTCTGCTCGGGTACAGGGTGGCCCCGTTGGCATCAGGATACTCCCCCGCGGAGCTTTTAATGCGCAGGAAACTGGCCACCATTCTCACCAGGCTAGACCCCACGAGAGTGGAAGACAAGGGGAGGAACATCGGGCTAGAGGCCACAAAGAGTTTCAGCGTAGGAGCTCCCGTGCATTGCAGGAACTACGCCAGCGCAGGGCCAGCCTGGGTGCCGGGGGTTGTCGTGAAGCAGACCGGTCCCGTATCGTACCGCGTGGAGACCAGCACAGGTCTACTGTGGCGGCGACATGCGGACCAGCTCCGGAGCCGGGTCCCAGAGAGGCAGGGCGCAGAAAGCACAGACAGGGATTCAGCGTTAGGGTTCTCCCCCACCCGTTTAGCCCAAGGGGGAGGAGAGGGGGGCCATGGGTCCCCACTGAGGGGGGAGGAAAAGGAATTTGTCCTCATAGATACCCCGCGGGATCACCCAGCAGAGTTTGATTTTGAGTTTCAGAGCCGGGGGGGTTTTCGGAGTGGTCCCCCACCCATCCAAGCGAGAAGAGGGGTTTTACGTTAGCCCCTAGTGCCCCCGGTCTGCCCACAATGGAGTTTGTCCGTTCCCCGAAAGCTGCAAAACCGCAGCAAGCCTCTAACAAGTCTCCCTCTCCCATTACAGGACAAGGGACCGGGGAACACGGAAGCGGTAGCACCCCCAGGGCGGGCCAGCCCACATCGCGGCCCAAACGCAATTGCAATAAGCCATCTTGGCTGAGAGACTTCGTCTCATCCTAGGGGGGAGGGATGTTGTGTTCTCAAACACTGTACCCTTATACAATGTACCTATTCATGTGTAACCAATGTATCCTTCTACTTGTAACATGATAACCATCAGCTGCATCACTGTAACCCTAATAGGACGCAAGCTAGTGACCACCAGATGGCAATAGCGAGCGTCCAAGCTCATTGGTCCAGACTCACCTAAAAACAACAGCGCGGGAAGATTCCCGCCATCACCTTCACCTGGACAAGAAGGGCGTGACCTGCAATGACGTCACGCAGACAGTAGCCAATAGACTGTCAAGGAGCCACATTCAAATGTATAGCCACTGTATATATTGAGCTGTTCGTCCGCCATTACCTCATGTTCCCTCTGACCAGCATGTAATAAAGTTGTGTTAAGCCAGCTCTTCGGCTGCCCTGGTGTCTTTGGTCCCATACACAAAACAAATGCAGACAGCGCTGGCTGTTTGGCTATAACAAAGATGAGTACTGAATCCTAGAGTAGATACAACTGGCTTTCGAGCAAGGGCAACCTATACCTTTACCTAGTGAGTATTTAAACAAAGTGTCTTGGATGTTAATACTCAATTCAATATTGAGTCACTTACAAAGATTAGGCCTTTGAAATGGTTGGCCAAAAATAAAATAAAAATCAAATCGAGAAATATTTGACCATGAATCTGACTCAGTATCATAGAACAGCATTTGCTAGAGCAAGAAAGGATTAGACAAGTTCATGGAGGACAAGGGTATCAATGGGTATAATTATGGTTACTTAAGGACAACCTTGGAGTTGGAGAGATAGGCAGGATATCTCTCAATGCCATTTCCCGGGAATCCTAAGCAGGTGAAGGCATCTGCTTGGGAATACCCTGAAGGAAATGGTGAGCCACTGTGTGAGACAGGATGCTGGACTGGATGGGCTGTGGCCTGTTCCAGCAAGGCTGTTCTTATGTTCTTGTGTTCTTATGTTCTAAGATTAGATTCTATGGTTTAATATGGGTGATTCAACCACGTCCCATATTCCAAGAGAACATGAGTCTGTGGAACATCAGAAATAGAAAATATTGTACTTGTTCTGTTTAGTCATCAATTATATTAGGTCAGCCGGGGGAAGAGGAGGCGGGGTGGAGAGACCTGTGGCACCTGGGGTCGCTTCCGTGGCCCAAAAGCCGCTCCTCCACCTCCACCATGTTGATGCTACCTCGCTTAAGCCCCGTCACCAGTACAGCATTGACTGCTGGGAAGTTGGGAGCACCAGGACTCTGTGGCCGGCTTTAGTGTTTGGGAATCAAGACAATGGAAACGGCTGTAAGCTAGCCTAACACATCTTTATTGCATGGAGTACAGCACGAACATGTGGTAATGGCGGACAAACAGCTCTTTTTATACGGTGGCTATCTACTTGAATCTGGCTCTTCGACAGGCATTGGCTGCTGTCCAAGTGACGTCATCCTTGGTCACGCCTTTCTTGTCCAGGTGAGGTGAGCGCGGGAATCTTTCCCGCGCAGCTGAAGGCATTTGAGTAATGTGAACCATGTGAGCTGGGCGCTCGCTATTGCCCCCGGTGGCCACTAGCTCGCGTCCTCATACAGAAGGTTACAGTGTTACCTGTACCCATTCGTGTGGTTACAATTACATTCAACACACTACATTCAATACACAACACCGGCCAGATGAGGTGAGCGGCATTTGGAGACACCCTGGTTGAAAAAAGCCAAGGCGCAGAGCTCCTTCCCCGGCTTTGTTGGCTGGTGAGATTGGGAGCATCTGCGCCGGCTACCCGCGGTCCAAAGAACTGTTGCGGCCTCGCCGGTGTCAAGATGCGGAGTTCCTTCCTTCAGCCTGCCAAGGATGTTGAGCATTGGCTCCGTCAGGACTGTAAGGAATTGATTATGTTGCTTAATTCTTGTTTATCGTATAATGTAGATTGTATTGGATTCTGCATTATTGTATTTTTATATTTATTGTATACTGTAATATAAATTTTTATACTGTATTGTTTTGTATTTCATTAATGTTTTGTATTTATTTATTTTGTATTTTTGCTGATTATTGTACTGTTATTGCTGCTTGCTATGATATTTACTGCTGTATTTTGTTTTATTGTTTACTTTATTTTTGTGAACTGCCTTGAGTTGCCCGTAGGGGAAGAAAGGCGGTATAATAATAATAATAATAATAATAATAATAATAATAATAATAATAATAATAATAATAATAATAATAATAATAATAATAATAATAATAATAGCCCAGTATCTCCAGATGTCACTAGGTAAAGGTTTCCCTTGCTCGAAGGCCAGTCGTATCCGACTCTAGGGTGCAGTGCTCATCTCTGTTTCTAAGCCAAAGAGCCAGCGCTGTCTGCTTCTGCAGACGTTTCCGTGGTCATGTGGCAGGCATGACTAGACACCGGAGCGCACGGAACGCTGTTTCCTTCCCACCGAAGTGGTTCCTATTTCTTGCTTTCAAACTGCTAGGTTGGCAGGAGCTGGGATGAAGACGGGAGCTCATTTCCATCCTGCAGTACTCGGGAATTGAACTGCTGACCTTCCGCTTCCCAGTCAGCGTCTTAGCGACTTGAGCCACTGCAGTACCCCCAGATGTTACTAGGTAGAATGAAATACCAGGATTCTAATAAAAGACTAACTTACTTACTTCAGGACACAAATAAATATGGAAATATTAGAACTGTAAAGTTTATAGTTGTGACTATTCAAAAGAGAAGATGTTTTATTGACCTAATTGGGGTTGCATGCAAAGGTGATGAATTTTATTGATAATTTTTTGAGTAAATTTTATATCTAATTTGCTATTGTATTATTCTATTTTTATGGTGTTCTATGTAATTATATTTTATTTAATGTATTTCACTACATATTAACCTGATATGGTCATATGACTAATCAGTTAATAAGGGATAGATGGATGGGTTGTGTGTGTGTATGTTTGAGAGAGATAGGATTATTATTAAGCACATTAGTTAATAGCTCTTTTAATAAAACACAGTTAAAGACACCCTGCCATGTCCACATGAGGCTTCGAATAGATTCCTATGGCCAGGCACTTGTTAAAAATGCATTTATCCTGTCACCTGGTGGCAAAAAGGCAGAATACATATTTCTAAGACTTTCTCATACTATGTCTTTGTTTCTGGATTGCTTAGGCTGTATTAAAACTGAGGAATATTCAATGTTTTCCCTTCCCACTTCCATCAATTCTCGACTGTTTTATTGATAAACTGGTTGGTATTAATTTCAGTCATGTGATTCTCATTGCTATTAACTGTAGTCATGTTGGCAGAGTGGGAAATCCTTCACAAAGCGCATGGTAAACCCAATTCTTGAAAACGGCAGTGTCATGGGGGAGGGGGGGGAATTATCTATTTAATTATTTGGATTGATTTATATTCCACAATTCAGCCAACATTGAGAGTCAGGGTGGGTGGCTTAAAAAATCTTTAAAAGGAATTTCTTAGAGTCTCATGTAAAATTTAGCAATTAAGAAAAAAATACAGAGTTAAAGATCATAAACAACATATACAAAATACGGTATTTTAATATTTACGTGCTCCTTCTACCTGCGGGGTTTCTAAGCAGTATCAAACTATTGTTTTCTATATCATTACATTCCTATAATTCAGCTCTGTGTCTCCAAAAGGATAATATATATTGTTCCAGTTTTGACTAATACATAATCCAAATATTCTCCCCATATCTCCTTAAAGTCATTTTCTTTCACTAATCCCCAGTTTACTCTATTTCATATTAATTTATAATTAATAGCTATATTCCACACATTTTAAAACCAGTCATCAAGTTCCAGAATCAAAGACAACTTTCCATTTTTTAGCTATGATTAATCTTGCAGCTGTGGCTAATATTGTAATCATGAAATTCAAGCATTCTAAACCATTTTTTAAAAAAAATCTATGCATTGTATGAACATCTGGCCTTTTCTTCAATGGTAAAACCTGCACACAGGTATTCTTCTATTTTTAATTTTTGTAACTAAAAGCTGCTCTGAAAGCCTTTTTGAGGGAGGACTGGGACTGTTTGATAAATCCAAACATCATTGCTGTAATTATGTGCCTTCAAATCAGAACTAACTTAGGTAAAGGTCTTCCTTGCTCGAAAGCCAGTAGTATCCAACTATAGGGTCCAGTGCTCATCTCTGTTTCATAGCCAAAGAGCAAGCTCTGTCTGCATCTGCAGACGTTTTCATGGTCATGTGGCAGGCACTAATTTATCATGACCCTAATAAGATTTTCAACGTGAGGTATTTAAAGAGTAGTTAAACAATCTCATCATCTCCATGAATATCCATGACTGAGTAGGGATTTGGACACAGGCCTCTTGTCGTAGTCTGCTACTCTATCCTTTACATTACACTGTATATCAGACAGAATTAGCCATTAAGACAAATTTGGAGGCAATTTCTTTCACAGATATTCCTCTGTAGGTTACTTGTCAATTTCTTACTGATGTTTACTTGGCCCAAAACATTCTGCTGTCTCCATTGTGGCTTCAAATGTGCCTGCTTGTTGGAACATCAATAATAACATGATAACTGGATAAAATGAAATATGATTCTGTTGTTCTCAGAAAACTGAGTGTGTTTGCAGGGGAAGTGTGGCATTTGTATTCTGCATGTTTGTAAAAAATCTGGGTTCTTGGGACAAGTCATGCTTCAGATGCTACACACCCAACGAGCCTCAGTTTCACTGGCTAATTTAATTTAATATTCACAATTATACTCCACCCACTCAGGTGAACCCGACTCAGGGTGGCATTACAACAACTTTTAAAAACCTATAAAAACACATAAAACCCCTAGTTATCCCAACCACCCACCCCACCCACTGTAAAAAAGAGAGAGAGAGAGGGCTCCTGGTTGCTACCTTGTTGTGAGCCAACAGGTGGGGACTGTATTCCCATTAGGGCCCCACACCTGCCCTGCCAGCCAGGTCTTCACACCTTTCCTGAAGGGCAGCAATTCTGTTTGTAGTCTTAGATCTGTTGGCAGGAGGTTCCAGAGGGCTGGTGTGGACACAGAGAAGGCCCTCCTTCGGGTACTAGATAGATGTGCCCCTCTAGTTGATGGCACAACTAGAGAGCCCCTCCGATCCGCTCTAGTTGGATGGTTAGACACTCTTGGAGTGATGCGGTCTCTAAGGTATCCTGGCCCACTACCATATAGGGCTTTAAAGGTCAAACCCAGCACCTTTAATTGCACCCATAGGCAAACTGGTAGCCAGTGCAGCTCCCGAAGTAGTGGCGAGACGCGGGCATATCGTCTGCACCCCATCACCACCCGGGCCGCTGCATTCAGGACCAGCTGCAGCCTCCAAATGGTTGTCAAGGGCAGCCCCATGTAGAGCGCATTACAGTAGTCTAGTCAGGAGGTGACCAGAGCGTGAGTGACCATGAACAAGGAGTCCCAGTCCAGGAGCGGGCACAACTGGTGAATCACCCGAAGTTGGGCGAAAGCCCTCCTGGCCACAGCCAGGATGTCCAGGGATGGCTGAAAGAGACTCTACTTTGATTATCCAGGGGAGAGACTGCCATTGGGTATAAATGTAGTCTGGGAATGTATAGATCACTGATAAGCAATATTAGCCCTACAGATATTTCTGGAATGAAGGCTACTTAATTTCTCCCTGTGATGGCAAAGGTGAATGGTCATTGTGTGCCACAAATATCTGGATGGATGCAGTTGCTCACCCCTGGTGTACACACAGTGAACTATGTGGACCAATGCTCTGACTCCATAGTTTAAATCCTGTTGTGTACCTCCTGGCATCAAGGTTTGTAACCCAAGCCCATACAACAGTCTGCCTTGACATCTCCCCTACAAAGACTCACTTGAACCTCTTATATTGGTGATTCCAGAGAAAGCAGCGGAGGTCTGTGAAAGAGATCTCTGAAAGGTTTTCAACATGACAGCCAAAATCCAGTTGAGTATTTGTGTCAGCACATGTGCAATGCTATAAGACACAATGGAAGCCATTGTTCTTATGTGGTGTCAAGTTGTTCTCAACTCATGGCAACCCTATGAATTAGTGACCTCCCCAGAAGACCCCCGAACAACAGCACTGCTTGGGTCTTGCAAACTCAGGACCAGGGTTTCCTACATTGAGTAAATCCACATCTTATTTGGCCTTCCTCTCTTCTAGCTGCCTTCAGCTTCTTCCTGCCATTCCATGCCTTTCCAATGAGTCTTCTCTCCTGATGATTTCCCTGGTTGAATTCCCAGTGGCATGAGCTGGCACACAACTAGAAATCCACTCAAGGACTCTGAAGTTGTTGTCTGTTCATCAATCTGAATTACGCCATTACACGTACATGGGTGTCTGCATTCAATTGGCATGTACTATTCCCAAGTACTGTAGAGCAGGGGTTCATAACCTAAGGCCCATGGGCCGGATCCAGACTGTGGCATCATTTCATGTGGGACCCCCATGCCGTCCAAGGGAATTTGAGAAACAAAATGGCCACCCCTTTGAAGCTGTTGGGTCAAAATGGCCACCCCCCATCATGCAGGCAGGGCAAAATGGCCATCCAGCCCTCAAAGCTGACTAAGAGAGTGTGACCCGGGGCCCGGCTTGGAAAGGTTGGGGACCCTTGCCGTAGAGTGTAGAGATGGAAGTGTACAAATTTTCTTTAAGGCAAATACAGAAATAGCTAACACAAGAGGGATTAGTTAGAAAAGAACCAAATTTTATTGATTGGTCAGTTATTGGCTCCATGCGTGGACGAGATGTGTAGGTGTAGGAGTGGTACAGCAAGGGGAAACGGTGATCAATACCCACTGCTCTATGGAGACATCACAGAGGTAAGCCCTCTTTTGCTCACTATTATCCCAAGATGGTCCCATTCCTGGATTCAGGACCCCCTTCCCCATCTCCACGCAAGAAAAGACTGGGTTTCTTTCTCCCCCCCTCCCCCACCCCAGTGCAGGGTTAGTGCAATCATTTGGATGGTCCCAGTTGCCCTCGTAGCTAAGAGGGTGGTCACTGGACTCTGAAGCTGAGCTGGTGTGACAGAAAGCAAAGCAGCATCAGCGGCAACGGCAAAAGTGATGGGAAGCTACCTATGCTCAGCAGCAAAAGATGGCACATTTAAAAATTACTTAATTTTTTAAAAAAATTAAGTTTGCTTGCTTCTTTGAGGATGGATGTTTTTTTCCAAAGGGGTGGCAGCGGTAGCAAGCAGAGTTATTGCAATTTTTAAGGAACCTATTTTTTAACAGGGGGTGGATTATAGGAACTGGACCCCCCCACCCCCGGGGGGGTATGTGAGTGCCAGCTTGCAAAACTGGCGATCAGAAAGGGGCAGCACTACCGCATGGGTGGAGCAGCTTCCCGACACCTGCTCAGGTGCCCTGCTCCCATCATGCAAAGGAAACGCAAGCGCTAATGGGTTATAAAATTGCCCCTCCCTGGCCTAGAATACAACGGAGAGCTCCCTCCCCCTCCCGGGCAGTCGGTGCCAAGGTGCCAAAGGTCTCAGGAGAAAAGTTCCCCGGGCGAAGCTCATCCCCCAGCCGGTTGGGAGCCGCGCATCCTGGAGACGGCACCTACGCACTGCCGGCAGGAGCTAGGAGGGGGAAAAGAGATGGGGAAATAGAGGGAGGAAAAGAGAGGAAGAGAAAGAGGAGGGTGTTAGTTAATATGGCAAGAAATGAATCCCAGTGTTTGGGAGCCCTGGCAAACAATGTCTCCCTGCGGGCTTCCTGGCTGGTACAGGAATAGCCATCCCGTTGCCATGGCATCACCATAGAGTCCTCAGCATCCCCTAAAATGTCAGCCAGCTCCATGGTAACGGAAAGTGGGTGGGATGTTACTTCAGGTGTGGGAGCATCAGCCACCCTCCCACATTTTCTCGTTGCCTCAATAATGAGACGGTGTTGTTATTATTATTTTAAAGACAGACCGCTAAGTGCTCATTCACAGGCACGTACAGGGAGCACCTTGGACATTTTTTGGAGTTTACGTGTGAGAGAGGGAGAGGGAGGGAGACAGAGAGACAGAGGGAAACAGAGAGAGATCAACACTTGAGGAGAAAGTTACTTTTCTTGAGCAACAGCTCTCTACCAGCAAACTGAATTGCTGGAAGTTCCTGGGAGCTATGGTTCAAAAAAGATTAATTTACAAGCTGTGGTTATGGTCATACCTGTCAAGTATCCCAGATTGGCCAGGAAATCCCATATTTTGATGCACGTTCCTCCCCTTTCCTGGCGCTGTCCCGTATTTAGAAGAGCGGGGAAAGGGGTTACTGTTTGTGCGTGCATGCGCAGAACCTATCTGCACATGCACAAACATGTTCTGTGCATGCACAAATGTGTTCTGCACATACACAAACATTTTCTGCGCATGTGCAAATGTGTTCTGCGCATGCACAAAGGGGTTCTGTGCATGTGCAATGGAGTTTTTCCTGCGCATGTGCACCGAGGCCAGAGCAGTTCCCATATTGATGGGGATGGGTTATGGTAGAGCCTTAGGTTGTTGATAGGTAAAGGTAAGGGTCTCCCTTGCTCAAAAGCCAGTTGTATCTGACCCTAGAGTGTGGTGCTCATCTTCATTCACATCCAAAGAGCCAGTGCTGTCTGCATTTGCAGATGTTTCTGTAGTCATGTGGCAGGCATGACCAAACACCAGGTCACATAGAATGCTGTCACCTTTCCCACTGAAGTGTGTCGAATGCAACTCATCGCATGTCATTGGCATGAATTTGTTTAAGGTGGATCCCAGCTTGCCATGAAGTGACCCACACATTATGATCTCAGAGCCATCCTTTGCGGCACACATGAAATGAGACATGCAGGATTTAACACCAGGACTGCAATGGAGTGCTGCAGCCTTGAAGATATGGACAATGTGTGCCTTCACAGCCAGTCCATCTGGCACGGCCTCTTCAGCCTCCATGGCCGCTGGAAATCAGAGTCACTCCTCAGCTATTTTGCCATTGGGCCTAATGTGATAGTTTCCACATCAGGAAGTGCCATGTGGTGGTTGATGGGGAAAATGGCCGTCTGGCCCCCAAAGCTGTCTGAGGGAGCGTGACCTGGCCCCTGGCTTTAAAAAATTGAGAACTCCTGGCCTCAAAGCACCCTTCCAATTCAGATATTCTATGATTCTAAGTGGCACCTGAGAAAATTGCCCAAGTCTGCCTCATGGCAGGGCCGGTCCTAAAATACAGAGAGGGAGAGAGAAAGGGAAAGAGAGAGAGAGAGAAGAGAAAGAAAGATCTAGAGAGAAAGAGAAAGAAAGGGTTGATATACAACTATTGATATAGATATATGTGTTCTTAAAGAAACAGAACAAAACCAAGGCCAAGCTCCAAGCTGAGCTACACAGGACTACATCCACAGACATGCTAATCGGCTCCCCCTGGCCCTGCGCCACCCTCACACCCGAAGCTATGTCACTTACTGGGAGTCTTGCCTGTTGCCCTGGGGTCCGACAGGCTGCAGAAGGGAAGACACAGAAAGGGAGTGAGTGAATAGGGAGCAAACGGCATGACGTCTGGGTGGGGTGGGGTGGAGGGTTCAGGTGAGAAACAAAGACACAGGGAAGGAGGGCAGGTTGCGCTTACCTGGGGTCCGATTTTTTGCACTTGAATTTTCTACCTGCAAAAAGAGGAGCAACAGAGAGAGAGGCAAAGTATGAATAGAAGAAAAAGACTATTCATGAATTTAGTGGAAATTGAAAGATTGTTGTCTTTTTTGGGGGGAGGGGACACACTAGACATTTTCCAGAAAATTTGGAAACCCCTCATAAAAAACATAAAAATACTTATACAGATATTATTTTGATTCATCATCCACTTTCCTGTACTGAACATAAGAACATATAATAACATAAGAGCAGCCTTACTGGAACAGGCCACAGGTGCCCATCCAGTCCAGCATTCTGTCTCACACAGTGGCTCACCATTTCCTTCAGGGTATTCCCAAGCAGATGCCTTCACCTGCTTAGGATTCCCTGGAAATGGCATTGAGAGATATCCTGCCTATCTCTCCAACCCAGAGGTTGTCCTTAGGTATCCATAATTATAGCCATTGATCCCCTTGTCCTCTATGAACTTGTCTAATCCTTTCTTAAAGCTGTCAAGACCGACAGCTGTCACCACTTCTTCTAGCAGGGAGTTCCATAGACCAGGGATCCTCTGGGTGAAAAAGTACTTTCTCTTATTTGTTTGAGAACTAGTACCCAAATGTGTCATGGAGTGCCTCCTAGTTCTAGTGTTGTGCGATAGGGAAAACAGTTTTTCCTTATCTACTTTGTCCACACCATGCATGATTTTATAAACTTCAATCAGGTCACCTCTTAGACGCCGTCGTTCAAGAGTGAAAAGGCCCAACCGTTGCAGCCTCAGATGGTAAGGAAGGTGTTCCAGTCCCCTAACATTCTGGTTGCCCTCCTCTGCACTTTCTCCAGCTCCATAATATCCTTCTGGAGGTATGGCGACCAGAACTGTACACAGTATTCCAGATGGGGCCTCACCATAGATTTATAAAGAGGCAAAATGACACTTGCTGACTTATTTTCTATACCCTTCCTAATGATCCCTAGCATTGAGTTTGCTTTTTTCACTGCTGAGGCACACTGGGTTGACACCTTCATTGAGCTCTCGTCCACCAGGACACCAAGGTCCCTTTCCTGGTTTGTCGCAGAGAGTTCAGACCCCATCAGTTTATAAATGCAATTGTTGTTGTTTTTTTGCCCCAACATGCATCACTCTGCACTCACTAGTGTTGAATCAATGGATCAATCTCTTTCTGTCCCCAAGAAACTAGTCAACTTTTCTCCCATATCTCCCACTTTCCTCTCTTTTGCATTCACTTGCTAACTCTTTCTGATATGGAAGATCACAGATCTTTGTCTCTCCCCCCCACCCCCACTCTTTCATCTTGGAAATAGCAGCTAGGGGGTTCTAGGCGTTGTAATTCAAAAGAGGTGCTCTCTCTGTTACTACTTGTCAGTTTTCCAACAGAAAAAGCAGGAGGTCCTCATGAACTAGCAGGAGAAATAGCCTACACAACCTGGGATGGTGTTCAGATGGGAGATGAATATAGGAGCCAAGCAAGGTTAAAATGAAGCAAACGTCAAGAAAAGCAAACTTACTCAGTGCTACCAAGATTCCCAGCACAAACATGACAATGGCTAGAGTCAGCCCCACAAAACGCAATGTGTCATAGTCTAGAGTTGGGGGAGAGAAATACAGATCAGATGAGAGGTATCCAGTTTATTTTAAAAAAACTGACTTGAAGTAAACACCCAGTTCTAGTAGTTCTCAACTACCTTTGCTTCTAAAAAAATAACTGCCTCATTCTCTTATCCCTCTTGCCACATAAAGATAAAAGGCATGGGATAGCTTTAATTCCTTTACAGAGCAAAGTCAGCTTCCCACTGGACTGCAGCTGCTAGAAACTAATTTCTGCCAGACCCTTTGAGGCCTCCCTTGACTGCAGTCCTTTGCTGAGACATCTTCTTTCAGCTCAGTTGAGAGCTATCCGTTGTCCTGATTCCAGGCACTGGGCATATGGAAGCCACCAAGGTCCTGATTTCAGCTTGCAGGAGTCTGCCAACACGAGGCACTGGACTCTCTTGTCTTGACCTGTAGACATTGTCATGCCTTGAACAGGTTCCACAATGTGATCTGTGTGACCTTTACTTGGTGTACCAGGCTGGAACTGATTTACTGTGACCTGACAGACTGAGCTGGACCTAGCTGTCTCTGTCTGATTTATTTCAGCTAGAACTATCAGCCACAGTGTGTTCCCAACTCCCACATCTAGCATACCCATTATCCTGATTATTATCTCATCTATTAGTCTTCTCTGGTCCTGCTTTATAATAATATAGTATATGCCATCAAATTAATTCTAATTGTTGGCAACACTTTTCAGGTTTTTCTAGGTAGGGATATTCAGAGGTGATTTATTATTCCCTTCCTGGGGTATTCTGGGACCATGCAGCTTGCTCAAGGCCACACAGGGTGGTTCTTCTGGGATACACAGTGGGAAGCTGAGTTGCCAGCCCCTGGCTCTGGGACTAAATACCTAACACATTGAGCTATCTTGATATTTCTGTTTCTTACATGCATTGTCCAATACCTTAGCACAGTGGTGGCGAACCTATTGCATGCATGCCAGAGGTGGCACTCAGAGCCCTCTTTGTGAGCACCCATGCAGTCACCCCAGCACAGAGTTTGCCCTGCCCCTCTGCCCAACAACCCAATGGGAGCACATCCTCCCTTCCCTCAGCACAGAGTTCACCCCACCCCTCTGCCCAGCAGCCCGATGGAAGTGTTTCCTTCCTCCCCTGTTGCTGTGTTGGCACTTTGCAATAAATAAGTGGGTTTTGGGTTGTCATTTGGGCACTTGGTCTCTAAAAGGTTCACCATCACTGACTTAGCAGCTTCTGACTGGCATAAGCCAAAGAGTTCTCAATCCAAACAGATCTGTGTGGTATGTCTGTGACATTACTCACCATAGGTGAATTGGTCCATGTAGTTGTTGGTATCTAGGAAGAGAGCAAACAGTCAGAGCATGGGAAACAACCAAGCATACTAAGAATCATGTTTCATCATCTGATCAACCATTCTGCTAAATATATTTGTGTCCAATTGTTTTAGCAACAAAACTCAACATAAGTAAACAATCTTCGCATAACTTAGATGTGTTATTCTCCACCCTTGTGTGGATAATATCATTCTACATGTTAGTCACTTGGTGGCATGAGACTTGGATGCATCTCAGTGCAGCAAGCAGTTCCTTGTCTCTGTGCACCTTTAAGTGAGAATGAAGTTCTAGTCCAGTTCCCTGCCTGGCATGCCCTGTATGTTTTCTATGATAATCCTTCTCTATTTCTCAGTCAGAAAGTACAATCCTCTTAATGCTAAGCACATTTCAGTGTCACTGGAATAAATGAGCAGTCCTTTTCCAAACAACTCAGAACCGAAGCCTGGCACGATCAGGCTTAAATAGCATTTTGAGAGATTGATTCAGCCAGCTCTAATTTTAAAATATCTGAAGCAGGGAGCACAAATACTGTAATGATAGCTCCTGTCCTGGCCCTTTGTTGGTTCTTCAACCCAGCTTTTCTCTTCTACTGAAGAGGAGAAAACCAAAAGTTGTCCTTGGTACAGCAAAGAGAGAAGAAGGGCAGCTAGAGAGACTACAGGGATGGGAAGAACCCTAGATCTTTTTTCTCAAAGTTGACATCTTGGCAATACATTTAGTCATAATGCGATGCCTGCAAAGCAATGTGAGGAACATGGGTTTTAGGAATCAACCATTAAGACAGGAGTTCCCAACCTAAGGCCCATGGGCCGGATCTGGCCCCAAGTGCCATTTCATGTGACCCCCCACCCCTCCAAGGGCATTTCAGAAACAAAATGGTCACCCCCTTTGAAGCTGTTGGGACAAAAGGTTCACCTCCATCGTGCAGACAGGGCAAAATGGCCATCCAGCCCTCAAAGCTGACTGAGAGAACGTGATTTGGGCCCCGGCTTGAACATGTTGGGAACCCCTGATTAAGAGTCTTCCTTTCCTGAATTTATTATTATTATTATTATTATTATTATTATTATTATTATTATTATTATTATTATTATTATTATTATTATTATTATTATTATATACCACCTTCCTCACCCTAAGGTGACCCAAAGCAGTTTACAAAAAATACAGTACAAAATCCAAACAAAGATACAATATACAGTAGTACAAAAGTGCAATACATATACAACAATACAAAATGCAATATGCAATATAAACATCATAATAGACATCATAATACAGTGCCAAAATACCAAATACCACAGCCACTCCAACGGCACTGAAGCTGGGGTTAATGAAGCCTAATGGTCGAAGCCCAGTGCTCGACGACCTCAGCGGAGCCCCAAGGGCTCAACGTGTATAACAGAGCCCAGACTCAATGTCTTCGGTGGAGTCCATGGCACAACGTCCTTAACCGAGCCCGGAGGCTCAACATACTAAATAGCATATTCGGCCTCGGAGCTCAGGCGGCCCTTTATCTACCTCTGGTGATGGCATGTCCGGACTGGAGAAGACACAGTGCTCATGATGCTCCCAATTCCCCATGGACGGCCGGGCCGGGGGAAGGAGCTCGAAGTGATAGAGGCAGCGTGGTCTTTTTGGCAGCGAAATCCTTTCCATCTGGCACTGGTCAAATTCAGCAGATACAGATGTTTCCTTTCTGGGCCCCAAATAGCTGTGGTCCTCTCTCCCTCTGACCCAGACCGATCGAGGGAAATCATACGGCAATGGCAATGGCGGCGGCAAAGTCTTTTGAAGGTCTTGCAGTCCATTTGTGCACGACTTACAACAAAAATGGCTTCTGCTCAGAATCTCAGCCATTCCATTCTCATCTAATTGTCAATTCTTTTGCCACAAAAGTTGGCCAAAGATCTGAGGTGACCAAGCCCTCACTGAAATTTGGCAGGGGACATGGAATTCTCCCTGAGTTTGTTTTCTTTCCCCCTTTAAACGTTGAGTGGCAAATGTAAGTCTACTGAATACTCTCCCTTGTGCATGAATGGTATTGTTTTGACTACACAAGGACTGGAGCTCAGAGGATTATGATCACAATGAATATCCAGTCTGGACTGGATGAAAACTTTGGACAGAGTTAACATTAGTGGGTGGGTATGGAACTGCGGCGGCTCAAGTGGTTAAGATGCTGAACTCACTGACTGAAAGGTCAGAGTTCGATTCCCAGGTACTGCATGATGGAGTGAACTCCCGTTTCTGCCCCAGCTCCTGCCAACCAAGCAGTTTGAAAGCAAGAAAGTTGCAAGTAGATAAATAGGGACCACTTCAGTGGGAAGGTAAACAGTGTTCCATGCACTCCGGTGTTGAACCATGCCTGCCACATGTCCAAAGAAATGTCTGCAGACGCAGACAACGCTGGCTCTTTGGCTATAAAAAGAGGTAAGCACCAATCCCTAGAGTTGGATATGACTGGCTTTTGAGGAAGGGCGGCCTTTACCTATGTAAACGAGGAGGAAGACCAGAAGGGAGTATGAGGACGCCTGATGCTAATTATGCCATTTATGCACACTTCCCATCACCACACTGTCCTCTTTCACACTGCCGATGAATGTGTGGGGTGGGGTGGGATGCAGTGAAGTGGATGTGCATTGCAATCCTTTTGTTCCTTCTTTGCGTCAGAGCATTGCACAGGGTGCCATACTTATGGGTTGTAAGAATTGAGTGGCTCTTTGCCATTGTCCAAGGGGATGCCCAGGTGTATTCACAATGCTCTCCACTCTTCAGTGAGAATCCTTCTATGTCTTCCTGTGCAAGCCTGACCCTAAAAGTTTTTTCCCCTCCAAAAACGCCAGGCTTCAACTCTGTCTGGGGTCAACATTGTTTGGTGGTTGGTGCCTGCCCTATATAAATTTAAATGTTGCTCCTTTTCTGTGGTTAAAAGGAAATGACAAAAAAAATGAGTAGCTGTAGAAATGTAGAGTTGGAATTGATCCCCAAAGACCAGACACTCCAACCCCATGGCAATTCAGGAAATCTAAAGTGAAGGCATCTCTGGTAAATGGTTGTCCAACCTCTGTTTAAAAACCACCAGCAAAGAAGAATCCACCACATGCCAAGGTTATCAGCTTCACAGTCTAAAACATTGGTTCCCAACTTAAGGCCCATGGGCCAGATTCAGCCCATGGAGCCATTTTATATGATCACACACCCCACCCCTCCTAAGACATTCGAGAAACAAAATGGCCACCCCTTTGAAGCTGTTGGGGAAAAATGACCACCCCATCATGCAGGCAGGGCAAAATGGCCATCCGGCCCTCGAAGCTGACTGAGAGAGCATGACCAGGCCCCCTGCTTGAAAAGGTTATGAACCCCTGGTCTAAATACCATTACCATGGGAAAGTTGTTCTTAAAGTTTAATCAGCATATTTATTTATTTATTTAGGTAAGGAGCATTTCTTGGTTCAACAGTGACTATCCTTTAACACTGTCTAGTCATGGTGGCTTAGTGGTTAAGATGCTGCACTCATCAGCAGGTCAGCAGTTTGAGACCAGAGTGCTGCACGACAGAGTGGGCTCCTGTTGTAATGCCCCAGTTCATCCTAACCTAGCAGTTTGAAAGCAAAAAAATTGCAAGTAGATACATGGGTAATACTTCAGTGGGAAAGGTAACAGTATTCCATGTAGTTCGGTGTCTAGTCATGCCTGCCATGTGGCAGAAAGGACAAAGATCTAATTTAATCAGGGACATTGATCCCAAGGGCAATGGAGACAGTGCTACTACTTGGACCTTTGGGTTTAAAAATGAGTAAATAGAAAGTAGTAAATAGATGAGTAAATAGATATCCTGTTTGAGTAAGTTTCCTCCCATCCTGAAGTATGGACAGACTCTAAATCAGGAGTGCTCCAGGTGATAATTTTTTTGGTCATTACCAAAAGCCCTAGTCATGCCTGCCATGTCAGCACATCAGCTGACCAGGGCTTCTGGGAATTGAAGTCCAAGAACACCTGAAGCGCCAAGGTTAGCCACCCCTGCTCTAAATGATGAAAGAAATTGCATAGGACCTATGAAGCTCATTTTTTTAAAAAATAACTCCCATACTTTCTCAGTCAGCTTCGAGGGACAGGTGGCCATTTTGCTCTGCCTGCACAATGGGGGTGGCCATTTTATTTCTCAAATGCCCTTAGAGATGTGGGAGGCCATATGAAATGGTGCCATGGGCCAGAGCTGGCCCATGGGCCTTAGGTTGAGAAGCCCTGCTTTAGATGAAGAACAAGATGGCATACATACACAGTTACACACACTTCACGCCACATATAGAAGCTGATGGATCTGGCCTTTGTATCTTCCTTTCTCATTGGTAATGGGAGTACATCACCATATCTGAAGGCATCAGAGGGGCTTTGTGCACATAGGGGAAGCCATGTAGGCCACATCTGGTTCATCTTTAGTAGTCTTAGCTGCTCACACAATTAAACACTTGAGGGATGGGATTGGTAGTTCAAATAAAAAGGTCTCTAGATGTATGACACCACCAAAAGATTACAATTCATTACATTTGGTTCAATTCCAACAAATTGCTCCCGACTACTTAATTCTTTGGCAATCTCGAAGAGCTCTCTTTGATTATTATTGTTGCTCATGATCTGACTGGTGTTATACTTCTTCCTCACCAATTTTTACCATGTTCAAATATCTTCTAGAGCAATTCCTCAAGTTGTCATCCGTGGGAGTCTTCCTTGGTTTGATGGTGTCTCACTGGAGCTAGGGAGCAGCTCAAGCATTCCTTGCTGCCCATCTCTCCATGCATGCAGAAGCAGCAGCCTTGTCTTGTCTCTGGTCCTCACAACGAGCTGGCCAGGTAGACATCTTCCCACCCAGCCTCTCCATTCCTCCATTCGACTGAGCAAGGCAATGCTCCTGTCGACTGTTCTTCCAGCTGGGGCTTTGTGGCACCCTGTTGGTGCAGCGTTTAGACTGCTGTATAGCAGCCAAAACATTGTGAGTTCGATCCTGATGGGGTGGCAAAGGTCACCATTGCTCGAAAGCCAGTTGTATCTAACTCTAGGGTTCAGCGCTCGTGTCTGTTTATAGCCAACGAGCCAGTGCTGTATGCATTTGCAGACGTTTCAGTGGACGTGTGGCAGGCATGACTAGACATTGGAGTGCACGGAATGCTGTTCACCTTCCCACTGAAGTAGTACCTATTTATCTACTTGCCATTTTTTTGCTTTTGAACTGCTAGTTTGGCAGGAGCTAGGACAGAGACGGAAGCTCACACCGGCGTGCATCACTCGGGTCTTGAACTGCTGGCCTGCCGACAGTGTAATTGTTATTGTGGTTCCTTTTGCCCCTTTCAGAATCAAAACAAGCTTTGCCGCCGCCACCACCACGCGCCGCCACCCTTTCCTTCCAATGACTTGCAGAAGTTCAGCCTCCCACACCCCTGTCTTGCTGCAGCCAGTGTGGTAGGGAGAAATCTCCCAAGCACTTGATGCAAGATCGAGGGGGGGGCGGTTGCTGCGGTGTCGGCAGCGCCGGGACTGCAGATGAATAATGCAAACTCCAATGCAGGGGATGGAGGGGGGGAAGGTTGCCATGGAAACAGGGCACTGCATAGCCCAGACGCAGTGTCTTAATCCGCTGCCAGGGCTAGGAAGGGGCAGCTGAGGAGACAGGACGCTCGGGGGATGGCTTGTGGCCCAAAAATCCATTGGAAAAGTTTCTTGACCTAGGGTGCAGCCTCTTCCGGCTCCCCACGGCAAACCATTGCCAATTCCCTTCAGTTTTAAACCCACCGAACATCCCCCCACAACCAGCTGAGCAACCCCCCCTCTTTCTCGGTGTCCTCAAATGCACTCTGCATGCGGCCTCCACTTCCAATACGCTTCCTTATTCCCCTGTTTTTTCCTCCACTTCTCTTCCTCTCCACATCACGGCCTCTCTAGGAATTCCACAGATAGACACAGGTTTTGGGGGCAGGGATCGCCTGCGTTGTGGACCGGAACACTTTCCATCTTCCCTGAGTCAGCAGGTTTTCCCAGAACGTTCTGGAAGCCGGCCAAGGGAACACCCTGCAGACGGCGATAACCAGAGACAGCCGCAGAGATGGAGAGAGTGATAAAGGGAGTGGCGTTTCCCAGAAACACACAAAACCAAGAAGACACCGTTTGTTTTTCTTTCTTTAAAAACAGAAAAAACCTTTGTGGCAATTCTGACCAGAAAAAAAACAAACGTATCATTCCCTCCTCTACACATCTTGAAACGAAGCCACATTAATTTCCCACAGCACTTTAAATAAGCTCAGCCTCTCTAAAAGTAGACCATCTCTCTCTCTCCCTCTGCAATGCCGTCTTATATGCCGCCCAACCCTGTTCAAATGCCCAGGGGTGTGCTGGGCATCTTGGGAGGGTGGTGGACAGGAAGAGATAGGGGCACCTATTGTGGGGGGTTGGGGGGGAGAAATCCCATACATTCCCATTACCTCTACCTGCCTCTTGGGGGCGGCAGTCGCTGGGGAACACTGAGATGAGCCCCTGTATTCCTGTGCCACTGCAAATGCTGACCCTGTTCACCTCTGCCAATTCATCTGGCCTGCAATGCCCTCATTGCTCCTGGAAGTGACGGGAGCAACGAGGGCAGCATGGGCCAGAAGAATTGGTGTCATGGGCTGGATCTGGCCTATGGGCTGTAGTTTGGGCATCCCTGGTTTAAACAGAGAAAATGGCAGCTTAAACTCTAGCTCATCTGTTGCAAAACAGATTACAAGGAGCGTTTTACTTCTGCTCCTGGTGGGAGGAACCATGTGACCGGCCCACTGATCCATGTGACTGGCCTGCAGCCCGAAAAGTTTGAGCACCCATGGACTAGGGCATGTGGTGGCTTAGTGGGTAAGACACTGAACTTGATGACTGGAATGTCGGCAGGTCAGCAGTTCAGGACCTGAGTGCTAAATGACGGAGTGAGCTCCCATCTCTGTCCCAGGTCCTGTCACCCTAGCAGTTTGAAAGCAAGAAATTGCAAATAAGATAAATTGGTACCACTTTGGTGGGAAGGTAAACAGCATTCCATGTGTCTAGTCATGCCTGCCACATGTCCACGGAAATGCCTGCAGATGCAGACAGCGCTGGCTCTTTGGCTGTAAACAGAGATGAGCACTGAACCCTAGAGTCAGATACAACTGGCTTTCGAGCAAGGGCGACCTTTACCTTTACCTATAGATTGGGAAAAGGATGGCTCTAAATCAGATGCTCAAAAGACCTTGAAGTAAAAGAACAACAATTTTATTGCCTGGCAGGGCAACTGGCTGATGAGGAAGGGTGATTAGTGGCCATGAGTTTCCATACATGCCCCTCCCCAATCCAAAAACTACCCAAGGCAGTTTAAATCTTGGGAGAATAGAACAGTCCCCAGTATAACAGGTTTTCTTGTTGGGTTTGCCAAAAACAGGACTTTCTTCTGAGTCAGATAGCAACAGGAGTTAGCCACAAATCCCATGTACAGAATGCCAAGACTTGGGTCTAGAACCGTGGTTCCCCAACATTGGCCACTTGCCCCACAGAGGGGCAATTTGATTATTATTATTTTGGGGGGGGGCACAATTTGAGAATCAGTTATTAACAATGAGTGGCCTTTTGGGCTTCCTTCACATGAATATTTCACTTTTTGAATAATAAGAATTAAATGTCATGTAGGGTGAGATCAGGATTTTAGAGATGCTTAGACGGGGCATGACCAACAAAAGTTTTGGGGCCACTGGTCTATAAGGAAGTACATTAGGAAGAAGAGTAACTCTGAAATGGACAGAATGAAGTTCCCTTCCCACTCAGCTGCCGCTGCTCCTATGCCAAGACTAGCCCTACGGATTGATCATAGCTGTCAAGTGTCCCGTATTGGCCTGGAACCTACCGTATTTTACCCTCTTTCCCGCTGTCCTCCCGTATTAGTTAGACTGCAATGCCCTAATGCCGCCACTGGAGGGCTGCACAGGATAAGCACAGCTGTCAAGTTTCCTGTTTTGTCCAGGAAATTTTCCTTCTTTTCAAATCCAAAACTTGACAGCTATGGGATTGATTGGGCTGCAAATCTTATAGCCCACAAGTGTCATCATTGCTGGAGATTGTGTAAAAAGCTCCCCAACACATTTGGATGGTGCCAGTTTAGAAAAAGCTCAGTAAGGGTAAAGGTTGCCCTTGCTCAAAAGCCAGAGGTATCTGACTCTAGGGCAGTGATGGGCAGTCTTAGCCCTCCAGCTGTTCTTGAACTTCAATTCCCAGAAACCCTGACCAGCTGGTGTGTTGACTTGGGCTTCTGGGAATTGAAGTCCAAGAACAGCTGGAGGGCCAAGACTGCTCTAGGGTGTGGTGCTCATATCTGTTTATAGCCAAAGAGCCAGCACTGTTTGCATCTGCTTCCATGGTCATGTGGCAGGCATGACTAAACATCGAAACACACAGAATTCTGTTACCTTCCCACTGAAGTGGTACCTATTTATCTACTTGCAATTTTTTGCTTTTGAACTGGCACAGGATGTGATAGGGCTCAAGCGATTTGGCAGGACATAACATATCTTTTTCATGTACATAACAACTTAGAGCATGTAGTGGGAATCTCAAAAATTGACTACTGTAATGCTGTCTACTTGGGACTTCCCTTGAAGATGGTACGGAAGCTCCAGCTGATCCAGAATGCAGTGACCAGGTTGGTGAATGAGGAAGGTAAATTTGACCATATCACCCAATCCTGGTTTCATCTGCACTGGCTCTGTGGCCGCTCCCATTAGACATTCAAGGTGCCAAGTTTGGCATACAAAGCCCTGAACAGTTTGAGACCTTGCTGCTTGTGGGACTGTCTCTTCCAGAACTCTTTTGCCCATTCTCCTCATTCCTTCTTGACCATGCAGCTTTGAGGGCTCACAGTAAGGGAGGCTCAGAAGATGACTACTAGCAACAGGGCCTTCTCAGCTGTGGCCCCCACCACTATGAAACTCCAGATGGACAGCATGACTCTCTCCCTCCAGACATTTCAAAAGCTATCAGTAAAACCCCGTATAACAAAAATAATTTAATTCTACGAGGCACTTCATTATACGATTTTTTTTCGTTATACGATGCATGCATCATACAACAAAAATCCCTATGGGGGAAAATTGTACAACAAAATGTTTTTTAAATTTTATTTTATGAAGTCCTTCTGCCACCATGCTGCAGTTTGCTTTTATCAAATGGTTTACATTTATTAATTTGCTGTTGTTACTCTGTGTTACTTTATTTGCTGTTTTCTATACTTTTTAGTTGTATCCACCCGAGTGGTAAATTTACCAGATAAGTAGGATGTTGTCCAGTATGCTAAACCACTACACCTTTACTGGCTGAAACAGGCACTGGCTGAAGTGAGTGGGGAGGGAGGCAGAAAACTGCATTTTCTCAAGCAATTGTCTTACTCTGAATTTGCTGGCAAAACCTCCTAGTCTAATTGTTTTTCAAGCACATCCAATTATGAATGCTATTAGAGTTTAGCTTTCAAGGTGCAAATGTATTGAGGTTAGCAAGAATACTTAACTCTGTCAACTTTCCTTATTGCCTCAGGAAAAGTGAAAAGCTGAATTGTCTTCCACATTGCTTTTATTTTGATTTCAAAAGCAAAACACAGTAGTGTGATTTCACATTTTTTTAAAAAAAATATCAGATTTTATTTCAAAGGTTTTAGTTATAATAATAATTTTGTGTCAGAAATTATTTGTGGTTGAAAGGATTCTTGCTGGAGAAACTCTGCTCAGGGGATGTCCAAATGAGGCTCCTTTCATGTACCCAAGATCTTTTCTCGTCAAAGTGGCCCCTATTTATCTACTTGCAATTTCTTGCAAGGTTGGCAGGAGCTGGGACAGAGACAGGCACTCAAACTGTCATGCAGGACCTGGGTCTCGAACTGTCGACTTGCTGGCCTTTCAGCTAACAAGGTGAGCTTCTTAACCATTGAGCCACCACAGCCCTTAGGTTTTAGAATAGAATAAATCTTTATTGTCATTGTCCCCTTGCGGGAAACAACGAAATTTCTCAGTTGCTATATCAACTCAAAATAAGGCACACCCCATAATTTTAAAAGAAACAACTGCAAAGACACTAATTAAAACAGTACAATATAACAATTTAAAATAGGATAAGTTGACTTCAGAGTCCAGAGTTTCCATTTAGGGCCAAAATTGCTCTAGAGAAGAAACTATTCTTGAGATGGCTCATTTTTGCCTTCATTGTTCTGTATCTCCGTCCTGATGGCAGAAGCTCGAAGAAGCGGTGACCAGGATGCAATGGTTTATTTGAGATGTATGTAAAATGATCCCCACTATAGTTCAGCTCAACAGCTCTGTTTCTAAAATGGGAATATGATATTTTTCATGACTGCAGAGAAGTTCAGTGAAATAAGGATTGTAGAGTATTTCTTATCGGAAGTAATATATCTGTTATGACTAATCAATATTGCTCTGCTTAGTATTGCACTAACATCGCCTTGAGTTTGTGGACAGACTGAAAAAATATTTGGTGGCGGAACTGTCCCATTTGTCATGATATAAGCAAATAAAGACAACTGTTCTTGGACGCAGTCCAAAAAATTGTCTGTGGAAGAGATTAAATATTGTTCAGGGAGCAGGCTGCCTTAGATTAGATGGATATTAGCTTCCAGGTATCACAGAGCTAGTCTTCAGGGTGAATGAAAAAGATGTACAAACATATGTATTTTTCTCTATTAGGTTCCTCTTTTGACTATAGCCATTTCAGTAACCCACTGTGGCTTATAACTAATTCTCCAAAGAACACAAAGAACAAACAGTCCTCATAAATATGCAAAGTTACAGCAACACACGAGGCTTTTCTGCTACCAAAAAATAGCATCTGAAATGCCAGAGGAAATTTTTGTAAGTTTTACAAGGCAGATTCTCATGAATAACAATACATGATAGTGTGTCACGAAGTGAATTCTGACTTATTGCTATCCATTCCAGGGTTCTTTAGGCGAAGAATACTCAAGTTTAGTGTTCTCTTCTTCTGGGGTCTTCCCCGAACTGTACATATCCCCCAATGCTACATAGGCTGGCTCTTATCCCAGGAAACACAGCGGGGAATCAAACTCCCCACCTCTGGCTTAGCATCAAGATATCTAAACAAAGCCTAAATCCCACAAACAAGCCTTTCTTCAATGTGATGTGGTTTTGCACTCCTACTTGCCTTGTGCCACAAGCAGCATGCACAACTGGAACTGTAGTCCTGAAGGGTGGTAGGTTGGGGAAAATCTGGCCTAAACCATTCCTGTTCTTCTACCATCCATTTTGACTATAAAGTCAGGGTAACTGGAGAATACAAAAAAAAATTCTCCTATTTAATTTTGTCTTCAAATGTTCAGTAGCAGTGCCAACGCATTTCATGACTCTCGTGAAAAAGAAGCCAAACCAGACAGATCCATTCAGAAAACAGTCTCCATTAATTCTATAGGATTTTACTCCCACGTGGTTTAAGAGGGTAACATTTTCACATTAATTAGCCAGGATTCAAAACCAATCATGCTGTGAGCACATGGTAAAATCCACATGGGGTTAATTTCCTAGCAATTCACCCTGGCAAATGTAGATGAGGACTAGCAAATATGTTTATAGTTTGACAAGCCAGAAAGGCTTTTCAGAGAGGAGCACCAGCAGTGATGTTCTAAAACAGTAATGGCAAACCTTGGCACTTCAGGTGTTCTTGAACTTCAATTCCCAGAAGCCCTGATCAGCAGGAGCACTGACTTGGGCTTCTGGGAAATGAAGTCAAAGAACACCTGGAGCGCCAAGGTTGGCCATCACTGTTCTAGAAGATGAGCTTTTGAGGTGGAGGTTTTGAGCTTGAAAGACTTGAAGGGTGTGGATCCGGAAATAGACCCCTAGAGTGCAGTGAATAAAAGAGGTGAAGCTAAACAGACTCAAATTCAGCACCTAGGATAGATCCTTGCTGAGGACTTGGTATGGATATACTGTATCCCATCTCCAGCCACTCTTGCCATGAAGTTTTGTTTCATTTCATTTATTAGATTTGTATGCTGCCTTACTTAACAAATGTGACTCAGAGTGGCTCACAGAACCACAACGTCAGATATTACAATACAGCAAAATACAGAGGCATACAATAAGATACAATAGCATACAAAAATACAGTAAAATAACCTAACAACAATACAAAATTGCAAAACAGTGAAAGGGAACAGTATACTTTTCTGATCAAAAAATAATAAAGTCACAAACCACACAAAAAGTTCACAAGCAAGTGGCAGGAGTCCTCAGCCTCGGTGGTGAGCTGTCTTCTACCACATGAGCTGGCACAGCTTTTTCAACCCCTGGCCAGGCGGGTCCTGGAGCAGCTGCGATGGCAACAGCGGTCTTCGGACGGCCACAGGAACTGACAGATCTTTTATCGCTTCCTAGCAAGGGAAGGGTGGGTCTGGAGCAGCTGTGGCAGCAACAGCGATCTTACTGTTCAGTAACACAGATGAGTCCGACCCTTTGCAACCCCATGGATCACAACACTCCAGGCTCCTCTGTCATACGCCAATCTTTGGAGTCTGTCTAGATCCATGTCCACAGCATCAATGATTCTTTCTAACTATCTCAACTCCTTCTCCTTTTATCTTTCATCTTTCCCAGCATCAGGGACTTCTCCAGTGAGTCCTCTCTTCTCATTTTGTGGCCAATGTACTTGAGCTTCATCTTATGTATTTGTCCTTTGAAAGAGCAGTTAGGGTTGATTTCCTTTAAGATCAACTGATTTGATCTCCTTGTAGTCCAGGGGACTCTCAAAAGCCTTCTCCAGCACCACAGTTCAAAGGCGCCTATTCTTCTAAACTCAGCCTTCCTTATGGTCCAGCTCTCACAGCATATATTGCTACTGGGAAAATCAGTAGCATTTAACAATGCAGACTTTTGAAAGCAGGTTGATGTCTCTACTTTTTATTATGAGCCAAGGTATGCCTCCCATGGACTAAGCATCTTTTCATCTTATTTCATGGCTGCAGTAAACATCTGAAGGACGGGTGATAACGGGCTGAAACTACAAGAAGCTAGATATAGGTTGAAGATTGTGGAAAAACCTTTTAACAGTTAGAGCTGTATGACAGCAGAAACAATTGCATTCAGAGGTGGTGAACACTCCAACACTGGAAGCATTCAAGAGAGAATTGGACAACTATCATATCTGATTTGATTTGGATTCCTGCATTGGGCAGGGGGTTGGACTCAATAGCCCTCCCAACACAGTTATTCTGTGATTCTATAATCTGCAGTGATTCTATAATCTGCAGTGATCCTTGATCCCAAGAAAGTTTGCATCTGAGCAGATACAAACACAAAAAGGGGACTCAGCACAAAATCAATATGATGATGTGGGTCTGTGGTGGCTGAGTGGTTAAGAAGCTCGCCTTGTTAGCTGGATGGACAGCAAGTCAGCAGTTCGAGACCCGGGTATTGCATGATGGATTGAGCGCCCATCTCTGTCCCAGCTCTTGTGGACCTGAAAGGAACCTCATTTGGGCGTCCCCTGAGCAGAGTTTCTCCCACAAAAATTCTTTCAACCCAGAATAATTTCTGACACGAATATGATGACCACATGCTCAGACTCACATGTATCTCCTTGCTTCTGTGTCCTTTTCCCCATATGGGTCAATCACATGTGAGCCAGGCTTCAACAATAGGGCAGCAAAGCCTTAGGTAATAAAATTGCTAGTTTGCAGCTCAACCACTACTGCTCACGACAATATATTTCTTTTCTTCTTTTTCCTGAAAGCATGTAATAGTCAAGAGGTAGCCCTGCAGGTTTATTACATTTTTACTTTAGAAATAATGCATTCTTTTTTTTTAAAAAAAAAAATACTTTTAAAACATGCTTTTTTATTTCCAAGCTTTTGTGTGGTACGATTCTTTATTCTCCCAGAAGCAGAGCTCTGTCATATCTGGAAGCTTACATCTCTCTAAGCCAGCTCTTTTCTACAACGAAACAGTACCTATGGGACAAGGAAATTTGAGCAGGAGAATAAGACTCCACTTCATGCCTGATGTTGATGATAGTACACTGTTTAACTAATTAAAATGCAAAATTGAACCCACCCCAAATTATTTTGCTCATTTTTTAAGTCACAGTTGGGCACTATTTCTCCCCTTTCCCCTTCCTTTTCCCACATCAGAAATACAGAAGTTATAAAGCATGAAACATTTAGAATTTGGCAAAGTTACTTCTCAAGTGGCTAAGACGCTGACTGGTCATTTCGATTACTGAGTACTGCAGGACAGAATGTGCTCCCATCTTTGTCCCAGCTCCTGCCAACCTAGCAGTTCGAAAGCAAGAAATTGCAAGTAGATAAATAGGGACCACTTCGGTGGGAAGGTAACAGCATTCCGTGCACTCCGGTGTCTAGTCATGCCTGCCACATGACCACAGAAACATCTGTAGATGCAGACAGCACTGGCTTTTCAGCTTTGAAACAGAGATGAGCACTGAACCATAGAGTCAGATATGACTGGCTTTTGAGCAAGGGAAAACTTTACCTTTACTGGAACACCCCAATCAACATTTCCAGTTGACTATACAAAGGTTTTATGGGAACTATTATCCCGAAAAGGAACTTTGGAAGGGTCTAGGAACAGTGATTGATGGGAGAAGAAAAAATAAATGTGAATTCTGCTCTTCAAACGTTATAACTACAGTAACGTAGGTTTCCTGGCATTGCCGGGCTGTTATAAACTGTGATCAGCTTTTTTTTTGTGGATTAAAAAAAAGAACAAAGGAAGACATAATTGCTTCAAATTGTTTTATTTAACCAAATAATGTTTTAGGTTTTTTTGTTAATAGTTGTACTGTAGGTAATATTTTTAATAATGTGAAAGTACATGTAATTTACATTCAATGTTTTTAAACTGTGTTTAGATATTTTGGGTTTTTATTTGAGTTAAAACTCAACACAGGATGTTATAAATCTTTTTATTTTATTTTTTTGACATATGATAGTGATTTGTGTAAACTTTTGATTTTTTGTTATGTTTTTTACTTGTTTTTACTCTTGTGGCCTCTAGGTGGGGCTGTTGTGTCTTTTTGAGTTGTTTTTACTATTCTGCCATGCAGGTGGGGCTGTTAGTGGTTTTGTTTTAGTTTCACTGTTTTTTCTCTCCTGGCCTCTGGGTGGGGCTTCTTCCGGTAAGTCATCTTTGTTTCTTCATTTCTGTTGCGGTCATCGTGGAGGGAGGACATGCTGGTGAGTTGTCTGGTTCTCTTTCTTCTGGGGTTTTTCTTTGTTTTGCTTTTGTGGTGGTGGGCTGGGAGGTGTTTCTGTTTGTTCTTTTTTGTTTTGGTTGAGTTTTAGGTTTGTTTAATTGGTTTGGTTATTTCTGGTTTTGTTTAATTTTTCTTATTTCATTGTTTATTTGTGTAATTAGTTGTTGTTTGTTTGTGTAATTTGTGGTTTTTTTCGTGTTGTAGTTAGGTCCTTTGTATGTGGTTTTGTGTTATTGTGGATGTTTTTGTTTGTGTATTTTGTGGTTTTTTTGTTTATTAATGGGTTTTTTTAATTATTGATTTATTTTTGTTTTATTATTTTTTATTAATGTTGGTGTTTGTTTTTGGTGTTTACTGTAGCGTGAAGAACAGGCTGCCTGTGGGTTTCTCTTTTTCCCATTGCTGGTCCGAATTTTGGTTTTGATGCAGCAATGGGGGAAAGGAGGAGGAGGCAGTCAGCCCGTTCTTCTCCCGGGAAGGTTCGTTAGGTAGGTTGGGGGAGAAGGAGGAGGCAGAGAAGAGCTTTCTCTGCCTAATGATGGTTCTCTCCTCTCTGTCTCCTTTTTCTCCTGGCTTACCTAACCGGAGATGGGCAGGCAGCGATCCATAAAGGGTGGGGCTCTTCCTTGCGGATTGCTGGCTGCTGCTTTTGTATTCAGAAGTACAAAGGCATCAGCCAGTCATCCGCCAAGGAGGGAGCTTCCCCTGAGAAAATGCTGCCAGATTTTTTTTTTTTGGGGGGGGGGGTGGATGGGGGGGGGGTTCACCCTAGCTCAACTTTCCTTGAGGCCGGTGGTGGTCTTGCCGTGTCTTCGGCGGGGTAATGTGAAGGAGAGGGAGTCCCTCTTCTCCCCGTTGCTCTGGGAAAGAAGGCTGGCGGGTGTCTCGCAGTGGCATTTTGTGGCTTTTTGTTTTGTGTGGCTGTTGAGGCACTGCGTCTGCCTGCTGGGGACTTGTGGTCCCGTTACATTTTGTAATTTTATTTTTCGCGCGCCGGCTTTCTCAGTGTTCTGTGCGCTCACAGCGCACAGGACGCTGAGACTTGTAGTTTAGCATTTGTAGTTTGCGTTCGTGCGGCGGTTTTTTCCTGTGGCTCGATTTTAATTGGCCGTGCCACATTTCCCAACGTTCTTTTTGCTCACACCTCTCAGCCAGATTGGCTGTGGTGCGGCACAAACAACATTGGGAATTGTACTTGTTTCCCTTTGTTTGCATTTGTGGGGCTCTTGCCCCACTGGCACCTTTCTCAAACATTCAGTAACCTCCATACCGGGTTTGGGTGAGTGCAGGAGACTCGGTACAGGATAGGATGGATGGGTGTAGAAATGTTCCAAGTTCCAACGGTTAACCCTTGGATTTATAGGTATAGATTTGCCTTCATGAAGCCATCTGGTCCAGGAACTAAAACTGGTAGGGAACAATTGACCAGATGTTTTTGGATGCTTAACTCCAAATAACAAATCAGGATGTTCAATAAAGCCAAGACAGGCAATAGTTGTAGTTTGAGGCGTGTGGACTGAGCTCCCATAGTCTCTGTCCCAGCTCCTGCCAACCTAGCAATTCAAAAGCAAGAAATTGCAAGCAGATAAATAGGTAACAGTTCAGCAGGAAAGGTAACCACATCTAGTCATGCTTGCAACATAGCCATGGAAACGTCTGCAGATGCAGACACCACTGGTTCTTTGGCTGTAAATGGAGATGGGGACAACCCCCTAGAGAAGGAAATAGATGGCTTTTGAGCAAGGAAAAGCTTTATTTTATCTTAGGTAAATGTCACCCTTGCTCGAAAGCCATTCATATCCAACTCTACGGTTCAGTGCTATAATTATGGATACCTAAGTACAGCCTCTGGGTTGGAGAGATAGGCAGGATATCTCTCAATGCCATTTCCAGGGAATCCTAAGCAGGTGAAGGCATCTGCTTGAGAATACACTGAAGGAAATGGTGAGCCACTGTGTGAGACAGAATGCTGGACTGGATGGGCTCTTGTGGCCTGTTGCAGCAAGGCTGTTCTTATGTTCTTATCTCTGTTTATAGCCAAAAGGCCAGTGCAGTCTGCATCTGCAGATGTTTCCATGGACATGTAGTAGGCATGCTCCAACACCAGAGTGCACGGAACACTGTTTATCTTCCCACCAAAGTGGCCCCTATTTATCTACTTGCAATTTCTTGCTTTCAAACTGCTAGGTTGGCAGGAGCTGAGACAGAGACGGGAGCTCACTCTGTTGTGCAGTACCAGTCAGCGAGTTCAGTGTCTTAATCACTTGAGCCACCGCAGTCCCTTTATCTTACATGCATATTTCTCCCAGGCCAGTGCTTCAGGAAATCAAATCATCTGTTACATCACTTCCCTGAAATTGTATTTTTTTTAAAATAAAAAAAAACTAGAGCATGTGATTAGACTATAGTAATGGTAAAGGTCACTCTTGCTCGAAAGCCAGTCAGATCCAACTCTAGGGTTCAGTGCTCATCTCTCTTTCATAGCCGAAGAGCCAGCACTGTCTGCTTCTGCAGGCGTTTCCATGGTCACATGGCAGGCATGACTAGACACCGGAGCGTACGGACGCTGTGTACCTTCCCACCGAAGTGGCCCCTATTTATCTCCTTGCAATTTCTTGCTTTCGAACTGCTAGGTTGGCAAAATGGCTCCAGCTATAGCTGCCCCACTGCATGAATTGCTAGTGGGGGAGGGAATGCTTGCGTAAATTCTGTGCATTGAGTGGATCTACTTTTGTCAAGACCTATCAGTTGGATTCAGGCCAGTGAAGGCAACAAACATTTATGCTGCAGAAGGAACTTGTCGGGGAGGTGTGCTTGGCTGCATCTCCTTGTTGATCGCCACGAAACGTCTGTCTTTGCATCATCTGTGAAAATGCCTCTGAATAGCTGGGAACAGAAGACTCCACGCCTGGATGCAGAGCAAGGAACTAGCAATAACCTTGCCTGACACCAGCTTCCCAAGCCTGCGTGCCAGGAAGCACATTACTTTGGCCTGGGTAGAAGGCTGGTTGATCATCTGGAGGAGGGGGAGGGCTATAGTCTGACGACAGCATGCCTGCACGCTCCTGCTGTGAAGGCAGAGACCATGCCTGATTCAAAAGCTCCCCATATGCACAGTGCATTCATCAGCGACAGAAATCCAAGCATTAAGGCACAACTAGGAGAGGCCCACAGAATCAATGGGTGCTACATAGGTCTTGACTCACTAAATCCCCCAACAAGAAAGAGTGCCCACTGGGGGGGGGGGGGGGACACACACTCACAATTGGATTCTGGACACTGTGTGACCATCCGATACACAACAGGTTCATTTTAAATCAGGGGTTCCCAACCTTTTCAAGCCAGGGGCCGGGTCGAACTCTCTGTCAGCTTCAAGGGCCAGATGACCATTTTGTCCTGCCTGCACAATGGGGGTGGCCATTTTGTCCCAACAGCTTCAAAGGGGGTATCCATTTTGTTTCTTGAATACCCTTGGAAAGGTGGGGCGGCCACATGAAATGACACCATGGGCCAGATCCGGCCCATGGGCCTTAGGTTGCGAATCCCTAATATAAGTGATGCACACCAACGAGCATGTGTACATGACATGGAAATGGATGTAGATTTTTCACAAGTGCATGTTTGTTGTTCTTCCCTCCCACCTTCTGTAAATCATGGCCTAGCAGACTTGGGTGACTAGGTCTGGTGAAAGGAACTACAAAATGAATTCACCGATGGTGGCTCCATTTTGGCAGTTTCACGTCTGGGCTAGACATGAAAGAAGAAGCAGAAGACCTGGATGCTGATGCTCCTGGTGAAACTGCTAGCATAGTGACTGTAGAATCATGTAGAAAAAGGAGAGAAAGACTAAAACTATGGGTGGAAATTTCTGGCCCTACAAAGGATTTGGAATTGAAGTCCCTAAATCTACAGGCAGCAGGCCCATCTCCAAGTGATTACATGAATTTAAGTCTGAAACATCTGGACTACAAGACCTTTCCTTCTCTGAGTTGTAAAGACCATTTCCTGTCTCTGTGTTGGAGAGTTTGCATTCATACATTTCAGTGATTTTTACTCACTCATGCAGCACCCTGAGTATCCCACTAATATTAGTGAGAACAGACCTTGCATGTGAACAATGGCACACTTATTAATGACAAGGAGAAAGAGACAAGCATTCTTCTGTTTTTTTGTGTGTGTTTTTTTGTGATGGCTAAACTTGGGTAAGTAGGAGAACATTTGAGCTTTGCCAATTTTATTACGCCATGGGTAGGCAAATGGATTCTGGAAAATGAATAAGATCTGGTCTTCGCCATCTATTTCTCTGGAAATTAAACTCCATTTGCTTCCATAGTGATTCCAATGGCCATCCATGTCTGCAAGACTTGGAAGTCATCAGCAAGTATCAATAAGGGACTTGATACTTCCAGAAGAGGTACCTCTGCCTAAATTTAAAGATTCAATATTTTGACTACATTACAAATGAGGAGGTGCTTCGAAGGAGTGGCTCGTGTAAATTACATAACATTGTTGCACGAGGAAGACTCCAAATAGCAGGCCATGTTTTTCATCTGGGAAAAAATAGGATTCGTAAGGTGGCAAAAGGTTGGACCCCTTTCTAATGCCAAATGTCAATGAGGACACCCTCAAAATACATGTTAAAGAACTTTCATAGGAGACTTGAAGACCCTGGAAATGACATGGGATGATGCCAAAATACTTGACCAAGACCAAAAACAATGGCGATCTCTTGGTGCTTGATTTGCTAAATAGCATTGGAGAACTATGTCTAAGTAAGTGATAGGTAGGCAAACTGTGACCCTCCAGATGTTGTTAGACTTCAGTTCCCATGAGCCCTACACAATGCAGGCAATGGTGATGGATGCTGCAAGTTGCAACCCAACAACACCTGGGAGCCACATGACCCTCTCATCATTCCCATTTTGGAGCCCTGTACCCATACCTCTCCTTTTACTACAGCTTAGCTCGGTGATGGCGTACCTTGGCACTCCAGATGTTCTTGGACTTCAATTCCCAGAAGACCAAGTCAGCACACCCACTGATCAGGGCTTCTGGGAATTGAAGTTCAAGAACAGCTGGAGTGCCACGGTTTGCCATCACTTCCCTAGCTACTCAGAATCTATATGGAGTTTCTCAATAATATATTGTATGACAAAACGGCTTTTTCCAGGGCATTGTAGATAACACTTGGGTGAAATTGTTTATTTTGAACTAAAATGAAATACTAAGAAACAAGAATTGGGTAAATGAATAATATAGTTTTATATATGATTGAATAAAATGTTTAGAAATAATAGGTTTTAAGATAGACAATAGGAGTTAAAATAAGAGTTATACCTTTACAACTGAGATAATATTTTGTATTATGAAAAATTGTTTGTGGGTTTTTTTTGCTTTTGAATTATGTTTATTAAAACTAATTAAAAATTAAAAAATCTATATAGAATTTCTTCCCATGGAGCATGTTGGTGTGAGAACAGATCTGGAAGCCAATCTACCACTCCTAGTCTAAAAATAGACCATGTACGACACAGCGGCCACAGATAAATTGTCTGAACAGAAGCTCCGATTTTCATTCTTTTGCAAACACCCGCTCAACTCAACACACTTTCTGAAGGAATAGTCATTCCAACGGAGACACATGCAGGAAAAGAACAGATGGTAGAGCTTGTACACACAGAGTCACACCAAAGCCTGGAAATTTATACACACAAACACGCACTCGTAGTAGCACACTACTTTGTAGGGCTAACTTAACCCAGGGTGTTGTACATACAGGGCAATGTAGATGACACAGCATCTGTTTGATCATGGCCCACAAGCTCAGTCCAAACCAGAAGACTTTGAAATGAAGAAGAGGTATATGAATTGGGAAGAGCAAGAACCTTGGGGTTCCTTTCAGACATCCTTGTAAACCAGGGGTGCCCAAACTTTAATGCCAGGGCCGGTCACTATGGCCTGTGGGCCGGATCCGCCCCTGATGCCAATTTGTCTGGCCCATGAAGCCCTCGGCGTGTTTTACTTCCACTTCTGGGAGCGACAAGGGCTTTGTGGGCCAGATGAATTGGCAACAGGGGCGGATCCAGCCCATGGGCCATAGTTTGGGCACCCCTGTTGTAAACTGTGGACTGCATTTCAAAATACTCTCTATCTTCATTTACTGTCTTCTCAGCCTTCCCGTTTTCCGAGCAGGGTGGCCTTTGCAGCAGGAGCAATGACTGGACTTTTACTTTAGTTGACCTAGTTGTTGCATATATTACCACCATTGTACTAACCATGATTTATGCTTCTGGTTCTAATCGTGGCTTGAGGTTCTGATCAGAAAAGTTTCTCAGTCCTGGTCTCGCACCAAGTGGTTATTAACTTTCCCGACGCATGTTTTGGCACAACACCTGAGCTCATCTTTGGCACAGGGTGGAGCCCAGATCAGTAGCACGGCACCTCCTTGGGTATAGAAGCTCCTGGATTCAAAATGTGACACTGCAAAAGACTAAGGTGAGCGCTGGAAGTCAAACCTGATGCAGCTGGACTAGAATTACAAAGTCCCTGTCTCATTCAAAGGCCATCTGCTGAGCATATATCTCTCTATTCTTGGATTATAATGTGGTCTGACACTTCCAAGATCCAGGTTTAAGACCTCTTTTGAGCCATCTCATCTTGCCAGAAAGCAGCGCATCCAGTCCCTTTCCACCCTATCCTACTTTACAGGGCTGTTGAGAGGATGAAGGAGAAGAGCTGTGAGCTCACTGGGGGAAAACTATCCTTTCTTTTCAGACATGTAGAATCATAGCATCTTAAGGGGTACGCAGAAAGAGCCTCCTCAAAGATTGTGTTAATTTTGAACCACAATTATTGAACCCTGGTAATGGTATCCTAGGGACTGCAGCGGCTCAAGTGGCTAAGGCACTGACTGGAAGGCGGGAGGTCGACAGTTCGATTCCCGAGTACTGTAGGACGGAATGAGCTCCGGTCTTTGTCCCAGCTCCTGCCAACCTAGCAGTTTGAAAGCGAGAAATTGCAAGTAGATAAGTAGGGTCCACTTCGGTGGGAAGGTAAACAGTGTTCCATGTGCTCTGGTGTCTAGTCATGCCTGCCACATGACCACAGAAACGTCTGCAGAAGCAGACAGCGCTGGCTCTTTGGCTTTGAAACAGTGATGAGCACTGAACCCTAGAGTCGGATACGACTGGCTTTAGAGCAAGGGAAACCTTTACCTTTGATGGTATCTTTGTGTTACTGGCTAATCTTTCTCACACTAGGTCAGGCGAAAGGAACTACAGAATGAATTCAACAAAAGGTGGCTTCATTTTAGCAATTGCATGTCTGGCCTAGGAACAGGATAAGAACTGGATGGAAAGTGGCATATAAATGTAAATAATGAAAACATCAGAAAGAGAGAGAGAGGCTCTCCTCTGCCACAGCTCAACTCCTGGCATTATGATGATGGAAAAGAAAACAGTCAGATGTTTGGCTCCACACTAGCACAACACACCCTCCCTTCCCAGCCCTGCACAAACCGGTCTTTTCTTACACAAACTGGCCCACTTCATCCCTCTCCCCCACCTCCCCCCTTTGGATCTGTGTGTGTGTGTGTGTGTGTGTGTGTGTGTGTGTGTGTGTGTGTGTGTGTGTGTGTGTGTGTGTGTGTGTGTGTGTGTGTGTGTGTGTGTGTGTGTGTTGCGGCTCAAACTCCCCCTCCCCTCGCTGCAAACTCCCCCTCCCCTCGCCGCCGCTGCCGGCAAGCATCCTTCTCACGGGCTGTCAATCACCGAGCAGCTGCGGGGAGCGGATGATGACTTCAAGGCTAGCAAAGACTGCAGAGAGCCGGACGACTCGAGCTGGCAAAACACCCAGACAGACAGACCTACGCAAACAAACACACACTGGTTTCACAGCTGGATCTTTGATCATGGACTTATGTAGGATCCTGTGTTGCGATCCCCGTAGGATCGGGGCCAGGGAGGAGGGCCGGTTCGTTCTCCCACCTGCTTCCCAGCAATCTCCCCATTGACAAAAACAAAAAACCGTTCCCTGTTCCCGATCTTCCTCCGGAAGCGACTCCCATTCACTTCCATGGGCTCCCCTTGGCCAGATGTTGCAGCTTTAAAGTTGCAAAGGTGGGGGGGTGGGGGGGGAGAGAAACAAGGCAAAAAAATTAAAAAAAATTAAAAAGCACCGCTCCTGTGGAAATCAGATTCCTCCTGCTGAAATTTATTTATTTATTTGCACGCGAACCCCTCGTTTTTACTTCCCACGGGCGCTCCGGAGTGACTCCGGAGTGAAGTTCCGAGGACCGCAACTCGGCAAGTCCGATTTATTTTATTTATTTGTATTATTTCCTTGGCGAGGCGAGGCATCCTCAAACCCAAATGAACGCCTGGGCTTGGGGGGGGGGGGGGGGGGGCTGGGATTGGGTCCTTGCCTTCAAACGTGAAGAAGGATGAAGACCAATATGTGTATATTCCCCCCCCCCTCCACCTCCAATCTCGGTCATCATCAATCAATAAAATTAAAAATAAAATAAAATAAAATCGAGGTCTCAGAGATCACCCCCCCCTCAAAAAAAAGTCCTCTTTTCCAAAAGACTGCTGAGAAAAAACATCACAGCCGCCCCCCACTCCACCACCAGCCGCCCTCTGTGCCCGCCTCTCTCAATGAAATAAAATTGAAATTGAAATAGTGGTTTCTGAGAACCCACAAAAGTCCTCTTTTCCAAAAGACGACTGAGAAAGAACATCACACATCTGTGCCACCATCTCTCAATAAATTAAAATTAAAATAGTGGTTACTGAGAACACCCCCCCCCCCCAAAAAAAGTCTTATTTTTCCAAAAGACTACTGAGAAAGAACGCCACAACTCACCACCACCCCTTGTGCCACCATCTCTTAATAAAATAAAATAAAATAAAATAAAATAAAATAAAATAAAGGTCTCTGAAAAGTCCTCTTTTCCAATAGAATGAAAACAACACGCACCTCCCAAGCATTTCTGGTCCTTAAAGAGTTTTCCATGACCCCCAGCCACCCACCCACCCACCTAGCCACCCCAGCCTCCAGTGCAGAAAGATGGAGAGTGAGACTAGATGTCCTTTCCTGGAGGGGGTCCCCGCGCCTCTGACACCACCTCCTCTTTCTGGGGCTCACCCTGGTTGATCGTCGGGACGGTAGCCATGGCGGGGACTCGATCCGGCGGCAAGCCTCGTCTGCCTCCGTTGGCGGGTCGGGGTCCGACTGCGGCACGGTGGTCCAGCTGCTGGGGCGGGCGGCGGAGGCGAACTGGCGCGGAGTCGAGGTGCCGGAGTTGCTGCGGTTTTCTTTCCCTCCCGGTCTGCTTCTGCTTCGGCTCCCCTCGCGATCCCACTTCTGTCTCTCTTCGCTGCACGTGGGGAAAGGAGGACCAGTGGCAACACGGGAGAGGTGGATCAAGGCGAAAGGGGCGGGGAGAGGAGAAGTGGGGGGCATCTCTGCCCCCCCCCCAAATTGGGGAGGAGCGGTTCGAAAGCAAGAAATTGCAAGAAGATAAACAGGGACCACTTCGGTGGGAACTGGGAAGGTAACAGCGTTCCGTGCGCTCCGGTGTCTAGTCATGCCTGCCACATGACCACGGAAATGTCTGCAGAAGCAGACTCAGACAGCACTGGCTCTTCGGCTTTGAAACAGACATGAGCACTGAATCCTACAGTCGGATACGACTGGCTTTCGAGCAAGGGAAACTTTTACCTTTACTTTACTGCCGCTGAAATGTTGGAGGGCCCCTGGGGGGGAAGGGGGGCACACAGGATTTTCCTACTTTCCTGGACCCTTTCCCCACTCAATTACCATCTGTACCCTGTCAGGGCTGGCCATTTGCTGCTCTAGAGACTTTGCTGCCTGAGACTGGATCAATTCCACCCCCACCACCCCTGAAACTAACTTGTGAAAACCCCACAAGTAACTTTCCCAGGCACTAGATTTAGAAAGGAAGCAATTATATATATATATAATGCGGCCCATTTCATGTGGGCTCCGACCGCCTCCACCACACCAGGAAGTGCCATGTGGTGGAGGAAGGGCAAATTGGCCATCCTGCCCCGAAGCAGTCTGACCTGGCCCCCGGCTTTAAAAGCTTGAGAACTCCTGTACTAATCAATCAAAAATAAACTAACAATAATAACAACTACACTAAAAAGCCATATTTATTTGTATACTTACTTATCTGTTGTGTTAACTCAGGGGTCACCAACCTTTTTAAGTTGGGGGCCGGGTCATGCTCCCTCTTGACAGTTGAAGGGGACAGACTGGTGGTCTCCCCCACTACCACCATTTACAGCTGCCATAAATGCATCTGCGGCTGTCATAAACATATTTACAGCAGTTGTAAATGTGTCTGCAGCTGTTGTAAACACATGTACGGCAGCCATAAATGAGTCCATGGCCAATTCCAGTGGCAGCAGCGGTGACAGCTGGAGCAAGGCCTGGGGCAGGATGATTTGGTGCCATGGGCCGTAGGTTGCCTACCCCTGTGCTAACTAATCACTCTGTACCTCTGCACCTGATGTATATATATTGATGCCATGAAGTCCCACTCTCATGTCTGACAAAAAGTTCGGCAAAACATCCATGCGTACTCAGTCTAGATTTGAAAGGTAGATAGTGAAGGCAGCAACTAATGGTTGTCAAGCATGACTTACTTATAGGCTTCCCTGGCATCTGGATTAGTCATTATTGGATGAAAGATGTTGATCTAAACAATAATGAATTTAGGGCTCCCATGTACCTGGTTCTGTACTGATTATAGTGTTATTTTATTTTATTATTTTATTTTATTTTATTTTGCTTACTTACTTCCCAACATAGTGCATGCATTACACAAAGCAATTTCCAACATAATATAACACAAACGTCAATATAAAAATCCAATAATAAAAAATAACAAATAATACAAACCCAACTAGCCAGCAAAAGCAATTGGCCATAAATACAAGTAAATAAGTGAAAGATTCAGAAAATAATATAGGAAAGCAGGAAAGGAAAAAGGAAAAAGCACCCACTGGGGATGATGTAAGCAAAAACCTCTCTTTAAAGAGATGTTTTCAGGTGTTTATGAAAAAAGTGTTTATGATCACAATGGGGAGAGCATTCCAAAATAATGGGCCTCTCTCACCAAAAAAGCTGTTTTCCTGATGTTGAATCTCCTTTGCTTCTCTCAAAGTTAGACACCGTTATCAAGACAGCTTGAGAGGATCTCATAATGGCCACTTCTGCTTTGGATGATAGATACCAACATCCTTATGCTTAAGCATAGTAATTCATATTACAGATGAATCAATGAGCATTCAGTGAGGCATAATTTTAGAACAGCAGAACTGGAGGGGACCTTGTAGACCAGGAGTTAGCAACCTTTTTAAGTTGGGGGCCGGTTCACGCTCCCTCAGACTGTTGAGGGGGCTGGACTGCTGGTCGCTCCCACTGTAAACTCTGCCATAAATGCATCCCTGGCTGTCATAAATGTGTTTACGACAGCCAGAGCCGCCATCGGGGGGGGGGGGGACCATCAGGACTCTCATGCCGGGCCCAGAGATGATGGGGGCCCGGCGGTGCTGGGAAACCACTGATCTGCGCATGCACAAACCAACCACGCTTGCACAGAAAACCACAGGGGCATGACCAAAATGTGTGTGGGGGGGTGCGTACCGAGCCAGGAAATGTCTAATGACAGCCATAAACATGTCTGCAGCCACTGTAAATGGCAGTGGGCGACAACAGCAGTTAGAGCAAGGGTGGGGGCCAGATGATTTTGCACCATTGGCCAAATTTGGTACATGGGCCATAGGTTGCCGACCCCTGTTACAGATCATCGAGTCCAGCTCCTGTTAAGGAGGCACAGTGGGAAATCGAAGCCCCAGCCAGATGCCTAACTCACTGAGCTTTCCATTAGTCGTACTAGTAAGCCACAGTTAGAGTAGGCTCATTTCAATCAGTGGAACTAATGAAAGAGTTGACTCCCCATACTCCTATTGATTCAGTTGGACTACTATAGTGCAATTTACTATGCTAGGCAACAGAAATCTGGCAAATATGCATTTCCCACCTTTTTGCAATGTAGTTGGTTACATGTTCTACTTTGGGGTGTTTCCTGATCCTTTGTGATTGTGGAGACAACAGAATCCTGCAACGCAATTCAGTTGCTTCCTTTCCTTTCTGTTAGGATTTTAAGAGTTATTGACACTCAAGATGGAAATCATCTTGCTTACAGAGAGTATGTTCCTTTTCATTTATTCTCTTGTACTGAGTAACTCAGATGGCTGGTTAGTTCAGTGGCTTAGAAAACTAGTTGTGGAGCCAGAGGTTGCAAGTTCAATTCCCCACTGTACCTCCTCAATAGGAAAGCCAGCCTCTACAGACTTGAAAAAGCTGCACAGTCCCCAAAAATAAAGCACACAGAAAAAGGGAATTGGAAAACATTTCTGAGTGTTCTCTACATAGAACACCTTGGAAAAGGTTACCATTAACTAGAATTAACTTGACAACATGTAATTATTATTATTAAAGGTAAAGGTCTCCCTTGCCTGAAAGCCAGTCATGTTCAGCTCTAGGGTACATGCTCATCTCAGTTTACAGCCAAAGAGCCAACACAGTCTGTGTCTGCAGATGTTTTCATGGTCATGTGGCAGATACCGGAGTGCATGGAACACTGCTACCTTTTCTGCCAAAGCAGTACCTATTTATCTACTTGCAATTTCTTTCTTTCAAACAGCTAGGTTGGCAGGAGCTGGGAGAAATGATGGGAGCTCACTTTGTTGCACAGCACTCTGGTCTCAAATTGCTGATCTGCCAAGCTCATCAAGCTCAGCATCTTAGCATCGAAGCCACTATGGCCACAATTATTATTATTACTGAGTAACTAAAGCAGAAATCTTACTGATAGGGCATGTTCTCTCGTAAAAACAATTTAATTCAGGACCACTTAATCTTTGTTTTTGGTTTAGGTGTTTGTCTATTTGCTTTTTGGTTCAGGACCACTCCTCCTCATACATGGTCCCAGGCATGCATTTTAACAGATACAACTCTATGAGACAAGTGCTATTCCAGATATTGTTGGGCTGCAACTCCCAACATCCGTTGGATAGGGATAATGAGAGATCCAGTCCAAAAACACTGGAACATTAAAAGCGAGACAAGTCTAAACTAGGCTTGATTAATTTCTACCTTCCCATATATTGTTGAACCACAGTTCCCATTGGTCATCCTAGCTGGGACTGATAGCAGACCTTGTCCATAAGGTTTAGAAAAACCCAGGTTAGGGAAGGTAGGGTTTGAGCAGTGAAGTCCTCTTCTGCCTCAAGTGCCATATCTGTTCCAGATATTGGCTATCACAGTGCTGGTGAACCTTGGCACTCCAGCTGTTCTTGAACTTCAATTCCCAGAAGCCTAAGTCAGCATCCCTGCTGATCAGGGTTTCTGGGAATTGAAGTTCAAGAACAGCTGGAGTGCCAAGGTTTGCCATCACTGGGCTATCATCATGGCTGACAGTCTTTCTGTTCTTAACTCCTCAGAACAGTTCTTCCAAGGACATGGCACACCAGTCTCTTGGGTTCTTCAGCCATGAAGTCCGTCTACATCCAGGGCGTCTCTTCCCAGGGATCTTTCCAGTGAAGCAGGAATGGGGGAAACCCAAATTCAGAACTTGATCATGAAGCTGACTGAGTAAAGGATACTAAGTCCCTGCCCTACTTCACCTGCCCTACTTCACAGGATTTCCTGTAAGAATAGATGGGGAGGAACTGTGAATTCTGCTTAAGCTGGATGAACATATAATAAAAATAGCCAGGAATGGTTTTCCCGGAATACACAATGAGGTCTCTGTCTACTCTAGCATTCAGCTCCATGAGCAGATCTTTTTGGAACATCAGAGACAGAGGACTAAGGTCATAGCAGGCTTCTTCCTTCCGCATCTGCTCATCAGAGATAGCTTTGGATCTGAACATGGAAGATGTGAAGGCCAACCTACTGCTTTTTAGATCAGGTGTTGACAAGATGTGGCCCCATTGGCTATGTTGGCAAGGCTGATGGAATGTGTGCTTCAATGATGTCAAGGGGGACAAAAGGCACTTATCCCTCCTCTCAATGTTTTCAACTGCAACTCCCATTATCCACGACCACCCTTCCCTGACATGGGTTCCTTCCCAATGTATGAACATATATATCCCATCATCCCCAACTCTGAGCCATGCTAGTTTGGGTGAAGGGATTTGTAGGCCAAACATCTGGAGGAACCTGGATTAGGAAAGTCTGTTTAGGGAAGTTAAAACCTTACTGGAGCTTCTTGCTTGTAGCGACCATGCCTAGCAGTAGATTAATTTCTAATGGAGAGATGTAGGAGATTATAAACAGAGAAGGATGAGGAGGGGAAAGTTCTTGCAAGGACAGCCCGATCCAGTTTTCTGTGGTCACATGTAAGGTGGGGAGCTTTTTTGACAACAAAAGCACTCTCTCAAATTGTGCGTCAAGGTTATTATGAGGAGAGAAGTGGCAGCTGTGGAAAGGCCGTCTTTATGCAGCCCTTAACTGGATTGCAGAAGAAATGGTCATGTGACCACATGATGAACTGAGGCACAATTCATTTTTATAAAGGATTAGCCCAACGCATAAGGGATAAACACAGCCCTGAGGCTCAGAAATAGAACATATAGGTTGAGAAAATGGAGTCGTTGGCGGGTAAGTTTGGCCTTTCAGAAGCTATGGCCTGTGATGCCCATAATTTCTTCCTATTAGCCATGGTGGATGGTACTACTGGAAGTCCCAAAACAGGCTGTACTCCCTTAGCATTAGGTGCTGGGGATTAGCAACAGGGGATGTTGATTGTTGACATCATGTCCCATTTGTGATCATTTGGAAGCCACTTTGGATGACTGAATATGGAATCGGAGCTAATCTGCACCATTTAAACAGAAAAAGATACCAAACTGGAATAGACGGCATGAGCCTCTTTGAATACATCCCCATCATTCTTTACTTGGAGTTGTGGTGTCTAGGGTTGTGGTATCCGCGGACACAATTGGCAAACTGTCCCTGACAGAACCACGGTTCGGGAGAACGCTCCCTTGAGCCTTGGTTCCGAGGGGACAGGAATTGGGGGAGCAGAATATTAGATAGGGTTTAATTCACCCACAGCTGACCAGACAAGCAGCTTGGACAATAGGAAGCTGAAGGACTAACTCGCTAGTCATGTAATAGGTAATATCGCACCCGCGGATTACCCTAAGTCCGGAACCAATAACAGCCACATGTTTACCCCAAGATAGTTTGGAACAATGGATTTCCCCTGTCATTGATTAAGTTGGTTAATTAACTTCCCCTGAAGAGTTTCCCAATTAACTCGTGTAAACATGGCATGTGGATCGTAGTTCTTTCTGACGCAGCCTGAACATAATATATACTGATGATTTTCCCTCATTAAATCACTGGTCTTCGCTCCATCTTGCCTCGTGTCTCATTGCTTGACCAGTCTCCTCCGGGACCCAACGGCCGCTCAGCGGCCCCGATCCAACATAGGGTTGATGGAAATTGGTTTCCAGTAACATCTCAAGGACTACATGTCTTCTATCCTTTTAGTATAGTAATTGTGTGTCATCTACCCAGTTACTTTATGGTAACCTTTTCAAATGCTTTCTAGGTAGAGAATACACCGAGGTTCTGTAGGTATTTGTCTGTGGAGCCATAGTTTTGGGAATTTGATTTCTCCCTGTGCTTTGTAGAACAGCCAGCCTATGTGAACTTAAAGTAAAGGTAAAGGTTTCCCTTGCTCGAAAGCCAGTCGTATCCAACTCTAGGGTTCAGTGCTCATCTGTTTCAAAGCCGAAGATCCAGTGCTGTCTGCTTCTGCAGACGTTTCTGTGGTCATGTGGCAGGCATGACTAGACACCAGAGAGCACGGAACACTGTTACCTTCCTACTGAAGTGGTCCCTATTTATCTACTTGCAATTTCTTGCTTTCGAACTGCTAGGTTGGCAGGAGCTGGGACTCCTACAAGAAGGGTGTGTGAAATCACTTCTGAGTACACCGCGGCTAGAGAGGATCTCTGAGTCAAAATTCACTTTATGACATGCAACCATTATGCCAGTAACTAGGATATCACAAATAAAAGTTCAGTGGAAGCTAGTGTGTTAATATGCTGTAGGCTGTGAAATTCTCACCTGAGACACCATTTAAAAATAGGGCTTCATATCCAGCCTCCACCTCTGACGTGGTAAAGGTCACAGTTCTATCACCTTAATCTACATAATGTTGACTTGAGCTATACATTTAACTGAAGCAAATGTTAAGGCAGACTGCAGTATAGCAGTGTTCCTCAAACTGGTTCGCCAGGTGCTCTTGGACTTCAATTACCAGCAGCCCAAGTCAGGATATGCCTGCTGATCAGGGCTTCTGGGAATTGAAGTCCATGAATATCTGGAGATCCAAATTTGAGGAACACTGCACTATAGAATCATAGAATCCCTGAGTTGGCAGGGGCCTTTTAGGCAAAAAAAACCCCAATTACATTTATAAACTGATGGTTTCTGAACTCTCTGCGACAAACCAGGAAAGGGACCTTGGTGTCCTGGTGGACAACTCAATGAAGGTGTCAACCCAGTGTGCCTCAGCTGTGAAAAAAGCAAACTCAATGCTAGGGATCATTAGGAAGGGTATAGAAAATAAGTCAGCAAGTGTCATTTTGCCTCTTTATAAATCTATGGTGAGGCCCCATCTGGAATACTGTGTACAGTTCTGGTCGCCATACCTCCAGAAGAATATTATGGAGCTGGAAAAAGTGCAGAGGAGGGCAACCAGAATGATTAGGGGACTGGAACACCTTCCTTACCATCTGAGGCTGCAACGGTTGGGCCTCTTCACTCTTGAACGACGACGTCTAAGAGGTGACCTGATTGAAGTTTATAAAATCATGCACGCGGTGGACAAAGTAGATAAGGAAAAACTGTTTTCCCTATTGCACAACACTAGAACTAGTGGACACTCCATGAAACTTTTGGGTACTAGTTCTCAAACAAATAAGAGAAAGTACTTTTTCACCCAGAGGATCACTGGTCTATGGAACTCCCTGCCAGAAGAAGTGGTGACAGCTGTCAGTCTTGACAGCTTTAAGAAAGGATTAGACAAGTTCATGGAGGACAAGGGTATCAATAGCTATAATTATGGATACTTAAGGACAACCTCGGGGTTGGAGAGATAAGCAGGATATCTCTCAGTGCTATTTCCAGGGAATCCTAAGCAGGTGAAGGCATCTGCTTGGGAATACCCTGAAGGAAATGGTGAGCCACTGTGTGAGACAGAATGCTGGACTGGATGGACTGTGGCCTGTTCCAGCAAGGCTGTTCTTATGTTCTTATGTTCAAGAATCCAAATCAATGCAGATCTGATATATGGTTGCCCAATTCTCTCTTGAATACTTCCAGTGTTGGAGCGCTCACCACCTCTCGAGGCAGTTGGTTCCACTGTTGTACTGCTCTAACCATTAAGACGTTTTTCCTGATACAGTAAAACCCCGACTTACATGTGCCCCGAGTTATATAAAATTCGACTTACATAATGATTTTGTGTTAAAACCATGTCCCAATTTACATAAATGTCCCAATTTACATAAATATATGTAACACGATTTCCTATGAGTTTGCTTTGAGTTACATAAAAAATTCATTTTTCCTATGGGTTTGCTTCGAGTTACATAAAAATGATTTTTTTTCCTATGGGTTTGCTTCAAGTTACATAAAAAACTGATTTAAGCAAAAGCCTACGGAACGGACTTTTTACGTAAGTAGGGGTTTTACTGTATTCAGCCTACATACGGCTTCCTGTAGTTTCAACACATTATTACGTATCCTGCACTCTGGGATAATCAAGAACAGATCCTGCCCTCCTTCTTTATGATTTTCTTTTCGGCATTTTAAGAGTGCTAGCATATATCTTCTTAATCTCCTTTTCTCAAGGCTAAACATGGCCAGTTCCTTCTGTCTTTCCTCATATGGCTTGGTTTATATGTTGGTATACAGCAGCCTTTTCAGAGTAACTATCAACAGAAAGGCAGGTTTCTGCTATTGCCAAAGCATCTTATCTTTGGAATCATTATGTAGTGGAACTCCAGATAATGACAGGACCGGATAAGGACAAATCCGCATAACGACTCGTTCGTTATGCACCACATGATGCTCCACTTAAGGACAAAAAATGCCAAAAAACATCCTTATTTGGGGCATTTGGTATCGATGCTCTGGATAATGATGTTTTTTGGCATGTTTTCTCTCTCGTCCTTATGCGGAGCATCTCCCATAGGGACCACATAGCATCAAAATCCGGATAACACGACTTGTGGAACCAGTTTTTGTCGTTATCCGGAGTTCCACTGTATTCTTAAGTTGTTCCTGAGACCATGAGATCTTGAAATGTGTGTTTGTGTTTTTAAGGAAAAGAGAAACAAAGGGGGAGAAGGAATGAATGAGATTAATAAAATAAATGTTTTTGATCAATGTAAACACTCACATTGAATATAAATATACAGCATTATCCTTTAAAGTGCCCAAATATTTTGCCCTCCCCCCTCCTTTCCTCTTTTAATTTTGCCAAAATAACTAGACTCTGTGGGTTTTATAAAGCGGGGTCATATCTTCTCTCAGCTCATGTCTGTTTTTTGTTTTCTATTTCAGCCTGACCAATAAAGCCAGCTGGTGATTTAGGGAGAAAGCATCTCATTTTATTCTAATTCACATTGTATTGGAAGAGCCTGCCCAGTCCCAGACCATTGTGTTGACTGAATTGCTCTTCTCAAGCTTGTCTGTTAATAGACTTCATAAAAAACAAAAGCAGGTTGGTAACCTCATAGAAATTGCCCAGCTGCCTGGATGGAGCAGATGATATTCCCAAATTTCACTAGTTCTCTAAAGCTAGACAAACTCTCTTCTGAAGATAATGTCTGTCTGTGCCATTTGTCTGAATTAGAGCTTGAAAAAAATATTAATGAACTTTTTCGGAATTCCCCAGACTAGATTCTGACAGCTATAATGCAAATAAATAAATAAATAAATAAATAAATAAATAAATAAATAAATAAATAAATAAACAAACAAACAAACAAACAAACAAACAAACAAACAAATAAATAAAGTATAATATAATATAATATAATATAATATAATATAATATAATATAATATAATATAATGCAAAATAAATAAATAAAGGGGTGGTACATTTTCCCATCAATCGGCAAATGAGAACTCCTTATCCTGTTGCAATTAACCTGTGAGTCACCTAGAGAGTGCACTAAGTGCTATGGAGTGGTAAGGTATCCTTGCTCAAAACCCAGACATATCTGACTCTAGGGTGCAGTGTTCATCTCCGTTTACAGCCCAAGAGCCAGCTAGCAGTTTGAAAGCAAGAACTTGCAAGTAGATAAATAGGGACCAATTCAGTGGGAAGGTAACAGCATTCCATGTGGTCCAGTGTCTAGTCATGCCTATCATATGACCAGAGAAACATCTGCAGATGCAGATAGCCCTGGCTTGTTGGCTATAAACAGAAATGAGCACCGCACCCTAGAGTCGGATACGACTGGCTTTTGAGCAATGGCCCACAGCAAGTAAAGAAAGAAGCAGTATTTATAGTGAATGGAGGTACCAGGAGACTGAACCTAGCTTTGTTTATGCAAAACGCATGCTCTGCTGCTGAATCACCTTTCTTCCGTAAAAGAATGGAGAGTTTAACTCCAAAATAGGCAGCCAGCTGTCTGAACCCTGTCGATGTCAAAACACCCAGAACATTCATCCAGGCCAATTAATTATCCGGGCATCACTCTGCATTTGCTAGCATGATGGTGTGGTAGTCACTGCCCTCTTTGGAAATCTGCCTTCTTCGAAATTGAAACACATATTGAAGGCTTCCAATCTGTGATCTATTATTTTGTTTTCCATACTTGTTGGCACATTCTTGTCTGGATTTTGATAGACTCTGTCTGTGTAGCTTGAAATAGCTATATTGACATTCTGTTTATTCCTGGTATGGTACTATATTCTAATTGCTCTCAGCAATTTCACTTCACTTCTAAAATTCCACATTCCTTGTCAGAAAATCCTTGTTTAGAGGATTTGTCTATCCTTACATCTGTTTCATATAGTTCTTCAATACAGTGTTTCCATGTTCTCATTATAACCTAATAATACAACCCCCTGGTAATTTTTCACCATTCCTGATATATGCTTAAATCTCCCTAGATTTCTTTGCTCTTATGGAAGAGGTATCTTGTTTTCTATTTTATTTTATTTTTGTTGTCCTTTTCTATTTCTTTGCAATTATTATAATAATAATTCTCTGAGTTATTACATGCAAATCACCAAACAGTTGTACGCATTTAGAATTCTGACCTTATTTCTGCCACTTTTTACTTTGGTGTCACCTCTCATGTTAGTCATTGTGGGAACTTCATTAACCATCCATTTATAGGTTTCTTCTGACTATAGTATTTTTTCAATCTTCCTTGACGATAGTCTTTGGTTTACAACATTCACAGTTCTTTTGGCTCATGCTCAGTTGAATCTAATAATGCAAATCTTTTCTTTACATAGGTTTTTTAATTCTTGAAAAATGTTGTTTGAATTATATTTTGGTACTATGGTTGTTTTAATAGTGTTCTTGGGGTACACAAAAAGAGCCTTGAAGATTGTGGCATTTTTGAACCACAATCGGGTGTGCCCTGGTAATGGCAATCTTGTGTTGCCGGCTAATCTTTCTTACACTAGGTCAGGCAAAAGGAACTGCGGAATGAACTCACCAAAAGGTGCCTTCCTTTTGGAAGTTTCATGTCTGACCTAGAGATGGAAGAAGAAGTAATACTGTTCTTCATCTATTCTAATTTTTGATATTAATAGTTCACAGTTTGTTTCCAGTCTTATTTTTGCAGAGAAAATAAACTTCCTCTTTTATCACTTCAAGTGCCGAGGGATTTAATCTTATAGTCCAGGGATTCTCAACCTTGTGCCCACAGGCCAGATGTGGTCCACAGCACCATTACATGTGGGCCCCCACTGGAGGAAGGGCAAAATGACCATCCAGCCACTGAAGCTGTCTGAGGGAGCGTGACCTGGCCTCCGGCATAAAAAGTTTGAGAATCCTCTATATAGTCTGTTGAATTTGTGTGTTGGCCACCCAGTCTACAATAATTTGGTGGATTACTTGAAACATGTATTTTCAATAAACAAATTGTTGGCTTCACAGAATTCTATGAGTCTCCTGTTCAAGTTCTGAATCCAAGACTGAATTCTCCATCCATATTATTTCTTACAGGACTTACATAACAATGACTTCCTTAAGTCACAACTAGTCTAGGCCCATTTAGATCTATGAAACATAACTCACCCAATCCCAACTGACTCACTGGTCTTACCTTGGTGCAATTTTTTAAACAAAATAACTGGATTTCAACCCTGCAGGTATACTACCTCTCAGGGCTGGTCTTTCCATGAGGCACAGTATAGCACCAGCTTTAGGCAACCGATCTGGGGTGTCGTGAAAAAGAAACAGGTAGTTTAATATTTGATTTGTTCTTGTTGTATTTTCAGACAGTGGGAGATGTGCTTGTGAATGTTCTGGCTCATATGCCAAAAATGAGTTGGCTAGTTTGGGGTGAGATTAAGTTTGGGTAGAGGGAAGAGGGGCAATATTTACTTTTCTACGTCATTGGCTGGCTCTGCTACCTCTAGTACTGAACACAGTACATATCTACTAAAGCTAATATAATAATAATATCTGGTCAATTCCAATCTGATTTACAGTGACCTTTTCTAGGGGTTTCTATATAGAGAATACTCAGAAGTGGTTTAATATTCCCTTCTTGTAGGGATGTTGTGGGACTGTGCAGCTTTCCCATGCCTACAAAGGTTGGCTTTTCTCCCAAGAAACACAGTGGGGGATTAAACTCTCAAACTCTGACTCCAGAGTCATATATCTAAGCCACTAAACTATCCAGCCATCTGGGGTTAATATACCCCCATTATAGTCCTTATCCTCCATGAGTTTATCCACCTCCCTGTTCAAGCTATCCTAAATAAACACACCATTTATTTGGGTTCCTTCTTTCAGTTTGAATGGTCATGTGGAAATGCATTAAACCAAAGATGACTGACTGCTCACACTGGTTGTCAGAGAATGTCTCCGAATGATTAAACACAAGTGAATAGCAGCACAAAACCTCCACATGTTGATAAAGAATCCATATTTTCCAAGGTCTGTAAAAAGCCTATTCATAGCATGAGAAGTGGGAGGCCACCCCCCTACCCCCCAACAGCAGCATGAAAGCCAAAACCCCAGGTCAGAAGCAAAGACACAGCAGTGATTCCCAAACTGAGGAACTGCCTGCTAAGAAAGGCCAGGCTCATCTTCTTTCTTTTGTGTCTTTGCCCACGGATATTTTTAAAAAAAGAAAATTAAAGAGTTGAGTTTTGGTAATTGACTGGCTGCTGAAGATAAGGCTTGTGACCTGGTGAGTCTGTTTCATTTCTGAGGGGAAGTACTGCAAAATCAGTTTTCCAGTTCTTTTAAATCAGGTTCCAGATTTGTTTTGTTTTTGTAGTTATTCTTGTTTTGTGTTTTAAATTGGAGACGTTTAGTTAATAGGCTCATAAGTTGCCCTGACCATTGGGAGAAAGGTAGGATAGAAATCAAATAGCTAGCTAAATAAATAAACAAACATGAACTATCTGCCCCATACAGATTCCTCACCTATGCTTATAGGACAGTGATAGCTAACCTTGGCACTCCAGGGGTTCTTGGACTTCAATTCCCAGAAGCCCATGTCAGCACTCCTGATGATCAGGGATTCTGGGAAATGAAGTTCAAGAACACCTGGAGTGCCAAGGTTTCCCATCACTGCTATAGGAGGAGGAGGGGAATTGACCACACTTTCAGGTGGATTTATAAGCCATGGCCAATCTTTTGTCCATTCTGGGGAGTCTGAGGAAGAGCAAAGCCAACCACTCTCAGGGGACATTTTAAAGTGTTGACTGGACCCTGACTTCAGGAATCAGCTGGTGTTTGCAGATGTTAGCTTGTGAGGTTTTCTCTCCTTGTTCTCTTTCCCCATGCAGTAGGATGCCCAACTGAGGATGATTGCAAGGCACAGTATTGGCAATGACCAGAAACTAATTGTAGTCCCAACTTGACTATTTCAACCAATTGTATTGGCAAAAATACTGACCAATGGATCTACCTTCACCAGGATTATCATTTGGCTTTAGGCCAGGGTCTTCAATTATTCCTCAAATATTCCAATCAGGATTGTCTGGCCGGACATCCCGCTATGGTAATGGAGTAGACCGTTGTTGTGTTCTATTACTGTACCTTTTACAATGTATCCATTCACGTGTATCCAATGTAACCATGCTTGTGTAACATTATAACCAGCAGCTGCTTAACTGTAGCCCTTACAATAGGACGCGAGCTAATGACCACCGGGTGGCAATAGCGAGCGTTCAAGCTCTCCTGGCCCAGACTCACCAGCAAACAACAGCGCGGGAAGATTCCCGCCATCACCTACACCTGGACAAGGAGGGCGTGACCGTCCATGACGTCACGCGGACAGTAACCAATAGACTGTCGAGGAGCCACATTCAAAATGTATAGCCACCGTATATATTGAGCTACCCATCCGCCATTACCTCATGTTCCCCTGGATCATCATGCAATAAACCTGTGTTAAGCCAACCCTTCGGCTGTTTCATTGTCTCTGGTCCCATACACTAAATTGGCGACGAAGGTGGGATGATGGCTGCCCACGGGACCAAGACATGCGCCGGTTTCGAAATCAGGAGACTGGCAGACTGGGACATCTTCGAGATGGACTTCCAGGGAGCCCTGGTGGAATCCGAAGTCACGGATGAGGCAAAGAAAAGGGCCATCTTCACCAGGATGCTGGGGCCAGACACCAAGAGGGTCTTGGTGGACCTGATCGCGCCGAAGAGGGTGAGTGAATTCAAGGTGAAAGAGCTCATGCACATGCTGCGCGAGTACTTCCGGCCCTCGACGGCGATGTTCCCCACTCGGAGCGCGTTTTGGAGGCGAGTCCAAGCGCCCGGGGAGACGGTCGCCGACTTCGCAGCAGCCCTGCGACTGGCGGCCGGCCCATGCAAATGGGAGAACGCAGAAATCACACTAAGAGACTGCGTGCTGTGCGGCCTGAGCGACGCCGAAACTCAGCGCACATTGATGAACCGGGAGCCACCCCCCACGTTGCAGGAGGTCCTGAAGGAGGCACAAGCCGCGGAAGCTACGAAGGCCGGGGTCCAGGAGCTCCAGGACTGGCGGCCAAAGACGGGCAAGGCAGAGACTTCAGTGCACGTTTCGGTGCACGTGGCCCGGCGAGTTTCAAAGTCGTCCGCGGAGAGCAGCGACGACGAGGACGTCCGGAAGGTCCGGAAGGAGGGCCGGCGTTGCGACGGCTGCGGAGCGAACCACGACCGTGCCAAATGCCCCTTCAGAAAGGCCGAGTGTCATAACTGCGGCCGCCGCGGGCACATCGCCAAGGTCTGCAGGAAACGGCGCGAGGCCCGGAAGAGCTCGAGAGACCGCGCGACGAGACCCAAGGACAGCACCCAGGCCACGAGGAAGCGAGACGGCGTGGGCCGCATCGCCGACGACAGCGAGGACGACGCACCGGTGTTCAGCGTGTCCGCGGGACACCCCCGTTACTTTGTTGAGGTACTAGTACAAGGGGCCCCCATTAGGATGGAAATTGACTCGGGTTCCTCATATTCCATCATTCCCCAGAAGGAGTTTCTGAAAATTGCCCCCCACGTGCGGCCCAAACTCAAAGCTTTGAGGTCCACGCTACGGGACGTGCAAGGGAACTGCATTCCAGTGTTGGGGGTTGGAAAATTTCAGGTCCAATTTAAGAAACACGCCGCGACCCTCCCCCTAGTTGTTCTTAAAGGGGGGAATTGCAGCCTCCTCGGGACTCAATGGTTCCAGCCCCTGGGTTTGTTCATTGGGGGGGTGCACGCCGTTACCGTTGGGACTGACCCGATTCAGGAGGTGTGCGACGCGCACCCCGAAGTCTTCAAAAAGGGACTTGGGAAATTTAAGGGACCCCCAGTAGCCTTCGACCTAGACCCTGAGGTCCGTCCAATAAGACTCAAACCGCGCCGGGTGCCATTCGCGCTCAAGGACAAAATAGAGGCGGAACTGGACAAATTGGTGGGCCAGGGGATTCTTGTTCCTGTTGATTCTGCGGAGTGGGAAACTCCAATTGTAACAGCACTAAAGGCCAACGGGGAGGTGCGCATATGCGCTGATTACAAGTGCACCATCAACAAGGCCATTCGCCCTAATGCGTATCCGGTGCCGGTAGTCAGCCATTTGCTGGCCAGGTTACATGGGGGAAAGTGTTTCGCTAAGCTCGACTTAGCACAAGCCTACCAGCAGCTCTCGGTGACCCCAGCCGCAGCGGCTGCCCAAACCATAGTCACCCATAAGGGGGCATTCCAGGTGACGCGCCTTCAGTTCGGCGTAAACTCGGCGCCTGGAATTTTCCAGTCACTTGTGGAACGCCTCCTGAAGGGGCTCGAGGGGGTGTTGCCTTATTTTGATGACGTCTTGATAACGGGGGGGAGTCGGGCTGAATTGGCAAAGAGGTTGGGCAAGGTTCTAGCGATATTTGAAAAGGCGGGGTTGAGACTGCGAAAAGACAAATGCGTCTTCTTCGCGACCGAGGTCGAATTCCTAGGGTTCTGTGTCACTCCTGAGGGAATAAGGCCGTCCACATCTAAGGTAGCCGCCATCAAGAAAGCCCCTCGCCCCACCTCCAAGCCCGAGTTGCAGTCGTTCCTAGGGCTGCTGAATTTTTACCACTCCTTCCTTCCCCGGAAAGCAGCCGTGGCCGAACCGTTGCACAGATTGCTTAAAAAGGACGAGGCATGGAAGTGGGGCGACGAGCAAGAGAGGGCATTTACTGAGCTAAAGCAGCTTCTGGCGTCTGATGCCATCCTCACCCATTTCAACCCCAGGCGCCCAGTGGTCCTGATCTGTGACGCATCCCCGGTGGGGGTGGGGGCGGTGCTGTGCCACGTGCTGGAAAACGGAAGGGAGGCCCCGATAGCGTTCTATTCCAGGTCCCTGTCCCAAGCGGAGAGAAACTACGCCCAGACAGACAGGGAAGCATTAGCGATAATTGCGGGAACAAAAAAGTTCCACGACTTCCTGTACGGCCGCCCCTTCACAATCGTAACCGATCACAAGCCCCTGCTAGGCATTTTTACCGCGGACAAGCCCACGCCACAGATCCTGTCCCCAAGGATGCTTAGGTGGGCCATTTTCCTCAACGCGTATCAGCACGCGTTAGTGTACAGGCCCGGGAGGGAAATCAGCCATGCGGACGCTCTATCGAGGTCCCCCCTTCCCCAGGATAACAGCCACGTGGGCGGGGAGGAGCCAGACCACCAGGTGCTGATGATAGAGGTCCTCGACTCGCCCCCAATACTGCCCGCCGACATCGGCAAGGCGACCGGCAAGGACAACATTTTAGCAAAGGTTAGCTCCTGGGTGCAGAAAGGGTGGCCAGCGTCCTCCCCGGCAGCAGAGTTCAACCCATTTTTTCGAAAGAAGTTAGAGTTGTCCCTTGAGAGGGGATGCCTTCTGTGGGGCCAGCGAGTAGTAATCCCGGCGTCCTTACGACCGCGGGTACTCAAACTCCTGCACGTCAGTCATCCTGGAATTGTGCGCTCCAAAGCCCTGGCATGGAGCTATTTCTGGTGGCCCCAGCTAGACGCCGACATCGAGCACATGGTCGGCACTTGTGAGCCTTGCCAAAGCTCCAGACCAGAAGAAGCCCGCCTGCCTCACAGGGAGTGGGACGCGGCGAAGGGGCCGTGGTGCCGGATTCATGTAGACTTTGCTGGCCCGTTCCGTGGGACGCTGTTTCTCCTTGTGGTGGATGCCTTCTCCAAGTGGTTGGAGGTCATTCCGGTTACAAGCACGTCCACGGCCACAACCATAAAGCACTTGCGGAGGGTTTTTTCCACGTTCGGTTTACCCGACACCCTCGTAAGCGACAACGCAAGTTGTTTCACGTCCTCGGAGTTCAGGGCATTCACAGAAATCAATGCCATTCGGCACATCACCTCCGCTCCTTTTCACCCTGCCACAAACGGCCAAGTAGTGCACCTTGTGCGCACCACCAAGGCCGCGCTGCGGCGCATGGGGCCCGGGGACCTAAACCATCAAGTGTGCCAGTTTCTGCTAGGTTACAGAGTGACTCCCCTAGCTTCAGGATACTCCCCCGCGGAGCTGCTTATGCGCAGGAAACTGACCACCATACTAACCAGGCTAGACCCCACGAGAATAGAGGACAAGGGGAAGAACATTGGGATAGAGGACACAAAGAGTTTCGACGTGGGTGCCCCCGTGTATTGCAGGAATTACGCCAGCGCGGGGCCGGCCTGGGTACCAGGCGTCATCTTAGAGCGGACCGGTCCTGTCTCGTACTGCGTCGAGACCGGCACAGGTCTACTCTGGAGGCGGCACGCAGACCAGCTCCGGCGCAGGGTCCCCGACGAGCAGGGCATGGACCGCGGGAAACAGGATTCAGCGTTAGGGTTCTCCCCCACCCGTTCAGCCCAAGGGGGAGGAAAGGGGGGCCATGGGTCCCCACCAAGGGGGGAGGAAAGGGAATCTGTCCTCGTAGACATCCTGCGGGATCAGTCAGCAGAGAGAAGGGAAGCCGATCTCATAGATATCCCGCGGGATCTTCCCACTAATACGGATACCCCAACAGAGTTAGATTTTGATTTTCAGAACCGGGGAAGTTTTGCGGAGTGGTCCCCACCCGTCCAAGTGAGAAGAGGGGTTTTTCGTTAGCCTCGAGTGTCTCCGGTCTGCCCACAATGGAGTTTTTCCCTTCCCCCAAAACCGCCAAACCACAGCAAGCCTCTAACAAGTCTCCCTCTCCCGTTTCAGGACAAGGGACCAGGGAATGAGGAAGCAGTAGCGTCCCTGGGGCAGGTCAGCCCACATCGCGGCCCAAACGCGTTTGCAATAAGCCATCTTGGCTGAGGGACTTCGTCCCATCCTAGGGGGGAGGGATGTTGTGTTCTATTACTGTACCTTTTACAATGTATCCATTCACGTGTATCCAATGTAACCATGCTTGTGTAACATTATAACCAGCAGCTGCTTAACTGTAGCCCTTACAATAGGACGCGAGCTAATGACCACCGGGTGGCAATAGCGAGCGTTCAAGCTCTCCTGGCCCAGACTCACCAGCAAACAACAGCGCGGGAAGATTCCCGCCATCACCTACACCTGGACAAGGAGGGCGTGACCGTCCATGACGTCACGCGGACAGTAACCAATAGACTGTCGAGGAGCCACATTCAAAATGTATAGCCACCGTATATATTGAGCTACCCATCCGCCATTACCTCATGTTCCCCCGGATCATCATGCAATAAACCTGTGTTAAGCCAACCCTTCGGCTGTTTCATTGTCTCTGGTCCCATACACTAAAACCGTACAGCCAGAGACTCAATGCCGAGTAAATAACCTGACTCCGCAAAGGGGTCAATGGCTACAAATGGAGGAAATGTGACTCAGTGGAGGAAATGTGACTGGAAACCATCATATTGGGCCCAACAGCAAAATGAGCAGAGGAGGAACCACTTCACTATTCTGATTCCCAATGGTCATGGAGGTGGAAGAAGCCATGCCAGATGGACTGGCTGTGAAAGCACACCTTGTTAATAAGTTCAAGGCTGTGGCAGTCCATTACAGTGATTTTAACCTGTTCCATAGGGTTCGTTGTTGTACGAAACAATTGCTATATGATGCATGCATCGTGTAACGACTTCCCCTATGGGATGCATCGTACAACATTTTTTCCGCTAAGTGGTTTTTCCCATTGAAAAATTGTTGTACGGATTTTTTCCATAGGGAAAATTGTTATGCGGATGCCATTTCTGCCCAAAACCTAGTTGTTATGCGATTTCATTGCTATACAGGGCGATTGTTGTATGAGGTTCCACTGTATTTGGATACAAGTAACAGACGCTGCGCCGACAATTATTCCAATTAGTCTGATATCCCAAGATGTGTTGTTTGAGGCTGGGAAAAAGATTTCCCTTGGTTGCATGTGAGGGAGTGCATGACTTCTTGGGTTTTGTGTCCAAACTTTGCTGTATAATAATAATAATAATAATAATAATAATAATAATAATAATAATAATAATAATAATAATAATAATAATAATAATAATAATAATAATAATAATAATAATAATAATAATAATAATAATAATAATAATAATAATAATAATAATTTCATGTGAGAAATTATTCTGGGTTGAAAGGATTTTTGCTGGAGGAACTGTGCTTAGGGGATGCCCGAATGATCTTTCCCCACCAAAGTGGTCCCTATTATTCTACTTGCAATTTCTTCTTTTCGATCTACTAGGTTCACTGCTCAGAAATCCAGAAAATCTTAAGGAATATCTTTAACAAATATAAAGGTATACATTGTCCTCTGAGAGCTGTTCTGGAGGTATGAGCATGTCATAGTACTAAACTCTGAAATAGAGGGATATAAAAGAAATCATGCTAAACAGGAACAAAAAACAACAGATTTTCATCTCAATTGGAATCAAGAGAAGACTAACAGTTCCCAAAGAGCAGGAATAATACCAGTAACATCCACAACAAAGCAGGTACAGTACAGAGAGCTGATGTGCTGCCTGGAACCAACCCTAAAGTGCCTCTGCATTTATAATAGGACTAGCAGAGGTTGCCTGGCATTGCCGGGCTGTTTTAAATTGTGTTGGAAGGTTAAATTGTGTTAATGTTTGTTAAAAATTTCTTAGTCTGTAATTTTTAAAATGTTTATTTATACAAAAAATTTTTGGCTTGGCTGGCTGTTTTATGTAACTGAATAATGTTTTAGTTTTTTGTTTTTTTAAAAATAGTTGTACCGTAGGTAATAATTTTAATAATGTGAAAGTAAATGTTTTTTACAATCAATGTTTTTAAAATGTGTTTAGTTGTCTTGGGTTTTTATTTGAGTTAGAACTCAGCACAGGATTTTAATAAATTTTTATTTTATTCTATTGACAAATGTTTGTGATTTGTGTTAAATTGTGTTTTCGTGTAATTTTTTTGACTTGTTATTATTGTGACCTTTTGTGTAAAATAGTGAATTTGTGTTATTGTTTTTATTTGTTTTTACTGTTGTGGCCTTTTGTTTGGGGCTGTTGTGTGTTTTTGAATTGTTTTTACTATTGTGGCCAGCAGGTTTTCTTGTATTTTGACTGTTTTTTCTCTCCTGGCCTCTGGGTGGAGCTTGTTCCGGTAAGTAGTCTCTTTCTTTATTCATTTCGTTTCCGGTTGTCATTCAGGTAGGACATGTGCTGGTGAGTTGGCTTTTTTTCTTTATTTTGGGGTGTGGTGTGGTTGGGTTTTGTATTTTTGACTGTTTGTTTTTTTATTGTGTTTTTGTTTACTTTGTATTGTTTTTGGTGTTGTTTTGTTTTGTTTTTGTGTATTTTTGGATGTTTTTGATTGTGTTTTAAGGTAATTTTTGTAAATTATTTATTTATTTTTATAATTTTTTTGTTGTTGTGGCTTTGGGGGGGGGGTTGGTTTATTTCCACGGGCCAGCCTGGCTGGCCAGACCACGGGAATTCCAATGCCGCTTTATGCAGCGTGTGTGTGGGGGTATTTCCACGGGCCGGCTTTGCTGGCCAGACCGCGGGCGTTAGGGAGGGGGGCTTTATTGTCTTATGGTGGTTTGATTGTGTGGAGTCGTGAAAGTAGATCGGGGTTTCCCCTTTAATATCAGTGGGTGGGGGTTGTGATCCCCCTCTCCGCTGGCTCCCCGGGGGTTGGGAGGTTTGTGGGGACAAAAGGGGTATGTCCCCCCAACCCTTCTGGACCCAGGAGACCAGGGAGAGGGGATCGATTCCCCCCCCTCCTAAAAAAACTCCGTTTTTAAAGAGAAGAAACTGCTTGGTTTCTTCTCTTTAAAGACAGAGGGGTTTTTTTGGGGGGGGGGTGGATTCGACCCCCTCTCCCTGGTCTACTGGATCCAGGAGGGTTGGAGGGACAGATCCCTTTTGTCCCCACAAACCTCCCAACCCCAGGTGAGCCAGCAGAGAGGGGGATCGCCACCCCCCACTTACTGATATTAAAGGGGAAACTCCAATCGGGACCTTCAGGCACCATTGGTGAGGGAAAGAAGGGCGGTTGCTGTTTGCGTGGCTGTGAGGCGGTGAGGTTTTTTTAAAAAATTTCAGGCACCGACTTCCTCAGCATTCTGTGCGCTCATGTCACGCAGGACTCTGGGGCTTGTAGTTATGGGTTTGTGATTTGTGGTTGTGGTGCGTTTTTTTTCTGCGGCTCGATTTTGATTGGCTGCAGCGCGTTTCTCAATGGTCTTTGTGGTCGCGCCTCTCAGCCTGATTGGCAGTGGCACGGCACGGTGCAAAGAACGTTGGGAAATGAAGTTGTTTCCCTTTTTTGCGTTTGTGGGGCTGTTGCCCCACTGGTGCATTTCTCAATCCTTCGTTGATCTGCGGCCGTGTGCATGAAGGGTGGGTGTGGGCTAGTAGGGCCAGACTTAGGAACTTATGCAAAGTTCCAACGGTTAACGCTTGGTTTTATAGGTTAAGATTAGAAGGCAAGGTTCTCATTTTTCTGTCTTTCTTCATGCTTCCTCTACCTCTGTGATTCTTCCCAAGAGTCCAGTTTAGGTGATAGGAAATGGTGTAGCTCAGTAGATAAAACTCTAGAACCGTGATGGTGAACCTTGGAACTCCAGATGTGCTTGGACATCAATTCCCAGAAGCCCAAGCACCCTGTGAGTCCACATGAATGGGTTTACTGCAATTCATCTGGCCCACTCTCCACTTGTCGCTCCTGGAACGGAAGTAAAACGTGTCCATACGCGTTCTTGCCAACACAGCTGCTGGATTTCCTCGGTGAGTTCCCATCCAAAATACCAACCAGGCCCCAGCCTCCTTAGCTTTTGAAATCAGACAAGACTGGAGGTGTTCAAGCAGGATAGGTAATAAAGAGTACCCCCAGGTGGTCTTGGGCTTCAATGCCCAGAAGCCCTGATCAGTAGATGTGTTTACTTGAGCTTCTAGTAATTGAAGTCCAAGAACACCTGGGGCACCAAGGTTGGCTACCCCTGGTGTACACCATTGAAGTCACTGGAATAAATGAGTGGATACATGGAAGGAATTGGAACAAACAAACAAATAAACATGCTTAGGGGCTGTACTGTAAATCCTGCAGTCATAGCCTTCAGAACCCTAGTTGCTTTTGTGGTGCATCAAAAACAGATGCATGAAGGGACAACAACCATGCCTGAGGGACAACAAACATGCCATGACTCAGCAGTGCAATTGTTTCTAGAAGACATGTTATTAGAAACTGTCTAGAGAGCAAATGAATGGAGGTTACTTCCTCAGGCATGGATGTCGGTGAGATAAACATCAGTGGAAAGAACTGGACTAGAACCAGACTGTCTAATCCAATATTACATTAATTAGATTATTTCATTTAATAGCTATGACCCAGAAGCGAGGACAAGCTAAATGAAAGAGAGGTCTGTCCTGACTCAACCTTGAGATGGGGCAATATTAAGATAAGTATCTTTGCAGTTGTCAGAAAAACTTCAAGAGGGATTTTTTTTTAAAAAAAAAAAAGTTAGAATGTAGCCTAAAAATAACAAAGATTGATGAAACACATGGATTGAGCATGGCATTTGCTTTTGCTTTGGAAGACTAGGGTCCATTTTATCAGATACATTGGCTTCCAACCTTAGGTCCCTTTTGGACTCTGAAACCCCAAGCTTGGGTCCCCTGATGTGTTTGGGACTACAGTTCCCAGAAATCTTAGCCAACATAGCCAATATTGAAGGCTTCTGGGAGCTGCAATCCTAGATTATCTGGGGTCCCAAACTTGGCAACCACTGAGAGACAGAACATCTTATCCCCTTCAGAAGGGACTACAAGTTGACCTTAGCTTCTCTCCCCTTTGAAAGAAATCCCCAGCGGGCCTTTATGGCTGAGGACTTATAATGATTGGCTGCCAAAACCTCCTCTTTTGAGGTCCTGACTCTTTACCCTTTGTGCACAATACAGGCAAGCTACTTCCCTCTCAGGTTAAATATCCAAGTTCCTTTCCACCCACTACTCACCTGTCTAGTTGCTTACAATTGATGAGAATACAGCAGTATTTCCCAACCTTTGGTTTTTGGATTTCAGTTCCCAGAAGCCTAAGTCAATTCCCCAAAGGACTGATCAGCCAATGTACTGATTTAGGCTTCTGGGAACTGAAGTCCCCCTGTGGGGTATGAGCCCCACATTGGGAACCACTGGAATGAAGTATGGCAGTGATGGCAAACCTTGGCACTCCAGGTGTTCTTGAAATTAAATTCCCAGAAGCCCTGCTCAGCAGGAGTGTTGACTTGCGCTTCTGGTAATTGAAGTTCAAGAACACCTGGAGTGCCAAGGTACACCATCACTGGAGTATGGGATTGATTAAACTTAATTGCACATCCAGAGCAGTTAAGCTTCTTAAAAGCATAGGAGCTAAAACTAAAAAGGGTAAATGTTACTTCCCAAATACAATATGCTGGTTGCATCCAGAGGAACCTGGATGACTTGGGAGAGGTTGGGCACAAAATGAAGGCAGTTCCTACATTAGCCATTTACCCAACAATTTGCCTTTCATTCAAAATTGATCAGCAGTAGGCAGTGTTACCTTACAATCGGGCTGTGGTATCAGGTACATCAACCTAATGAGAAACCTGCTCTTGAATACAAATAGTTGGCAAATATTATTGGACTGAAACTGATGACAGGTATAACTGAAGTAACCAAAGGCGAAGGATGATGTGACATATAGTTCTGTACTGTGTACAACTTCTACATGACATGCAGTTGTCATGAGATCTATGTCTTCACTTCATTGTTATTTACTTCTTACACACAGACACAGTCAAGACTGAGGAAATTACTTTTTTTGCATTTATTTATATGTGTGTTCAAGCCCACACAAGCTTAAGCTACAATAAGCCTGGATTTCAGCTAACACAAGACTCTTGGTTGTATCTGCAGCTATAGAAAGGAAGCTGAAGACTCAAGCCCATGACAGATGGAAACTTAAGATGTCACCCTGTATTACCCTTGATAATTTTGCTATTTTCCATTCAAGTCATAGATATGAAGCAGTGCTCATGAAGATACGTGTCTGAAGCCACAAAGTAGGTATTTATTTAAAGCTTGAGGGAGCAGTACAGTCCCCAAACTAGCTTAAAGGGAAAAGTAATGCAAGAGGAAACGCGGAAAAGAACAAAACAGTTCTGGAATCCAGGCATTGACATGCCTTTATAATGTAACATTAGTTCTATCAAACGGGCATATTGAAAACCCAGAGAAACTCAGCTTTTGGGGAACAGTTCTTTACATTAGAAGGGCTCCATCACATGGAAAGTTCTTGGAAGGGATGGGTTGTTTTGCTCTTTGTTCAAGTGATCGCTAGAGTGGTAGAAAATAAGTATGATAAATAATCATATATGTTTAACTGCTTTGCAGCTCCCCTGGTGGCTTAGTGGTTAAGGTGCTGAGCTGGAGATTGGAAGGTCAGGTTTTGATACCCAAGAGCTGCACTTGGGGATATGAAAGGAGCCTCATTCGGGCATCCCCTGAGCAGAATTTCTCCCGCAAAAACCCTTTCAACCCAGAGTAATCTCTGACACAAAATTATTATTATTACTACATTGTAAGGCCACACTGGCTTACTGGTTAGGACGCTGAGCTTGATGACCAGAATCTCAGCAGGTCAGCAGTTCAAGACCAGAGTGCTGCACGATGTCCCACATCCTGCCAGGCTAACAGGTAAAAATCAAGAAATTACAGATAGATAAATAGGTTCTGCTTTGGCAGGGAAGGTACCAGCATTCTGTGCACTCCAGTGTCTAGTCATGCCTGCCACATGGATGCAGACAGGGCTGGTTCTTTGGCTATACATGGAGATCAGCACTGCTCCCTAGAGTCAGATATGACTGGCTTTCGAGCAAAGGTTTACTAATACTGCATGTATCTATTAGAAACCACCACCACCCCACTTGGTCCCATTATTTTGTAAGCTGCCTTAGGCTCCTAAATTTGGAGAAGGGAAATACTGTATATCAATGAAACGTTTTTATTTTATTTTTTATCTTGCCTGTGAAATGTCTGCCCCAGGAATGTGCAGCTAAAAGCCCATTTGCTATCATTCCACTATCAGAAGAAATCTGTTGTCACTGTCATTTCCCTTGATTGTCCAAAATACTACAAAAGGGTAGGCCTTTTCAATTATTTTAAGCTCTTATGAATTGTTTTAGCTCTTTTAACCTTTTTAATATTTTTGGTGTCAGAAAAAGACAATTCTTGGGTTTTTTCTCTCCTCTTCTTTTAAAAAAATGTTGCAAAAGGTTAGTAGTTTTTAATTATTTAAAGCCTCTGTGAAGCTTTACTGACGACAGTTTTTTTAAAAAAAAATCCCCAGCAGTTGTTTGAACATACTGAAATGTCATATCACTCTTGTGTAAGCCACTTGAACACTTCTGATTGGCCATTGAAAGGTTGGAAATACTGTTTAATTTTTTGAAAAGTGACGGTCATCCAATACAAGAGAAAGCTGTGGTGAAAGGGAGTGGAACCTGCTCTTCAACCATGAATAAAGAGGCTAGATATTCATATTAGATTAATGAATGGCCACTTTTAGCTGGAAGAATAGTTCAGGTATCTAGATGTGGAGCCAGAGGTTGGGGGATTCGACCCCCCACTGTGCCTCCTGGGAAAGAGGCAGCATGTAGACCTTGGGCAAGCTGAATAGTTGCGGAACATGCACAGAAGAAGGGTATGGAAACCATTCTGATATATTTTCTACCTTGAAAACCCAGAGAAGAGTTGCCATAACCCTTGACTTTACAGCACACAATCTATACCTATAAAGCAAAGGTGTGGGCTCGGTGTCTGGAATGGGCTGCCGCACCCCTTGACCAAACCCCATGAGATTCGGCACACACATACCTTGCGCACGTGATCAGGTCACTGTTGGGGTCCCGAAGCCCATGGGGTGTGTGTGTTTGCCACCTAAATTGATCTGCAAAAGGGGATATATTCGACAGGAGGGATTGTGTCTGCCCCAGTGCTAGGCCAACCAGGGGGGGATTGTGATGTCATCATCGAGCTCACATCACAAGCCCACCCCTGGCCAGTGGGTTTCCTGGGCAACACTGGCACTCAGCTAGCCAGGTTGGGACCACCCGGGCGAAGATGGGCACCCCTGCTAGTTATTACTAAAGACTAGCTTATGAGCTATTTCTTTGAGACCTATAGAAGGGCTATGTTAAAGTTGAGAACTAATCACTCTCCCTCAACCTATTCATTAGTGGTGCTAACACTTCCATACATTTCAATCCATGTCCAATACCTTGTCTTTAGCTGAGGTCCATTTCAAAAAGAGGCCAAGCCAGGACACACACCCTCCCAAGCTTCAGAACGAGACTGCCATATTCCTATCCTAAAGACTGCTACCTGGGTCTCTCGATTTAAGAGGAAACTATGGACATTTCTCCCCACTCCCACCCCAAGAAGTTATTTCTGTTCAACAGCCACACATTCCACCTTACGTTGAGCTCAGTTTTGACCTACTAATCCTAATAAGATCTCACATCTCCTTGCATCCCTGTTCATGCACAGATGCTCTGGCACCCCACATTTGGTTGGAGAAAGTAGTATTTTAATGCTACAAAAGTCCCCTACCGATCCACAAAGTTAAGAAACATACAACACAGGTCAGCAAAAGCATGTGTGTGTATGTGTGTGGTTTGTCTCTAGATCATTGTTTCCTAAACCTTTGTTCTTGGACTTCAATTCCCAGAAGTGTAAGTAAATTCCCCAAAGCACTGATCAGCCAATGTACTGATTTAGGCTTCTGGGAATTGAAGTACCCCTGTAGGGCATCGGTCCCACATTGGGAACCACTGGTCTAGACTGAGTTCACAAGGGAACAATGCAAATCACTGGTTCTGGAAGCTTATAGCAACACAGAGTTCTGGCCACAGCTGGATTGACTTTTAACAGGTTAATGACAATGCTTCCCTCTGTTGGAGACAAACAAAATTGCTCAAGAAGAGATAACTGCTCAAGTCATTGGTACATGTCGGACAGGTGCAATTAAGGCTGGAAAGGACTGATTTTAAAAAGAGGTGATGGAGGCAATGTTGCTATGATATAGGAAAGACATCCTTTTTCTTTTAGCCGACTATTATCCAGCATTGACCTAACTACAGCATATGATACTGTCAATCATAAGATTCTGCTCCATAAAAAAATATGTTTTGAGCACACCATGTCAGAAGATTGGGGAGGGGATAGGATAGTGAACAGGGGGTTGGACTCAATGGCCTGAAAGGCCCCTTCCAACTTAGTTGTTCCACGATTCTATGATTTCCAGAGACATAACAAGGTTGTCTGACCAAGCTTCCAAGTTGGCCCAAAATTCTCAAAGAATGGGGTGCCATTGACCTGTCAACTTTACCCCACCCCTCCCATAAAAGCCCCTTACCTGAGAGACACAGGACTCGCACCATTTCCTTCTGTGTCAAGTAGGAATGAGATGCCAGTGTTTAGTCTAACCAACAGAAATCTGAAGATGATTTATTTGACTCTGCTTGAAAAAGTCAGTAACAACAACATGAGCACAACAGCAGTTTGGTAATAAAGACAGAGCATTTCTCATAGATGAGCACTAGAACTAGGCTTAATTAAAACGCCCGGGTCGCAACTCTCTCTGTGTGTGAACACAGAGGGAGTAACAGGGAGCAGCAAGTTTAAGACTGGGAGGTGAGGCTTCCAGTTAGTGGGACTCAATTGGGGTGGAGTTAGCATACAGTCATGAAGCCTGGGCTTTGCTGGCCTCAGTGTAGGAGGCAGGAGTCCTTCTGGGGTGCAACTAAGGCTGTGCGGTGCAATGCAGCGAATACTCTGGATCCAGGAAGAAAGTCTTGCTGGGAACAGCCTGGGTGTCTGGGGGGGAAGGAAGACAAAGAAGAAAATGAGGCATGAAACTGGAATACAAACGCAAAAAGGGAATGTGCTGTGCAGGATTGCCTTTCTCCAGTTTTGGGGGATGTTGCTCAAATCAATCACACACATATATACTGTGTCATAACACTTTGTGCACTCTCTGGGCCAGGGGTGCCCAAACTACGGCCCATGGGCCAGCCCTGGCTCCCAATGCCAATTCAGCCAGCACACACCACCCTCGTCGCTCCTGGAAGCTCCCAGAAGTGGAAGCTACCCTCATCACTTCTGGGAGTGATGAGGGTGGTGTGGGCCAGATGAATTGGCATTGGGGGCTGGATCTGGCCCACTGACTGTAGTTTGGGCACCCCTCGTTTAAGCAGAGAAAATGGCAGCCTAAAATATATTTCATCCTGTTGCGAAACAGATTGCAAGGTATGTTTTACTTCTGCTTCAGGTGGGAGGAACCATGTGATTGGCCTGCTGAACCACATGATCAGTCCACAGCCCAAAAAGTTTGGGTGCCCCTGCTCTGGACAATTCACAAGTTAATTAGCATTTTGTGTCCAACATGATGGGTCATTATTTTAACTATCTCAGAAGGATGGAAGGTTAAGTCAACCTTGAACCCTGGTCAAGATCGAACTCACAACCTTTTGGTTGCAGTACAGCAGTCTAACCACTCTGCCACAAGGGCTCCTGCCATGAGCCATTTATATCCACTCAAGTTATGAGCCATTTATATCCATAAAATCTAGTCCTCTCCATTCTTTTTTTCTTTCTTTCAAATTTCAAGTTGAAATATCCTTAGTGACCTATGGCATTTAGCATATTTCTAAACCCTTATAGGACCAGATGACAAGAAACCAATATGGAAGTGATTACAAGGCAATCCAGAACATAGTTACTCTAAAATAGATCTCATTGAGTTCAGCAGTTGTTTCCTAATTGTCTGTTTGTTGAAAGTCAAATAATTGATATTAAATATACCATATGACAGTGATGGTTCATCTTTTAGAGACCGAGTGCCAAAACCCACTTATTTATTGCAAAGGGCCAACACAGCAACAGGGGAGGAAGGAAGCACTGCCATTGGTCTGCTGAGCAGAGGGGCAGGGCAAACTATGTGCTGGGGTGACTGCACAGGTCCCCGCAGAGAGGGCTCCGAGTGCTACCTCTGGCATGCATGCCATAGGTTCACCACCACTGCCATATGATGTCTATATCATCAGTGAAATATGTGGAAGTGTAACTTAAAAGCCAACTATATGTAGGGTGAAATCCTGTTGCTTAGTGCATTAAGTTGCTGCAGAGTAGGCCCATTGAATCAATGGACATTTGATGAATCAGTCCTTCTAGGTGCAGTCTTGCACAGGGTCAAGCGACCTCAAGCCTACTACAAATTCTGGAAACTCATCCCTTGTAGATATTGTTGAACAAACTCCTACCATTAGCTAGCCACAGATGGGCGATTTGTTGGCCATTGTTCCCATGAAGCCCTTCCTGGTTTTGCATCCCTGGAATCATCTAGAAGTCCCCAGTTTTTTTTTAAAAAAGTGGGATCTCTCCCCACCACACACACACACACAAAATGAAAAGAAAACAGCCAATGTTAGCATCTTCTTATATCTGTTCCTCGGTACTTAGCAACCGAATGTGTAAAGTAAAAGATCTGAACATGAGACTCTGATTAGATCTAGTCTGCAATTGCAAAGGTGAAGACGTTTCACCAACGTTTGCTTTATGGGTTCTGGACGCTTTGAAAAAAGATCTTGCAGGAGATCAAACCTACAAGTATCATGTTTTGAGCCATTTGGGCAAAAACAACAACACACACACACCTCAAACATATAACATGTACAAAAGGAATGTCAGCTTGCTTGAAAAGATGAAAACAACCCATTCATTGCTTCTTTTTGTCATGATTAGAATGGGGCATGTGTGCATCCTTTGAATCTGTAATTGAGATTTCCAAGTGAGGGAGGAGGTATGGTGCATTCCAGAGCATGCAGGATTGATAGTCAAAACATGCTAGCCTCGTGTTCTTGGAGAATTGAATCCTAATTTGTGAAAGGCATGTGATCCTGTGTTGTGATTGGCTGGAGTCATCTTGAGTGTGGAACTTGTTGGAAGAGATAAAAACCAGAGGGAGGGTTTTTGTGTGTTGTTGTTTTTGCCCTCTCTTGGTCTGGTGATTCAACACTGAGTAAGTCATGTAGGGGCTTATAAGCTAAGAGGGGCTCCCAGGGCTTCCCCCATTAGATTGGCTTTCATTGTTTTAATGTGCTTTCTGAACTTTTGATACTAAGGATCCTTTGCTTCCTAAAACTTTGTTCTGTAACTTACTTTGACTACAATATACTTTTAAAAGAGAAGATGATGACTGGAATGTTTACTTCGCTGTGTACTACCTTACTTACAGCCTTGATTTAAGTTAGGAGATATGAGAAGGCGAGCTTAAAATCCCGGATACAGGTGCAGCCCGCACCTGTACTCATGAGTAATGGATCTTTACACTACTTTTAATAGTCCATGCAACAAAGCTGAAATTACACTGGGTTGTTTTTTTTTTAAATCGCATGAAGAAATGTGCAAAAAACAATCTTATTAATGTGCAAATTTTTTCCAAAAAGCGACCAAAAAAGAAACACAATTCTGCCATCTCAGAATGGTGATTGGTTTTGTTTTGTATTTGCAGCTTCTCATTCTGCACAAGAGGACAAACCAGGTCAGTGTTTACACCTTTGGGAGTTATTTGCAACAGACTGCTTCCTCCAAGCAACTTACCTATCAAGAGCTTCTTCTACCTCATCCGGGTGGATAAACCTAGCGAGGAATAAGAAAAATAACCTTTTAAAATAGATTTAGCTCCTTGAAAAGACGAAGCCTGTCCCCTTGCAAATATAATTCTGTCTCCTCCGATAACAGTTATATGATATACCAAAGCAGCTCATCTGGTTCCAGAATACAAGATGTAGTAGAGATATGAGCATGTCTTGTATAAGAAGCAGAACACAGTGAAGGTTGGAATTCTCCCAGAGTTATCTCTACTTTGACAACAATTTCATTCCCTTGTCTGAACTGGAAAACTATTTTCTTGTCATATTCTCCTTGCTAGCTGAATACGACCACAGGAATACACACTCCACAGGAATCGTGCTGTCTTCTAAAGCAGGGGTCCCCAAGCATTTTTGCACCAATTTTTTCACTGTGTAGAGGTGTGGGGAGGAGCCCCGCTGTAGCTCAAAAACGAGGGGGAGATGCCCAGCCGCCTGCCAGCCACATTGTTCGACTCAGGCAGTGAGGTATCACACAGCACACAGGGGGTGGGAGCCCCACTGTAGTTAAGCAACATGGAAGAGGGGCCCAGCCATTTGCCTATCTGCTGTGTCTGAAGCCTGTACTCTCGCTCCATTTGCCAGGTAGACCGGCGGAGCATGTTGAGGGCAAAAGGCTGCCATCAGGGCTCCCAGTGCTACACAACCCCATGACTTGTTTGGACATAGCCTGTGGCCTGGTACCAGTATGCGGCCCGGTGGTTGGGGAGCCCTTTTCTAAAGCACATCCTGAGCTTGATAATGTGAATTTTTTACACTGAGCTTCCCAGAATCTTCAATTAGCATGGCTAGCATGGTCTTCTTCTTCCATATCTATCCAGATGTGAAACTGCCAAAATGAAGGCCCCCTTTCAGTGAGTTCATTCTGCAGGTCCTTTCGCCCAGCCAAGTATGAGAAAGCTGAGCTGGCAACACAAGGTTGCCATTACCAGGAAACATCAGATTGTGATTAAAAAATACCACAATCTTCGAGGAGACTCTGTGTACCCCAACCAAGCTGGTTAGAGGATTCCAGGATTTATAGTCAATCAATCTTTATTATGGCCAGTGGCCAGTTACAATAGAGGCATTGGGGCAAACAGATGGTGTCAAATGCAACCTCCTCAGAACATTCGTTGGGATCATAGTCAAAGGTGATAAGAAAAGGACTTTTCCAAGCTCTGAGGTCATCTAATAGATTTTTGTTTTCTTCAAATTCTGCCAGATATAGTGCCACAGGGAGAGTAACCCCAGGACCCCCCCCCCCCCCCCCCGCAATAATATGGTTAATATGTTTAGCGTGTGTCGCCATCTCTCCACCTACAACACCTGCAATACGATACAGAGGTAGGGTTAGCTTCTCTTTCTAATATGTTTTCTAGTCCTCAGCTTTATGAAAAAGACAGGTGGTCTATATTTCAGAAAAGGAATGATGGGAATGGTCTTACGTCGGATTGAGCTGCGCAGGGCCCCTTCGTCCTCGTCAGGTTCACCAATTCTGGGAACAAAACAAACAAACAGAAAAGGACAGAAGGAAATAGGAGGGGAGGGAAACAGATGAGTTTCCTAAACAATCTCTGTTGACATACTGTATCTTGGTGGGTTTTATTTTATTTCTTTCATTTAGAGTGGGGGTGGCCAAACTATGGCCCATGGGCCAGATCCAGCCCACAGCACCAAATCATCCAACCCGCAGCACCAAACCAGCCCTCGCTGCTACTGGAAACAGACACACTGTGCACATGTGCAAACAAACACATGAATGTGCAAACGCTGCCATAAATGTCACCCCCATCTAGGGTTGCCATACATCCCGGAAAACCGGGATTGTCCCGGATTCAAGGTCCAAAAAATTGTCCTGGCCAGTTCAATAAAATTCATGTTAATGTCCTGGATTTTTAAAACTTACTGATTGTGTATTATAACATACAATTAAAGCAGTTATAGCAGTTAGTCTTTAACTCGTCCATCCTCCACCACCGCTGTTCTGCCAAGGCTCCCAGAGGAGCCAGGAGCCAGTGCCTGCTTCAGCTGGTGCCATCCCCAGCCCTTCCAAGAGTCCAATTAGGAGGCCGCTCCTGCCTCATTAGCAGGAGAAGGTGCACTGAGCAGGGTGGATGCGGAACCACATGGCATCAACTTTCTCCCCATGCACACATGCACCCCTGCCTCGTCCATCATTCTCTCCTCTACATTCCCTCGCTCTTCCTCTAGCAGCTTCAGAGTCACCAAAATGGGAGAGTCGATGCTTTTGAGTCTGAGATAAATTCTTCTCTCTTCAACAGGTGTGGGAAGAAATGGGGTGGAGGGGGGCTTTTCCCTGCCTTTACACATAAGTAGACCAACTTGTGGAAACACACCTGTCCATTTTTGTCAAGCATACTTCTGTCCTGGTTTGGTGGGAGAGAATTATGGCAACTCTACCCCCATCGTGCAGACAGGGCAAAATGGCCGTCCGGCCCTTGAAGCTGACTGGGAGAGTGCAACCCGCCCCCCCCCCCAGCTTGAAAAGGTTGGGAACCCCTGCTTTACAGTGTTCAAGAGCCTTGTCAACATCCTCAATTGTAACCGTGATTTACGATAGCTGCAGATGCATTTTACGGCAGCATTTGAGCATGTGTGGGTGCTTTTTACTTCCGCTTCTGGTGGGAGGAACCCCATGACCAGCCCAATAGCTGTCCGGGAGGGCATAGTCAGGCCCACAGTGCAAAACCTTTGGCCACCCTTGGGGAAGTTTGCTGCACCTATAATCTAGATCTGCCTGATGCAAGAACAACCCGATTGCTCCCCCAGCTGGTAGATGAAGGGGATGCAAGGTTGGAAAAGCATCACACTGGAGGAGCTTCATCTGGAGATTTGGAGTTTGCCATCCTCAGTATGCAGTCCAAAAGGTTTGCCCTCTTCAGTCTTGAGGATTGCCTGGCCTCAAGAATGGAATAGACAAAGGCCAACACAAGTTGAAACTGAATCCAAGCAAGGTGGAAATCCTGTTGCTGTAGGCGGTGGTCCCTAAATTTGGGGGAGTTACATTCCCTTTGAGGGGACTGCGGTGGCTCAAGTGGTTAAGACTGGAAGGTCAGATGTTTGAGACTCGAGAACTGCACGGCGGGATGAGCTCCTGTCTTTGTCCCAGCTCCTGCCAACCTAGCAGTTCAGAAGCAAGAAATTGCAAGTAGAGAAATAGGGACCACTTCAGTGGGAAGGTAAACAGCATTCCGTGCGCTCTAGTGTCTAGGCATGCTGGCCACATGTCCACAGCTCTTTGGCTATAACCAGAGATGAGCACTGAATCCTAGAGTCGAATACAACTGACCTTTGAGCAAGGGTGACCTTTACCTTTACCTTCTTTCCCTTTGAAGGACAGACCACACAACATGCTGGTCCATGCATTGGTAGTCTCAACTATTGACGACTGTAATGCTCTCTACATGGGACTGTCCTTGTACAAATGCATTAAATAAAAATAAATACTAGCATAAGTTCCAACATGTGCATTAGCTCCACACATAAACACATCCCCAATCTACTCATAATGGACAGGAAGATTTGAAAGTTGGCTGTAAGGTCATCCACAACATTGAGCCAGAACACAGAAAGAGGGAGGGGAGCAGATGCATATTTCATGGCTATATAGGTAAACGTAAAGATCTCCCTTGCTCAAAAGCCAGAATCAAAAGCTGATTCTCATCTCCATTTACAGCCAAAGAGCCAGTGCTGTCTGCGTCTGGAGACATTTTCATTGTCATGTGGCAGGCATGCCTAGACACCAAAGCACACAGAGCACTGTTACCTTTGGTTGATGAAGCAGAACCTATTTATCTACTTCCAATTTCTTGCTTTTGAAATGCTACGTTGGGCAAGAGCTAGGACAGACGATGGGAGCTAACTCTGTTGCACAGTGCTTGGGTCTCGAACTGCTGACGTGCTGATCTTCCAGTCACCAAGCTCAGCATCTTAACCACTAAACCACCATGACCCCATCATGACTATACAGGTAAAGGTCACCCTTGATCGAAAGCCAGTCGTAGCCAACTCTAGGGCTCAGTGCTCATCTCTGTTTATAGCCAAAGTGCCAGTGCTTTCTGCGTTTGCAGATGTTTCCGTGGACATGTGGCAGGCATGCCTAGATACCAGAGTGCATGGACTGCTGTTTACATTCTCACCAAAGTGGCACCTATTTCTCTACTTGCAATTTCTTGTATTTGAACTGCTAGGTTGGCAGGAGTTGGGACAGAGATGGGAGCTCATTCCATCATGCAGTACTCAGGTCTCGAACATCTGACCTGCCAACCTTCCAGTCGTTAAGTTTAGCGTCTTAACCACTAAGCCACGGCAGTTCCTACACACTACCAAAATAGATACCCATCTCCTGTCTCTCTCATTTGTTATATTTACCGCCTACATATGCCAGACATCCACAGTTCTCAGACATTCCTGTCCTACATCTTGCCAACCATGCTGTCAAAGTACATGAGTCCCACTGGGATAGAAGCAGTGCCTCAGAAAGACCTTTGTAGGATGCAGGCCTTCCATTATTACATTTATTGTTTATGGTTTAGTCTTTGGTGCCCTAGATGTTTCCCTTTAGCAATAAATTAACCAGTCAGTTGATTCTCTGTGCCCCCAGACACCAGTTATTTTATTTTATGATGTACTGCAGTGGCTCAAGTAACTAAGAAGCTGACTGGAAGGCGAGAGGTCACCAGTTCGATTCCTGAGTACTGCAGGACAGAATGAGCTCCCGCCTTTGTCCCAGCTCCTGCCAACCTAGCAGTTCAAAAGCTAAAATTGCAAGTAGGGACCACTTCGGTGGGCAGGTAAACAGCATTCCGTGTGCTCCGGTCTCTTGTCATGCCTGCCACATGACCACGGAAGCGTCTGAAGAAGCAGACAGCACAGGCTCTTCAGCTATGAAACTGAGATGAGCACTGAACTCTAGAGTTGGATACGACTGGCTTTTGAGCAAGGAAAACCTATACCTCTACTAGGATGTATTTATTTGGTTGGTTACTTTTTAATTTGTTATGTGTTTCATTATGTTATTTAGATATTTGTACAGTATGTACACTGCCCAGAGTGGGAAATTTCCCAAATGGGTAGTAAAAAAATGTGATAGATAAACAAACAAACAAACAAACACATAAATAAATAAATGTTACAGTAGCTAGATTGGGAGTAAAAAATAAGAAACAAAACCAATAATCCCATTAGTGGTAGAAAAAGGTAGTAGTATTATCAAGTGTAAATGTTAATGCTTTCAGATGCTACAGCAATGGAAAACATTAAAATGCCAAAAGGTCACATATGTATAATCCGGTACAAGTAAGGTTAGTGGGATGAAGGCTTCAGAGTTGCTGGAGAATTTAGGGACTAGGAGAATTTAGGGGCTCACATAATTTGAAATGAATGAATTCTTAATAATAGCAATAGCATTTTACACATATACTGCTGCATAGTGCTTCGTGTACTCTCTGAGCAGTTCACAAGGTGATTAACATTTTGCCCCCACCAACATGCTGGGTACTCATTTTACAAACCTTGGAAGGATGGAAGGCTGAGTCAACCTTGATACCCATCAGGATCGAACTCACAACATCAGCAGCAGTTTTGGCTACAGCACAGCAGTTTAACCACTGTGCCATGAGGGCTAATGATGTTGATGAAAAACCCTGTCTCACCTAGGATATTTCTGCATTTGACTGGTGATATGCCTATTACTGATTGAGAATCACTGCCCTATATAATAATGCCTCTGTGATTCCCCCCCCAAAAAAACTAAATTAAGGTCACTGGAAAAAAGGGGTTACCTTGGCTGCTGGTTGAATTTGCAACGACAGCGTCGACCTGGGTAAGTAAAGAGAAAAATTCTAAGTACAGCTAGCCATAGAAGAGAACCAGTAGATGAGCATGCTATGGAGCACATTGGCACTGTTGTAGTCCGGGGTTTCCAATCTAAGGCCCGTGGCCAGATCCAGCCCATGGCACCATTTCATGTGGATCCATACCCCTCTAAGGGCATTTGAGAAATAAAATGGCTGCCCCTTTGAAGCTGTTGGGACAAAATGCCCCCCCCCTCATCGTGCAGGCAGGGCAAAATGGCCATCTGGCCCTCGAAGCTGACTGAGAGGGCATGACCCGGTCCCCAGCTTGAACCCCTGTTGTAGTCATTTAATGCCATTTCAGCTTATACAAAGCCAACTTCTGGAATTCCTGGGATTCAGAACAAGTTAGAATCCTCTGCTGTAATTAAGAGTAATTGATCAGGGCTTCTGGGAATTGAAATACAAGAACATCTGGGGCCCCAAGGTTGAAAAACCCTGGGATATGCCATTCCATTTCCCCTCTCTTCTTTCCTTCCATTCTTCAGTCAGTTCTCATTAATCGGGTTTTGAGTGGATGTGAGGAGGGGAAATGGAAGATTGCAGTGTATAAAGCCATTTCTCACAACTTGTATTCTGTATTTGCATTATATCAAAGACATGTGTCACTGCCCAACAACACAATTCAGGCAAACTTCAGTCCTCAGTTGGCTTAATCAGTAACTGCTGAAAGTAATGTACTCACTAAGAATAATAAGAATTCCCAGCAGGAACAGCGTGACAGCAAATACGAGACCTCCAACTCTCAGCGAATAATAATCTGGAATGAAAGAACAAAGTTATGTAATGCTGTAGTTCAGGGGTTCCCAACCTTTTTACGCCATGGGCTGGACCATGCTCCCTGGACGGCCGAATGGGGCTGACCACACCCCTGGAAGTGGAAGTTAATGTGCCTGCTTCTGCATTTACGACAGCCACAGGTGCATTTACGGCTGACATAACTGCATTTATGCATGCATGAGTGTGTTTTATGGCTGATGTAAATGTGTCCGCTTCCACTTTCAGGTGCGGCCGTGGGCCACATGAAATGATGTCATGGGCCGGGGCTGGCCCATGGGCTGTAGGTTGGGAACCCCTGCTATAGTCCCTCTGTGGCATTTTTAGGGTTTCCAAGTTTCCTCACAAATTATTATTATTATTTATTATTATTAAATTTTATTTCTATCCCGCTTTCCTGGCACAGGTGCCACTCAAAGCGGCTTACAACATATATAAATACAATAAACAGAGCAAGATATACAATAAAATACAAAAGGCAATGCACAATTAATACAATCAAAACATCAGAATATGCAAAAATACAATACAAAATATAAATAATTAAGCAATGTCACAGTGAGAAATTACAAAAAAAAAACAAAAAAAACCAACCTCAACCACCCAGCAGCCACAAAGGCACCCCATGGTTCAATGTCCATGAGGGCAGCTGTGTCCTCAGCAGCAATGGCTCCCACCTGTCTCTCCCCAGCGGGGCTGGTGGCATGGGCTCCTGGGGCAAGACAGGGAGCTGCTCGAGACAACGGGTGACGGCGTCCTTTTCTGCTCTCCGGGCGGGCTGTCCCAGAGAGCGAGGGCAGCTGCGGCAATGGCTCCCACCTGTCTCTCCCCAGCAGGGCCAGTGGTGTGGGCCCCGGGGCAAGACAGGGAGCACAGAGCACCTGGGATCGACCAACTGCGATGTTCAGGCCTCCAGCTGCAAAGTGAAGGCGGGACTTCCTCCGGCCGGCTGGCGGATTGAACCGCGCTGGTCTCGATGGCGGCGGGGAGAGGCATTTGAGGGTGTCGGGCAGCCCTCAGGTGTTCCTAGTCTCCCTCCGGCCGGCCACTGGTCGAACCGCGCTGGTCTTGGTGGTGATGGGGAAAGGCATTTGAGGGTGTCAGGCAGCCCTCAAGTGTTCCTCGTCTCCCTCCGGCCGGCCGGCAGTTGAACCGTTCTGGTCTCGACGGTGGCGGGGAGAGGCATTTGAGGGCGTCGGGCAGCCCTCAGGTGTTCCTCGTTTCCCTCCGGCCGGCCGCTGGTTGAACCACGCTGGTCTCGGTGGTGGCGGGGAGAGGCATTTGAGGGTGTCGGGCAGCCCTCAGATGTTCCTCGTCTCCCTCCGGCTGGCCGCCAGTCGAACCACGCTGGTCTTGGTGGTGGCGGGGAGAGGCATTTGAGGGTGTCAGGCAGCCCTCAGGTGTTCCTCGTCTCCCTCTGGCTGGCCGCTGGTCGAACCGCGCTGGTCTCGGCGGTGGCGGGGAGAGGCATTTGAGCGTGTCGGGCAGCCCTCAGGTGTTCCTCGTCTCCCTCCGGCTGGCTGCTGGTCGAACCGCGCTGGTCTCAGTGGTGGTGGGGAGAGGCATTTGAGGGTGTCGGGCAGCCCTCAGGTGTTCCTCGTCTCCCTCTGGCCGACCGCTGGTCTCACCGTGCTGGTCTCACCGTGCTGGTCTCACCGTGCTGGTCTCGACGGTGGTGGGTAGAGGCATTTGAGGGCGTCGGGCAGCCCTCAGGTGTTCCTCGTCTCCCTCCGGCTGGCCGCTGGTCGAACCGCGCTGGTCTCGGCGGTGGCGGGGAGAGGCATTTGAGGGTGTCAGGCAGCCCTCAGGTGTTCCTCGTCTCCCTCACATAATATTTTTTGTCCCTGGAAGCTTCTAGAAGTAATGTGTTGTTGTTGTTTTGAGTGAGTGAGATTGCCAAAA